>CM055119.1:309799872-310409872 GCA_029206835.1 Rana muscosa | reverse complement strand
TGGGTGGTCTGAGAGGGACATTATGGAGTCAGAGTCACCAGCTTCCCCTAACATGCCAGAGGCAGCAGCCAGTGCTCCAGCACCTGCGGTCCCTATGGACCAGTTGTCGGCAGTCCTGGAATCATTTCTGACCAGGATGGAAGCTGTGTGTGAGCACAAGGGAGCAATAAAGCGCCCTCTCCCCACTTTATCTCCACAAGGGGAGTGCTCTGATTCAGATATGGGCCTAGCTATTGCTGCTCAGGACCCTAGCTCTGAATATTTGGATGGTTTTGAACAGGACATTCCTTGTGAGGAAGACTCCAGTTCTGAGTCAGTAAATGACAGGGCGCTTGTTAGTGAACTCATTGATGCTGTGAGGGACACTCTCAAGCTAAATGCTGCGACCGCAGAACCTCAGGTGGATACAGTCTCCTTTGGTTCTTTTAAGACCAAGCCTTCTAAAAAGGTTTTTCCATATGTACCTTTCTTTGACCAGCTCATTGACCAGGTCTGGGAAAAGCCGCAGAAGACTTTTATGGTCCCGCGGCGTTTGTCTATTAGATACCCCTTTGAAGACGCCCTGCTTAAAAAATGGGCTTCTCCCCCGGTGGTCGACCCTCCAGTCGCCCGTTTAAACAAGGCCACCACTCTCCCGATGGAGGGGACTCCTGCGTTTAAGGACCCCACTGACAGGAGGTCAGAAGTGGTGAGTAGAGCCATGTTCGCCTTGTTGGGATCCGCCCTACGGCCCGTAGTAGCGGCGACCCTTGTGTCTCAGACACTCACGGAATGGGCAAAAATTTTGCACCAAACTGTGCAGGAGTATAACCTTCCTCCAGACACTATTGCTCTGGCCCACCAGATGGTGCAGGGTCTGATATATGTGTGCGTCGCCACGTTGGACGCGGCCCCTTTAATATCCAGGGCCTCTGTCTCGGCGGTGGTATTGCGTCGTCTCATCTGGTTGAAATGCTGGTCTGCTGACCTAGCCTCTAAGAAGCTCCTGACGGATCTACCTTTTAAGGGTGGTAGACTTTTTGGTGCTGCTCTGGATGACATCAAGGATGTCACGGGAGGTAAAAGCACTCTCCTTCCTCAAACTATCAAGGGTAAGGAGGCCCGACGTAAACCGGGTCCTTCCTTTCCAGCAAAAAAGGGTTTTTTTCGTCTGTCAGAGTCCACGGGTAAGCCATCCCAGACTGACAACAGTGCGGCTGGCGGGCACAAGCGCCCCTGGGTGCGTAAGCCGAACAAGCCGGCTCCCAAGCCCGCCTCCGCGTGAAGTCTTGCCCCCGCCCGTCTCTGGGGTGGGGGGACGACTTCGCAGGGTCACGGATCGGTGGACCTCCCGGATCTCCGACCGGTGGGTGTGCGAGGTGGTCACCTCAGGATACAGAATAGAGTTCCGCTCCTGGCCCCCAGACAGATTCTTTCCCTCAAATCTCCCTCTCCTTCCTGCCCGTCGGGCAGCCCTCTTGGGGGCTGTACAGGATTTGATCGGGTCCGGAGTAATTGTGCCGGTTCCGTCCCAGGAGAGGTTTCAGGGGTTCTACTCGAATCTGTTTTTTGTTCCAAAAAAGGACGGGGTTCGGCCAATCCTGGACCTCAAGGCCCTGAATGCCTTCGTGAAGGTGCAAAAATTCCGCATGGAATCCATTCGCACGGTGGTCGCTACACTCCATCAAGGGGATTTTCTGGCATCCTTGGACATCAAGGACGCCTACTTACATGTTCCGATCTGCGCAAGCCACCAGAAGTTTCTGCGCTTTGCGGTCGGCGAAGTCCACTATCAATTTGTGGCTCTTCCCTTCGGCCTAGCCTCGGCACCGAGGGTGTTCACCAAGGTGCTTGCTCCGGTCCTAGCTTTGCTGAGACAGCGAGGCATTGCTATCGTGGGCTATCTGGACGATTTCCTTCTAAGAGCAGACAGTGGCTCAGAATTGGAAGAAAGTGTGACTATCGTCAGTCAGACCCTCAGGGAGTCTGGGTGGCTCCTGAACGTTCAGAAGTCGGTTCTAGTCCTGACTCAGCGTCTGGAGTATCTAGGTCTGATTCTGGACTCCTTGGAGGCAAGAGTCTTCCTACCTCCAGACAAACTACTGACACTTCAGTCTGCAGTACGGGTGCTGACGTCCCGAAAATGGTCGTCAATCCGCTTTTGCATGAGAGTCCTGGGACTCATGGTGGCCTCCTTCGAGGCCGTTCCTTATGCCCAAGCGCACACCAGGGCTTTACAGAAAGAGATCTTGTCCACTTGGGACAAATCCCCGTTGTCCTTGGATCTTCAGATCCAGGTGAGTCACCTGGTCAGGGCGTCCCTGACGTGGTGGTTGAGGTCCCCGGCTCTTCGGTCCGGGAAGTCGTTCCTCCCCATCCAATGGACGGTGATCACGACGGACGCCAGCCTGACGGGCTGGGGGGGAGTCTGGGGAGTCCTGTTGGCCCAGGGGCTTTGGACTCCGGACGAAGCCCTCTTACCAATCAATGTGCTGGAGATACGGGCAATCAGACTGTGCCTCTCCTCATGGTCGGAGAAACTACAGGGTCACTCCATCAGGATACAATCGGACAACGCCACAGCAGTGGCGTATGTCAACCATCAAGGGGGGACTCGGAGCTCAGCTGCGGCTTCCGAGGTCGCCCGCATCCTGAGGTGGGCCGAAAGAAGCGTGCCGGCTCTGTCGGCCGTCTACATTCCGGGCGTAGACAATTGGCAGGCGGACTATCTAAGTCGCCAGACGCTGGACCAAGGAGAGTGGTCCTTGCACCCGGAGGTCTTTCAACTCCTTTGCAGACGGTGGGGCACGCCGGATGTGGACCTGATGGCCTCTCTACTCAATCGCAAGGTGTCGAGGTTTGTGGCCAGATCCAGGGATCCCTGGGCGGATGCCTCGGATGCGTGGGTGGCCCCATGGGATCAGTATCACCTGATATACGTTTATCCTCCGCTGCAGTTGCTCCCTCACCTGCTCCGCAGGGTAGCGACCGAGGGAATTCCGGTGATCCTCATTGCTCCGGATTGGCCTCGGCGTCACTGGTACGCCGATCTGGTACGTCTCGTCGCAGCCGTTCCCTGGCGGTTACCAATACGGGGGGACCTTCTGTCTCAAGGTCCTATATTTCATCCTGCTTTACAGTCTCTGGCTTTAACGGCATGGTTATTGAAAGCCAGGTGCTGAGAGACCAAGGTCTCTCGGATTCGGTCATTTCGACCATGTTAAGGGCACGGAAGTCTTCCTCCAGAAAGATCTATCATCGTACTTGGAGAGCTTACATCGCCATGTGCGAAGAGCTGGACTGGCGCCCACGAACGTATTCCGTTCCCAGAATCCTGCATTTTCTGCAGCGTGGCGTGACCCAAAAGCTCGCTTTGAGTACCATTAAGGGTCAGATTTCGGCCTTGGCCATCTTCTTTCAGCGACTGCTGGCGGGTCATCCCTTGGTTAGCACCTTTGTGCAGGGGGTTCGCCATGTGCTCCCCCCTGTCAAGCCTCCTCTCCCCCCGTGGGATCTGAATTTGGTGCTCTCGGTCCTCCAGGAACCTCCCTTTGAAAATATTAGAGATATTCCCCTCTTGACTTTGTCTCAGAAGGTGGCCTTCTTGGTGGCCATTACTTCCATTAGACGAGTGTCTGAATTGGCGGCCTTGTCCTGCAAGTCGCCCTTTTTGGTCATCCATAAGGATAAGGCGGTGTTACGTCCGCGACCTTCCTTTCTGCCAAAGGTGGTCTCGGCCTTCCACTTAAACGAGGACATTGTCCTCCCGTCCTTGTGTCCTCACCCATCGCATCCCAGAGAGTTTGCGCTTCACACTTTGGATGTGGTACGAGCCTTGCGGGTGTACCTGTCTGCTACTGCTTCTATTCGGAAGTCTGACTCACTATTTGTGGCTGTCTCTAGTCCAAAACAGGGCCAAGCGGTTTCGTCTGCCACCATTTCTAGGTGGATCAGACAAACCGTCATTCAAGCTTATGCTCTCAAGGGGCGGGCGCCTCCCTTTCCGGTTACGGCACATTCCACCAGGGCAATTGGTGCTTCCTGGGCTTTCCGACATCAAGCGTCGGTTGCACAAGTGTGCAAGGCGGCGACCTGGTCATCTGTTCATATCTTTTCTATGTTTTATAAGGTTGATGTGGCTGCATCTTCGGATGCTTCCTTCGGCCGCAAGGTGTTGCAGGCCGCTGTTTGATGTTGCAACTCCTCCGTTGAGGAGCTCTGCCTTGTTTGGAGTGAAGTTTTTGGTTTTCCATTTATACTGCTCCCATCCCTCTTGACACTGCTTTGGGACATCCCACGTGTAAAGGTGTATAAGACACGCTGTGTCAGTCCATGGATGACAAGAGAAAATAGGATTTTTGTACTCACCGTAAAATCCATTTCTCTGGCATCCATGGACTGACACAGCACCCACCCTTCTTTTTAAGTTTGTACTGCTTTGTTACGAACTGAGGTCTGCTGACTGCAGTGGGAGGGTTATGTCCGGAGGGACCGCCCCCCTCGGCGGGGCTGTTCAGCTCTGGCTGTTTAGAATGTATGTATAACATCTCACATTCTGCCTAGGTCTTCTCCTGCAAGCAGGGACATAACCCACGTGTAAAGGTGTATAAGACACACTGTGTCAGTCCATGGATGCCAGAGAAATGGATTTTACGGTGAGTACAAAAATCCTATTTTTAAACCAGAACTAATCCCATCAATGTAATGGTTTAAAAAAAAAAAAAACTGTACATTCCTTGCATGCTGGGAATTTAACTGTCACTTTGGTTGTGCTCTCACCCAAACTGTCACTCCATCAAATGTCTGGAGTCATAAGTAACTGATCACATGTGCAGCACCATGGCAGCTTTCTTGGCTGAAAAGGATAGGAGGGTTTAGTTTAGGGCTGCAACTAACGATTATTTTCATAATCGATTAGTTGGCTGATTTATTGTTTCGATTAATCGGTTAATAACCGTAAAAAACAAAGGTAATTTTGCTGCATTTTTAAAAAAAAAATTTTTTTTTTTTTGGCCAATTTGTTGTTGGGCAGACTAAAAAACACAAATTGCCGCAAACGCATTATTACATGCTTTTCTGCAGCTTCTCCATTGAAGTATATTGAACCAAAAAAACAAAATGGCACCATTTTGCGTTCAAAAAAGTCCTTGCCCTTTCCAAATACGCAGCAGCTGAAAAAATCATGGATGTGAACGTGTCCCATAGGAAACCATGTAAGTGACCTGTAGTGTGTTTCTGCAAAAACCACCAAAAAAACAGGTGTGACCCGGGCCTGAGATGTTTAGTAACATAATGGGGTTAAAAAAACTAAAATTAGTACAAAAAGAGCAAATAATCACTGTAAGGGGTTCATTTTTTACTGTGGGACAGTGAGAGTAATATTTGCAGTAGCGATTTGCTCTTTTTGTACTGTAAAGGACTCATTTTAGTTTATTTATTTATTTTTTTAACCACATTATGTTACTTGCCGATTAATCGATTAGTTGTTTCGGCCCTAGTTTAGTTTCCTTTTTTAAACCAGAACTTTGGCCTAACAGCTCAAAGTGGAACTAAACCCTCCCATCCTCCTCAGCCAAGGAAGCTGCCATTAGTGTCTGATATGCTGCTGCACATGTGATCAGTTATGTTGCCAACTTTCAGTAAATATACAGTTTGTAAAATCTGTACTTTGCATCTGTCCTTGAATGTCCATTGCAGACATGTATGCTGCATGTCCGTAACTGACATTCAAGGACAGATGAAAACATTATGGATTTTACAAACTGTTTGTAAATTTACTGAAAGTTGGCAACTCTGGGCCAGACATTGGATGGTTTGACGGTTTGGTTGAGGAGTTGTTGTACTTTAAGTGGAACTAAACCCTCCTATTTTTAGCCAAGGAAGCTGCCATCTTGGCCTCTGTTTGATCTGTAGCTGCCATGGTGCTCCACATGTGATCAGTTATGATACCAGACAGTTCATGGTTTGGTTGAGAGCACAAGCAAATGTGACCGTTGCATTCCCGGCACGTGACCTGTGTTTTTTTTTTAAAACCATTAAATTGATGGGTTTAGTTCTGCTTTAAACTAAATGTTCAGTTGCGCTTTCATGCTGTCTGTTGCTATAGGCTCAGAGGAAGAACAACGTTCCACTTGGTGCCCGTCCCTCTGTATGCTTGGAGGTCTGCTGTGTTTTTGTAGTGAATAAGGGAAATTTTGTATGTAAATTATTGTACCTGTCACATGATTTGTAATTCTGTCTGTCTGGCCAGTCTTGTGATACATGAATGTATACCACAGCCAGGCAGCGGACAACCCTGTCCTCCTCCTTCAGGGTTTCCTCTCCAGCGTGCTAACAGGAAATCACTATAATGAACTCTGTCCATAGCAAACAGTTGTGTCCCGGGAGGTGTAAATAGGAACTGCTAGATCGTGGCAGAGGGTGTTTTGAATCATAAGATTGGCTGAACAGAACCATGCTTTGGTAGGTAGAATTGGTTACCAATGTGTTTTAACAATTTATTTGCCATTTTCCCCCAGAGTTCCACTTTTATTGTATGTAATGTCCATGATGGCTACCAGCGAGCTTATGTAGCAGAACTCCATACTTCAATAATAAAAACATTACGCTGCTGTAAGTCACATAGATACAGTAAGAAGATGCATTACTGACTGGTCAAACAATGCTGACTTCAGGGGTCCCACCACATGGGGGTTTTGTTGTGGGTGGTACATTGTTAGGGGATCTATTGTTGCTGGCTGAAGGGGAATCCAAATTCCATCCAAATTCCATTTGGTTCTGTATTGTCTAAAACGGGCAATACTGGGAGGTGGGTAGGGGATGGAAGCAAGGGGCGGTGCTTGGAGGTGGGTAGGAGGCGGGGAAAACAAGTGACTCGGAAAAGGGGCGTTCCTGCACCTACTGTCTGAGAAAAAAAAAGCCCTGCTTTTAATGATTTAAATTCTCACTTCTGATTCCCAACCCACTGGCTGCTATTGTAGCGCTCCGTTCAATCCGTATTAGAACAAACACAAGGCTCCCTTCTGACAGCAGCAATGTGCAGGTGCTCTTTATTTATTTTTATTTTTTTTATTCCCTCTCTCTTCCTACAAAGCAAACCCAGTAACACATGTTGGCCACACATTTAACCCTTTAAGCACCATAGATGTAAACCCCCCCCCCCCCCCCTTCCTCCTTTACCAGTACAGTGCATCTTTTTAGCTGTGATCACTGTATTTGTGTCACTGGCTCCCAAAAAAAAGGTGTCTGATTTGTCCATCACAGTCACGCTATAAGTTGCTGAACGCCACATTTTCTAGTAACGTATTAAATTAACATATCCCATAGTTTGCAGACACTATACCTTTTGTGCAAACCATCGGCACTTTTCTTTTACCAAAAATATGTAGTGGAATACATATTGCCATGAATTGCTGCCTACTACTAGATTTAAAAAATCCCATAGTTTAGTTTGCGCAAAAGTTATAGCATCTTCAATCAATATACGCTTATTGGGATTTATTTTAACCAAAACTATGTAGCAGAATACATATTGGCCTAAATTGATGAAGAAATTTAGAATTTTTACAATTTTTTTTTTTTTGGGTATATTTTTATAGCAGAAAGTTTTTTAATCTTTATTTATAAAAATATAATCCCCCTCCAAAAGTTGGTCTTATATTTTTTTTTTTTGCGCAAAAATAAAAACCTCAGAAGTGGCAGTCGGGACAAGTCACACTAATAATATGCACTGTATTAATGACACTGACTGGAATGGGGTTAACATCCGCAATCAAAATTAAATGTGCGCCTGACCAGTGCTTTACTACTGTGGAGGAGGGGCTAGTACTAAAAGGTATAATTCGGCGACCCTGCTTACTAGAGACGCAGGATCCATCTCTTCTGTGTTGACAGAACGGCAATCTGCTTTGTATACATCGCCCTTCTCCCTGTGTACCGAAGAGTCTGAGGACTAAAGGCCCGTATACACAATTGGACAATTGCTGTCGGATTTTCCACCAACAAATTCCCACATTTGTAGCAAGCTTTAAAATTGTCTGCCAACAATTGTGTCTTGTCGCAGTTTCTGATCGTGTGTACAAAAGTCCGTCAAACATAGTACATGCTCAGAAGCAGTGCTCACCATAACACAATATTAGCAGAAGTTGCCCTAAAGAGCTGAAAAACCATGTAGTAGTTGGCTGACAATTCTTTGCTGTCTGTATGTAATACAAGTTGTCGGCCAACTTCCTTCGGACAAAAGTCCTACGCTTTGTCTGTGGAAATTCCGATCGTGTGTGCGAGGCTTTAGAGTCGGCCGTGTCTGCCAATCAGCTCCACTGTGTCTAATAATAGGCAGTGCACACGCCCCAAACCCGGAGGTGCAGAATTATGTACGAGGTACGTGATCCTGCGCAAGAGAGCCACATTCCTGCTGTATACGGGCGGCAAACGGTTAAACACCCCGCCGCCTGAGCAGCATTTACACCTTTCCATCACTACCCTGACTCTCCAATCAGCTGCAGGTACTGAAACAATGTCACAGTGCTGGGCCAATCCCCAAGCAAAGAGCATTGTTACATTCTCCTTTATCCCTGGCAGTACTCAATACTTTCATTATTCTTCCAAAGGCCAAGTTTCCAGCTCTGAGCTGTATTGGCCCAACACAGAAATCAACACGGATCACTTGCTCATGGGGGTTTTTTTCTGCAACATTCTAAAGCCTGTGTGATGAGTGTTCCCTACTCAGCAGAGCGGACACACTTGGTGCTTTGTTTTCAATCATCCCTATGACATCACCCTGGTCCTAGAAACCCATATGACATCACTCCTCGAGATTCACTCTGGTTCTAGAAACCCATATGACATCACTCCTCGAGATTCACTCTGGTGCTAGAAACCCATATGACATCACTCCTCGAGATTCACTCTGGTGCTAGAAACCCATATGACATCACTCCTAGAGGTTCACTCTGGTGCTAGAAACCCATATGACATCACTCCTCGAGATTCACTCTGGTCCTAGAAACCCATATGACATCACTCCTCGAGATTCACTCTGGTCCTAGAAACCCATATGACATCACTCCTCGAGATTCACTCTGGTCCTAGAAACCCATATGACATCACCCCTCGAGATTCACTCTGGTGCTAGAAACCCATATGACATCACTCCTCGAGATTCACTCTGGTCCTAGAAACCCATATGACATCACTCCTCGAGATTCACTCTGGTCCTAGAAACCCATATGACATCACTCCTCGAGATTCACTCTGGTGCTAGAAACCCATATGACATCACTCCTAGAGATTCACTCTGGTCCTAGAAACCCATATGACATCACTCCTCGAGATTCACTCTGGTCCTAGAAACCCATATGACATCACCCCTCGAGATTCACTCTAGTCCTAGAAACCCATATGACATCACTCCTAGAGATTCACTCTGGTCCTAGAAACCCATATGACATCACTCCTAGAGATTCACTCTGGTCCTAGAAACCCATATGACATCACTCCTCGAGATTCACTCTGGTCCTAGAAACCCATATGACATCACTCCTCGAGATACACTCTGGTCCTAGAAACCCATATGACATCACTCCTCGAGATTCACTCTGGTCCTAGAAACCCATATGACATCACTCCTCGAGATTCACTCTGGTCCTAGAAACCCATATGACATCACTCCTCGAGATTCACTCTGGTCCTAGAAACCCATATGACATCACTCCTCGAGGTTCACTCTGGTGCTAGAAACCCATATGACATCACTCCTCGAGGTTCACTCTGGTTCTAGAAACCCATATGACATCACCCCTCGAGGTTCACTCTGGTGCTAGAAACCCATATGACATCACTCCTAGAGGTTCACTCTGGTGCTAGAAACCCATATGACATCACTCCTAGAGGTTCACTCTGGTGCTAGAAACCCATATGACATCACTCCTCGAGGTTCACTCTGGTTCTAGAAACCCATATGACATCACCCCTCGAGGTTCACTCTGGTTCTAGAAACCCATATGACATCACTCCTAGAGGTTCACTCTGGTGCTAGAAACCCATATGACATCACTCCTCGAGGTTCACTCTGGTTCTAGAAACCCATATGACATCACCCCTCGAGATTCACTCTGGTCCTAGAAACCCATATGACATCACTCCTAGAGGTTCACTCTGGTGCTAGAAACCCATATGACATCACTCCTCGAGGTTCACTCTGGTTCTAGAAACCCATATGACATCACCCCTCGAGGTTCACTCTGGTGCTAGAAACCCATATGACATCACTCCTAGAGGTTCACTCTGGTGCTAGAAACCCATATGACATCACTCCTAGAGGTTCACTCTGGTTCTAGAAACCCATATGACATCACCCCTCCAGGTTCACTCTGGTGCTAGAAACCCATATGACATCACTCCTAGAGGTTCACTCTGGTGCTAGAAACCCATATGACATCACTCCTAGAGGTTCACTCTGGTGCTAGAAACCCATATGACATCACCCCTCGAGATTCACTCTGGTCCTAGAAACCCATATGACATCACTCCTCGAGGTTCACTCTGGTGCTAGAAACCCATATGACATCACTCCTCGAGGTTCACTCTGGTTCTAGAAACCCATATGACATCACCCCTCGAGGTTCACTCTGGTGCTAGAAACCCATATGACATCACTCCTAGAGGTTCACTCTGGTGCTAGAAACCCATATGACATCACTCCTAGAGGTTCACTCTGGTGCTAGAAACCCATATGACATTACTCCTCGAGGTTCACTCTGGTCCTAGAAACCCATATGACATCACCCCTCGAGATTCACTCTGGTCCTAGAAACCCATATGACATCACTCCTCGAGGTTCACTCTGGTGCTAGAAACCCATATGACATCACTCCTCGAGGTTCACTCTGGTTCTAGAAACCCATATGACATCACCCCTCGAGGTTCACTCTGGTTCTAGAAACCCATATGACATCACTCCTAGAGGTTCACTCTGGTGCTAGAAACCCATATGACATCACTCCTAGAGGTTCACTCTGGTGCTAGAAACCCATATGACATCACTCCTCAAGGTTCACTCTGGTTCTAGAAACCCATATGACATCACCCCTCGAGGTTCACTCTGGTTCTAGAAACCCATATGACATCACTCCTAGAGGTTCACTCTGGTGCTAGAAACCCATATGACATCACTCCTAGAGGTTCACTCTGGTGCTAGAAACCCATATGACATCACTCCTAGAGGTTCACTCTGGTGCTAGAAACCCATATGACATCACTCCTCGAGGTTCACTCTGGTTCTAGAAACCCATATGACATCACTCCTAGAGGTTCACTCTGGTGCTAGAAACCCATATGACATCACTCCTAGAGATTCACTCTGGTCCTAGAAACCCATATGACATCACTCCTAGAGGTTCACTCTGGTTCTAGAAACCCATATGACATCACTCCTAGAGGTTCACTCTGGTGCTAGAAACCCATATGACATCACTCCTAGAGGTTCACTCTGGTGCTAGAAACCCATATGACATCACTCCTCGAGATTCACTCTGGTGCTAGAAACCCATATGAGATCACTCCTAGAGGTTCACTCTGGTGCTAGAAACCCATATGACATCACTCCTAGAGATTCACTCTGGTCCTAGAAACCCATATGACATCACTCCTAGAGGTTCACTCTGGTGCTAGAAACCCATATGACATCACTCCTAGAGATTCACTCTGGTCCTAGAAACCCATATGACATCACTCCTCGAGGTTCACTCTGGTGCTAGAAACCCATATGACATCACTCCTAGAGGTTCACTCTGGTGCTAGAAACCCATATGACATCACTCCTAGAGATTCACTCTGGTCCTAGAAACCCATATGACATCACTCCTAGAGGTTCACTCTGGTGCTAGAAACCCATATGACATCACTCCTCGAGATTCACTCTGGTCCTAGAAACCCATATGACATCACTCCTAGAGGTTCACTCTGGTTCTAGAAACCCATATGACATCACTCCTAGAGGTTCACTCTGGTTCTAGAAACCCATATGACATCACTCCTCGAGGTTCACTCTGGTTCTAGAAACCCATATGACATCACTCCTCGAGGTTCACTCTGGTTCTAGAAACCCATATGACATCACTCCTCGAGGTTCACTCTCGTTCTAGAAACCCATATGACATCACTCCTAGAGATTTACTCTGGTTCTAGAAACCCATATGACATCACCCCTCGAGGTTCACTCTGGTCCTAGAAACCCATATGACATCACCCCTTGAGGTTCACTCTGGTTCTAGAAACCCATATGACATCACTCCTAGAGGTTCACTCTGGTGCTAGAAACCCATATGACATCACCCCTCGAGATTCACTCTGGTGCTAGAAACCCATATGACATCACCCCTCGAGGTTCACTCTGGTGCTAGAAACCCATATGACATCACTCCTCAAGATTCACTCTAGTTCTAGAAACCCATATGACATCACTCCTAGAGGTTCACTCTGGTCCTAGAAACCCATATGACATCACTCCTCGAGATTCACTCTGGTTCTAGAAACCCATATGACATCACTCCTCGAGATTTACTCTGGTTCTAGAAACCCATATGACATCACTCCTCGAGATTCACTCTGGTTCTAGAAACCCATATGACATCACTCCTCGAGATTTACTCTGGTTCTAGAAACCCATATGACATCACTCCTCGAGATTCACTCTGGTTCTAGAAACCCATATGACATCACCCCTCGAGATTCACTCTGGTGCTAGAAACCCATATGACATCACTCCTCGAGATTCACTCTGGTGCTAGAAACCCATATGACATCACTCCTCGAGATTCACTCTGGTGCTAGAAACCCATATGACATCACTCCTCGAGATTCACTCTGGTTCTAGAAACCCATATGACATCACCCCTCGAGGTTCACTCTGGTTCTAGAAACCCATATGACATCACTCCTAGAGGTTCACTCTGGTCCTAGAAACCCATATGACATCACCCCTCGAGGTTCACTCTGGTTCTAGAAACCCATATGACATCACTCCTCGAGATTCACTCTGGTGCTAGAAACCCATATGACATCACTCCTAGAGGTTCACTCTGGTCCTAGAAACCCATATGACATCAATCCTCAAAATTCACTCTGGTTCTAGAAACCCATATGACATCACTCCTCGAGATTCACTCTGGTCCTAGAAACCCATATGACATCACTCCTCGAGGTTCACTCTGGTCCTATAAACCCATATGACATCACTCCTAGAGGTTCACTCTGGTGCTAGAAACCCATATGACATCACCCCTCGGGGTTCACTCTGGTCCTAAAAAACCATATGACATCACTCCTCGAGATTCACTCTGGTCCTAGAAACCCATATGACATCACCCCTCGAGACTCACTCTGGTGCTAGAAACCCATATGACATCACTCCTCGAGATTTACTCTGGTGCTAGAAACCCATATGACATCACTCCTCGAGATTCACTCTGGTGCTAGAAACCCATATGACATCACTCCTCGAGATTCACTCTGGTTCTAGAAACCCATATGACATCACTCCTAGAGGTTCACTCTGGTCCTAGAAACCCATATGACATCACTCCTCGAGATTCACTCTGGTTATAGAAACCCATATGACATCACTCCTCGAGATTCACTCTGGTTCTAGAAACCCATATGACATCACTCCTCGAGGTTCACTCTGGTGCTAGAAACCCATATGACATCACTCCTCGAGATTCACTCTGGTGCTAGAAACCCATATGACATCACTCCTCGAGATTCACTCTGGTCCTAGAAACCCATATGACATCACCCCTCGAGATTCACTCTGGTCCTAGAAACCCATATGACATCACTCCTCGAGGTTCACTCTGGTGCTAGAAACCCATATGACATCACTCCTAGAGATTCACTCTGGTCCTAGAAACCCATATGACATCACCCCTCGAGATTCACTCTGGTCCTAGAAACCCATATGACATCACTCCTCGAGGTTCACTCTGGTGCTAGAAACCCATATGACATCACTCCTCGAGATTCACTCTGGTTCTAGAAACCCATATGACATCACTCCTAGAGGTTCACTCTGGTCCTAGAAACCCATATGACATCACTCCTCGAGATTCACTCTGGTTCTAGAAACCCATATGACATCACCCCTCGAGATTCACTCTGGTGCTAGAAACCCATATGACATCACCCCTCGAGATTCACTCTGGTGCTAGAAACCCATATGACATCACTCCTAGAGGTTCACTCTGGTGCTAGAAACCCATATGACATCACTCCTCGAGGTTCACTCTGGTCCTAGAAACCCATATGACATTACTCCTCGAGATTCACTCTGGTCCTAGAAACCCATATGACATCACTCCTAGAGGTTCACTCTGGTGCTAGAAACCCATATGACATTACTCCTCGAGGTTCACTCTGGTCCTAGAAACCCATATGACATCACTCCTCGAGATTCACTCTGGTCCTAGAAACCCATATGACATTACTCCTCGAGGTTCACTCTGGTCCTAGAAACCCATATGACATCACTCCTCGAGATTCACTCTGGTCCTAGAAACCCATATGACATCACTCCTAGAGATTCACTCTGGTCCTAGAAACCCATATGACATCACTCCTAGAGATTCACTCTGGTCCTAGAAACCCATATGACATCACCCCTCGAGATTCACTCTGGTCCTAGAAACCCATATGACATCACTCCTCGAGGTTCACTCTGGTGCTAGAAACCCATATGACATCACTCCTCGAGGTTCACTCTGGTTCTAGAAACCCATATGACATCACCCCTCGAGGTTCACTCTGGTTCTAGAAACCCATATGACATCACTCCTAGAGGTTCACTCTGGTGCTAGAAACCCATATGACATCACTCCTAGAGGTTCACTCTGGTGCTAGAAACCCATATGACATCACTCCTCGAGGTTCACTCTGGTTCTAGAAACCCATATGACATCACCCCTCGAGGTTCACTCTGGTTCTAGAAACCCATATGACATCACTCCTAGAGGTTCACTCTGGTGCTAGAAACCCATATGACATCACCCCTCGAGATTCACTCTGGTGCTAGAAACCCATATGACATCACTCCTCGAGATTCACTCTGGTGCTAGAAACCCATATGACATCACTCCTCGAGATTCACTCTGGTGCTAGAAACCCATATGACATCACCCCTCGAGATTCACTCTGGTGCTAGAAACCCATATGACATCACCCCTCGAGATTCACTCTGGTGCTAGAAACCCATATGACATCACTCCTAGAGGTTCACTCTGGTGCTAGAAACCCATATGACATCACTCCTCGAGGTTCACTCTGGTTCTAGAAACCCATATGACATCACTCCTAGAGATTCACTCTGGTCCTAGAAACCCATATGACATCACTCCTAGAGGTTCACTCTGGTGCTAGAAACCCATATGACATCACTCCTAGAGATTCACTCTGGTCCTAGAAACCCATATGACATCACCCCTCGAGGTTCACTCTGGTGCTAGAAACCCATATGACATCACTCCTAGAGGTTCACTCTGGTGCTAGAAACCCATATGACATCACTCCTAGAGATTCACTCTGGTCCTAGAAACCCATATGACATCACTCCTCGAGATTCACTCTGGTCCTAGAAACCCATATGACATCACCCCTCGAGGTTCACTCTGGTGCTAGAAACCCATATGACATCACTCCTAGAGATTCACTCTGGTCCTAGAAACCCATATGACATCACTCCTAGAGGTTCACTCTGGTGCTAGAAACCCATATGACATCACTCCTCGAGATTCACTCTGGTTCTAGAAACCCATATGACATCACCCCTCGAGATTCACTCTGGTGCTAGAAACCCATATGACATCACTCCTCGAGATTCACTCTGGTTCTAGAAACCCATATGACATCACCCCTCGAGATTCACTCTGGTGCTAGAAACCCATATGACATCACCCCTCGAGATTCACTCTGGTGCTAGAAACCCATATGACATCACTCCTAGAGGTTCACTCTGGTCCTAGAAACCCATATGACATCACTCCTCGAGATTCACTCTGGTTCTAGAAACCCATATGACATCACCCCTCGAGATTCACTCTGGTGCTAGAAACCCATATGACATCACCCCTCGAGATTCACTCTGGTGCTAGAAACCCATATGACATCACTCCTAGAGGTTCACTCTGGTCCTAGAAACCCATATGACATCACTCCTCGAGATTCACTCTGGTTCTAGAAACCCATATGACATCACCCCTCGAGATTCACTCTGGTGCTAGAAACCCATATGACATCACTCCTAGAGGTTCACTCTGGTCCTAGAAACCCATATGACATCACTCCTAGAGGTTCACTCTGGTTCTAGAAACCCATATGACATCACCCCTCGAGGTTCACTCTGGTTCTAGAAACCCATATGACATCACCCCTCGAGGTTCACTCTGGTTCTAGAAACCCATATGACATCACTCCTAGAGGTTCACTCTGGTGCTAGAAACCCATATGACATCACTCCTCGAGGTTCACTCTGGTTCTAGAAACCCATATGACATCACTCCTAGAGGTTCACTCTGGTGCTAGAAACCCATATGACATCACTCCTAGAGATTCACTCTGGTCCTAGAAACCCATATGACATCACCCCTCGAGGTTCACTCTGGTGCTAGAAACCCATATGACATCACTCTTAGAGGTTCACTCTGGTGCTAGAAACCCATATGACATCACTCTTAGAGGTTCACTCTGGTTCTAGAAACCCATATGACATCACTCCTCGAGGTTCACTCTGGTGCTAGAAACCCATATGACATCACTCCTAGAGATTCACTCTGGTCCTAGAAACCCATATGACATCACCCCTCGAGGTTCACTCTGGTTCTAGAAACCCATATGACATCACTCCTAGAGGTTCACTCTGGTGCTAGAAACCCATATGACATCACTCCTAGAGATTCACTCTGGTCCTAGAAACCCATATGACATCACCCCTCGAGGTTCACTCTGGTGCTAGAAACCCATATGACATCACTCTTAGAGGTTCACTCTGGTTCTAGAAACCCATATGACATCACCCCTCGAGATTTACTCTGGTTCTAGAAACCCATATGACATCACTCCTAGAGGTTCACTCTGGTGCTAGAAACCCATATGACATCACTCCTAGAGATTCACTCTGGTCCTAGAAACCCATATGACATCACTCCTAGAGGTTCACTCTGGTGCTAGAAACCCATATGACATCACTCCTAGAGGTTCACTCTGGTGCTAGAAACCCATATGACATCACTCCTCGAGATTCACTCTGGTTCTAGAAACCCATATGACATCACCCCTCGAGATTCACTCTGGTGCTAGAAACCCATATGACATCACCCCTCGAGATTCACTCTGGTGCTAGAAACCCATATGACATCACTCCTAGAGGTTCACTCTGGTCCTAGAAACCCATATGACATCACTCCTCGAGATTCACTCTGGTTCTAGAAACCCATATGACATCACCCCTCGAGATTCACTCTGGTTCTAGAAACCCATATGACATCACCCCTCGAGATTCACTCTGGTGCTAGAAACCCATATGACATCACTCCTAGAGGTTCACTCTGGTCCTAGAAACCCATATGACATCACTCCTAGAGGTTCACTCTGGTCCTAGAAACCCATATGACATCACTCCTAGAGGTTCACTCTGGTGCTAGAAACCCATATGACATCACTCCTAGAGGTTCACTCTGGTCCTAGAAACCCATATGACATCACTCCTAGAGGTTCACTCTGGTTCTAGAAACCCATATGACATCACTCCTAGAGATTCACTCTGGTTCTAGAAACCCATATGACATCACCCCTCGAGATTCACTCTGGTGCTAGAAACCCATATGACATCACTCCTCGAGATTTACTCTGGTTCTAGAAACCCATATGACCTCACTCCTAGAGGTTCACTCTGGTTCTAGAAACCCATATGACATCACCCCTCGAGATTCACTCTGGTGCTAGAAACCCATATGACATCACTCCTAGAGGTTCACTCTGGTCCTAGAAACCCATATGACATCACTCCTCGAGATTCACTCTGGTTCTAGAAACCCATATGACATCACCCCTCGAGATTCACTCTGGTTCTAGAAACCCATATGACATCACCCCTCGAGATTCACTCTGGTTCTAGAAACCCATATGACATCACTCCTCGAGATTTACTCTGGTTCTAGAAACCCATATGACCTCACTCCTAGAGGTTCACTCTGGTTCTAGAAACCCATATGACATCACCCCTCGAGATTCACTCTGGTGCTAGAAACCCATATGACATCACTCCTAGAGGTTCACTCTGGTCCTAGAAACCCATATGACATCACTCCTAGAGGTTCACTCTGGTTCTAGAAACCCATATGACATCACTCCTAGAGGTTCACTCTGGTTCTAGAAACCCATATGACATCACTCCTAGAGGTTCACTCTGGTTCTAGAAACCCATATGACATCACTCCTAGAGGTTCACTCTGGTTCTAGAAACCCATATGACATCACTCCTCGAGGTTCACTCTGGTTCTAGAAACCCATATGACATCACTCCTCGAGGTTCACTCTGGTTCTAGAAACCCATATGACATCACTCCTAGAGGTTCACTCTGGTTCTAGAAACCCATATGACATCACTCCTAGAGATTCACTCTGGTTCTAGAAACCCATATGACATCACCCCTCGAGGTTCACTCTGGTCCTAGAAACCCATATGACATCACTCCTAGAGATTCACTCTGGTTCTAGAAACCCATATGACATCACCCCTCGAGGTTCACTCTGGTCCTAGAAACCCATATGACATCACCCCTCGAGGTTCACTCTGGTTCTAGAAACCCATATGACATCACTCCTAGAGGTTCACTCTGGTGCTAGAAACCCATATGACATCACTCCTCGAGATTCACTCTGGTGCTAGAAACCCATATGACATCACTCCTCGAGATTCACTCTGGTGCTAGAAACCCATATGACATCACTCCTCGAGATTCACTCTGGTTCTAGAAACCCATATGACATCACTCCTAGAGGTTCACTCTGGTCCTAGAAACCCATATGACATCACTTCTCGAGATTCACTCTGGTTCTAGAAACCCATATGACATCACTCCTCGAGATTTACTCTGGTTCTAGAAACCCATATGACATCACTCCTCGAGATTCACTCGGGTTCTAGAAACCCATATGACATCACTCCTCGAGATTTACTCTGGTTCTAGAAACCCATATGACATCACTCCTCGAGATTCACTCTGGTTCTAGAAACCCATATGACATCACTCTTCGAGATTCACTCTGGTGCTAGAAACCCATATGACATCACTCCTCGAGATTCACTCTGGTGCTAGAAACCCATATGACATCACTCCTCGAGATTCACTCTGGTTCTAGAAACCCATATGACATCACTCCTAGAGGTTCACTCTGGTTCTAGAAACCCATATGACATCACCCCTCGAGGTTCACTCTGGTTCTAGAAACCCATATGACATCACCCCTCGAGGTTCACTCTGGTTCTAGAAACCCATATGACATCACTCCTAGAGGTTCACTCTGGTGCTAGAAACCCATATGACATCACTCCTAGAGGTTCACTCTGGTCCTAGAAACCCATATGACATCACTCCTCGAGATTCACTCTGGTTCTAGAAACCCATATGACATCACTCCTCGAGATTCACTCTGATTCTAGAAACCCATATGACATCAATCCTCAAAATTCACTCTGGTTCTAGAAACCCATATGACATCACTCCTCGAGATTCACTCTGGTCCTAGAAACCCATATGACATCACCCCTCGAGATTCACTCTGGTCCTAGAAACCCATATGACATCACTCCTAGAGGTTCACTCTGGTGCTAGAAACCCATATGACATCACCCCTCGAGATTTACTCTGGTTCTAGAAACCCATATGACATCACTCCTAGAGGTTCACTCTGGTCCTAGAAACCCATATGACATCACTTCTCGAGATTCACTCTGGTTCTAGAAACCCATATGACATCACTCCTCGAGATTTACTCTGGTTCTAGAAACCCATATGACATCACTCCTCGAGATTCACTCGGGTTCTAGAAACCCATATGACATCACTCCTCGAGATTTACTCTGGTTCTAGAAACCCATATGACATCACTCCTCGAGATTCACTCTGGTTCTAGAAACCCATATGACATCACCCCTCGAGATTCACTCTGGTGCTAGAAACCCATATGACACCACTCTTCGAGATTCACTCTGGTGCTAGAAACCCATATGACATCACTCCTCGAGATTCACTCTGGTGCTAGAAACCCATATGACATCACTCCTCGAGATTCACTCTGGTTCTAGAAACCCATATGACATCACTCCTAGAGGTTCACTCTGGTTCTAGAAACCCATATGACATCACCCCTCGAGGTTCACTCTGGTTCTAGAAACCCATATGACATCACCCCTCGAGGTTCACTCTGGTGCTAGAAACCCATATGACATCACTCCTAGAGGTTCACTCTGGTCCTAGAAACCCATATGACATCACTCCTCGAGATTCACTCTGGTTCTAGAAACCCATATGACATCACTCCTCGAGATTCACTCTGATTCTAGAAACCCATATGACATCAATCCTCAAAATTCACTCTGGTTCTAGAAACCCATATGACATCACTCCTCGAGATTCACTCTGGTCCTAGAAACCCATATGACATCACTCCTAGAGGTTCACTCTGGTCCTAGAAACCCATATGACATCACTCCTAGAGGTTCACTCTGGTTCTAGAAACCCATATGACATCACTCCTAGAGGTTCACTCTGGTTCTAGAAACCCATATGACATCACTCCTAGAGGTTCACTCTGGTCCTAGAAACCCATATGACATCACTCCTCAAGATTCACTCTGGTCCTAGAAACCCATATGACATCACTCCTAGAGGTT
The DNA here is from genome assembly GCA_029206835.1 of Rana muscosa. Taxonomy (NCBI): domain Eukaryota; kingdom Metazoa; phylum Chordata; class Amphibia; order Anura; family Ranidae; genus Rana; species Rana muscosa. The sequence goes on along the minus strand of CM055119.1, from coordinate 310,388,949 downwards.
CACTCTGGTTCTAGAAACCCATATGACATCACTCCTAGAGGTTCACTCTGGTTCTAGAAACCCATATGACATCACTCCTCGAGGTTCACTCTGGTTCTAGAAACCCATATGACATCACTCCTCGAGGTTCACTCTGGTTCTAGAAACCCATATGACATCACTCCTAGAGGTTCACTCTGGTTCTAGAAACCCATATGACATCACTCCTAGAGATTCACTCTGGTTCTAGAAACCCATATGACATCACCCCTCGAGGTTCACTCTGGTCCTAGAAACCCATATGACATCACTCCTAGAGGTTCACTCTGGTGCTAGAAACCCATATGACATCACCCCTCGAGATTCACTCTGGTGCTAGAAACCCATATGACATCACTCCTCGAGATTCACTCTGGTGCTAGAAACCCATATGACATCACTCCTAGAGGTTCACTCTGGTCCTAGAAACCCATATGACATCACTTCTCGAGATTCACTCTGGTTCTAGAAACCCATATGACATCACTCCTCGAGATTTACTCTGGTGCTAGAAACCCATATGACATCACTCTTCGAGATTCACTCTGGTGCTAGAAACCCATATGACATCACTCCTCGAGATTCACTCTGGTGCTAGAAACCCATATGACATCACTCCTCGAGATTCACTCTGGTTCTAGAAACCCATATGACATCACTCCTAGAGGTTCACTCTGGTCCTAGAAACCCATATGACATCACTTCTCGAGACTCACTCTGGTTCTAGAAACCCATATGACATCACTCCTCGAGATTCACTCTGGTTCTAGAAACCCATATGACATCACTCCTCGAGATTTACTCTGGTTCTAGAAACCCATATGACATCACTCCTCGAGATTCACTCTGGTTCTAGAAACCCATATGACATCACCCCTCGAGATTCACTCTGGTGCTAGAAACCCATATGACATCACTCTTCGAGATTCACTCTGGTGCTAGAAACCCATATGACATCACTCCTCGAGATTCACTCTGGTGCTAGAAACCCATATGACATCACTCCTCGAGATTCACTCTGGTTCTAGAAACCCATATGACATCACTCCTAGAGGTTCACTCTGGTTCTAGAAACCCATATGACATCACCCCTCGAGGTTCACTCTGGTTCTAGAAACCCATATGACATCACCCCTCGAGGTTCACTCTGGTTCTAGAAACCCATATGACATCACTCCTAGAGGTTCACTCTGGTGCTAGAAACCCATATGACATCACTCCTAGAGGTTCACTCTGGTCCTAGAAACCCATATGACATCACTCCTCGAGATTCACTCTGGTTCTAGAAACCCATATGACATCACTCCTCGAGATTCACTCTGATTCTAGAAACCCATATGACATCAATCCTCAAAATTCACTCTGGTTCTAGAAACCCATATGACATCACTCCTCGAGATTCACTCTGGTCCTAGAAACCCATATGACATCACTCCTAGAGGTTCACTCTGGTGCTAGAAACCCATATGACATCACTCCTAGAGGTTCACTCTGGTCCTAGAAACCCATATGACATCACTCCTCGAGATTCACTCTGGTCCTAGAAACCCATATGACATCACTCCTAGAGGTTCACTCTGGTCCTAGAAACCCATATGACATCACTCCTCGAGATTCACTCTGGTCCTAGAAACCCATATGACATCACCCCTCGAGACTCACTCTGGTGCTAGAAACCCATATGACATCACTCCTCGAGATTTACTCTGGTGCTAGAAACCCATATGACATCACTCCTCGAGATTCACTCTGGTCCTAGAAACCCATATGACATCACTCCTCGAGATTCACTCTGGTCCTAGAAACCCATATGACATCACCCCTCGAGACTCACTCTGGTGCTAGAAACCCATATGACATCACTCCTCGAGATTCACTCTGGTGCTAGAAACCCATATGACATCACTCCTCGAGATTCACTCTGGTTCTAGAAACCCATATGACATCACTCCTAGAGGTTCACTCTGGTCCTAGAAACCCATATGACATCACTCCTCGAGATTCACTCTGGTTCTAGAAACCCATATGACATCACTCCTCGAGATTTACTCTGGTTCTAGAAACCCATATGACATCACTCCTCGAGATTCACTCTGGTTCTAGAAACCCATATGACATCACTCCTCGAGATTTACTCTGGTTCTAGAAACCCATATGACATCACTCCTCGAGATTCACTCTGGTTCTAGAAACCCATATGACATCACCCCTCGAGATTCACTCTGGTGCTAGAAACCCATATGACATCACTCCTCGAGATTCACTCTGGTGCTAGAAACCCATATGACATCACTCCTCGAGATTCACTCTGGTGCTAGAAACCCATATGACATCACTCCTCGAGATTCACTCTGGTGCTAGAAACCCATATGACATCACTCCTCGAGATTCACTCTGGTTCTAGAAACCCATATGACATCACTCCTAGAGGTTCACTCTGGTTCTAGAAACCCATATGACATCACCCCTCGAGGTTCACTCTGGTTCTAGAAACCCATATGACATCACCCCTCGAGATTCACTCTGGTGCTAGAAACCCATATGACATCACCCCTCGAGGTTCACTCTGGTTCTAGAAACCCATATGACATCACTCCTCGAGATTCACTCTGGTGCTAGAAACCCATATGACATCACCCCTCGAGGTTCACTCTGGTTCTAGAAACCCATATGACATCACCCCTCGAGGTTCACTCTGGTTCTAGAAACCCATATGACATCACTCCTAGAGGTTCACTCTGGTGCTAGAAACCCATATGACATCACCCCTCGAGGTTCACTCTGGTTCTAGAAACCCATATGACATCACCCCTAGAGGTTCACTCTGGTTCTAGAAACCCATATGACATCACCCCTCGAGATTCACTCTGGTTCTAGAAACCCATATGACATCACTCCTCGAGATTCACTCTGATTCTAGAAACCCATATGACATCACCCCTCGAGATTCACTCTGGTTCTAGAAACCCATATGACATCACTCCTCAAAATTCACTCTGGTTCTAGAAACCCATATGACATCACTCCTCGAGATTCACTCTGGTCCTAGAAACCCATATGACATCACTCCTAGAGGTTCACTCTGGTCCTATAAACCCATATGACATCACCCCTCGAGATTCACTCTGGTTCTAGAAACCCATATGACATCACCCCTCGAGATTTACTCTGGTTCTAGAAACCCATATGACATCACCCCTCGAGATTCACTCTGGTTCTAGAAACCCATATGACATCACTCCTCGAGATTCACTCTGGTTCTAGAAACCCATATGACATCACTCCTAGAGGTTCACTCTGGTGCTAGAAACCCATATGACATCACTCCTAGAGGTTCACTCTGGTGCTAGAAACCCATATGACATCACTCCTAGAGGTTCACTCTGGTGCTAGAAACCCATATGACATCACTCCTCGAGATTCACTCTGGTTCTAGAAACCCATATGACATCACTCCTAGAGGTTCACTCTGGTTCTAGAAACCCATATGACATCACTCCTAGAGATTCACTCTGGTGCTAGAAACCCATATGACATCACCCCTCGAGATTCACTCTGGTTCTAGAAACCCATATGACATCACTCCTCGAGATTCACTCTGGTCCTAGAAACCCATATGACATCACTCCACGAGGTTCACTCTGGTCCTAGAAACCCATATGACATCACTCCTCGAGATTCACTCTGGTTCTAGAAACCCATATGACATCACCCCTCGAGATTCACTCTGGTTCTAGAAACCCATATGACATCACTCCTAGAGGTTCACTCTGGTGCTAGAAACCCATATGACATCACTCCTAGAGGTTCACTCTGGTCCTAGAAACCCATATGACATCACTCCTCGAGATTCACTCTGGTTCTAGAAACCCATATGACATCACCCCTCGAGATTCACTCTGGTTCTAGAAACCCATATGACATCACTCCTCGAGATTCACTCTGGTTCTAGAAACCCATATGACATCAATCCTCGAGATTCACTCTGGTTCTAGAAACCCATATGACATCACCCCTCGAGATTCACTCTGGTTCTAGAAACCCATATGACATCACTCCTCGAGATTCACTCTGGTTCTAGAAACCCATATGACATCACCCCTCGAGATTCACTCTGGTTCTAGAAACCCATATGACATCACCCCTCGAGATTCACTCTGGTGCTAGAAACCCATATGACATCACTCCTAGAGGTTCACTCTGGTGCTAGAAACCCATATGACATCACTCCTCGAGATTCACTCTGGTGCTAGAAACCCATATGACATCACTCCTGGAGGTTCACTCTGGTCCTAGAAACCCATATGACATCACTCCTCGAGATTCACTCTGGTCCTAGAAACCCATATGACATCACTCCTCGAGATTCACTCTGGTTCTAGAAACCCATATGACATCACTCCTCGAGATTTACTCTGGTTCTAGAAACCCATATGACATCACTCCTCGAGATTCACTCTGGTTCTAGAAACCCATATGACATCACTCCTCGAGATTTACTCTGGTTCTAGAAACCCATATGACATCACTCCTCGAGATTCACTCTGGTTCTAGAAACCCATATGACATCACCCCTCGAGATTCAATCTGGTTCTAGAAACCCATATGACATCACTCCTCGAGATTCACTCTGGTTCTAGAAACCCATATGACATCAATCCTCGAGATTCACTCTGGTTCTAGAAACCCATATGACATCACCCCTCGAGATTCACTCTGGTTCTAGAAACCCATATGACATCACTCCTCGAGATTCACTCTGGTCCTAGAAACCCATATGACATCACTCCTCGAGATTCACTCTGGTCCTAGAAACCCATATGACATCACTCCTCGAGATTCACTCTGGTTCTAGAAACCCATAAGACATCACCCCTCGAGATTCACTCTGGTTCTAGAAACCCATATGACATCACCCCTCGAGATTCACTCTGGTGCTAGAAACCCATATGACATCACTCCTAGAGGTTCACTCTGGTGCTAGAAACCCATATGACATCACTCCTAGAGATTCACTCTGGTGCTAGAAACCCATATGACATCACCCCTCGAGATTCACTCTGGTGCTAGAAACCCATATGACATCACTCCTAGAGGTTCACTCTGGTGCTAGAAACCCATATGACATCACTCCTCGAGATTCACTCTGGTGCTAGAAACCCATATGACATCACTCCTGGAGGTTCACTCTGGTCCTAGAAACCCATATGACATCACTCCTCGAGATTCACTCTGGTGCTAGAAACCCATATGACATCACTCCTCGAGATTCACTCTGGTTCTAGAAACCCATATGACATCACCCCTCGAGGTTCACTCTGGTTCTAGAAACCCATATGACATCACTCCTAGAGGTTCACTCTGGTCCTAGAAACCCATATGACATCAATCCTCAAAATTCACTCTGGTTCTAGAAACCCATATGACATCACTCCTCAAAATTCACTCTGGTTCTAGAAACCCATATGACATCACTCCTCGAGATTCACTCTGGTTCTAGAAACCCATATGACATCACTCCTCGAGATTCACTCTGGTTCTAGAAACCCATATGACATCACCCCTCGAGATTCACTCTGGTGCTAGAAACCCATATGACATCACTCCTCGAGATTCACTCTGGTGCTAGAAACCCATATGACATCACTCCTCGAGATTCACTCTGGTTCTAGAAACCCATATGACATCACTCCTAGAGGTTCACTCTGGTCCTAGAAACCCATATGACATCACTCCTCGAGATTCACTCTGGTTCTAGAAACCCATATGACATCACCCCTCGAGATTCACTCTGGTTCTAGAAACCCATATGACATCACTCCTCGAGATTCACTCTGGTTCTAGAAACCCATATGACATCACTCCTCGAGATTCACTCTGGTTCTAGAAACCCATATGACATCACTCCTAGAGGTTCACTCTGGTCCTAGAAACCCATATGACATCACTCCTCGAGATTCACTCTGGTCCTAGAAACCCATATGACATCACTCCTCGAGATTCACTCTGGTTCTAGAAACCCATATGACATCACTCCTAGAGGTTCACTCTGGTCCTAGAAACCCATATGACATCACTCCTCGAGATTCACTCTGGTTCTAGAAACCCATATGACATCACCCCTCGAGATTCACTCTGGTTCTAGAAACCCATATGACATCACTCCTCGAGATTCACTCTGGTTCTAGAAACCCATATGACATCAATCCTCGAGATTCACTCTGGTTCTAGAAACCCATATGACATCACCCCTCGAGATTCACTCTGGTTCTAGAAACCCATATGACATCACTCCTCGAGATTCACTCTGGTTCTAGAAACCCATATGACATCACTCCTAGAGGTTCACTCTGGTGCTAGAAACCCATATGACATCACTCCTCGAGATTCACTCTGGTGCTAGAAACCCATATGACATCACTCCTCGAGGTTCACTCTGGTCCTAGAAACCCATATGACATCACTCCTCGAGATTTACTCTGGTTCTAGAAACCCATATGACATCACTCCTCGAGATTCACTCTGGTTCTAGAAACCCATATGACATCACTCCTCGAGGTTCACTCTGGTGCTAGAAACCCATATGACATCACTCCTAGAGGTTCACTCTGGTGCTAGAAACCCATATGACATCACTCCTGGAGGTTCACTCTGGTCCTAGAAACCCATATGACATCACTCCTCGAGATTCACTCTGGTGCTAGAAACCCATATGACATCACTTCTCGAGATTCACTCTGGTGCTAGAAACCCATATGACATCACTCCTCGAGGTTCACTCTGGTCCTAGAAACCCATATGACATCACTCCTAGAGGTTCACTCTGGTGCTAGAAACCCATATGACATCACTCCTGGAGGTTCACTCTGGTCCTAGAAACCCATATGACATCACTCCTCGAGATTCACTCTGGTCCTAGAAACCCATATGACATCACTCCTCGAGATTCACTCTGGTTCTAGAAACCCATATGACATCACTCCTAGAGGTTCACTCTGGTCCTAGAAACCCATATGACATCACCCCTCGAGATTCACTCTGGTCCTAGAAACCCATATGACATCACTCCTCGAGATTCACTCTGGTTCTAGAAACCCATATGACATCACTCCACGAGGTTCACTCTGGTCCTAGAAACCCATATGACATCACTCCTAGAGGTTCACTCTGGTTCTAGAAACCCATATGACATCACTCCTAGAGGTTCACTCTGGTCCTAGAAACCCATATGACATCACTCCTCGAGATTCACTCTGGTTCTAGAAACCCATATGACATCACCCCTCGAGATTCACTCTGGTTCTAGAAACCCATATGACATCACTCCTCGAGATTCACTCTGGTTCTAGAAACCCATATGACATCAATCCTCGAGATTCACTCTGGTTCTAGAAACCCATATGACATCACCCCTCGAGATTCACTCTGGTTCTAGAAACCCATATGACATCACTCCTCGAGATTCACTCTGGTTCTAGAAACCCATATGACATCACCCCTCGAGATTCACTCTGGTTCTAGAAACCCATATGACATCACCCCTCGAGATTCACTCTGGTGCTAGAAACCCATATGACATCACTCCTAGAGGTTCACTCTGGTCCTAGAAACCCATATGACATCAATCCTCAAAATTCACTCTGGTTCTAGAAACCCATATGACATCACTCCTCGAGATTCACTCTGGTTCTAGAAACCCATATGACATCACTCCTCGAGATTCACTCTGGTTCTAGAAACCCATATGACATCACTCCTCGAGATTCACTCTGGTTCTAGAAACCCATATGACATCACTCCTCGAGATTCACTCTGGTTCTAGAAACCCATATGACATCACTCCTCGAGATTCACTCTGGTTCTAGAAACCCATATGACATCACCCCTCGAGATTCACTCTGGTGCTAGAAACCCATATGACATCACTCCTCGAGATTCACTCTGGTGCTAGAAACCCATATGACATCACTCCTCGAGATTCACTCTGGTGCTAGAAACCCATATGACATCACTCCTCGAGATTCACTCTGGTTCTAGAAACCCATATGACATCACTCCTAGAGGTTCACTCTGGTCCTAGAAACCCATATGACATCACTCCTCGAGATTCACTCTGGTTCTAGAAACCCATATGACATCACCCCTCGAGATTCACTCTGGTTCTAGAAACCCATATGACATCACTCCTCGAGATTCACTCTGGTTCTAGAAACCCATATGACATCAATCCTCGAGATTCACTCTGGTTCTAGAAACCCATATGACATCACCCCTCGAGATTCACTCTGGTTCTAGAAACCCATATGACATCACTCCTCGAGATTCACTCTGGTTCTAGAAACCCATATGACATCACCCCTCGAGATTCACTCTGGTTCTAGAAACCCATATGACATCACCCCTCGAGATTCACTCTGGTGCTAGAAACCCATATGACATCACTCCTAGAGGTTCACTCTGGTGCTAGAAACCCATATGACATCACTCCTAGAGATTCACTCTGGTGCTAGAAACCCATATGACATCACTCCTAGAGGTTCACTCTGGTCCTAGAAACCCATATGACATCACTCCTAGAGGTTCACTCTGGTCCTAGAAACCCATATGACATCACTCCTCGAGATTCACTCTGGTTCTAGAAACCCATATGACATCACCCCTCGAGATTTACTCTGGTCCTAGAAACCCATATGACATCACTCCTCGAGATTCACTCTGGTTCTAGAAACCCATATGACATCACTCCTAGAGGTTCACTCTGGTTCTAGAAACCCATATGACATCACCCCTCGAGATTCACTCTGGTGCTAGAAACCCATATGACATCACTCCTCGAGATTCACTCTGGTTCTAGAAACCCATATGACATCACTCCTAGAGGTTCACTCTGGTTCTAGAAACCCATATGACATCACCCCTCGAGATTCACTCTGGTGCTAGAAACCCATATGACATCACTCCTCGAGATTCACTCTGGTTCTAGAAACCCATATGACATCACCCCTCGAGATTTACTCTGGTCCTAGAAACCCATATGACATCACTCCTCGAGATTCACTCTGGTTCTAGAAACCCATATGACATCACTCCTAGAGGTTCACTCTGGTTCTAGAAACCCATATGACATCACCCCTCGAGATTCACTCTGGTGCTAGAAACCCATATGACATCACTCCTCGAGATTTACTCTGGTGCTAGAAACCCATATGACATCACTCCTCGAGATTTACTCTGGTTCTAGAAACCCATATGACATCACTCCTAGAGGTTCACTCTGGTTCTAGAAACCCATATGACATCACCCCTCGAGATTCACTCTGGTGCTAGAAACCCATATGACATCACTCCTAGAGATTCACTCTGGTTCTAGAAACCCATATGACATCACCCCTCGAGATTCACTCTGGTTCTAGAAACCCATATGACATCACTCCTCGAGATTCACTCTGGTTCTAGAAACCCATATGACATCACCCCTCGAGATTCACTCTGGTGCTAGAAACCCATATGACATCACCCCTCGAGATTCACTCTGGTTCTAGAAACCCATATGACATCACCCCTCGAGATTCACTCTGGTTCTAGAAACCCATATGACATCACTCCTAGAGGTTCACTCTGGTCCTAGAAACCCATATGACATCACTCCTCGAGATTCACTCTGGTTCTAGAAACCCATATGACATCACCCCTCGAGATTCACTCTGGTTCTAGAAACCCATATGACATCACCCCTCGAGATTCACTCTGGTGCTAGAAACCCATATGACATCACTCCTCGAGATTCACTCTGGTTCTAGAAACCCATATGACATCACCCCTCGAGATTCACTCTGGTGCTAGAAACCCATATGACATCACTCCTAGAGGTTCACTCTGGTCCTAGAAACCCATATGACATCACTCCTCGAGATTCACTCTGGTTCTAGAAACCCATATGACATCACCCCTCGAGATTCACTCTGGTTCTAGAAACCCATATGACATCACCCCTAGAGGTTCACTCTGGTGCTAGAAACCCATATGACATCACCCCTCGAGATTCACTCTGGTCCTAGAAACCCATATGACATCACTCCTCGAGATTCACTCTGGTTCTAGAAACCCATATGACATCACCCCTCGAGATTCACTCTGGTTCTAGAAACCCATATGACATCACCCCTCGAGATTTACTCTGGTTCTAGAAACCCATATGACATCACTCCTCGAGGTTCACTCTGGTGCTAGAAACCCATATGACATCACTCCTAGAGGTTCACTCTGGTTCTAGAAACCCATATGACATCACCCCTCGAGATTCACTCTGGTGCTAGAAACCCATATGACATCACTCCTCGAGATTCACTCTGGTGCTAGAAACCCATATGACATCACTCCTCGAGATTTACTCTGGTTCTAGAAACCCATATGACATCACTCCTCGAGATTTACTCTGGTGCTAGAAACCCATATGACATCACTCCTCGAGATTCACTCTGGTGCTAGAAACCCATATGACATCACCCCTCGAGATTCACTCTGGTGCTAGAAACCCATATGACATCACTCCTCGAGATTCACTCTGGTTCTAGAAACCCATATGACATCACTCCTCGAGATTTACTCTGGTCCTAGAAACCCATATGACATCACTCCTAGAGGTTCACTCTGGTTCTAGAAACCCATATGACATCACTCCTAGAGGTTCACTCTGGTTCTAGAAACCCATATGACATCACCCCTCGAGATTCACTCTGGTGCTAGAAACCCATATGACATCACTCCTCGAGATTCACTCTGGTGCTAGAAACCCATATGACATCACCCCTCGAGATTCACTCTGGTGCTAGAAACCCATATGACATCACTCCTCGAGATTCACTCTGGTTCTAGAAACCCATATGACATCACTCCTCGAGATTTACTCTGGTCCTAGAAACCCATATGACATCACTCCTAGAGGTTCACTCTGGTTCTAGAAACCCATATGACATCACTCCTAGAGGTTCACTCTGGTTCTAGAAACCCATATGACATCACCCCTCGAGATTCACTCTGGTTCTAGAAACCCATATGACATCACCCCTCGAGATTCACTCTGGTTCTAGAAACCCATATGACATCACCCCTCGAGATTCACTCTGGTGCTAGAAACCCATATGACATCACTCCTCGAGATTTACTCTGGTTCTAGAAACCCATATGACCTCACTCCTAGAGGTTCACTCTGGTTCTAGAAACCCATATGACATCACCCCTCGAGATTCACTCTGGTTCTAGAAACCCATATGACATCACCCCTCGAGATTCACTCTGGTTCTAGAAACCCATATGACATCACCCCTCGAGGTTCACTCTGGTCCTAGAAACCCATATGACATCACTCCTCGAGATTCACTCTGGTTCTAGAAACCCATATGACATCACCCCTCGAGATTCACTCTGGTTCTAGAAACCCATATGACATCACTCCTCGAGATTCACTCTGGTTCTAGAAACCCATATGACATCACCCCTCGAGATTCACTCTGGTGCTAGAAACCCATATGACATCACTCCTCGAGATTTACTCTGGTTCTAGAAACCCATATGACATCACTCCTAGAGGTTCACTCTGGTTCTAGAAACCCATATGACATCACCCCTCGAGATTCACTCTGGTGCTAGAAACCCATATGACATCACTCCTCGAGGTTTACTCTGGTTCTAGAAACCCATATGACATCACTCCTAGAGGTTCACTCTGGTTCTAGAAACCCATATGACATCACCCCTCGAGATTCACTCTGGTGCTAGAAACCCATATGACATCACTCCTCGAGATTTACTCTGGTTCTAGAAACCCATATGACATCACCCCTCGAGATTCACTCTGGTGCTAGAAACCCATATGACATCACTCCTCGAGGTTTACTCTGGTTCTAGAAACCCATATGACATCACTCCTAGAGGTTCACTCTGGTTCTAGAAACCCATATGACATCACCCCTCGAGGTTCACTCTGGTTCTAGAAACCCATATGACATCACCCCTCGAGGTTCACTCTGGTTCTAGAAACCCATATGACATCACTCTTAGAGGTTCACTCTGGTTCTAGAAACCCATATGACATCACCCCTCGAGATTCACTCTGGTTCTAGAAACCCATATGACATCACTCCTCGAGATTTACTCTGGTGCTAGAAACCCATATGACATCACTCCTCGAGATTCACTCTGGTGCTAGAAACCCATATGACATCACTCCTAGAGGTTCACTCTGGTGCTAGAAACCCATATGACATCACTCCTCGAGATTCACTCTGGTGCTAGAAACCCATATGACATCACTCCTCGAGATTCACTCTGGTGCTAGAAACCCATATGACATCACTCCTCGAGATTCACTCTGGTGCTAGAAACCCATATGACATCACTCCTCGAGATTCACTCTGGTGCTAGAAACCCATATGACATCACTCCTCGAGATTCACTCTGGTCCTAGAAACCCATATGACATCACCCTCGAGATTTACTCTGGTTCTAGAAACCCATATGACATCACTCCTAGAGGTTCACTCTGGTTCTAGAAACCCATATGACATCACCCCTCGAGATTCACTCTGGTGCTAGAAACCCATATGACATCACTCCTAGAGGTTCACTCTGGTTCTAGAAACCCATATGACATCACTCCTCGAGATTCACTCTGGTGCTAGAAACCCATATGACATCACTCCTCGAGATTCACTCTGGTGCTAGAAACCCATATGACATCACTCCTAGAGGTTCACTCTGGTTCTAGAAACCCATATGACATCACCCCTCGAGATTTACTCTGGTCCTAGAAACCCATATGACATCACTCCTCGAGACTCACTCTGGTGCTAGAAACCCATATGACATCACCCCTCGAGATTTACTCTGGTCCTAGAAACCCATATGACATCACTCCTCGAGATTCACTCTGGTTCTAGAAACCCATATGACATCACCCCTCGAGATTTACTCTGGTCCTAGAAACCCATATGACATCACTCCTCGAGATTTACTCTGGTGCTAGAAACCCATATGACATCACTCCTCGAGACTCACTCTGGTGCTAGAAACCCATATGACATCACCCCTCGAGGTTCACTCTGGTTCTAGAAACCCATATGACATCACTCCTAGAGGTTCACTCTGGTGCTAGAAACCCATATGACATCACTCCTCGAGATTTACTCTGGTGCTAGAAACCCATATGACATCACTCCTCGAGATTTACTCTGGTTCTAGAAACCCATATGACATCACTCCTCGAGATTTACTCTGGTTCTAGAAACCCATATGACATCACCCCTCAAGATTTACTCTGGTTCTAGAAACCCATATGACATCACTCCTAGAGGTTCACTCTGGTTCTAGAAACCCATATGACATCACCCCTCGAGATTCACTCTGGTGCTAGAAACCCATATGACATCACTCCTAGAGATTCACTCTGGTTCTAGAAACCCATATGACATCACCCCTCGAGATTCACTCTGGTTCTAGAAACCCATATGACATCACCCCTCGAGATTCACTCTGGTTCTAGAAACCCATATGACATCACCCCTCGAGATTCACTCTGGTTCTAGAAACCCATATGACATCACCCCTCGAGATTCACTCTGGTGCTAGAAACCCATATGACATCACTCCTCGAGATTCACTCTGGTTCTAGAAACCCATATGACATCACCCCTCGAGATTCACTCTGGTGCTAGAAACCCATATGACATCACCCCTCGAGATTCACTCTGGTGCTAGAAACCCATATGACATCACTCCTAGAGGTTCACTCTGGTCCTAGAAACCCATATGACATCACTCCTCGAGATTCACTCTGGTTCTAGAAACCCATATGACATCACCCCTCGAGATTCACTCTGGTTCTAGAAACCCATATGACATCACCCCTCGAGATTCACTCTGGTGCTAGAAACCCATATGACATCACTCCTAGAGGTTCACTCTGGTCCTAGAAACCCATATGACATCACTCCTCGAGATTCACTCTGGTGCTAGAAACCCATATGACATCACCCCTCGAGATTCACTCTGGTGCTAGAAACCCATATGACATCACCCCTCGAGATTTACTCTGGTTCTAGAAACCCATATGACATCACTCCTCGAGATTTACTCTGGTGCTAGAAACCCATATGACATCACTCCTAGAGGTTCACTCTGGTTCTAGAAACCCATATGACATCACCCCTCGAGATTCACTCTGGTGCTAGAAACCCATATGACATCACTCCTAGAGGTTCACTCTGGTGCTAGAAACCCATATGACATCACTCCTAGAGGTTCACTCTGGTCCTAGAAACCCATATGACATCACTCCTCGAGATTCACTCTGGTTCTAGAAACCCATATGACATCACCCCTCGAGATTCACTCTGGTTCTAGAAACCCATATGACATCACCCCTCGAGGTTCACTCTGGTCCTAGAAACCCATATGACATCACTCCTCGAGATTCACTCTGGTTCTAGAAACCCATATGACATCACTCCTCGAGATTCACTCTGGTTCTAGAAACCCATATGACATCACCCCTCGAGATTCACTCTGGTGCTAGAAACCCATATGACATCACTCCTCGAGATTCACTCTGGTTCTAGAAACCCATATGACATCACCCCTCGAGATTCACTCTGGTGCTAGAAACCCATATGACATCACTCCTCGAGATTCACTCTGGTTCTAGAAACCCATATGACATCACTCCTCGAGGTTTACTCTGGTTCTAGAAACCCATATGACATCACTCCTAGAGGTTCACTCTGGTGCTAGAAACCCATATGACATCACTCCTAGAGGTTCACTCTGGTGCTAGAAACCCATATGACATCACTCCTCGAGGTTTACTCTGGTTCTAGAAACCCATATGACATCACTCCTCGAGGTTTACTCTGGTTCTAGAAACCCATATGACATCACTCCTAGAGGTTCACTCTGGTGCTAGAAACCCATATGACATCACTCCTAGAGGTTCACTCTGGTGCTAGAAACCCATATGACATCACTCCTCGAGGTTTACTCTGGTTCTAGAAACCCATATGACATCACTCCTAGAGGTTCACTCTGGTTCTAGAAACCCATATGACATCACTCCTCGAGGTTCACTCTGGTTCTAGAAACCCATATGACATCACCCCTCGAGGTTCACTCTGGTTCTAGAAACCCATATGACATCACTCCTAGAGGTTCACTCTGGTTCTAGAAACCCATATGACATCACCCCTCGAGGTTCACTCTGGTTCTAGAAACCCATATGACATCACTCCTCGAGATTTACTCTGGTGCTAGAAACCCATATGACATCACTCCTAGAGGTTCACTCTGGTTCTAGAAACCCATATGACATCACCCCTCGAGATTCACTCTGGTGCTAGAAACCCATATGACATCACTCCTAGAGGTTCACTCTGGTGCTAGAAACCCATATGACATCACTCCTCGAGATTCACTCTGGTTCTAGAAACCCATATGACATCACCCCTCGAGATTCACTCTGGTTCTAGAAACCCATATGACATCACCCCTCGAGATTCACTCTGGTGCTAGAAACCCATATGACATCACTCCTCGAGATTTACTCTGGTTCTAGAAACCCATATGACATCACTCCTAGAGGTTCACTCTGGTTCTAGAAACCCATATGACATCACCCCTCGAGATTCACTCTGGTGCTAGAAACCCATATGACATCACCCCTCGAGATTCACTCTGGTGCTAGAAACCCATATGACATCACTCCTAGAGGTTCACTCTGGTTCTAGAAACCCATATGACATCACCCCTCGAGATTCACTCTGGTGCTAGAAACCCATATGACATCACTCCTAGAGGTTCACTCTGGTTCTAGAAACCCATATGACATCACCCCTCGAGATTTACTCTGGTGCTAGAAACCCATATGACATCACTCCACGAGGTTCACTCTGGTTCTAGAAACCCATATGACATCACTCCTAGAGATTCACTCTGGTGCTAGAAACCCATATGACATCACTCTTAGAGGTTCACTCTGGTTCTAGAAACCCATATGACATCACCCCTCGAGATTCACTCTGGTGCTAGAAACCCATATGACATCACTCCTAGAGGTTCACTCTGGTGCTAGAAACCCATATGACATCACTCCTCGAGGTTCACTCTGGTGCTAGAAACCCATATGACATCACTCCTCGAGGTTCACTCTGGTTCTAGAAACCCATATGACATCACTCCTCGAGATTCACTCTGGTGCTAGAAACCCATATGACATCACTCCTAGAGGTTCACTCTGGTGCTAGAAACCCATATGACATCACTCCTCGAGACTCACTCTGGTGCTAGAAACCCATATGACATCACTCCTCGAGATTTACTCTGGTTCTAGAAACCCATATGACATCACTCTTAGAGGTTCACTCTGGTTCTAGAAACCCATATGACATCACCCCTCGAGATTCACTCTGGTTCTAGAAACCCATATGACATCACTCCTCGAGATTCACTCTGGTTCTAGAAACCCATATGACATCACCCCTCGAGATTCACTCTGGTTCTAGAAACCCATATGACATCAATCCTCGAGATTCACTCTGGTTCTAGAAACCCATATGACATCACCCCTCGAGATTCACTCTGGTTCTAGAAACCCATATGACATCACCCCTCGAGATTCACTCTGGTGCTAGAAACCCATATGACATCACTCCTCGAGATTCACTCTGGTTCTAGAAACCCATATGACATCACCCCTCGGGGTTCACTCTGGTGCTAGAAACCCATATGACATCACCCCTCGGGGTTCACTCTGGTGCTAGAAACCCATATGACATCACCCCTCGGGGTTCACTCTGGTGCTAGAAACCCATATGACATCACTCCTCGAGATTCACTCTGGTTCTAGAAACCCATATGACATCACCCCTCGGGGTTCACTCTGGTGCTAGAAACCCATATGACATCACCCCTCGGGGTTCACTCTGGTGCTAGAAACCCATATGACATCACTCCTCGGGGTTCACTCTGGTGCTAGAAACCCATATGACATCACTCCTAGAGGTTCACTCTGGTTCTAGAAACCCATATGACATCACTCCTAGAGGTTCACTCTGGTTCTAGAAACCCATATGACATCACTCCTAGAGGTTCACTCTGGTTCTAGAAACCCATATGACATCACTCCTCGGGGTTCACTCTGGTGCTAGAAACCCATATGACATCACTCCTCGGGGTTCACTCTGGTTCTAGAAACCCATATGACATCACTCCTAGAGGTTCACTCTGGTTCTAGAAACCCATATGACATTACTCTGGTGCTAGAGGTGGAATGTATGAATTGGGGGTACCACCTCAAACAGCTGCATATGAATGATGTGTGTGAAATAATAATAAATGTATAAACTGTTTTCACCAGCACCTATTGGTTTAATATCGTGTTCCTTTGCCTGCTGAATTTAGCGAATAGTATGTGATTTTCATAGAGGACTGCACTGGCTAAAAAACACATTTTCTGTTAAACATACGTTTTTTTTTTTTCCTTCCCCCATTGTTTGGCCACTACAGAAAGTAAAAAAAAAAAAAAAAACAGGAGCAATTTTTATTTATTTTTTTTGTAAAAAAGTGGAGCTGCTGCTTTTTGCCCTAAAGTGGGATTTATTTTTCAACACAGCTGGTTTGATAAGGAAAATAGTTCTTACCTAGTTGGTAAGGTTGAATAAAGACAACAGTCCATCCAGTTCAATATGTATGTGTGTAGAAAAACCATTTCCCATGTCCCCGTATATATTGTGTTCACTAAGATGTACGTCCAAGAGTCCTATAAAACTATCCATACTTCCTGCCGACACCACCAATTGTGGAAGAGAGTTCAACATCCTTATCGCCCTGACAGTGAAAAACCTGCTACGCTTCTTAAGATTAACCGCTTGTCGACGCAATGGCACGGACAGGCAGGTGGGCGTGTGTATATATACGTCCCCCTTAAGATAGACATCCCCGGTATCCGGGGACAGTCCCCGGACAGAGTTTGTCCCCGGATTGGATGTGAACAGGGGCTGGGGCAATTTCAAAGACAGTCAGTGCAGCATAAAATAAAAAAATCTGAATTACACCCCCCCCCACTCCTACTAGCTTAGGGGGGTGTATTTTTTCCCATTATCTGTGCCCCTTTCTGATGATCATGTGCTGGTCGGAGCGGAGGGAATATTTCTTCAGTTTCGGGTGCCCATTTAGCTCTACCCGCATGTTCTTCTGCCTTGTCTCAAGTCCCGGCCAGCCGCCTGCCTGCTTATCTTCTTGCCTTCCCTGGTGGAGTGATCTTCCTCCACTCCCCACCCAGTAGTAGCCGGGGCCATGAGAGTGAGACTTGACAGACTGTGAGGCGGGCGGCGGCGGGCAGGGCAGAGAGTCGCTGATTGCCGCTAGTACTAGTAAAAAAAAAAATTTCCCCAGATTTAATTTTAAAAATCTGGTCACCTTACTTTAAGAAGCGGCATTGTGGACTCCATGAGTCCGACTGAGGGTCCCGCGGACTCGATCACCACGGGGATACCCACGATTGTCTTACGGTGAGGAAGAACGGGAAGATGCTGATGTAAACAAGCATCTCCCCACTCTGCCTAGTGACAATGACACTGATCACCGCTTTCTGTAATCGGAAGCGGTGATCACTGTCTTTTCACACACAGCCCACCCCCCTACAGTTAGAAGCACTTCCCAGGTCACACTTTACCCCTACAGCGCCACCTACTGGTTAACCCCTTCACTGCCAGTGTCATTTTCACATTAATCAGTGCATTTTTATAGCACTGATCGCTGCAAAAATGACAATGGTCCCAAAAATGTGTCAAAAGTGTCCGATGTGTCCGCCTTAATGTCGCAGTCATGATAAAAACCGATGATCGCCGACATTACTAGTAAAAAAAAAAAGATTTAAAAGAAAAAAAAATGCCATAAATCTATCCCCTATTTTGTAGATGCTATAACTTTTGCGCAAACAAATCAATAAACGCTTATTGTGATTTTGTTTTTACCAAAAATATGTAGAAGAATACGTATCGGCCTAAACTGTGAAAAAATTTAGTTGTTTCATATATTTTTTGGGGGATATTTATTATAGCAAAAAGTAAAAAATATTGTATTTTTTTCAAAATTGTCGCTCAATTTTTGTTTATAGCGCAAAAAATAAAAACCGCAGAGGTGATCAAATACCACCAAAAGAAAGCTCTATTTGTGGGAAAAAAGGACGGCAATTTTGTTTGGGAGCCAAAGTGGTTAAACCGTTTCTCTTCCAGTCCCGTCGTGTGGCCCCCGTATCTTCTTAACCACTTCAGCCCCAGAAGAATTTACCCCCTTCCTGACCAGAGCACTTTTTGCGATCCGGCACTGCGTCGCTTTAACTGACAATTGCGCGGTCGTGCAACGTGGCACCCAAACAAATTGACTTCTTTTTTTCCCACAAATAGAGCTTTCTTTTGGTGGTATTTGATCACCTCTGCGGTTTTTATTTTTTGCGCTATAAACAAAAAAAGAGCCACAATTTAAAAAAAAAAAAATATTTTTTACTTTTTGCTATAATAAATATCCCCCAAAAAATATATATAAAAAAAAAAAAAAACAGTTTAGGCCGATATGTATTCTTCTACATATTTTTGGTAAAAAAAAAATTGCAATAAGCGTATATTGATTGGTTTGCGCAAAAATTATAGCGTCTACAAAATAGGGAATAGATTTATAGCATTTTTTTTTTTTTTTTTTTTTTACTTTTTATGGCGGTGATCTGTGATTTTTATCTTGACTGCGACATTATGGCGGTCACATCAGACACTATTTTGGGAGCATTGTAATTTATACAGCGATCAGTGCTATAAAAATGCACTGATTACTGTGTAAATGACACTGGCAGGGCCCTTAAGGGGTTAACCAGTAGGGGGTGAAGAAGGGGTTAAGTGTGTCCTAGGGAGTGATTCTAACTGTGGGGGGGGGGGCTACCACTGACATGACAGAGATCACTGCTCCCGATGACAGGGAGCAGTAGATCCCTGTTATGTCACTAGGCAGAACAGGGAAACGCCTTGTTTACATAGGCATCTCCCTGTTCTGCAGCTCCGTGACACGATCGCGGTACACCGGCGGACATCGGGTCCCGTGGGCACGGTCTTGGAGCACGCGGCAGGCGCACGCCCACTATGCCGCTATTTAAAGGGGACGTATCTGTATGCCCATTTGGGCAGCCGTGCCATTGTGCTGACGTATATCGTCGTGCGCTGGACGGCAAGCGGTTCAGCCTCGTACACACGTCGTATTTTCCCAATAGGGATCGATAATATTTTTGCTCCAGCTTTCTCAAGATATTCTGACCATCTGAGTTATTGCTCTGGGTGCCCCAGTGGGCACAGAAATGGCAAAACCAGTCCTGCTTTATAACTGAAGGGGATTAAACAGGAAGCGAGGTAAAATCTCCTAAATGGGGACATAGCATTGAAAAACATTTCAGTAGAGTGGGTAAGGGTTTTTTTTGTCAGGTGCCAGCTTGTATGTGAACCTGTTGCTTTGCTCTGCAGACCCAACGCTTTAAACAAGCTTGTGTCATAGGTGTGTGTCACCCCATGCACCAGAGCCATAAATAAGGCAGTACAGCCAGCCTCCCTGTACCGAGCCAGTGTCCTAATTGTTCAGGGGCCCGGGTACTGGCCAAGCAGAAGTGGCTATTGCTGCCTTATTGCAGATACCGATCCTCTTGTTCTTCCTCCTGCAGCGCTTCTGGCTTCTACTCCTCTCTCGCAATTCAGCTGCACTGCAGGGGGATCTGTTCTAGCATCTGCTCCCCCATCCTGTGCTCAGTCTTAAATGTAAGACATTTCACCAAAGCCCCCTAAAAGGGCACTTAGGAAATGTAAAAAATATATCTAAAAAAATAAATAAAAAAAAGTAAAAAATAAATAAATACCGTATAGACTTGAGTATAAGCCGAGTTTTTCAGCACATATTTTGTGCCTGATCTTGGCCAGCTGTAGGTTCCATGGACTCCAAACTTGGCACACATATAAGCCCCACTCTTCCTCTACAAGTGTGCAAAGTTGGTTGGCCGGGGAGCACCGAGTCTTCAAAGCCAGGCACCCCTTCCATAGACTCCCATGTTAAACGTCAGTCTAGTCACACAGCGCAGGAGATCAGGTAGGGAGATTGGGCACAGTGAGGCAGGGACACAGTGAGGCAGGGACACAGTGAGGCACAGTGAGGCATGCAGATGGACACCCTAGGCTTATACTCGAGTCAATACGTTTTCCCAGTTTTTTGTGGTAAAATTAGGTGCCTCGGCTTATATTCGGGTCGGCTTTTACTCCAGTATATACGGTAAGAACTACAGTGGAACCTCGGATTGCGAGTAACGCGGTTAATGAGTGTTTTGCAATACGAGCAATTTTTTTAGTTTTTGAAATCCTGACTCGGTTTGCGAGGGTTGTCTCGCAAAACGAGCAGGATTCAAGCCTCTGCGGTGTGCAGTACCACATTTGGCCAGAGGTGGAGGGGCGGCGGTGACATTCGGAGACGCTCGGAAACACTCTAAATACTCCGTTCCCGAGCCTTTTCTGAGGGGTTCCGAGTGCATCTGAGCGGTCTCCGAGTATTTCCGAGTCTTTATGGCGCCCCCCCCTACCTCTGACCACATGCGGTATTGCATGCAATAGAAGTCAATGTGGAACTAATTATCTTCGTTTCCATTGACTTCTATAGGTAAACTCGCTTTGATATGCGAGTGCTTTGGATTACAAGCTATCTCCTGGAACGGATTATGCTCGTAATCCAAGATTCCACTGTACACCCCTAGCTACTGCCTTTGTTGCTTTGTGTTTGAGCTTTGGGGTGCACACCCTAATGCAATAGGCCGCGCACACCTATGGCTTGTGTGTTACAGAGCACAAGTAGGTTCCATCAATAAGACGCAGCCTTCAGCCCAGATCATGGTGACAGATGTTTCCATGGAGATATAATACTTGAAAACCATATTTTGTATTAAAAATTTGTTTTTATGCAAAATGTACAAATTATCAGTAATAAAACAATAAAAAAAAAAAAAAAGCATACAAAAGATATAATTAAATCTTTACACACCTCCAATTTTTCTGCCACGACACAAGCATTCACAATAGGCTGTTAAATATAATAAAAATGTTGGCATCCCCAGATGCACGGTGCAGCTTTTGATTGGAAAATGGTAGTCCATGTCGGAACTGCCACTGATCTCGGGTCACCTGACCCCAATATACATCACTGATTAGAAAAAAGTTTGCAGACAGCAGCAGTCCAGTAATTGGGGCACACAAAACACTGATACTTCTCATTGGTCAGCATACAATATCTGTACTTGTTTTAAACACCTGTCCAACTTGGAAAGAGTTCCCATGATTTATACATAGAATTACAACTCTATACAAACTAATAGCAACCCAATATTGGCTTTATAAATCCTCATTAATGCTGAAGATTTCAGTGTGAGTTGGTTGTAGATGTGAGCGCACTTTAACCATCATCACTGCTCATCACAGCTAGACATTCAAGTGACCCTGTCACCAGGGCCGGTGCTACCACTAGGGCTAGGCAAACTAGGCAGCCGCCCTAGGGCGCACTGCTGCCTAGGGAACCCGGCCACTGGTGTTCCTACTCTCTTCTCTCTGCAGCAAGCAACTAATGCTGGCCATACACTATACGAAAATTCGGGCGAAAATCGGTCGTTCAGACAGTTCTTTCGTTTTTCGGCCAGTTAATGGGCACAAAATCGATAATCTTTGGGACGTTTTTGAGCCGAAAAAACGAAGGACAAGTTTGGAAATTTTCTGCCGAACGAATGATAAATCGGAAGGTTAATGTGTTTCCCGTCCGAACCTTCTGCATTAGGTATATGTAAAAAAAAAAAGAATTTTTTTTTTTAAAATTTATGTCCACTGAACGATTTATCGGTCATTACATGATGGCACTATCGTTTGCGCTCACGACTGAACATTCGTTTTTCGAAAGTTCGTTCGAACGATTTTTCATATAGTGTATGGCCAGCATTAGTCTCAGCATCAGCAGGCAGCTGCCACTCCATTTGCACATAGTGTCAGAGGCGGCAGAGGACTGTGTCCCGACTCCCGAATGAATGTTTGCTTGCTTGCTTCTATTCATTGATGGGCACTGGTGAGGCTGCATTTGATGGGCGCTGGTGAGGCTGCATTTGGTGGGCGCTGGTGAGGCTGCATTTGGTGGGCGCTGGTGAGGCTGCATTGGATGGGCGCTGGTGAGGCTGCATTGGATGGGCGCTGGTGAGGCTGCATTGGATGGGCGCTGGTGAGGCTGGATTGGATGGACGCTGGTGGGCTGCATTGGATGGGCGCTGGTGGGCTGCATTGGATGGGCGCTGGTGGGCTGCATTGGATGGGCGCTGGTGAGGCTGCATTGGATGGGCGCTGGCGAGGCTGCATTGGATGGGCGCTGGCGGGCTGCATTGGATGGGCGCTGGTGAGGCTGCATTGGATGGGCGCTGGCGAGGCTGCATTGGAAGGGCGCTGGCGAGGCTGCATTGGATGGGCGCTGGCGAGGCTGCATTGGATGGGCGAGGCTGCATTGGATGGGCGCTGGCGAGGCTGCATTGGATGGTTGCTTCATTAAAAAGGTGGGGTATACATGGGCAGGGCAAAGGGGGTGAAGTCAGGGGTTGAACCGGGGGGGGGGGCGTGTCAAAATTACCAGCCCTGCCTGTCACCACACCATTTTTAGCCAATATCTCACCTGTAGGGCTGGGTTCACATCCATGCGAATTGGATGTGGGTTTCTCCGCATCCAATTTGCATGACAGGAGATTGTGACCGGCTCCCTATGGACACATCTCCGTTTCAGCCGCAATGGAGAACAGGGACGCACCGGACCCCTGTTGCGAGCCGCATCCGTCGGAGGTGTGAACCCAGCCTCAAAGAATTGTGAATACACTTGCCTTTCTGATGTGTATTAAAAAGCTGCCACATCTCTGCTTCCTGGCCGCTGCAAATATTCTATATATCGGAGTGTATAGAATACTCCCGCACCGGCTTCTGTGGTTCCTCTTGCTGGCTTGCATCTCGCTACAGGATGTGTGAGCCAAAGAGAAGATCCACAGCAACTAGGGGGAGGGGGAATTTATTTAGAGTGGTTGTAAACCTCAGACATGAAATATGAACTAGGCATTTCCCTCTATAGGGTTTACTTGTCTCAGTCCAGAGCACTAAAGCCTGGTACACTCGATCGGATTTTCTGCAGACAAAGCAAAGGCAAACGAAACGACGTGGTTTTTCAGCTCTTTAGCGCCACCCTTTGGGCAACTTCTGCTAATGTTGTGTTATGAGCATGCTTGCTTGTACTTTGGAGTTTGTCCGACGGACTTGTGTACACACGATCGGATAATCCGACATCACACATTTGTTGGCGGACAATTTTAAAGCTTGCTATCCCACATTTGTCTGCGGAAAATCCAACAACAGTGCTCTGCTGATCAGTGCCTATCAGTGCAGCCCCTCAGCGCACATCAGTGAAGGAGAAAAATTATTGCCAATTTAAACTAAAAAAAGATTTGTTTGTTTCTAAATTTTTGGTAATTTTTTTTTTGTTTAGCAAAAAAATGTAAAGAAAAACCCAGTTGTGGTTAAATACCACCAAAAGAAATCAAAATTTTTGTTAAAAAAAAATAAAAAATACAAATCTCATATGGGTACAGTGTTGCATGACCGCGCAATTGTCATTCAAAGTGTGACAGCGCTGAAAGCTGATAATTGGCCTGGGCAGGAAGGGGGTAAAAGTGTCCGGTATTGAAGCGGTCGAACAAGTCAGCAATGGTAGACTAATACTACCTTCCCAGCTTCCTGTATCCATGTACCTGAGGATGTGGTCTGTCCCAACATGTCATTGGCTACAATGGGCAGGCACTGAGCCTCTCTGGATTCCTGTACTGGCTGGTACTGTATGCTGGAGTCAGTCCGGGTACATTGGAGGGTTCCGGATACTTATCAGTGCCGATCCTTTGTGGGGAAGGTGATCTCGGTAGCTTGGAAATCATGCTTGGAGAGATTTTGTTAAGTTGCTGTAGTAGATATTCATTTGTACTAACCAATGACCTGCAAAAGGAGAGCAAAGCCTGAGAACAGCAGCAATTATGTCACAAATAAGTGTATTCCAAAATGACAGATCCATAGGATATGTATAGCTCCTGCCAGTAGGTGGACTTTAAAGAGTCCCTAAAAAATGTAAGTGGTTGTAAACCTCAGACATGAAATATGAACAAAGCATATCCCTCTATAGTGTGTACTTGTCTCACTCCAGAGCACTAAAGTGTCATTTCTGTCTGCTTTCTCCTTCCTCTGCTATCAGCATGAATCACATCTGACACCAAGAGAAAAAAGGTGACAGGGGAGGGAGCTTCAGCAGATTGACAGCCTGGTGGTAGGGGGTGTGTCCCTTCCCTCCCCTCCCCTCCAATCTGCTCTCACGCGGTGCAGCAGGTGTCGCTGCAGTGCACTTAGGTGTGAATGGAGCCTTTGGGCTCTTTCAGATGGGAGGCTGGGGTGTGGAAAAACAGGCAGCTGAGCCTGAGTATTACCGCGTCCCTGAATGCTAACAATACAGCCGAACAGGGCTGTACACATGCCGCAGCCACAATGCTTTATTTGGCGGCATTTTTTTTTTAAAGGGTAAATTTTATTGTACATATCATCAGTATCTTACATTGGCATATTACAGTACACATTTTCGTACATTATAATTTGCTTAAATCGTCAAACTCAACATCTTACACTTGCAGCAAGTTTTGAGAGAACAGATATGAAAACAAAACAACCAAAAGTAAAAATTTGTCCATAAACATTCAGTATTAGACAATATCAGTATTAGGACTTCCGCTCCACTCCCATGTCTCCTCCATTGTCCATGACAGTCTATCGACTTATCGCCTGGTGAACCTGGATACCTCCCAGGGGAGGGCTGGGCCAGGGGCCAGGGTGGCAATTGCCTCCCAGGCCACCATAACTTATGTTCAAAATGGCCGGCAGCCACTGCCAGCTACCATTTTCTTTTTTATTCTGGTCTAGGATGTCGGGCCGGGGGCACGGCCATGGCGGCCAACCACTAGCTGTTGCATTCCGGGAGTTGTAGTCCGCACTCAAGCTTCTGGTGGGTGGAAAACACAGCAGCGCAGAGTAAACTACAACTCCCTGGGACCGGATTCTTGGAAGCAGGCAGGGCGTGCAAGGGAGTCGGGACGCAGGGCTGGGCGCTGGCTGCAACTTGACCCCAGGATCAGGAGCGTTACCCCCCCCCCCAGGAGACCGAGGTGAGAGACCCTGACACCCCTAGCTGACCCCCCATCTCCCCCACCATACACCCCATGTAACCTGCCCCAGTGATCAGGCTGCACTGATGGGCACTGGTGAGGCTGCATTGAAAAACCAGGTGGACCATGGATGGTGAGCTGTTTCGGCGGTTCAATGGGCCACTTGACTGGACTTGCCCCCCAGGCCTAAGGCCGCCAGCCCTCCCCTGAATTACCTCCCCACTTATCTCTAACCACAACACGTTTATTATTTGGCGGCATTTTTAACTTGAGATGCAGCTTGACAGGTGGCAATGTCTATAAAACTCGCCCACTGAATTCAATGGGGTTGTGCCGCAACTGTGTGCATGCACGCCATTGCGGTACGGTGGGGTGGTATGGTTACAGGGTTAGATCAGGTGATAGAACACCTCCTCACCACCTGTCAAATGCCCTCTAAAAAGTTATTCAAACACTGATTGCTCTTCAGAGGGCACTGCATTAGTAATCTGTTGGAATCAAGTGCTCAGACTCAGCCCAGCGTAGTAGGCCCAAAGCTACTATCCCTCTGGTGGGCACAGAGTTATCTAATACTGCTTTACATGAAAAAGGAAAATTGTATCATATACTTACCGGAATTTTCCTTTCCTTGCATCAACATGGCAGCATACTACCCACATGTATGCTACCATGTTGGCGCCAGGAAATTTGAAAATTGTATCAAATACTGTAATTTTCCTTGCCTGACAGTATTCTGCCATGTTGGCATTAGGAAATCTGGTATAACATGGCAATTACCTTTGACTGTTGTGTAGCAGATTCACAGTCTCCTGCAGTTTATTGGTTTTGCTCAGCTGCTGCTGTAAGGACTCCACCTGGAGGCTTAGCTGCTCGTACTTCTGCCGCAGGTCATCTGAAATACAGGAAAATGATGATCATTTACTACAAACCCCCCATTGTCCCTAGCTAGGTAAAGTGGTATATCCCCCTTCAGATAAATTGCATGGGACGTGGTCTTCCGTAAACCAGACCAAATGTATCCTATACAGTACTTTCTAGTTGTCTGTGCTTTTCAGTCATATCATTCTGTGCTTCAGCAGAGATGTTTCTATTGCCCTGGGATAGTGGTTTTACAGGGCATGAGCACACAGTCTCCTAATGTGGCCTATGTAATGCCTCTGGGGCATCAGCAGACACAACTGGGCATGGCTTGTTAAGGGAGAAGCAACCAGACGTGTTGCAAACTTTTAAATACACCGATGGTCTGGAACTTGATGTTTCTGCAGTGTACCTTCCTTGGCCTGTCCTAAAGCAAACACAAACAGTTGCACAGTGTGACTATTGCCCTTTTAGTCTGGAAACTCCTTTTTGTGTTGAAACGCAAAGTGCGTGTTCAAGCATACGGCATCGCGTGTTGACACATTGCTATTGATTTAAATTAAGAAACGCACCAAAGAGAAAAAGGGTGTGTTTTTAGCCATAGAGACTTTGTAGCTAGCATTGATGCCTAGGACCTTTCACATTGTACCCTCTAATGCAAACACAAGGCCCGCTGCCCAAATCTGACCCTCCTGGCCTTGCCACGTGGCCCAGTTTTGCAGCCTGAACATGGCGGAACTCCATTCCCCAACCTCTGGCTCTCAAGCTTCCGCTCCCCGCTGTCACCTGTAAACATAGAACCCTTCTGTAAAAAATCTGAGGAAAACGCTTGGACAGCCGCACTCCAAAAAAGGTTCTTTTATATAAAACAAAAGCACAAATAACATGCCATAGCAAAAAAACAGCAAGTATGAGCTGACGTTTCGCACTGCGATTCGGTGCTTAATCATAGCTCTGATTAAGCACTGAATCGCAGTGCGAAACGTCAGCTCATACTTGCTGTTTTTTTGCTGTGGCTGTTTTTTTGCTGTGGCATGTTATTTGTGCTTTTGTTTTAAATAAAAGAACCTTATTTGGAGTGCGGCTGTCCAAGCGTTTTCCTCAGATTTTTTGCATTGTCATATGCATTGCCTGCACCCACGGCTCTGGATCTTGTGAATGAGTCACCAGTCACATCTGAGCGGTAACTCTCTCCATAGAACCCTTCTGTGTTTATAGGGACAGCTTTGCTTTGGCTCCCAGAACTAACAGATCCCTGCATACACTCATGGGGACAGATCTCCTCCTCCCATGCTCGTCTCCAGGATTTCTCCAGAGCCTCTCCCATCCTCTGGAACTCACTACCTCAACCTGTCCGGCTATCCCCTACTCTTGCTACCTTCAGGCGATCCCTGAAAACTCATCTCTTCAGGGAAGCCTATCACGTCTCCAACTAATCTTTTACCACTTACATCAGCTCATTCCCCACAGTGACAACCTTTTGTACCACCTGCCCCACCCTATTAGATTGTAAGCTCCTCTGAGCGGGGCCCTTTTAATCCTCTTGTATTTTATTGTATTGTAACTGTATTGTCTCCCTTTTATATTGTAAAGAGCTGTGTAAACTGTTGGCGCTATATAAATCCTGTATAATAATAATCTATTCAATCAAGAGAGAGAAAACTATTCCCCTGCAAGGCCAGACAAAGCCACCTACACAGGGAGGTACCAGTGCCAAGCCAGGTAGGAGAGAGATGGGAGGAAGTTATGGGGGGGGGGGTTAGCACACTATTCATAGCGCACCCCTAAATCCTGCACTCTGTACACAGCAAACCCCTGCACTCTGTATGTAGCACACTCCTGCACTCTGTACGTGGCACACTCCTGCACTCTGTACGTGGCACACTCCTGCACTCTGTACGTGGCACACTCCTGCACTCTGTACGTGGCACACTCCTGCACTCTGTACGTGGCACACTCCTGCACTCTGGAATCTGTACGTAGTGTAATCATGAACTCTGCACCTAAGTAGCTCACCCCATATACAACCAGCCCTTTGAGGGCAATCATACTGCGGATGCGGCCCACGATGAAAATGGAGTTTGACACCCCCGCTCTAATGCATGGGTGCCCAACCGCTTGAGTGAGTGCCACTTAAGCGACTTGGTAACCGGTCACGGGCCACAATGAGCAGAACGGGCGGATGACAGATCCATGTCCATTCTCCAGACACAGCCTATTCTACTCTATGGGCCCTCCGATCCGATCCACCCAGATGGAACGGTTAACAATGGGTATACACCGCTCCTAAAGCGCCCCGGCCCATTGAAATCAATGGGCAGCGCTACTTCTTAATAATAGGCTTCACTCTGCTTCTAGGCCTTTGTATCCATCTCCTGACTTGTGCCTGTCCACAACTCTATCCCAGAGATCCCAGTGACCGCGTCACCCATAGTTGATTGTTTGCTTCAGTTGTACTACCAGGGACTGAAATACTCCAGGGAGGCTCTTTTCATGCTGAGCTAGACAAAATGACCACAGCTGATCACAGTTGAAAGTCAAATGGCTTTGTGTGTCATTGAGAAGGTCATTAGTACACCTGATTGAATTTATAAGACATTTTTTATGAAGGGGGGGTGATCCTTTTTCCAACTCAGCGATTCGGTTTTTAATTATTTTATTGTTTTCTGACATCTTGGTGTTATATATATTTTAGTAAATACAGCTGGGTAAAACAAAACCTGTGTCTGTCTTCATTTCAGGCTGCAAAGCAACAAAATGTGATTATTTTAAAGGGGGGGCGAGTATAATTGAAGGATTATTCGAGCACAGGACCAGAGATTTTGACTACCTTGCATTAGTGGCAAATTCACTCCAGTTTCCCTGCGGGCCACTTGGTTCTCTAGTTTATGGACTTTGCTTCGTAGAAAATGATTTTCCTCCATAACTTTTATCAGCCTCAGTTTTATGGATTCCTGAAAGAGTAGAAAACACGGTATACTCGCTGTTCAAACCAAACATCTGTCAAAACCAATTAGGCATTGTACACTTTCTAATGTTTTTCTTGCTTTAACTAGTTATTAGTGCTGCGTAAACTGTTGGCGCTATAGAAATCCTGTATTATAATAATAATAATAATAATAATAATAATAATAATTAGTGTAGTTATATTCCCTGTCAGTTGTTTGCCTTACCTTGTAATGATGGGCTCACACGTGGCTGCAGTTTGTCATGGATGATCAACTTCCCTATATTCATTCAAAGTGAAACTGAAAAAACAGACAAAGAGGAAGGCGCAAGCACCTAGTGCATTACCAAAAATTTATTGAGGCGAAAAGAAGCTGCTAAAAATAAATACTCACAAAAGGTGCACCTTGTAAAAGCCAATGAACCAAAAGACGCCATACAGTACACATACTCCAAACTGTGGTGTCAAGCCGACGCGTTTCGGGCGCGCACCCTATTTCTAAGAGCTAATAACTTATTGCGCTCAGGAAGTAGTTGCGCCTCCGAAACGCGTCAGTTTGACACCACAGTGGGGTGTCTTTAGAGTACGTGTATCCTGCACTGTATGGTGTCTTGTGGTTCATTGGCTTTTACAAGTTGCACCTTTGTGAGTATTTAATTTTAGCAGTTTCTATTCGCCTCAATGAATTTTCGGTAATGCACTAGGTGCTTGCGTCACATCTTTTTCTGTTTTTTCAGTTTCACTTTGGATTCCCCTGTCCGAGGAGGCCTACATCTGCCAAGCATTTGGATTTGTTGTCCTATTCAACTGTGGAGAACCCCCCAGGGCTGGAAGTGACTGCTCTTCCATTTATATATATTGATCCTAGCTTGTCTCTATTCGCTAAAGGGGCAGGCAACGTTAAGTTCGAGGTCACACAGCGTTCAATCCATGCCTTGCCATTTCCTCTGTGTTGCATCACAAATGTGGGAGTGCTTTTGTGATGAAAACACATCTCTTCCAGCATGGTGACCTCTTTGGTAATGCCCTACCTGTCTGTGCCTGTGTCAGATCTAATTACAGCACCTGTACCAGTGCTAGACTGAGAAACCCATGGATTGTGGGATATGTAGTTTCTTTACAGGAAGTGTCAGTTCTTAGACTACAGACAGAGGTCATACATTAACCTTTGTGCGGTGCCATGCCAAAAAATAAAAATTCACCAGAAGTTGAGCATTGACTCTACTATAGGTTGTGTGTACAGACCAAAAATGACACCATGAAACTGCATGATCAACACTCATCTTATGCAGGTGAAAAAACAAGGTACAGGTATGGAAGTTTATAACTGCCTTTAAAAATTCTAAAAGTTAAAAGCTCTGTCTAAGAGCAGATAGTTGTCTACTATTTTCTTCATCGACCATAAAACACTCCTGTGTGCCTCTCTGACACTGGCTGTACCCTATCACTAGGACCCTTACTTCAGGGCTAAGCCATGCCCGCTGACATTCCCTTAGTGAATAACAGTGCTATTATTAGCCCTTTAAGTACTGTTGTTGGACAGGGGGGGGATTAGATGGGGCAGGACTTGCGTCCTGAAGTAAGGCCCGTAGTTACAAAGTTAAGTTGAAGTTTAACCAGTTTTTATTTTGTCTTCCCTGGAGTTGACTTTTTTCATGAACATTGGGGCTTTGCAAACACTGTGAGCATTACAGATGGCATACCATACTGTCACCATCCTCCAGCGCTCCATGGCTGTTCCTGGAACCTCGCAGCTGATCGCCCATAGGGAACATCTGTTTGGCCGAGTCTGAGGTCATCAACTTGGTAAGCAGTTCTCGAGCAGGAACTGGCATGAAAAAAACACTATGTTAGCTTACAGCAAAGGAAATTATTGTTTTTTAAAGCACTTCTCGTGTTCAAATGCCTAAAATATGAGAGCCATCACTGCCTGTTTGACTGAAGAGTACCAGTATTTTAGAATTACAATAAGGGCTTGTTTACACTTGCTTCAAAATGTGGCATTGGAAACGCTTTTTTAAAGCACTTCAGTGTTAGCTTAGCTTTATTTTGGAGGCATCGGAGATATGAGATATCCCAGGATGCAACAAGTGAACTAAAAAGACATCATCAGCAGTCACTTCCGGTTCATGTGTATATATTCTGGAAGTGTCTGGTGCGGATGTCACATCTGGTGTGCAGCGTGGAGAAGCAGAAAGGAATGTGGGAACTCTATAGTGGAAAATAAGCAGGGATCGGAGAGAGAGGTCTAAGCGGTGGAGGATCAGCAGAGGTGGGGGACCAGAGCAGGAGAAACTAGCAGATGTCACATGTGGTGAGCAGCCTGGGAGCAATATAGCAAGATGTGAGTAGGAACTGCAGCGAGAGAAAGATCAGCAGAGCTTGGAGGTACTACTGAGTGGGAGATCAACAGAGTCGGGGGGTTACTAATGAGCGGTGGATCAGCAGAGCTGGGGGTACTACAGAGCCAGGGATCTGCTGAACAAGAGTACGAATGTGCTGGGGATCTGCTGAGCAAGGGTACTAATAATCCTGGAGATCTGCTGAATGGGAGCGCTAATGAGTTGGAGGTACTACAAAGCCAGGGTTCTACTAAGCCCTTTTAAAGCTAATAAAAAACCAAACACACATAGGACATTTGCTTCATTAAAGCATTATGGAAGCATCAAAAACACATAAAAAAAAAAAAAAAAGCAGTAGGCGCTTTATTGTTTCTTAAAAGAGAAGTAAAGATTTCCTATTTCCCCCCCCCCCCCCCGTTAATACTTACCTAGGTGGATGCAGCATCGGTCTGATGCTGCATCTGTCCCCCGATGCCTCTACACTGAAAACTGTCAATCACAGCTCTCTGCTCTTCCCCCTCCGCACTCATTAGAGCTGTGGAGGGGTGGAGTTGGCCGTCTCAGACTCTCAGCGGCTTGCTGAGAGGCTGAGACGGGTGTCAGTCCAGGCACCTGGCGGATCCAGACTTTATTGTCGGGATGATGCAGTGCCTGGACTGAAATCTGTGACGTCAGCAGAGTGCCACCTATCAGTGCTGCTCGGTGACCAATCACAGCAGATCACGACAGTTGTAAACAATGGATGGCTGCTTCTTTTCATGCCATCTATTGTGTACAATTGTGTTGCTAGCTGTGATTGGTCATTGTGATCACATGGTACAGACAGAACCAATCACAGTCCATCTGTACCATGTCATTAGCTCTGGCCAATCACAGCTTATCACAACAAAACAAACTGAATGAATCAGTTTAACCACATCCCGCCCAGCCTATAGCAGATTGACGGGCAAGCATATGACGTCCAGCAGGATAAGCTGCTCGTGCGTGCCCCCGGGGGTTGGCAGAACGACGATCGGTCGCTCTGACATACCACATCTCCGATCTTGGTAAAAAGCCCGTGACGGAGGCTCTTTACCACGTGACCAATCACATTGGTAACCAGGAAGTGCCAGTAATTGGCTTGCCTCAGTGGCCTTATCGATTCTGACAGGGGGGATCTGCGCTGATAATAAGTGCGTTAGTTATCAGTGCAGCCCTCATCAGAGGTGCCCACCACAGATATCAATCAGTGTCCATCACAGATGCCAATCAGTGCCTATCATTGCCATTAGTGCCACCTATCAGTGCTGCATATTAGTGCCGCCTATCAGTGTCTGCCAGTGCTGCATATCAGTGCTGCATATTAGGGCCTCCTCATCAGTGCCCATCAGTGCTGCATATCAGTGCCGCCTCGTCAGTGCCCGTCAGTGAAGAAGAAAACATAATTTACAACGTTTCATAGCATAAATGAAGAAAAACTTAATTTTTTTTCAAAAATGTAGAACTTTTTTAATTTGTTTAGCAAAAAATAAAAAACCTATTGGTGATTAAAATACCACCAAAATAAAGCCCTATTTGTGGGAAATGATATGGATACAGTGTAGCATGACCGCACAATTGTCGCCATTCAAAGTGTGACAGTGCTAAAAGCTGGAAATTGACCCGGGCAGAAAGGGAGTAAAACTGCCTCGTATTGAGGTGCTTAAAAAGTCAGGAGCTCGTAATTTGCATACTTGCTTGAGGTTGGTGCTTTTGAAGGTATTTAATCAGCATGATAGCCAGGCAACAAATATTTTCAAAAGAAGATGCATCAGCGTGACAGCCAGGCAACTACCATGTGTAGAAGGAGAGGTCATCAATGGCATTCTGCATACTCTTTCAGTAGAGGTTTCCCTAAGGGCTACATTATGAATAGTTCTTGTATTTGTCCTCGGTGAGTGAGCAGTCATATATATTTTGGTACCGTATTTTCCGGCGTATAAGACGACTTTTTACCCCATAAAAATCTTCTCCAAAGTCGGGGGTAGTCTTATACGCCGGTACCTGGCATGTAGAATCTGAAGTCAGACCGCGGCCGTCCATTTTTCAAAAGCCGCGCCGCCTCCTCGAGCTGTTCCGTGATAGGCGGAACACTCAGCTTCCCAGCAGAGCCTCTGTTTAGTGTTCCGCCTATCACGGATGCCCTCTCTCCTCCTCGGCCTCGGATGAGAGGGCAGCTGTGATAGGCGGAACACTGAACACAGTGTCTGCTGGGAAGCTGAGTGTTTCCACCTATCACAGAACAGCACGAGGAGGAGGCGCGGCTTTTGAAAAATGGACGGCCGCGGTCTAACTTCAGATTCTACATGCCAGGGATAAGGTAGGGGGCACAGTGAGGTATGCATTGGGGGCACAGTGAGGTATGCATTGAGGGCACAGTGAGGTATGGTGAGGCATGGCTAGTCGGAAGAGGGTTGTCTTATACGGCGAGTATATCCCAAAACCCAAATTTTATCTGGAAAATTAGGGGGTCGTCTTATACGCCCAGTCGCCTTATACGCCGGCAAATACGGTACATATGGATGCTGCAATGTGCCTTTCAGTATTTTTCTAGGGAAAGGACCAGAACAGAGGTCTTTTGCTTGTTCTGGAACCCTTTCTGTCCCTTAAATGCTTGTTAATATTTATAGATACTCACCCAGAAATCTCTGATTGTGAAGGAGAGACCCCGAGCCATTCCAGTACCGATCCACTAAGTCCATAAGTTGCTGGAGAACATCTGAGATGGAAGAAGTCTCACTTCTACTGGGCGAGCTCTCCCTTTTCTTCAGTTCATTTTCAGTCAGCAAATCCTCTCTCTGAAAACAACAAACGTCGTATTGCTTTATGACAATGCTATTGTTTTGCATATTACTGCAAACCAATATTATGCTTTAAAGTGATTATAAAAGCAAAAAATGTATTATTTCAAAATAACAAACATGGTATACTCATCTGCTCTGTGTAATGGTTTTGCACAGAGCAGCTCCGATCCTCCTCTTTTCAGGTCCCCCGCCGGAGCTCCTTGCCCCTTCTTCCTGCCAAGTGCCCCCATAGCAAGCCGCTTGCCATGGGGTACTCGTGCATGCTCGCTGCAGAACTGACTCTGTGTGTCCATTCACACACAGGTAATACTCCATATTCCCATCGCACACGTTCCTGGATACACTCTCAAAGATTTGGGTGCTGATGCAACGGCCAGATGGAAACAAGTTTTGAAAGTCACGACAGAGATATTTGCCAGCACACCATGGATCGACAAGGTAGGGTCAAAAACTGGTTTTTATTGCATGATCACATCACAGAGAAGTGCAACGTTTCAGAGTCACGCAGGACCCCTTCGCCAGGCACACAGAGCACGGTTCAACCCGCCCGACCCCCCCCCTGCTCTCTCCTTAATGGCTGTAATTGGCAGCAGCAAGAGCTATCGCTGTCTGAGCCAATGCTCTCGTGCTCTCGCTGCATGCACAAGTATTTTTACCCTAATGTATTAAAGTGGTTGTAAAGGTACAAGGTTTTTTACCTTCATGCATTCTATGCATGAAGGTAAAAAACCTTCTGTGTGCTGCATCCCCCCCTAACACCTGAGCCCACTCTTGATCCAGCGATGTCCACAAGAGCCTTGCCTTTGCCAGTCATTGGCTCCCGCTGCTGTCAATCACAGTCAGTGAGCCAATCAGGAGATGGAGGGGGTGGGCCGAGTGGGCTGACAGCTTTTTTTTTTTTTTTATGTGAGAATTGTTTTTTATTTAGATTGTATTTTATTATTAAATTTTAAGGCTCCATGTCTGAATGGACACACAGAGCTGCAGTTCGGGAGCTCGCCTGCTTGAGTGCCTCCACAGCAAGCTGCTTGCTGTGGGGGCACCTGGCAGGAGGGAGGGGCCAGGAGTGCCAGTAAGGGACCCGAGAAGAGGAGGATCGGGGCTGCTTTGTGTAAAACCATTACACAGAGCTGGCAAGTAT
This sequence comes from Rana muscosa, assembly GCA_029206835.1. Lineage (NCBI taxonomy): Eukaryota > Metazoa > Chordata > Amphibia > Anura > Ranidae > Rana > Rana muscosa. The sequence goes on along the minus strand of CM055119.1, from coordinate 310,352,495 downwards.
GACATAATTGTTATTTTAATGTAAAAAAAAACAACAAAAAAACAGAGGGTTTAGTACAGTGATGGCGAACCTTGGCACCCCAGATGTTTTGAAACTACATTTCCCTATGATGCTAAACTACACTGCAGAGTGCATGAGCATCATGGGAAATGTAGTTCCAAAGCATCTGGGTTGCCGAGGTTCACCATCACTGCTTTAGTAACACTTTAAGGTAAAATAAACCTCTGCCTTTAGAACCACTTTGGGAATTCTCCCATATTAAAGTGTAAGTAAACCCCCCTATTGTTTTCAGCCAAGGAAGCTGCCATCTTTGCCTCTGTTTATTCTACAACTGTCATGATGCTCCACATGTGATCATTTTAGACACCAGCCATTGGATGGTTTGGCAGTTTGGTTGAGAGGACATCCAATGGGAGTGTTACATTTCCGGCACGTGCCAGAAATGAAACGGTTTTATGGAGGGGTTTACTTCCGCTTTAAGAAGATCATACAGTGTGGTTATGGACTTACATGCAGGTCTGAATAGAGATCGGAGGGATTCGGCGATATCAGGGAGTTCAGGCTGCTGGATCTTTTCAGTCCCATTTGAGTCAAGTTTGAAGTGGACGATTTCTCTGGATTCCAGGCGCTCTTGTAATCTCTACACAATTCGGCAGTTTTTGCAGTAAATTGAGCGTTTGATAGCGTGGGTTTAGAAGGCAGCGTGTAGGTCTTTGAGATGTCGCTGAAGCCTTTTCTAAGAGCAGAGAGAGAACTGGAAGACGTGGGAGGGTCAGCCATATGTGTTGTGATATAAAGATCTAGAAAAATACAACATATGTACAATTATCAACTCTACCTGAAACATTGTCAAGGAGCTACAACTTTTTTAAATGTTTTATTTATTTTTTAGGTATAACTAACTAAAACATTCAAATGGAAGAGAACCTAGCCTTAGGAAGATTCACTTTCTCTATTTTTCCTGTTTACTTTTATCACAGACAGTCAAAGAAAATTCCACATTTTGGGTTGACAGCAGAACAGTAGTGAACCTGGTGACAACCAGCAGTTACCTCCCTTTGGAGGGTTTTCCTCTCATTTCCTGTTTTGCCTATAGGACAGGAAGTGAAGGCAAATCTCCCCAATGGGACACAGATGGCAAAAAAACTGACAGGGGTTATAACCTTCCCTTACTTCAGGGGTAGGCAACCTCGGCCCTCCAGCTGTGGTGAAACTACCAATCCAATCATGCCTCTGCCTCTAGGAGTCATGCCTGTGACTGTCAGGGTCTTGCAATGTCTCATGGGACTTGTAGTTTCAAAACAGCTGGAGGGCCGAGGTTGCCTACCCCTGCCTTACTTTATCCAAAAATGAAAAAAAATATGTATATATTTTGCCCCTAGTTCTACTTTAAGTTTTGGCATCAGAAAGGCGTTAGCAACTTTAAAAAAAAATAGGATTTTTATAACAGCTTACCTGTAAAATCCTTTTCTTGGAGTACATCACGGGACACAGAGCGACATAGTCATTACTAATGGGTTATATAGTTACCGTCAGGTGCTGGCACTGGCAACTTCCAAAACCGGAAGTACCCTCCCCTATATAAGCCCCTCCCATCCGGGAGCACCTCAGTTTTGTAGCAAAGTAATAAGTGTCCCCAAAGAGGGGCGGGAGCTCTGTGTCCCGTGATGTACTCCAAGAAAAGGATTTTACAGGTAAGCTGTTATAAAAATCCTATTTTCTTTCTCGTACATCACGGGACACAGAGCGACATAGTCATTACTAATGGGATGTCCTAAAGCAATGCCAAATGAGGGGGGGGATACACCATATATAAGCTGAGCGCTATCAGACATGAGGATCTTTTGCGGCCTGCAACACACTGCGCCCAAAGGCGACATCCTCCTGACTTCTAACGTCCACCTGGTAGAACCTAGTAAACGTGTGTACTGAAGACCATGTTGCGGCCTTACAGACTTGAGCCAGGGAGGCCTGGTGATGCACTGCCCATGAAGTTCCAACTGCTCTCGTGGAGTGCGCCCTAACTTTGAACGGAGGCGGTCTACTTCTCAAGCTATAGGCTTGTATTATGACCTGTCGAATCCACTTGGCTAAAGTAGATTTTGACGCTGCCTGACCCCTTCTGGGGCCTTCCGGCAGAATAAACAAAGTATCCGTTCTGCGAATCTGAGCAGTGGCTTTTAGATAAGCTTTAACTGCTCTTACTACATCCAAAGAATGCAATAACTTTTCCTCTACCGAAGTAGGCTTGGGGAAAAAAGAAGGAAGAACCACATCTTGGTTCAAATGAAACCTCGATACCACCTTAGGAAGAAAGGCTGGATGAGGACGTAACACTACTCTGTCCTTATGGATAACCAGATATGGCTCCTTACAGGACATAGCTGCTAATTCCGATACTCTTTTAGCCGAACAAATGGCTACTAGAAAAATCAATTTCCTGGTGAGAAGCACTAAGGAAATATGCTGTAATGGTTCAAATGGTTGTTTCTGTAGAACCGACAGAACCAAGTTTAGATCCCATGGACATATGGGAATATTAACCGGAGGACTAATACGCATCACTCCTTGTATAAAGGCTTTGACTAGTGAATGCGAAGCCAAGGGCCTTTGAAAAAATATTGACAAGGCCGAAATCTGACCCTTGATAGTACTCAAGGCAAGCTTCCTATCTACAGCCCATTGTAGGAAGTCCAGAATCCTACCTATTACGTACTTATGTGGATGCCATTTCTTGGCCTCACACCACGCGATGTACGCCTTCCAGATTCTATAGTAGATCTGCCTGGATACCGGCTTCCTGGCATTGATCATGGTAGATACCACAGCATTAGAGAGCCCTCTCTTTTTTAGAATGTGGGCTTCAATAGCCAGGCCGTCAAACCTAGGGCTGGTAAGGAAGGGTGGTATATCGGTCCTTGCGAAAGCCGGACGACGTGGGAGAGTCCAAGGACTCCCCACTGAAATTTTACAATCTCCGCGTACCACGCTCTTCGGGGCCACGCTGGAGCCACCGGAATCACTGGTTTCTTTTCTACCCTGATTCTGCGGAGTAATCGAGGTAACCATTGGCGGTGTGAATGCATATATCAGCTTGAACTGATCCCAAGGGAACACTAGGGCATCCGAGCCGCAAGCTAGGGGATCCCTTGTCCGAGAGACAAACCTGTCCCCCTTTGCGTTGAATCTGGATGCTAGAAGATCTACATCCGATGTTCCCCACCGCTGACATATTGTCCAGAAAACCTCGGGGTGAAGGGACCCTTCCTCTGGGCCTAATTGCTGGCGACTTAGAAAGTCCGCCTTCCAATTCTCCACTCCTGGAATGAATACCGCAGATATGGCTGGGACATATTTTTCTGCCTATTTCAGGATGTAATTTACTTCCCTCTGGGCTGCACGACTCCTGGTGCCCCCCTGATGATTGATATATGCCACTGCTGTGGCATTGTCTGATTGAATTCTGACAGGGGACCCTTGGAGTTTGGATGTCCATGCTACTAGGGCATACCGGGCTGCTCGTATCTCTAAGAGATTGATGGGCAGGGCCTTTTCTGCATCCGACCATCTGCCCTGGAGAGACTATTGCTCCAATACTGCTCCCCAGCCTATAAGGCTGGCATCTGTAGTGACCACCTTCCAAGAAATCGGACTGAAGGATTTCCTTTTTTCCAGATTCTGGGGAACCAACCACCAACGGAGGCTCTTGCGAACAGAAGGGGACAAGGACATTGTAAGTCTAGGGCCTGAACTTTTTTGTTCCAGGCTGACAGTATGGCCCCTTGCAAATTCCTTGAATGGAATTGACCGTAGGGTACTGCTTCGAATGATGCCACCATTTTTCCCAGCAGCCTCATATACAGGCGTATGGACGGCTGTCTTTTTTGTACCCACTAAGTGGATCAAATCTTTCAAAGACAACACCTTTCCTCGAGGCAAGAATATTTTTCTCTGGCCTGAATCCAACCTTAGCCCCAAGTATTCCAGACTTTTGACTGGTTTTTAGGGCTGACTTGTCTCGGTTGATAATCCAACCGTGAGATTCCAGATACTTGATCGTCTTGTGAACGACCACGTCTAGTTTTTTCACTGAGTGGTCTATCAGCAACAAGTCATCCAGATATGCCATTATCATTACACCTTGTGTTCTTAGATTGGCCAATAAAGGGCCAGAATTTTTGTAAACACTCGTGGTGCTGTGGCCAAACCGAAGGGTAAGGCTCTGAACTGAAAATGGCGCCCTTCTACTGCAAAGCGTAGAAATTTTTGGTGGACTGGAAAGATGGGAATGTGCAAATAAGCATCTTTGATGTCGATCGTGGCTAACCAATCCTCCCCTTGTAGGGCAGTGGCCACCGATCGGATCGACTCCATCGGAAAGTCCTGATATACAGGAATTTGTATAGCCCTTTTAGAATTAATATGGGCCTCCCGACCGCGTTTGCTTCGGGACTGTAAAGAGGTTTGAGTAAAACTCGAACCCTCATTCTTCCAGGGGAACCTCCATAATTACTCCTTGGAGCAATAGTTGTTCTAGTGCCAACAGGAGGGACTCTCTCTTCCGGGGATCCCTTGGCACGTTTGACCTCAAAAAATGGGAAGGAGGAGAGTCTTTTAACTCCAAACTGTATCCCAAACCTACTGCGGAGAGCACCTATCTGTCTTGATCGTGTCCCGCCAGGTCTCTTGCGAACAACTGGAGTCCTCCCCCCACCCGACTGAGTGGGGGCTTCAATGAATTTCACTTTGGGGGAGGTTTTGTACCTCCCCTGACCCAGGGTTTCTTATTACCCTGCTACTGTCCCTGTTTTTTACCCCCGGGATTTGACCGAGGAGGCCGTCGGAACTGTTACACAGCCGATGCCCCAGGGACTGGAGAAGCAGGCCTCTTAAAGAGGGACCTCTAACTCTGCTTTTAACCGGCAAGAGCGTATTTTTACCGCTGGAAATTTTCTGGATATATTTGTCCAGGTTTTCCCTGAATAAGCGTTCACCATGAAATGGGACGCTAACCAGCCATTCTTTACAGGGAGCTTCAGCAGACCAGTTTCTGAGCCATAGGAGCCTACGCATATGTACTATAGACAGCGTAAGGCGGGAGGCCTGATGGACTGAATCCTCTATGGCATCAACCGCAAAGCCTAAGGCTCTAGGTAGATCAGCTAGGGCAAAGCCTGCTGATCTGTCAAGTCCCTCAAGACCTGTTTCAACTGATCCTTCACTGCTTAGCAGACCCCAATAGCTGCTACTGCTGGTTGTATCACCAAGCAGATTTTCATAAGGACTCCAATCTTTTATCTATTGGGTTCTTGAACATTTGGACATTATCCACTGGACATGTCAGTGATTTATACATACAAGAGATGGCTGCGTCCACTGTAGGGACCTTCCATTTTTTTTTTTTTTTTTTTTTTTGATGAACTTATCCTCCATGGGATAGACCACCGGAAATCTCTTGGGGGAATAAATATTTTCTCAGGACGTTCCCAATCCTGGTAAATGAGCCCTTTCAGTAAAGGGTGAAGTGGAAAAGAACAAACAGTCTGGGGGCTTCTAGCGACCCCAACGAGGATACAGTAGTGGTTGATGGTTCCGCAAGGTGCATTTTTAAATGCTGATCGGACCATGTTAGTCAGAGACTGAACCCATAATCTTTCAGCTTGAGATGCTGAGAAAAGGTTCCCCCACTGTTGATTCCTCTATAACAGAATCAACCTTATCCTGATCCCCTTCAGGCAGGTCGATCCCTGTATGGGACTGTTGCTCTGCTAACAGGCACTCTGAAGGAGGAGACGGAGATCGGGCGTGCTTTCCCTGACAGGGAGGCAGCGATAAATTTTGACAATCTCTCTCTAATCCTCCCAGAGCTGAGGAAAAAACCTCCTCTGTTACATACACAGGAGCAGGTGACTGAGGACAGCCACAGTACCAAGTACCACTGCGGGGTCTCTACGGTCACTTACCTCTGAACTTCAGGGGAGACTGGTGCAGCAGGAGTATGCCCAAGATCCTCAGAGCCCGATGAGACCCCCTTCGCTTCCTGGAAGATTCAGTTCCGGAGCTACTGGACGGCATATTCCTAAGCCTAAAGCTGAGGTATTCCAGCCGTAATACACCACTTTTACTGAGAATAGTCTAGCACAATTGCTGCTATATCACAGTTGGTGTCTACTAATGTGCCTTTCTAGGGGATGCCTGTATCAACCGCTATGCTGTATGCCTTTAAATGTTGCCAGCTCTGTCTCTGTACTTCATAACCAGCTTATCTCAATAATGTGGCTTTTTAAAAACCTGCTGGGACGCCCGCACATGCGCAGAAGCGCTGCGGCGCGCACAGAGCGTCATCCCCCAGGCCCCGCCCCTTTTTCCGGCCACCTCTATATATAGAGGTGCGTGCACGCGCACGCGCGCGGCCACGTGCGCCTCGGCGCTAATTTTCAAACATGGAAACCAGGGACAGGAGCCAGGGCCCCCTTTGCCGCAGGCCGGGGGATAGACGAACACTGCAACATGGCAGAGGAAACAGTTTCCTGTAGGAGAACTCACCAGCTGCCTGGACTTTGCTCTCTGAGAAGAAACTAGTCCATATGACAAGAAAAACATTCCACAGCGGCCTCTAGTGGACAAACACAGGTACCGCAGTTTAATATACTAAACATATATAAAAAAAACATTCTTTTTTTTTTTTTTTTTTTCTTGACCACCATTAAAAATTATTACATTTTTTTAGTAGTTACAGGCATGCACAGATATTAGCGGGAATACCGTTAGGTAACAGACAGAAAGACAAATTAGGCTTGGGGGTCCCCCAATAGAACCAAGTTCCTGGGGGCCCCCACTTACCTGTTCCCCGCCGCAGGACTTTGTTTGGTCCACAAAAGCCCAAACTTCACCTATCACGGCAGGCATTGTAATCAAACCTTCAGGGACCGGGTTCCCAAGGATTCCACTCCCCTGGACCTGTATAGCACCCTGCACAGAAAACATCTTGGTCGTGGGTATGACCAGAGCTCTGGATCCCAGGGTCCAGCTCTCCTAAGAGAAGCATTACAGGCAGAACCTTGCTCTTCTCTGCAAGGCCCGGGTACCGTCCGTTTAGCTATGAAGCTTTTTTGGTCGGATCCGGAATAGCTTACTGAGGCCCAAAAGAACCTGTACGCAAGCTCAGTGAAAAACACATGTTTCTTCTTGGCCAACACCTTAGACACTGGCAAAAAAACTGAGGTGCTCCCGGATGGGAGGGGCTTATATAGGGGAGGGTACTTCCGGTTTTGGAAGTTGCCAGTGCCAGCACCTGACGGTAACTATATAACCCATTAGTAATGACTATGTCGCTCTGTGTCCCGTGATGTACGAGAAAGAAATATATATTTATTTTGCTAGTTATACTTACCTCGGTGGATGCAGCATCAGGCTGATGCTGCATCTGTCCCCCGGCGCCTCTGAACTGAGAACCGAGACACCGAACACCGCCGATGGCTCGGTTCTCACTCCTCCCCGAGTAGAGCGATGCCGACTGTCAGTCAGCATCGCTTCTGCTCTACTTCTCAGCGCTCATTGGATCGCTGTGCCGTGGAGGGGCGGGGAGCGGCCATCTCAGCGGCTCGCTGAGACTGCCATCAATACCGACTTGGAAGTCGTGATGACGCACTGCCCCGACTGATGGCAGTGACGTCAGTGGAGAGCAAACTTTGGACCGCTCTCCGCTTAAAACGGGTCACCGGAGTGCAAAACGAATTGCACTCCTGTGACCCATAGGAGAAACCCAGCCTTACAAGCTCAGGCTGGACTTCTCCTTTAAAGTTTGTAATGCTGTCTGTATCCCCGAGGGAAAGATTTACTCTCCCTATTTATCCTGGATAACTGGCCGTTGGGACTGAAATTGGGAGACAACCAAATGTTTTGAGTTGGTACCAAAACAGGAATATATGGAAAATCTTCCAATGGGGACACTTTTTAATAGTGGCGACAATAGAGTGGGAGAGCCCCCCCTTCTAACTTTGGAGATATTTCCACTCACTTACTGTGGGAACAACTGAAAGGAAGCCCATGTAATGGCACTTGAATTGAGGAAAGACGTTCCTCCGCCACATTTGTTTGCCAAAACTTCAAAAAGCTTTGCCAAAAAAAAAAGTGACGGAGGTGGGGCTTTTTTTGTTCGAACTCAGGGAAGAACAGGCCCCATTGGGTTGGCACCCAGGGTGGCATTATGACTGAAAACAAATCAGTGTTCACACCCTGGCTTGGGCTTGTGATGACAGTTAAAGCATAGAGATTAGATTAGCATAGCTTTGTGATGTTCCTGGATACAGTACACTAGTGTCTTTAAAAAGTACAGTTATCCTTTAAGCTGATCACTTCCCCATATATATCCCTTTAAGATTGTGTACACAAGACAGCATTGAACCTCTCACCTAATTTCTTACTGTCAGAGGAGCTTTCAATTTATTTTTGCTATCACAGTTCTACATTAGGGCCATTTTGGGTAGAAGCAAGATAAATAGATAAGATAAATAGAGAAAAAGACGAGAAATAAATAATAGTCTGATACCGGAACTCAGCCGCAGAAGCCTCTCTCTGCTGGACTCCTCTCCATTTTGTGAGGGTTTGAGACGGTCCCTTGTCTCTGACCTTTGGCTGATGTCATTGATGTCACCAGACCTAATCCTTTCATTCCCATCTAGGGTGCTTGCCCTCATCCTCTCGCTGCCCGCAGCGTCTTTCCTTACTGGTGTAGATGTGAGGTAGGTATTCTTGAAGCTAAATGCCGTCCCCAGTTTGTCCGGGTAGCTAAAACCCAAATGTTTTGTGGAGCGGATATCGTCTTCGTTTTTCATAGGCGTAGAAATATCTTCTTGCTTTGGAAAAAACTCAGACATTGTGGATTCGGCGAAGGTGACGCGGTGCCCTTCTTTAGCACGAGAAGAGGGGCCTGGAGAACGGAGAGAAGAGCGTGTTGGGGATGGCAATTGTCTGTACTCTAAACAGGAAAACAAAGAACAGGGGAAATATAAAAATTCTGAGCTCAGTTGGGTTCTCTCACAAAACAGCCCTGACCATTCTGTCCTGCTAAATGAGGTCAACTGTCAGCAGAGTTATAACCAGCATGTTAATCCTCATTAGCGCTTATTATTACTCCGTTGGCCCCTACGCATTCCAGTCATCATGAGCTCTTTCCCATTACAAGTGGCATAGTAAATACAGTGGAACTTTGGATTACAAGCATAAACCGTTCCAGGAGGATGCTTGTAATCCAAAGCACTCGCATATCAAAGCGAGTTTCCCCAAAGAAGTCAATGGAACTGAAGATAATTAGTTCCGCACTGACTTCTATGGCATGTAATACCGCATGTGGCCAGAGGTGGGGGGGGGCGCCGGAGAGCCTCAGAAATACTCGGGGACAGCTCGGCTGATCTCGGAAACCCTCACAAAGGTTCGGAAACACTCTGGAACTGAGTATTTCCGAGTGTTTGAGTATTTCCGAAAGGCTCCGAACCGCTCAGAGTGTCACGGGCGCCCCCGCACCTTTGGCCTTATGCAGTACTGCACACCCCATTAGCTTGAATTCTGTTCGTTTCGCGAGACAACACTCGCAAACCAAGTCAGGATCTAAAAAAAAAAGTTGCTCGTTATTTAAAACCCTCGTTAACTGCGTTACTCGTAAACCAAGGTTCCACTATATCGAAATAACAACTTTGCAAACTAAACTTTGTTGCACTGTACCTTTAAATAAAACAAGTGCGATGAAATAAATAAAATTTTCAAATAAATAATACTTGAAACAAATCAATATATAATGTGTCAACACCTCCAGTGAGATATACCGTATACTCTGTGTTATATCATATAGTCCAAAAGTAATGTCCACCCAAGTAACCTAACAATTAAAAAATCTCTCGATGCGTTCCACCACACACAGCCTTTTACCAGTCAGAAAGACCCCAAATTATAAATGGTCTTAATACGCTCACAAATACATGGGATTTGCTGCAGCAAGATATATCCTTGGACATGGGAACCACAGGGCACACCAACAGGGATTCTGCTAAATCACCTCTCTCACTCCGCATACATCAATCCAGCAAGAGAAACAAATAACATCCCATCTTTTGCCGACTCGTTGAGAACGTCTAATGGGACAAAACACGTTGGGGTGTGCTGACGTCATCATGCATGCCAGAGCTAGGTTTCTGCAATGCTCTTTACACACAGATTGTGAGTAGATTTACAGTTTATAGACCTTTAAAGCTGGTGGTTTTACATTAAGGGAGGTTATTTGTTTCTCTTACCAGATTGATGCATGTGGAGCAAGAGAGTCGATTTGGCAGAATCCCTGTTGGTGTGTCCTGTGGTTCCCATGTCCTAGGATACATCTTGCTGCATCAGATTCTACGTATTTGTATATTAAGACCACCTATAATTTGGGGTATTTGGGCAATAGTGGTGGAACTCACCAGGAGAAATTTGAGTTGTTAAGTCACTTGGGTGGACATTTCTTTTGGACTATATGATATAATACAGAGTATATATATATATATATATATATATATATATATATATATATATATATATATCACTGGAGGGGTTGACGCACTATATATTGATTTGTTTCACATATTATTTATTTGAAATTTTTATTTATTTCATCACACTTTATTTAAATAATGGTACAGCGGAACAATATTGCAAAGCTGATCTATGCACTTGTATTTTGTGCTGCTGTAAATACAGTGCCTTTAAAAAGTATTCATAACCCTTGAAATTTTCCACAATTTGTCGTTACAACCAAAAAAAAATGTATTTTATTAGGATTTTATGTGATAGACCCACACAAAGTGGCACATAATTGTGAAGTGGAAGCAAAATGGTGAATGATTTTCAATTTTTTTTTTCAATATCTGAAAAGTGTGGCGTGCATTTGTATTCAGCCCCCTTTACTCGGATACCAGACAGGTCAGGGATAAATTTGTAGAGAAGTATAAAGCAGGGTTAGGTTATAAAAATATCCTAAGCTTTGAACATCTCATGGAGCTCTGTTCAATCCATCATCCGAAAATGGAAAGAGTATGGCACAACTGCAAACCTACCAAGACATGGCCGTCCACCTAAACTGACTGGCCGGGCAAGGAGAGCATTCATCAGAGAAGCAGCCAAGAGGCCCATGATAACTCTGGAGGAGCTACAGAGATCCACAGCTCAGGTGGGAGAATCTGTCCACAGGACAACTATTAGTCGTGCTTCTCCCACAAATCTGCCCTTTATGGAAGAGTGACGAGAAGAAAGACATTGTTGAAAGAAAGTCATAAGAAGTCCTGTTTGCAGTTTGTGAGAAGCCATGTGGGGGACACAGCAAACATGTGGAAGAAGGTGCTCTGGTCAGATGAGACCAAAATTGAACTTTTTGGTCTAAAAGCAAAACGCTATGTGTGGTGGAAAACTAACACTGCACATCACCCTGAACACACTATCCCCACCGTGAAACATGGTGGTGGCAGCATCATGATGTGGCGATTCTTTTCTTCAGCAGGAACAGGGAAGCTGGTCAGAGTTGATGAGAAGATGGATAAAGCCAAATACAGGCAATCTTAGAAGAAAACCTGTTAGAGAGTTTGCAAAAGACTTGAGACTGGGACGGAGGTTCACCTTCCAGCAGGACAACGACCCGAAACATACAGCCAGAGCTACAATGGAATAGTTTAGATCAAAGCATATTCATGTGTTAGAATGGCCCAGTCACAGTCCAGACCTAAATCACATTGAGAATCTGTGGCAAGACTTGGAAATTGCTGTTCACAGATGCTCTCCATCCAATCTGACAGAGCTTGAGATATTTTGAGAAGAAGAATGAGCAAAAATGTCCCTCCCTAGATGTGCAATGCTGGTAGAGACATCCCCAAAAAGACCTGCAGCTGTAATTGCAGAGAAAGGCGGTTCTACAAAGTATTGACTCAGGGGGGCGCCATACAAATGCCCCCCACACTTTTCACATATTTATTTGTAAAAAAGTTTGGAAACCATTTATAGTTTTCCTTCTACTTCACAATTATGTGCCACTTTGTGTTGGTCTATCACAAAAAATCCCAATAAAATACATTTAAGTTTTTAGGTTGTAACATGACAAAATGTGGGACATTTCAAGGGGTATGAATACTTTTTCAAGGCACTGTATATAACACTTGTAAATTAATTTAAGTTTTCTTTAGTTTATTGTTTTGAAATATAGAAATATAATTTAGTATGAATAAGATAAATATCAAAATATTATACCAATACCATCTTCAAAGTCGGTTTGTGGCTGTAGATAGGACTGGTGCTCTTCAGACTGTAAATGGAAACATTTCATGTAAATGGAGATCCAATAAATATAATGTTATCATAATTACAATTTGAGCTAAAGTGAAAACAGACTCTTTCCATCTGAATTCTAATGCTTTTAGTAATAGTCTAATTCATATGCCCAGAACAAAGCCACTCATTCAATTGGAGGACTGACGTGATCCTATTAAAGTAGAACGAAATGCAAAAACTTTTTTTCCTACCCCATCTTGGATGGAGTAAAGGAGAGTAATAATCTTTGTCAGGTCATCTGTGTCCCATTGGGAAGATTATCCTTCACTTCCTGTCCCATAGCTACAACAGGAAGTATTAGGAAATCCTTCCAAAGCGAGAGAATCCCTGGTTGTCACCAAACTTGTTTCCCCATTGGAAGATTTCTTCTTTATTACAGCTTTAAGGACAACCCTAAATTAGTTTACAACCAGTAACTGGTCAGCGGAATAACAGAGAGCTCACAGGAATTATTCACAGCTTGGTCCAGCTGAGAGCTTTCATTTCATGCCTATGGGTACCCTTAGTGGGTATGTGGGGGATCAGGCCTGCAGCAGAACAGCATTATCTTAAGAAACGGTTATTCAGATTTATTGCCATTTTTTCATTTGCCTTTTTTTTTTTTATTACACTGCTTGTCTGCAGCAAACAATGATGGAATTGGACCGATCACTTGTGAGTATTGGGGAACCCATCTGCCCTAAGAAATGGGATTAGAGCTCAGAACGACCCCTGGTTTTATGCCATGTTTCCCCGAAAATAAGGCCTACCCTAAAAATAAGCCCTAGCGTTATTTTACAGGAGGGCTGCAATATAAGCCCTACCCCAAAAATAAGCCCTAGTTTAAAATGCTTGTAAAATCCTATAATCCACTCTATCACAGTAGTATAAAATGTACAATGCGTGTGTTTCAGTAATATAATTGCGGGGAAGAGAGCTCCAGCGGGTCACAGAAGCGCAGAGCGACGCTATAACGAAGGTATTTGGCACAATTATATTACAGAAACACACACATTGTACATTATATATACTACTGCAATATAGTAGGGCTGGGGAGAAAAATCTATTTGAATCGTGAATCGAGTTGCGAGGTCAAATCGATTCAGATTTTGACAAAAATCGTTTTTTTCCCCCCAGGACAGGCGCTGACACCGCGCTGGTCCTGAGGAGCTGCGGGCAGGAGTTTTTAGGTGAGGCTGCGGCTTCGGCCTAGTCCGCAAGGCCGGACGCCACGGACTAGGCCGAAGTCACGGCCTCGCCTAAAAACTCCTGCCCGCAGCTTCTCAGGACAGGCGCGGTGTCCATCAAAAAAAAAATAAAAAATACTCTATTCCAATACTAAATCGAGTTTTTATATATATATATATATATATATATATATATATATATATATATATATATATATAAAAAAAGAAAAAAAAAAGGATTTTTTTAGGGGAAAAAAATAAAATAATCGGCCAGCTCTACAATATAGTAAATTATAGGATTTTACAAGCATTTCAACTCAGTTCACACTGGGGTTTCCGGTCAGGCAGGGAAAGAGAGAGGGGGAGAGAAGACAGCACATTACATGGTAAGACCTACCCCGAAAATAAGCCCTACTGTGTCTTTTGTTGCCAAAATTAATATAAGACCCGGGCTTATTTTTGGGGGAAAACGGTAGTAATGTTATACAGAAGGTAAACTTGCCTGATACTTAGGGGGAGAAGAGCCTCTGGTAAAATCTCTGGAATGCTGTTCTTGACTATTTGTCCTGCCCATTTCTGAAACAAAAAAATGCCAGGATTGTCTCTATTATAAAAAATGCAGCAGAGAAACATTTCATGAACATAAATGCAGGTATCACAATGTATTATTTTGAAATAATAAGCAAGTTGCATTTACACTCAGCTGCTCCAAATGCACTTAAAGACATGCAATACAACACGCTGCGTTAAAGCTGATGTTTAGGCCACATGCACATGGATGGTCATCATGGTTCGCTGCGTTCAGAGGTGGCTAAACACCCCTTCTGTACGCAGCAACACTCTGTGCTCTGGCTGCATACAACCTGGATGATTCACCGCGGCCAGAACTCTGCCAAAATGCCGATTCTGAACACACACTGGTTGTGTCCGGGGTCAGCCAGAGACTCTATTGGCATGTAGCCACTGCAATAATCAATAAAATACATTATTGCATTAGCAAAGTAAATACTGAATCTGCTTAACCGCTTAAGGACAGCGCACGATGATATACATCGACAAAATGGCACGGCTGGGCAGATGGACGTACCTGTACGTCCCCTTTAAGATGCGGCATTGTGGGCGCGAGGATACCCGCGATCGTCTCACGGAGAGGAAGAACGGGGAAATGCTAATGTAAACAAGCATTTCCCCAGTCTTCCTAGTGACAGGACACTGATCACCGCTCCCTGTAATCGGGAGCGGTGATCGGTGTTGTGTCACAAGTAGCCCATCCCCCCCTACAGTTAGAACACATCCCTAGGACACACTCAACCCCTTCAGCGCCCCCTACTGTTTAACCCCTTCACTGCCAGTGTCATTTTTACAGTAATCAGTGCATTTTTATAGCACTGATCGCTGTATCAATGACATGGGTCCCAAAATGGCGTCAAAAGTGTCCGCCATAATGTCGCAGTCACGATAAAAATTGCTGATCGCCGCCATAACTAGTAAAAAAAATAATTATTAATAAAAATGCCATAAAACTATCCCCTATTTTATAGACGCTATAACTTTTGCTCAAATCAATCAATAAACGCTTATTGTGATTTTTTTTTACCAAAAATATGTAGAAGAATACGTATCGGCCTAAACTGAGGAAAAAAAAAATTTTTTTATATATTTTTGGGGGATATTTATTATAGCAAAAAGTAAAAAATATAGCTTTTTTTTCAAAATTGTCGCTCTATTTGTTTATAGCGCAAAAAATAAAAAAACGCAGAGGTGATCAAATACCACCAAAAGAAAGCTCTATTTGTGGGAAAATAAGGACGTCAATTTTGTTTGGGAGCCACGTCGCACGACCGCGCAATTGTCAGTTAAAGCGACGCAGTGCCGAATCGCAAAAAGTGCTCTGGTCTTTGGCCAGCCAAATGGTCCGGGGCTTAAGTGGTTAATCCAGTTTTAAGATCTTACCAGTCATGTTGCTCAATCCGAAATCCAGGTGAGCTTTAGCTCCTCCTCTATCCCCATAGAGATGGCTGCGTGACGGGCTGTGCATAGAGCTGAAACAACGACAATAGCAATTTATTATTGATATCTCTTACACAGTCTACTCACATCATCCATAAACATATATACATTTGTATGACCCTTCACATTGTTACACAATATGTCTGTACTGAGCCCCTCCCATGTCTACAACATACTAAAAACTGAGAGTTCTGCCAGTTAAGCTGCCGTGCCATCACTATCATATCTACAAATCCAAAGCCCACCATTTACTCTACCAGGAACTACACAGGTAAATCCAAATAAACATGACAAACCAATACAGGATTGTTTAAAGCTGAACCCTGATATAAGTAAATATTGTCTACATTCATTCATGTGTATTCTTGGATCTCGTGAGGTTTGTATATTTCTCCCAGATCTGTGCAGTAATCCAGTGTGAGGCTTTCTGTAATAAAGACCAATCACTGCTGCTCTCTCTCCTTGTGCAGGGGGACTGGTCTTGTCTCCGCCCCCTCCTGTCGAAGCATGTGGTGGGTGGGGCATGCTGGGTCCCTCCCACAGTTCTGCTCTCTGTACAGCACAGCGATGATGTTACTGTTACTTTACCAAGGTAATATCTGGTATTACAAGGGCATTTGGTGCAAATTGGATTTATATTCTTTAAGTTAAATAGGAACAAATTTAAATGAAAGTTTCCATGCCACGATTTCAGCTTTATATGAGTCACATGCTTCTCTATACTTGCAAGTACCCAGTATTTTCTTCTCTTACAGCAGCTGAATGGAGTGGTGGGGAAGTGAAGGAGAGGTAAGCGTGTGCTGCAGGGGAGGAGGAGATAAAAGCAGAGTTCCCCTAGATCAGTGGCTCTCAACCTTTCTAGTGCCGTGACCCCTTGATAAAATTTCCCGAGTTGTGGGGACCCCAACAGTAAAATTATTTTCGAACCCTGGGTTGTCAGCACCCAAGGCAAGACAAGTAATTTGCGCCCCTAACCTGCAGACATTTAGCGCTCCCTGAGTCCCCTCCACTCGTACAGTATTAAAACCCCTTATGGTACATTTTAGGATGTACCGCTCTTTCTCTTTGTTCTCCTTTTATCTCTGTCTAGCCTAATTTCTTTTTTTTTGTTTTCCCTACCCTCTTTCTAGCAGTCTTTCTTGTTCTTTCTCTTATTCTTTCTCTCCCTTTTTCTTTGTTCCTCCCCCCTCTTTTCCTCTCCCTTCCATGTATTCTCTATTTTTTATCCTTCTATTACTCCTTGGTGGGGGGGGGGAAATGGGACGAGTGGCAGTGCTGGCGGAAGGATGGGAGAGCAGCTCGGGCTTCAGGAACAGCCCAGGATTCGGTGACCCCTGGAAAATCGTCATTCGGCCCGAGGGGGTCCCGACCCCCAGGTTGAGAACCACTGCCCTAGCGTGATTGATGAGAGACTATATTCATATGCATTGGTTTATTTTTGGACTCTTTTGGAGCGCTGCACCATTGGTATACATTATAGTTTGAGCACATACTGTACATACAAGAATGTAAAAAGGTGATAGCTGCTTATATATATATATATATTGTGAGGGGGTTAGCTCGGCAGCGGGTATGTGTGACCCCCGGGATGGGCTCCCCACCCAAAAACAGGCCCAGCAGACGGAGGTTGTGGTTTTCAAAATCAAAAAGGTGCGGTTTATTTTCTATTTACAGTGACAAAAACACAGCAAGGCAAAAAAAACATAAACAAAATAAATCCTGGTCAACTTGACCTCTGACTAAACTTACAGGTTTCCTAACTAACGACTGGGATCAGCCTAGTGCTGTCCTAGTCCCTGGTTTTAAATGTCCAAGCAAAATATAGCCACACAGGCTTTCTCTCACCGCACAGGGGTTCACTCTCCCTAGACAGTCCACACAGGTCTGCTTCCAGGCATGAGCTAACATCTAATGAAGCTGGGCTTTCTTATAGAGGCCTAAATGAGCTGACAAGGTTCAGCTGGTCTCATCAACTCCCTGTCTGCACGACGCCCAGCCCTCTCCCTAGAGGTATGAGTCATCCATGAGCACACTAGCCTTATACAACTCTCCACCTAGTTGTACAAATCGGCGTAAAGCCTGAATCTGGGCGAAATATATCTACCCCCCTGGATGCAACCAGGTGACTTTACCTTCCTGCTGTCACATACCCCCCCCTCTTGTTTTAACCTCGGGGTTGGAACACCAGCAATCAGGCATTCATGTACTCGAGACAAAGCATCCACATTCCCCATTTGAACGCCAGGGCGATGCTTTACTGTGAAGTTGAATTCCTGGAGGGCCAGGAACCACCTATTCACTCTTCTATTTGTTTCCTTGTTTTGAGCCATCCACTTTAACGGAGCGTGATCCGTAATCATGTCAAAGTGCCTACCTAGCAGGTAGTACCGAAGGGAATCTAGAGCCCACTTCACCGCTAAACACTCCTTTTCAACGGTGGCGTAATTTACCTCATGGGACTTCAACTTCCTGCTGAGGTAAATGACTGGGTGCTCTTCCCCGTTCCAGACCTGGGACAATACTGCTCCTAACCCCACATCTGACGCATCACTTTGTACGACAAAGTCTCTAGAGAAGTCGGGTGAGTACAACACTGGCTGGCTACATAAGGCTTGTTTCAAGAACTGGAATGCTGCCTCAGCCTCGGGGGTCCATTTAATCATGACCGACCCTTTCCCCTTCGTCAGGTTGGTTAGGGGCACAGCCTTAGAAGCAAAGTGGGGAATGAATCGCCGATAATACCCAGCGATTCCCAGAAAGGCTCGTACCTGCTTCTTGCTGTTGGGACGTGGCCAACTCTGGATGGCCTCGACTTTGTTGAGTTGGGGTTTTATTACTCCCCTCCCAATGGTGTACCCAAGATATTTGGCCTCCTCCTGCCCAATGGTACACTTCTTGGGGTTAGCCGTAAACCCTGCTTCCCGAACAGAGTCCAGGACTGCTTGCACTTTTGGCAGATGTGAGGCCCAATCTGTGCTATGGACAATTATGTCATCCAGGTAAGCCGCAGCATACTTCCGATGGGGCCTCAGCATCTGGTCCATTTTCCGCTGGAATGTGGCCGGCGCATTCTGTAACCCGAACGGCATTCTTTTATATTGGAACGCCCCGTCTGGGGTTACAAATGCGGTTTTCTCTTTGGCCGACTTGGCCAGGGGGATTTGCCAATACCCTTTTGTGAGGTCAAGAGTCGTCATGTATCGGGCTGTTCCCAGCCGGTCGATCAACTCATCTATACGTGGCATGGGGTAGGTGTCGAATTTTGTAACTTTGTTCAACTGACGAAAATCGTTACAAAATCGCCAGCTCCCATCCGGTTTAGGCACCAACACAATGGGACTAGACCAATCACTTTGGGACTCCTCTATCACCCCTAAGTTCAGCATTTTCTGTACTTCCTCCCGTATTGCCTCCCGTCGGGCCTCTGGGATCCGATAGGGTTTTAACTTCACCCTTTCACCGGGCGGGGTAATAATGTCATGCTCTACCCCAGATGTTTGTCCCGGCAGCTCAGAGAATACCTCCTTGTTGCGAAGCACAAACTCCTTAACCTCCTGTTGTTGGGGTTGTGACAAGGTGGCTGCGATTCCAACCTCAGGAATCACGCAACCAGTTTGAGCTGGTGACCAAGTGTCTGCGACTAGGGACTCTCTATCCCTCCAGGCTTTCAACAGATTAACGTGATAGATCTGTTCGGGCTTTCGCCTTCCTGGTTGTCTGACCTTGTAATTCACTTCGCTCACTTTTTCCATTATCTCGTAGGGGCCTTGCCATTTGGCAAGGAATTTACTTTCAACCGTAGGGACAAGTACCAATATCCTATCCCCCGGGGAAAAGGTACGGGTCTTGGCTCCACGGTTGTACACTCTCTGCTGTGCCAACTGCGCTTGGGCCAAATGTTCCTTCACGATGGGCATTACCTGTGCAATTCGATCTTGCATCAGGGCGACATGCTCAATCACACTCCTGTGGGGAGAACTCTCACTTTCCCAAGTTTCCTTGGCAATATCCAACAGCCCTCTTGGGTGTCTCCCATACAGTAACTCAAAGGGGGAGAATCCCGTAGAGGATTGGGGCACCTCCCTAATAGCAAACATCAAATAAGGAAGTAAACAGTCCCAATCCCTTCCATCTCTATCCACCACTTTCTTCAACATTTGTTTTAGGGTTTTGTTGAATCTTTCAACCAGCCCATCGGTTTGGGGGTGATACACAGATGTACGCAATTGCGTCACTTTGAACAATTTACACAGCTCTTTCATAACCCGGGACATAAAGGGTGTACCTTGGTCCGTAAGCAGTTCTTTACAAATACCCACCCGGCTAAAAACAAGAGATAGCTCTTTGGCTATGGTTTTGGCCGAGGTATTTCTGAGAGGGATCGCTTCTGGATAACGGGTGGCATAGTCCATTATAACCAATATGTACTGGTGCCCCCTAGCGGACTTGATTATAGGACCTACCAAATCCATTGCGATTCTCTCAAACGGGACCTCAATGATGGGTAGAGGGACCAGCGGGCTATGGAAATGTGGCATCGGGGCCGACCTCTGACACACAGGGCAGGAGGAACAATAATTTTCTATGTCCTTCATCACCCCAGGCCAATAGAATCTCTGTAATACCCTCTCTCGGGTTTTCTCTGTCCCCAGATGACCTCCAAGAATGTGCCCATGGGCCAACTCCAACACCAACTTCCTGTAAGGTTTGGGCACCACAAGCTGCTCAACGGTTTCTTCTGCCCTTTTTGCCACCCGATACAGTAGGTCCTTCTCTACGCTGAAGTATGGGTAAGTGCCGGTATTATCTGGGTTCACTAACTCGCCATCTATTTTCACTACGTTTTCCCGTGCCTTTATTAGGGCGGGGTCTTTCAACTGTTCTGTGGCAAAGTTTTCCCTGTGAACCTCAAGATCAGAAAACTCCACAGACGGTAGGTTTTCGTCTGAGGAGGTGGGCTCCTCTCCAGTTTCTTGAGTCTCCCCTGCCAATACTGACAAGGGAAATTCCGGAGAGTCCTCACCACTCTCAGGGGAGTTCTGGCTATCACATTCCTGGTACATAGGGGCACCAGTGGGGGGCTCAGGATCATCCCACAGTTCCCAGAACTTCGGAAAATCCCTTCCCACAATGGCGTCATGCGGTAACTGAGATACTAAGCCCACTGGATGAGAGAGGGTACCTTTGGGGGTCTCGAAACACACTGTAGTCACTGGATACTCTCGGGTGTCCCCATGCACACAAATAACGGCTACCTTGCTATTCCCAGAGACCTCTGTTTTAACTAACTCAGCCTTTATCAGGGTCACAAGGCTACCTGAATCCAGCAATACCACAACATTTCTACCATTAATACACATTTTGCATAAATGTTTCTCAGTTCCCCGAATGGCAGTGCATGCGACTGTCGCACACAGCGACTGACGTCTGCCCGTCAGAAAGTCACACTGCATGGGTTCCTCCAAAACCGGGCAATTTGCTGCAATATGTCCCGCTTGCCGGCAGCGGTAGCAAACGATCCTTCTTGCCGCCTCTTGAGCCGCTGATTTCCCAGGCTGTTCTCGCCAAACTTGGGGTAGAGCTCCCACCCTCTCACTCTCTCCACCCTTACCCCTTGGAATCATCTTATCCGCCCCTGGGGATGGTCTGGTCTTAGGGTGGAAAGTCCGAGTGTCTCTGGAAGAGGCCGTCAGGTTCTCTGTAGCCAAGTATTTCTCCACACGATCCACAAGACCATCGGCCGTCTCTGGGTCTCCATGGCTTACCCACTTTTGGATGGCAGTAGGAAGAGCTCTCAAAAACCGATCCATTACAACACGTTCCACAATCTTTGGTGCGGACAAAGTCTCTGGCTGTAGCCACTTTCTGCTCAGGTGAATGAGATCATACACTTGAGACCTGGGGGGTTTTCCAAGCTGGAAAGTCCAGTTATGCACACGCTGAGCCCGGACAGCCAGGGTGACACCCAGCCTTGCCAATATTTCAGCTTTTAGCATCACATAGTCTTTTGCTTGGTTAGGCTCTAGGTCATAGTAAGCTTTCTGCGATTCACCAGTTAACAGAGGAGCCACTAGTCCAGCCCACTGCTCCTCAGGCCACTTTTTTCTTTCAGCGGTCCTTTCAAATGTGGTCAAAAATACCTCTGGATCATCCTCTCCAGTCATTTTTGTCAATAAACGACTCACCCCAAAGGACGCGGTATTAGTGGGACGGCTTTCCTCACTGGTCTGCGGACGTTGCTGCATTACTGCTTCCATCTGTTGTTGTAGTCTCTGCTCTTGCTTCTGCAACAGGTCTATGAAGCGGGCCTCAGATTGCTGTTGGGCTTGTTGCTGAGCCTCCAGACTCTGTTGTAAAGTTGCAAGGCTCTGTTGATGAGCTTGCTGCTGGGCTGCAAGGCTCCTTTGCAAACCTGCATTTGTCTGCTGTTGATTGGCATTTGCTAGAGCCAGCTGTTTCAGTATCTCCTCCATGCTGGCTTAAAAAAAAACTGCCACTGGTTCTCCACCAACTGTGAGGGGGTTAGCTCGGCAGCGGGTATGTGTGACCCCCGGGATGGGCTCCCCACCCAAAAACAGGCCCAGCAGACGGAGGTTGTGGTTTTCAAAATCAAAAAGGTGCGGTTTATTTTCTATTTACAGTGACAAAAACACAGCAAGGCAAAAAAAACATAAACAAAATAAATCCTGGTCAACTTGACCTCTGACTAAACTTACAGGTTTCCTAACTAACGACTGGGATCAGCCTAGTGCTGTCCTAGTCCCTGGTTTTAAATGTCCAAGCAAAATATAGCCACACAGGCTTTCTCTCACCGCACAGGGGTTCACTCTCCCTAGACAGTCCACACAGGTCTGCTTCCAGGCATGAGCTAACATCTAATGAAGCTGGGCTTTCTTATAGAGGCCTAAATGAGCTGACAAGGTTCAGCTGGTCTCATCAACTCCCTGTCTGCACGACGCCCAGCCCTCTCCCTAGAGGTATGAGTCATCCATGAGCACACTAGCCTTATACAACTCTCCACCTAGTTGTACAAATCGGCGTAAAGCCTGAATCTGGGCGAAATATATCTACCCCCCTGGATGCAACCAGGTGACTTTACCTTCCTGCTGTCACTAATATATATATATATATATATATATATATATATATCACACACATACACACAAAATATATATATATATATATATATATATATATATATATACACACACACACAAAAATATATGGACGGATGGGGACGTATCGCCATACATCTGATTTTAGCGGATTGGATCAGGTCGGATGTCAGCGGACATGTCACCACTGACATCCGATGCTCCATAGAGATGTATGGAGCAGCCGTTCAGCTCCGCCAAAAAAAAACTGACAGGCGGACCTGAACGGTCCGACCGTGTGAAAGGGGCCTTAGATTTACCAAAACCATATAATATAAGGGCAGACACTAAATTGATTGTAAAGGTTCGAGTATTCTTTTTTTAAAATAACAAACATGTCATACTTACCTCCACTGTGCAGTTTGTTTTGCACAGAGTGGTCCCGATCCTCAACTTTTGGGGTCACTCTGCGGCTCCTCCCCACATCAGATAACCCCCTGGGAGAAGGGCTCTCCGGGAGGGTGGGGGTTACTTTGCCGGCATGTGCTGGCGCTGGTAATGAGGTGGTACACCATCCAGTGCAATATAAAATTAATGAATTCAATTTATTTCTGGTGGGAAATAAATTAGTACTGATCCTATTTTGAAATGGCAAATATTTTTATAAAAATATATGTTTTCCTTACAGAAACAGTTTGCTGGGTGATATCTGGTGATGCTACTATCAAATCAGCAGTACCACTCCAGTCTGTGATTTGACAAACATTTTTCCAGTCACGTAAATTCACCTTATGTCCATAGACACCCTAACGAAGATGAACATTACTCTAGATCTTTGACTTTCTAAGGTCTTTCCTGTGATACTCTAGCCGTCTTTCATCATTTGGCTTTGTATCAGGAGGTACACTCAGTGCAGGCTTTTCCTTCCTTCTTTCTTTCTTTCTTGGTCGGTATGTTTTTCTCAGACTTGGCCTTAACGATGCTCCTATAATTTTCCATGTCCTTGATCTTGATTTTAATGTGTAACTGTTTTTTATTTTAGAATATTTTATGGTAGTAATACTCATGGAATGCCCCTGATGAAAGAACTCTCTATTGGTCCTGAAACGCGTCGGGATCAACATCAAAGGAACTATATATATATATATATATATATATATATATATATATATATATGATCTAATTCTGCATTTTGTTTTTATGTTATTGATACATGATGATGTATGCACCATCATTTTTATATTCACTTCTATTTTCTCAAAATCTGTTGATCAGTTGCCTTAAAAGTCCCAAGTACCTGTAATGGGGGGTATTCTTCATATATAAATACTTTGTGGGCACGCTCTTGAGTCCAGCATTCGGCGTCCATAGGCGCCGAATGTAGGACTCGGCCCCGCGCCATTTGATTTGTTTGACAGCAGCGGGAGCCAATGGCTGCGCTGCTATTAATCTATCCAATCAAGAGCCGAGAACCCCGGGCAGAGGAAGAGCTTGTCTCCCCCGTGGAAAATTCCAGGTCTCAGGTGAGTAAAAACGGTGGGGCTGGTCACTAGAAGAAGTTTTTTGACCTTAATGCATAGTTTACAACCCCTTAAACAAACATTTTTAAATTGTAGGCAAGCATGTAGGCCAGTGTTTCTCAACTCCAGTCCTCAAGGCGCCCCAACAGGTCATGTTTTTAGGATTTCCCTCAGATGAAACAGCTGTGGGAATTACTAAAGCAGTTAAACTGATCAAATCACCTGTGCAAAACAATGGAGAGCCTGAAAACATGACCTGTTGGGGCGCCTTGAGGACTGGAGTTGAGAAACACTGATGTAGGCTCTTACACTACATAGTAGAAGGTAAATCGAAAGGAAATTGAACAAGAAAATTGTATAATGTGTAGCCAGCTTTAGGCTGCTTTCACTTGCAAAAACATGGTAAAAACACATATGCATTTTTGATGCGTTTCCAGTGTGTTTTTTGTTTGACTGACAACTGCCTGCACCTCCTGTGAAAACAGGACATGTGACCAGGACCGGTGCTAGACTATTTTGCACCCTAGGCAAGTCCAGCAAAGGGTTAGTAATGTTGATGAACTGGCAAGCTGGGGGCATGTAAGTAAGCATTTTATAATATAGGAGCTGAAAAGAACTCCCCTGAATGAACACAAGGCTGTAACAGGCTTACCAGTCCAACTGCACCATCCGGGGAAAGAAACAAAGGGTAGTACTACCAGTGCCCCCACAAGGCCAAATGACCTACCAAACCACCCTATATACACCCAATATGCATCCCATCCGGTGTGCGGTGCTCACCCGGTCCAAGACCCGCAGCAGAACCAATGACCGCCGTTGCCACCTTGAAAGAAGGCAGGGCGGCGCCCAGACATTGTAGCCAACAGGGATTGTGGGACAACATGTACAGCATGACCCCAATGACCAAGGCATCCAAAAAATAATAATACGACAGGGACTACTGTAGGTCAAGGTCAAACAGTACGAACCAGCGGCCATGGCACCATTGCAGCCTAGTGTAGGGTGACCAGACATCCCCAGTTTCCGGGGACAGTCCCCGGACCAAGTCTGTCCCCGGATTGGATTTGAACAGGGGCTGGGGCAATTTCAAAGACAGTCAGTGCCGCTCCTACTAGCTTAGGGGGCTGTATTTTTTTCTTCATTATCTGTGCTCCTTTCTGATGATCATGTGCTGGTCGGAGTGCAGGGAATATTTCTTCAGTTTCGGGTGCATGCACATCCAGCTCCGCTCGCATGTTATTCTGCCTTGGCTCAAGTCCCGGCCAGCCGCCTGCTTATCTCCTTGCCTTCCCTGGTGAAGTGATCTTCCTCCACTCCCCACCCAGTAGTAGCCGGGCCTGGAGTGTAAGACTTGACAGGCTGTGAGGCATGTGGCTGCGGCGACGGGCAGAGAGTCGCTGATTGCCGCCATTACTAGTAAAAAAAATATGTCCCCGGATTTCATTTTAAAAATCTGGTCACATTAGCCTAGTGGTAGCACTGGTCCTGCATGCGACTCAAAAAAACACCAAAAACACAACCGTGGGTGCGTTTTTTGATGCGTTTTCAATGCATTTCAATAGAGAAGTACGGTTTTAAAACACGCACTCAACATGCACTAAGAATGCATCATGCAGGACTTTTAAAAACTCAATTGACTGCTGTGAAGAGAGGATTTAATGGTCGTTCAGTTTTACTTCCGCTGATTGTAACGCAAAAAACAGAAGAAAACTGATCAGTGTGAAAGCAGCCAGAGAGATCCACCAATCTCAGAACACCCTAAACAGGAATAGTATGAACAGCCCTGCAGGCATCTCTACACAGCAAACAGGTGACAAGCTGCACATCCATTCACATGCAGGACAATAGTATTTTATTTATTTCCCAAACAACAAAAGGACATTTTACTGACTGTAAGAACTCACCTCCCGGACTCGGACGTCTCCTGAGATTTCAGCTGGAAGTTATACGTTGCGTTTTTCCTCTCGCTCTCCCTCACCGGTCTCTCATCTGAAAAGAGTGACATATCTGGAGTTAGATTTGCTCACTGGAGGTGTGAAATGCTGGACTGTCCCCCCCTTCTTAGTCCTAGCTGATCTGCTGCATGGCCGGTGCAGTGAGGAGTAATGGGCCTGCCTGACAGTTGGATGAAATGAACTTCATGCATAAGCCAAACAAACTCCTGGGGAAGCCATAGCAACATCCCAGGCAGTACACAACACAAACCTGGGCAGGGACCTCCCTTATTATACTCACTCTGTGGGTAAGATTGGTTTGGGTTAACCATTTAACTACCCTGCATGACAAATACCTATCAACTTTTACAAAGAAAATGAAAAATAAATAAATAAAAGCGCATCAAGCCAAAGCCCTCCGGGGCTGGCCATAGGCAGATCGATTTTTTATTTTTGATCATCTAGCGGACTGATGCAAGGCGGATAGAGGAATCCTTCATGCTGTACCATTGTATTTTGACAGTGCTACTGTCAGTATACATTGATCAGCAGCTGCTGCCTATTGGCTGCAAGCCGCTGATCGACAGCGGTAAAGCGTCACTATTTTTGGCGGCACTTTACCGTAGTTTTAGCGGTGCTTTTCACTTGCTAGCGGTGAAGGGGGTTAATAGCGCCGGCAAAGCACCGCTGCCGAATCGATTTGCAGGCACTTTGGCGGCGCTGCCCATTGATTTCAATGGGCAGAGGCGCTTTAGGAGCGGCGTATACACCACTCCTAAAGCGCCCCAAAGATGCTGCTTGCGGGACTTTTTTTAACGTCCTGCCAACGCACCGCTCCAGTGTGAAAGCACTTGGGTTTTCACACAGGAGTGACAGGAGAGGCGCGTTACAGGCGCTATTTTTAGCGCTGCAACGCCTGTAAAGCGCCTCAGTGTGAAAGTAGCCTAAAGTAAAACTTTTTTTTTCCATTCTGGATAGAGCAAGGGAGGGTTGGTTATAACCCCTGTCAATTTTTTTTTCCTGCTATCTGTGTCCCATTGCGGGAATTTCCCTTCACTTCCTGTCCCATAGCCAAACAGGAAGTGAGAGAAAACCCCTGTAAATTAGGGGAATTCCTTGGGGACCCCCTGGTCACCAGAACTAGTGTCCCTATTGGAAGATTTCCCCCTTATATCTTTTCTGGGGACAACCCAAAATTTGGGCAATTTTTTTTACTTTCAATGATAATGGTAAACAGGACAAATAGAGAAAGGGGGGGTGGGGGGGCACAGACAATAAAAACTGACAGGGGCTCTAATCCCTCTCCTCTCTGTCCAAAACGAATAAAAAAGTTTTGCCTTTAGTTATATGGTGCATAATGCATGGTAAACATTTGTTAGTTTCCAGGGTTGCTAAGGACTCTGGTAATGTAATCCTCAGAAATTAATCCTTTTGTGATTCTCTTACATGGAAGTCAACAATCTCAGGTCAGTTCATCCATCAGTTAGTTTATCATGATTTTGCACAACACAACGGAAAGCATTTACAAAAATAAATACTGAAGGACGCAGACAAAACATATCAGCAAAAACTCCAAATCCGATCTGTGGGTCAGGATTCGATCGAACGCTTTGTCAAGTATACAGTTGTGTTTTTTTTGTTTTGTTTTAAAGTGCACCTGTCACAACAGATTTATGACAGCAGCTAATACAGTAAGTGCACTTTTCTGCACAAAATGCAGGCAGTGTGTTTTCCATGTATTCCAATGGCTCTAGTTCACACCATGTAGTCAGTTTCCGGTCAGTTTCTGCATCGGAAACTGACTGCATGGTGTGAACTAGAGCCATTGGAATACATGGAAAACACTGTGCATGCAGTTTTAGTGCATAAAAAAAGCGCACGGAGAGGGATTAGAGCCCCTGTCAGTTTTTATTGTTGTCTGTGCCCCCGTTGGGGAGATTTCCCACCCCTCTCTTATTTTTTTTTAGTGCATAAAAAAAGCGCACGGAACTGAACGAACTGCGTCTGGTCTGAACTGGCTCCTAATTTGGTGGCTGCAATTTTGATCCTGGCCTCAGTGCTTATTGAGTCACTGAACCAAATCAAGTATGTACATATCGGATGTCCGAAAAAATTTCACTGGATGCATGCTTGTTGAGGTCAGTGACTTGCTATGGAGAATGAGGATCACATGTTGTTTGGAGCCGGTGTTCTGTCGAAAAGTGCCCCCCATCGAATAGTGCCCGGGATGAGCCGCACTCCAGCTAAATTGCCGATCAGCTGGAGTGACGTGCCAGGGCGCAAGCGCACATCGTAGGAGGGATCTCTCGATGGGAGATACCATTTCACCGCCACAATTGAAACCTATACAAACAGCGGGGGGGAGACCGTGGTTCTCACATTGTGCTTCGCTGTTAGCCGCCCTCCAGCAGCAGCGATGCACAATCTGAGAACTACGGTCTCCCCCCGCTGTTTGTATAGGTTTAAAATTGTGCCTTTGAAATGGTATCTTCCATCGAGCAATACCTCTTACGATGTGCGCATGCGCCCTGGTTACATCAGCCCAGCTGATCGGCAAATCAGCGGTTGAGCTATGACGTACGGCACATGTGCTGTTCGTCCCGGGCACTATTCGATGGGCGGGCACTTCTCGACAGAACACCGGCACTCTCATGAACAAGCCAATGCAGAAATCTCTATTGCAGAAATACAGTATATACTCGAGTATAAGCCGAGTTTTTCAGCACATTTTTTTGTGCTGAAAGTGCCCCCCTCGGCTTATACTCGAGTCTGTGTCCATCTTCAACTTTGTATGCCGGATTCCGGCCAGCCATAGGTGCACATGTAGCCCCACTCTTCCTCTACAAGTGTGCAAAATTTGTTGTCCGAGGGACCTTTGGCCGGGGAGCACCGATTTTTCAAAGCCGGGCACCCCTTCCATAGACTCCCATGTTAAACGGTAATTTCTCCAGTGATTTTGGGGACCCGGTACCAGCCGGCCCTAGGTCCCCTGGACTCCAAACTTGGCACACATGTAGCCCCACTCTTCCTCTACAAGTGTGAAAAGTTTGTTGTCCAAGGGACCTACGGCCGGGGAGCACCGATTTTTCAAACCTGGACACCCCTTCCATAGACTCCCATGTTAAACGTCAGTCTAGTCACACAGCACCAGAGATCAGGTAGGGAGATTGGGCACAGTGAGGCATGGACACAGTGAGGCATGGACACAGTGAGGCATGGACACAGTGAGGCATGGACACAGTGAGGCATGGACACAGTGAGGCATGGACACAGTGAGGCATGGACACAGTGAGGCATGGACACAGTGAGGCATGGACACAGTGAGGCATGGACACAGTGAGGCATGGACACAGTGAGGCATGGACACAGTGAGGCATGGACACAGTGAGGCATGGACACAGTGAGGCATGGGCACAGCGAGGCATGGGGACAGCGAGGCATGGGGACAGCGAGGCATGGGGACAGCGAGGCATGGGGACAGCGAGGCATGGGGACAGCGAGGCATGGGCACAGCGAGGCATGGGCACAGCGAGGCATGTACATGGACACAGTGAGGCAAAGTGAGGCATGCAGATGGACACCCTAGGCTTAAGCCTCGTACACACGACCGAGTTTCTCGTCAAAAAACGACAAGAAACTTGCTGGCAGAGCTTTCTTGCCGAGTAAATCGGTCGTGTGTACGCGGCTATCAGAATTCTCGTCAAGAAAACCGTCAAGAATCTCGACAAGAAAAATAGAGAACCTGCTCTCTATTTTATCGTCAGGATTCTCCATTTTCTCGTCGAGATTCTCGTCAGCATGTTTCTCGACGAGAAAAGTGTGTGTGTGTACACTTACCTGTCGCCGTGGAAACCCGCGCATGCTCAAAATGATTTTGACGCATGCGCGGTAGCTTCCTAGGCATAGGTAGGGTGTAGCAAGATGGCGGCGACGGCATCGAATGTGACGAGCGCACGCTTGCCGTAGTCGATGACGTCACCGCGTTCGCTCCATTCAAAGAACCGCGGGTTCTTTGAATCGAGCGTGTGTACACTCGGCCGGGACAAGTTTCTTGTCCAAGAATCTCGTCAAAAAAAACGACAAGTTTTTTCCTGACGAGATTCTCGGCCGTGTGTACGAGGCTTTATACTCGAGTCAATAAGTTTTCCCAGTTTTTTGTGGTAAAATTAGGTGCCTCGACTGATATTCGGGTCGGCTTATACTCGAGTATATACGGTAAACCTTTGGACACATTACAAAATGATAGTACAGTGCCCCATAGATTTACCAAAACAATGAAAACTGAGGGCCCAGCTAAATGATCCAATCAGTGCCTTTGAATGACCATGTTTTCATACGTGATTATCATGTATAAATAAAGATTATATATAAAAAAAAATAAATAATAATCCAATCAGGCAGGCTCCCGCACAACATTGCTGACAGATCTTAAGGAAATTGTACAAGCGGATTGTAGTGTGTATAGTCAGCTTAAAAAGGAATTGTTACTAAACCCAGGATTCTGCATTCACAATATCTGATCTCCCACAGTACACAGAACATGGAAATGCAATTATTTTAGTAAATATAAAGTGATATACAAGATTTTAGTAATGAGAACGGTATCATTAGCAGTAATCAGCAAGGATCCATGAAGAATTGTTCTTGCCAAACCAACCTATTAACCTTCTATGAGGAGGTTTAGCTGCCATCTAGATAAAGAAAGGTCCGTAGACGTGGTGTGTCTGGATTTTGCAAAAGCATTTGACACAGTAGTTCCCCATAAATGTTTACTGTACATAATAAGGTCCGTTGGCATGGACCATAGGCTGAGAACATGGATTGAAAACTGGCTACAGGGGCGAGTTCAGAGGGTGGTGATAAATGGGGAGGGAATATTTCTTCAGTTTCAGGTGCATTCCCATTCAGCTCCGCTCGCATGTTCTTCTGCCTTGGCTCAAGTCCCGGTCAGCCACCTGCCTGCTTATCTCCTTGCTTTCCCTGGCGGCATATCATCAGAAAGGGGCACAGATAATGGGGAAAAAAAACTAAGCTAGTAGGAACAGCGAAGCAGGGGTGTGTAATTAAGAATCTTTAAAATTGCCCGGGCCCCTATTCAAACCCAATCCGGGAACAGTCTTGATCCGGGGACAGTTACAGACAAAGTCGAGCTAGCCCAAGATGGGTGAAGGTGATGCTCAGTCCCCAATAGTATGCACACAAAAAAAATATAAAAAATCTGCGCTTCTCCCAAAGAAGTGAGACTCCTCTTGAGAAACGCGTCGAGACCTAGCACAGTCATCCAAGACTACTGACAGTCATCAGCATGACATAATCAGATCTCATGGAAAGGTCTATGACTAAAATGCAATATTGATTTATATGTTGACATTTAATATGTGGTTTATTTTCTGTATCAATTGTTTTTTTTTTTAAACGTTAAAAAAAAATATGTTTAAATGTTAATAAATAAATTATTTATACTTTTTACTTGAGGTGTGCTTTTTTTGTTTTTTGTTGGTCTGCGGACAGTGTACTCAGTCGGGGGACGTCTGGTCACCCTACACTAAGGACTTGTTCACATGTGCTTTGGTCTCTCAAGAGTGGTCCTTGTTCGGATCACTCTTCAGAGAGTATTTGACAGGCAGTGAGGAGGCATTGTATCGCCTTTTCACCACCTGCTTTAAGCCCCTGCACCCCGCACTAGCACCCTGCAACTACGTGCATTGTATGTGGTTGCGGGGCACTTGCAGACCCGCCTCATGCACTACCGCTTGCGGGAAGCGACAGGGGTATAATTCCTGCCATGGACACAAAGCATCATCACGTGCACCCCCCCCTCCCCCAGGCCACTGCTTCCACAGCTATAGGGGGTGTGGCTGGGGGGGATGATAAAACCTTGGACCAAGTGTGGGGTTTTACAGCCCCCCAACCATACATGTGAACGAATCCTAGCCCTAACTGTCCTTAAAAAATTTCCCTCCCCCTCCTCCTACCTATCCTGCCTACCCTGTGAAGATCTGTATACTTGAATTTTGGCTCGACAACGGCTGGCAATTCCGGGAGCCATGATATTACCCATTGGCTCCCATGGCCCAGCCATTGTTGGAATCCCCTCCTCTTCCCTGCAGCAGCTGCTCACCAGCACAGGGAGGTCACAGCTGCTGGATCACACGACTGGACCAATCCTAAATAAAAAAAAGGTAAGTATACAGATTTTTTTTTTTTCCTTTACAAAGGGTAGGCAGGATAGGTAGGAAGAGGGAGCAGGGAACAATTTTAGTAGAGTATAGTCGGCTATAGACAAATCGAAATTCATCCAGTTCTACAGGAACTAGACGAATTTTGTTCTATCTTTGGGCAGGCTGGTTGTACTGAAGTCGCTCTATCGATCGGTGGTTCTGGTCAGCTCAGTAGATTGCTTTAAGAAAGGCCTGGATACTTTCCTAAATGTACATAATATAACTGGGTACTGACATTTATAGGTAAAGTTGACCTGGGGAATATCCGATTGCCTCTCGGGGGATCAGGAAGGAATTTTTCCCCTGCTGTAGCAAATTGGATCATGCTCTGCTGGGGTTTTTTGCCTTCCTCTGGATCAACTGTGGGTATAGAATTGGGTATATGGGATTGTATGATATATTTTTTTTTTTTTTATGCTTGAACTGGATGGACTTGTGTCTTTTTTTCAACCTGACTAACTATGTAACTATGACTTCAGTACCTCCAGACTGTCAAGTATTTTTTTTATTCGATCACTGACAGCGGCTATAGCTGCCAGCAGTGATCATTGTGTTCTGATGGCTGGGAAACCTTCTGCTGTCAGAATACAACTCTACAGGAGGGATTCCCCCGTCATCACTGACTGTGTTGCTGGGGGAAATCAACCCATGGTAGAAGGAAAGAAAATTGCATAATGTATGGCCATCCTTATGCTTTTCTTCCACTTTAAACCTCTCCAAACACTTACCCAGCATAGCCTGGTACCCACCTAGTGTTTCCAATGTCCCCGCGATGTGGATGACAAAAAGACGGTAATCAGCGTTCTGTCTGGTCACTGGATTCAGACGCAGATCCAGCGTTTTCAGCTGTGCCAAACGTTTGAGATGCTTTACCTCCTCAAGAGACGCAATGTCATTATAATATAAGTTCAGGTAACCAAGAGAGTGCAAGTATTCAATTCCCTGTGAAAGCAAAACGCAAAATAACTTTTATTACACGCCGCCTGTTTTTAATGTGCAAACTATTCACATACACAGCAGGGGAAAGCAATACAGGACATGCATCACGTGCTTGGATGTATACTGTATAGGGCCAATGGTTTGTTTACACCTTAGGGGGATGCATAATTTGACACCTGACTGTCACACATACACTATATTACCAAAAGTATTGGGACGCCTGCCTTTACACGGACATGAACTTTAATTGCATCCCAGTCTCAGTCTGTAGGATTCAATATTGAGTTGGCCCCGCCCTTTGCAGCTATAACAGCTTCAACTCTTCTGGGAAGGCTGTCCACAAGGTTTAGGAGGGTGTCTATAGGGGTGTCAAAACTTTTTTCAAAGAGGGCCAGATTTGATGAAGTGAACATGCGGGGGGGCCGACCATTTTGGCTGACATTCTTTGAACTAATAAAATTTGGTTTACATGTGTTCGTCCGAGCATTAATACACGGCCCAACTAGAATTCTCTTGCCTTTGTGGCTGTGTGTGGTGAAGTGATGAGCTTGGGCGTGTTATCTGGATATATATATATCTTTTGTGGTCCCCTACGAATCCCAGAGCACCGCTTAGGACCAAGGATGAGCTTGGGCGTGTTATTTGGATATATCGTATTTATCGGCGTATAACACGCACCTTCACTTTAAGAGGGAAGTTTCAGGAAAAAACGTAAATTTTAAATAAAGAACTGAAGCAAAATAAGGGTCAGTGCCCATGAATGCAGCCTAATCAGTGCTCATCTGCAGCCTCACCATTGCCATGAATGCAGCCTCACCATTGCAATCAATGCAGCCTTACCATTGCAATCAATGCAGCCTTACCATTGCCATGAATGCAGCCTCACCATTGCCATGAATGCCGCCTCACCATTGCCATGAATGCAGCCTCACCATTGCCATGAATGCCGCCTCACCATTGCCATGAATGCAGCCTCACCATTGCCATGAATGCAGCCTCACCATTGCCATGAATGCAGCCTCACCATTGCCATGAATGCAGCCTCACCATTGCCATGAATGCAGCCTCACCATTGCCATGAATGCAGCCTCACCATTTCCATGAATGCAGCCTCACCATTGCCATGAATGCAGCCTCACCATTGCAATCAATGCAGCCTTACCATTGCAATCAATGCAGCCTTACCATTGCCATGAATGCAGCCTCACCATTGCCATGAATGCCGCCTCACCATTGCCATGAATGCAGCCTCACCATTGCCATGAATGCCGCCTCACCATTGCCATGAATGCAGCCTCACCATTGCCATGAATGCAGCCTCACCATTGCCATGAATGCAGCCTCACCATTGCCATGAATGCAGCCTCACCATTGCCATGAATGCAGCCTCACCATTTCCATGAATGCAGCCTCACCATTTCCATGAATGCAGCCTCACCATTGCCATGAATGCAGCCTCACCATTGCAATCAATGCAGCCTTACCATTGCAATCAATGCAGCCTTACCATTGCCATGAATGCAGCCTCACCATTGCCATGAATGCCGCCTCACCATTGCCATGAATGCAGCCTCACCATTGCCATGAATGCCGCCTCACCATTGCCATGAATGCCGCCTCACCATTGCCATGAATGCAGCCTCACCATTGCCATGAATGCAGCCTCACCATTGCCATGAATGCAGCCTCACCATTGCCATGAATGCAGCCTCACCATTGCCATGAATGCAGCCTCACCATTGCCATGAATGCAGCCTCACCATTTCCATGAATGCAGCCTCACCATTTCCATGAATGCAGCCTCACCATTGCCATGAATGCAGCCTCACCATTGCCATGAATGCAGCCTCACCATTGCCATGAATGCAGCCTCACCATTGCCATGAATGCAGCCTCACCATTGCCATGAATGCAGCCTCACCATTGCCATGAATGCAGCCTCACCATTGCCATGAATGCAGCCTCACCATTGCCATGAATGCAGCCTCACCATTGCCATGAATGCAGCCTCACCATTTCCATGAATGCAGCCTCACCATTTCCATGAATGCAGCCTCACCATTTCCATGAATGCAGCCTCACCATTGCCATGAATGCAGCCTCACCATTTCCATGAATGCAGCCTCACCATTGCCATGAATGCAGCCTCACCATTGCCATGAATGCAGCCTCACCATTGCCATGAATGCAGCCTCACCATTGCCATGAATGCAGCCTCACCATTTCCATGAATGCAGCCTCACCATTTCCATGAATGCAGCCTCACCATTTCCATGAATGCAGCCTCACCATTGCCATGAATGCAGCCTCACCATTGCCATGAATGCAGCCTCACCATTGCCATGAATGCAGCCTCACCATTGCCATGACCATAGCAATCAATGCAGCCTTACCATTGCCATGAATGCAGCCTCACCATTGCCATCAGTGCAGCCTCACCATTGCCATCAGTGCAACCTCACCATTGCCATCAGTGCAGCCTGACCGATGCCCATCTGCAGCCTTGGAGGGGACAGGGAGGGGGGCGGGACGAGTGCCGACAGATTAAATACAGGAGAATATCCTGTTTACACGGCAGCCTCTTTAATACAAAGTGCCGCATCCTATGATAGACAGAACAGTCATCCAATGGCAGCCCAGGAGACGGGACTTCCTATTACAGACACCGCCGAGTAAACAGGAGATTTTCCTGTATGTAATCTGACGGCACTCGTCCCGCCCCCTCCCTGTCCCCTCCGAGGCAGCGCCGATAAATATGGTATATATCTTTTGGGGCCACAAAAGATATATATTTATATATTCAAATCACCAGGGAGCCGTATTAAACCGGAACGTGGGCCGCGATTGGCCCGCGAGCAGGACTTTGGACGTGCCTGAGTCTATGGGCACGTTTGACTATTCTTCCAGAAGAGCATTTGTGAGGTCAGGCACTGATGTTGGACGAGAAGGCCTGGCTCGCAGTCTCCACTCTAATTCATCCCAAAGGTGTTCTATCGGGTTGAGGTCAGGACTCTGTGCAGGCCAGTCAAGTTCCTCCACCCCAAACTCGCTCATCCTTGTCTTTATTTATTTTTCTTGGAAGGGAGCATGTGATCAACACAGGGCCAATCAGCACTGTCCAGACAGAGGGTCAGGGGCCATGCAGCCTCATAGGACAATCAGGGGAGAATGAAAACTCCTCCTACAAGCTTTAACCAGACACTGATAGAAGTCACAAGGCTGCTATATACTGCTGACGAGAAAAGGTAATTAGCAGTTTATATTTACTAAAACTATTGCATTTCCATATTCTGTGTACTGTGGGAGACCAGATATAGTGACTGCAGGCTCCTGGGCAGGGCCGCCATCAGGGGGGTACAGGCAGTACACCTGTAAGGGGCCCGGAGGTCCCCAGGGGCCCGGATGGCAACCCCCCCTTTTTTTTTTTCTTTTGTAAGGAGCCCAGAGGTCCCCAGAGGCCCGGAGGTCCCTAGGGCCCCGGATGGCAACCCCCCCCCCCTTTTTTTTTTTTTTTTTTTATTTATTTAAAAAAAAAAATTTTTGGTAAGGAGCCCAGAGGTCCCCAGGGCCCCAGATGTCAACCCCCCTCCTTTTTTGTTCGTCAGCACCCAAATCCCCCCTGACCTAAGCCCCCCGCTTCTCAATTTGCGACGGCAGCACCCCCCCCGGTCCTCCTCTGCTCCAGGGGGCCCATGCCTGAAGCTGTGTAAGGGGCCCCAAAATTCCTGATGGCGGCCCTGCTCCTGGGTTTAGTAACACTTTAAATGATGGGAAGCTCTGCTGGCTTCCATCATCCAATCATGCGCAAGCAAAAATGCTGAATTATTTTTAAAGTGGTTGTATACCCTTTTTTGTTATTTTTACCTACAGGTAAGCCTATAATAAATGCCTATAATAAGGCTTACCTGTAGGTAAAATTAATATCTCCTAAACCTGTACGGTTTAAGAGATATTCACTTTGCATGCAGCCTCTGACGTCAGCGGCGCATGCGCTGTGAAGGCCCGGCTGAAGGTCCAGCAGACGCTGCCGGACCTTGCCGGGAAGAAGATTCCCGCGCGCATGCGGGGGAGTGACATAATCGCGGCTCCAGCCACTCACAGCGCCGGAGCCGTGAACCCGGAAAAAACGCTGAGGGAACATGTCAGCTCCCTTGGCGTGGACCGGGATCAGATGCCGAGGCCTCGTTCTGAAGGTGAGTATTTTATAATGAGCTAGTATGTGCTGCATACTAGCTCATTATGCCTTTGCCTTACAGGTTTATTTTATTTTTATTTCAGTGCGGTTATACAACCGCTTTAATTTCCTTAAATGTGATTGGGTATTCTTTGCAAAGTGACGCTTTATCAGGTTTACTATGCTCTGGAGCAACTTCACTTGCAGAGTACACAGTCTATTTGCTTTTAGTAAATCCACCCCAATGCCTTTTGCTAGCCATAAACACAGATTTCTCCATCCCCGCTATGTCCATCCTGCCTAATAGGTACAAATATAAGCCCATTGAAAAGGTGTACATAAAAAAATAAAAATAAAAACAGTATATAAATATAAAACACTGTATCTATGTGCAAATCAGTATAATACAAGAAGAATAAAAAGAATAGCGATAAAACATACTTGCAGAATTTTTTCAAGACTGAATAAAAGTCAATATATAAAATGACAAAACAGACGCCTTTTTCAACCAGGGTGCCCATGCTCTCTGGGGTGGTGCCATGAGGCCTCCTCAGGGGTACCTTGGCAAAATGCCTAAAAATTGTATAAAAGCCAGCAGGTGGATCAAGTCTACCCTTTCATTACACAAAGCCACAGGTTTTCATTATGCACCATTATGACCTTCTAGACACTGGCATCCTAACAACCAATGACGTCATCGGTTGATAGGGAGGATGTCTGTCGCCTCCACAGCATCCTTGTTTGACCCTCCTCTGCTTTTCCCCCTCAGCACTGGGGTGACATTAGCAGACTGATGGAGAGAAATTGAGGGAGAAGAGAAACATTGGAATACTAGTCAGTACCAGTGTGCAAAAGTGTATTTGCTTTGGAAGAATAAATCACCTCTAACGTTGGGTGTCCTATGTGTGGATGCATTATGTAAAACTATTAGAATAGAATATATTAGAATGGGGCTTGCGAATGTCTATAATTTTAAAGGGTGCCTGGACCAAAAAAAAGGTTGAGAAACACTGGGCTAGAATAAGAAATCTATTGCACCCCCCCCCCCCATGTAAGTACTGTATATTGTATATAAAGGGCTTGAAGATTTCACAGTTCTGTATCCTTGGCATATCTGAGTATCACCATCAACATGCGACGTGTCCGGTGGTCACCATGATAAGCCCGATTTCTTGTGAGTACAACTACTAATATATTTTTTTTCTCTAAAGTTATCATGCTTACCAGACTACTGTGTCCCTGATGATGTGTCTTTCCTTTTGGAAATGCCAAATCCTTAAGGACTTGTTCAAACTAGTGTTGGTCTCTGAAGAGCGATCTGTGATTGGATTCAGACAGCATCTGACAGGCAGCGAGGAGGCATTGTATTGTCTCATCACTGCCTGCAGTGGCGGCTGGTGCTCAAAATTGTGCAGAAAAGTGCTGAAAAACACTGAAAAAAAAATCCATCAATTGCAGCCACTGTGCCCATCAATTGCAGCCACTGTGCCCATCAATTGCAGGCACTGTGCCCATCAATTGCAGACACTGTGCCCATCAAATGCAGCCACTGTGCCCATCAAATGCAGCCACTGTGCCCATCAAATGCGGCCACTTGTGCCATCAAATGCAGCCACTTGTGCCATCAAATGCGGCCACTTGTGCCATCAAATGCGGCCACTTGTGCCATCAAATGCGGCCACTTGTGCCATCAAATGCGGCCACTTGTGCCATCAATTGCAGCCACTGTGCCCATCAATTGCAGCCACTGTGCCCATCAAATGCAGCCACTGTGCCCATCAATTGCAGCCACTGTGCCCATCAAATGCAGCCACTGTGCCCATCAAATGCAGCCACTGTGCCCATCAAATGCGGCCACTTGTGCCATCAAATGCAGCCACTTGTGCCATCAAATGCAGCCACTTGTGCCATCAAATGCAGCCACTTGTGCCATCAAATGCAGCCACTTGTGCCATCAAATGCAGCCACTGTGCCCATCAAATGCAGCCACTGTGCCCATCAAATGCAGCCACTGTGCCCAACAAATTCAACCACTGTGCCCATCAAATGCCGCCACTGGTGCCCATCAAATGCCGCCACTTGTGCCCATATGCCGCCACTTGTGCCCATCATATGCGGCCACTTGTGCCCATCATATGCCGCCACTTGTGCCCATCATATGCCGCCACTTGTGCCCATCATATGCCGCCACTTGTGCCCATCATACATCATATGCCGCCAAACAAAAACAAAAACCGATCAGGTGTGGATGTCCTGTAGGTGGTTGTCTCCTCCCAACAGCCAAGGGCTCAGGCAATGCAATTTCAGGCAAAACAAAAGATCGAGTCTTCTGGACAGCAGACCTCTGCCGGGTTAGCCCCCCTTATCAAAATTTTTGAAAAAATCTTATCCAGTTTGTTAGATCTTTGTTAGATCAGGTTAGATCAACCGTTGTTTGCGTTAGATCTCACACAGAAGAAGCAATATTAACAGTTATTTGCTGGGGGGGCTAACCCGTCATCAGCCCCCCCTTATCAAAAAATTGACCAAACAGTTAGCTATTTTGGAAGCTATTTGTTAGATCCGGTAAGATAAAGTGGTTTTAACGTTAGATCTCATATAATTTCAGAGATATTCCACATACAAATACAGATATTAGGTGGTACATAAGGACGGGTTGGCCCCCCCTTATCAAATTTTCGGGCCAAAAATCATTCAGGCTAATAGATATTCGTTAGATCCAGTAAGATCAAGTGGTTTTAACGTTAGATCTCATATAATTTCTGAGATATTCCACATAAGAATACTGATATTAGGTGGTACATAAGGACGGGTTGGCCCCCCCTTATCAAATTACACAGTACACACCTGACAGTGACACAAGGCCTGTCTGGTGCCCCAGCCACCTTCCAAAGGCTAATGGAGAAGACCGTGGGTGACATGAAACTGATCGAGGTGTTGGTGCACTTAGACGACATCATCGTTTTCGGCAAGACCCTGGAAGAGCACGAAGAGCATCTGGAGAAGGTCCTGAAGAGACTGCATGATGAGGAGGTTGAAGCTGTCTCTGGAAAAGTGCCAGTTTTACCAACCCTCAGTCAACTACCTTGGCCATATTGTGTCTTACGACAAAGTGGCCACCGACCCCCAGAAGCTGGAAGCTGTCACCTCCTGGCCGAGGCCTACCAACGTGACTGAGCTTAGGTCATTTCTGGGATTCTGCTCTTATTACAGAAGAAGATTTGTCAAGGGATTCGCTAAGACGCTGATCTGGCGAAGCCTGTCAGACCAGCTGGAGGGCCCAGAAAACCCAGAGAGTCCATTCAGGAACAATGGACTCCGAAGTGTGAAGAGGTTTTAGGCAGCCTAACAACCGCTCCTGTTCTGGCCTATGCAGATCCAACCAAGCCATATGAGCTACATGTTGACGCCAGTCGAGATGGGTTAGGTGGGGTGCTATATCAAGAGCATGACGGTCATCTACGGCCTGTTGCCTACATGAGTCGGAACTTGGCCCCCCGCCGAGAAGAACTACCCCATGCACAAACTTGAGTTCCTGGCCTTGAAGTGGGTGGTGGTGGATAAGCTGGGGGATTATCTATATGGAGCGGAGTTCGTGATCAAGACTGACAACAATCCTCTCACCTACATCCTCACTACCACCAAGTTGGATGCCACGGGTCACAGATGATTGGCTACTCTATCAGGGTTTATTTTCAGTCTGAAACAAGATGCGGATGCTTTGTCAAGAAGGCCCCATTGTTCCAGAGACCCCCCAGCTGACACCTGAAGGGGTACGAGCCTTATGTCAAGGAGCAGAACATCAAGCTGGAGAAGGATCCAGGGCCGAAGACATTGGAGTGTCAGCCGCTGGTGTCCCCAGATGTTATTGCAATGTCACCCAAGTCGGGGATAAAGGTCTGCCCGAAGCTGTCAAAGAATGACTTGCAAAGGGACCAGTTGGAGGACCCTCCCTGCAGCTTGGCATTGAAGGCCTTGGAGAGCCAACGCCCTGACTTGCTCCTCACTGACTCCCCAAAGGAAACCCGTCTGCTGCACCGAGAGTGGGATCAGTTTCAGGTGCACCAAGGGTTGGTCTACCGAAGGGGCCCCTCTGACGATTCTGAAAAAAAATTGCAGCTATTCCTACCTGAAAAACATAGGGAGACAGTATTAACTGCCCTACATGACAACCATGGCCACCTAGGGCCCAAAAGGACTTTTGACCTGGTGAGGGACAGGTTCTACTGGCCCTGCATGCAGGCTGAAGTTGAGGACTATTGCCACTCCTGCGTCAGATGTATCCAAAAGAAGACTTTGCCTCACGAGCTGCCCCAATGGGCCATCTTCGGAGTCAGGGACCCATGGAGCTGGTGTGCATTGACATTCTGTGCTTGGAGCCTGATTTTAGCGGGCAGGAAAATATCCTGGTAGTGACTGACCCTTTCACTCGGTATGCCCAGGCGTTTTCCACGAGGAGCCAACAAGCATCCACGGTGGCCAAGATCTTTGTGGAAAAAATCTTTGTGCACTATGGTCTGTCCCAACGCATCCACTCTGATCAGGGGAGAGATTTTGAGAGTAGTCTCATCAAGAGACTTTTAGACCTGTTAGGCATCAGGAAGTCTAAACCCCCCCGTATCATCCTCAAGGAGATCCTCAACCAGAGAGATTCAACCAAACCCTCCTGGATATGCTCGGAACTCTAAATTCAGAACAAAAACAGCACTGGAGCAAGCATATAGTGGCTATTGTGCATGCTTATAACAGCACCGCCAATGATGCCACAGGTTACGCTCCCTATAGTTTGATGTTCGGACGGTAGGCCCGGCTGCCAGTCGACTTGGCCTTCGGCACATCCCTCAACCATACCTCAGCAACTTCCCGCTGGAAGTCGCAGCCCTATGTCATTTGCAAGCATCTGCCTGGACTCCCAGTATATCAAATCCGGCCAGAGGGAAGCACAGGACTTGGCATCGCAATCATCTGTTGCCTCTGTCAGAAGCAGTTCATGTGCCACCACAGCCAGATTTACAGCCCACACCCACGGCCTCTCAAAGATCCCAGCCAGTGACTAGATCTCACTCAGTCTGTACCCCTTGCTGAAAATGAAAACCGCGAGGCAGGACAACCTCCCCTCCTATGCTAATTGGTTGGATATTCCTCTGCCATGGTTTTATGCAGATGCAAATTGTATGGTTTCCTGTGCACACTAACCTGTTTTTTTTTTTACGTGTGTATATCAAAAGCATGTAACAGGTCATAGACTCTTTACCACCTTTGGCGGACCTAAGGTTTTTTGGTGGGGGGAGTGTGTAGCGGGGGCTGCTCTGTCACCCATGGTCCCACACCTCCCTCCATTCCCG
Source organism: Rana muscosa (assembly GCA_029206835.1). Classification (NCBI taxonomy): domain Eukaryota; kingdom Metazoa; phylum Chordata; class Amphibia; order Anura; family Ranidae; genus Rana; species Rana muscosa. Next base: position 310,309,744 of record CM055119.1, on the reverse strand, counting down.
CCAGGAACCGTCAGACTGAATAGACACTGACACAGGCACTTACTGAGGGAGAGCACGCCTGTCAGTACCTGTGGGGGATTTCTCCCCCCTAACTCTACTCTTCCTTGAGTGACGAGCAGCGGTCACTCACGGGCATCAGTCGGCTCTGCTCTCTTCTCTGTGTTCCTATTGGCAGGGAGAGGAAGTCAATCAAGCAGCAGCAGAGGACCACAGGACATAAAGGCTCATCACAAAATGGCACCATTGATTTTTACTGGGGATGGAGCTGCTACTTCTGCTGTGAAAGAAGGGGGCTAGCTAAAGACTTAAGCTTGTTGGTCTGAAAAGAGATCACCATGAGGCTGGGAGGTGAACGGAGGTGTGAGAAGAGACTACAGGCATCCGCTGAAGAACCATCCAGAGACCATCCAGAGACGGTTGAAGATGGATGTACCTTCTGTAAAACCTAATATCCCTATTTTTATGTGAAATATCTCTGAAATTATGTGAAATCTAACGTTAAAACCACTTGATCTTACCGGATCTAACGAATATCTATTAGCCTGTGTAGCGCCCTGCTCCTATTGGGTAGGTGCTAGTGTAAATTTAGTTATCTGAGCTGTCGTTTAGCTCAGAACAATTGTACCAAATTATGGTCTCTGTTCCAGTTTAGCTGGGCTGCACATTTTCCACCTGACTGTAGGTGTCGTTGTTACCACAGGTCAAGGTTGGAATTGCAGTAGGCTGGATGCATTGGGTATTCCTTTCCCGGAGACAGCGCAGTGGGAGTGGTGACCCCGCTGTGCATTCTGGGAGAGGGTACTTAAGGAGCAGACACCATTTTTCGGGGTCTTCCGATCCTGACCTGACGGCCCTCCTGGCCTCAGGGATGTGTTAGTAGTTTTCTGCCTCGGGGCCTGTAGGCCCGAGGCTCTGTTGCTGAGAGTAGGCCCAGGAGTTTCTGGGGGCCTACTGATCTGGGGATGGTCCCGTGTCGCCTTGCCTGAGGGAAGGGACCCCGGCAGAGGTAGACAGCAGCACTCCAATAAAAAGCCTTTATTATGTAAAATCTTCAAAAATCCAAACACAGCACAGCAAGTCACAAAAAACATTTATTTCTTGGACACAGGCTAGTCAGCATTAAATCAACTTTTAATTAACACTCGTTAGCACTTAATCACCTACACTTGTGGTTGGGTCATATGACCTTTTTTTGGGGTATATCATGGGAATCATTTGTGCACTAGTCAGCTATGATTAAACACTAAGAAAGTGTGAAACTAGTCAGCTCTAACCAGAATTTTGTGACTCGCTGTGCTGTATTTGGATTTTTGAAGATTTTACATAATAAAGGCTTTTTATTGGAGTGCTGCTGTCCAGAAGACTTGATCTTTTGTTTTATCATATGCCGCCACTTGTGCCCATCATATGCCACCACTTGTGCCCCCCCCCCGCCCACCTGCTGTCTGCCCGGCACTTACCCCATCTTGGTGGTGGGTCAGGCAGCGGGTGACGGCGGCGAGCTGTGCGACGGCTCCTGTGTCCTCCATGCGTCTCTTCTCGTTCTGCCAGGCTTCCAATTGGGGCACCTGTGCCTTCAGCCAATCAGGTGACGGGTATTAGACTCGCACTCCCTGACTGGCAGGAAGGTGGTTCAGCGTTAGAAAAGCAAATATTCTTCTCTTGTTAAAAAAAGAAAAAGCAAATATTCATTTGCTTTTCTAACACATCCGGGTGGACTGCGAGCGCAATGCTCTGCGCTCCGAGTCCACCTTTTTTGAAGCCTATTAGAGCCTATGGCTCTAATCCGGTGCTTCAAAAAAACACCCCTGCCGCTGGAATTCATGTGCCCGGCTTTCGAAAAGGGGCCGGACGCCTGAATAGGGAGTGGCAGCGGGGGCCATAGATAGATTCATGCAATGCATGAATCTATCCATTATTTATAGAGGGCGGTGGCGTGACAGAGGGGACAGCGCCCCTGTGCGGACTTAATGGACGCACCGCCACTGACTGCCTGCTTTAACCCTTTGAACCCTGCACTGGCATGTGGTTGCAGGGCACTTGCAGACTGGCCCAGTTCACTTGAATGGGTCGCGGTCTGTGGGCACTACGCCTGCTGAAAGCAAAGGGGGTATAATTCCTGCCACACCTACAAAGCAAAGCATTCTGACATGCCCCCCCCCCCCCCCCCCCAGCCACTGCAGCTAAAGGGGGAGAAGTACAAATGCGATTGTGCGATCGAGCCCTGAAACCTTTGCTGAACAATTCTGAACAGGGTGTTGTCAACAAGTGAACTTACCTGCAAACTGATTATTATGTTTCTAGACAAGTCCAGGGAACGGAGACTTTGGAAGTTTTTAAATGCATCCCCCAGGCTGACAATCTTCTCTCGGTACGTCCCTTGTAGTGCCAGAGACTCCACTGTGCCTGGAAAGATGGAAATTAAGATTTTTAATTGAGCAGCAGACTTTGGTTGTTACAAAACTACAAGTCCTGGCTGACAGGGCATGATGGGAGTTGTAGTTGTTGGATAGGCTGGAAGACTGCAATGTAGTCCTTGGCTTCATTATTATTACAGTTTAGTCAGAACTTTACATACTGTCAGAGGTGTTGTGGGCCCTGATGCATAAGTTAACCTTGGTCCGCCCCCCTCCCCCCACTACCACCCGCCACTTCAACCACCCGCCAAGAGTTGGGAGGTCTGCTACTTACACAAGGATGCTCTGTGCCTCAGTGGCTGTCTCTCTTCTCTCTTCTCTTTCTCTCTCACCTGCTGCCGGCGTTTCGTCAGATTAGGCGATCCGTCAGAATGTGTAACGAAAGTGACGTTCTGTCACCGCCATCTTGCTACACCCGTCCACAGTAGGGATGCAGTGAGCAGGTGGCAAGCGGACATCTTGTTACACCTATTCACACTTATTTTTAACAGTAAACTCCACTTATATCATTAAATACAGAATTTAAAAATCCGTCTGACTGTTTAGATAATGATTTTTAAAAGCAGCGGCAAGCGTGCTGATCTCACAGGTTTGCCAATCTGACAGAACACCGCTTTGGGTTGCCACCTTTTCTTCAAGTCAAACCCGAACACTTTAGCGGCGCACATCGATTTTTTTTATAGTATATAAACTATAGATATGCTTTGCAATTAAATAACATTTCTAATCATATGAAGTTAATCACAAGAGTCCTCCTTTACATCAGAGTCCACAGAGTTCTCCCTTACATCAGAGTCTACAGAGTTCTCCTTTACATCAGAGTCTACAGAGTTCTCCTTTACATCAGAGTCTACAGAGTTCTCCTTTACATCAGAGTCCACAGAGTTCTCCTTTACATCAGAGTCCACAGAGTTCTCCTTTACATCAGAGTCCACAGAGTTCTCCCTTACATCAGAGTCTACAGAGTTCTCCTTTACATCAGAGTCTACAGAGTTCTCCTTTACATCAGAGTCCACAGAGTTCCCCTTTACATCAGAGTCCACAGAGTTCTCCTTTACATCAGGGTCCACAGAGTTCTCCTTTACATCAGAAGCCACAGAGTTCTCCTTTACATCAGAGTCTACAGAGTTCTCCTTTACATCAGAGTCCACAGAGTTCTCCTTTACATCAGAGTCCACAGAGGTCTCCTTTACATCAGAGTCCACAGAGGTCTCCTTTACATCAGAGTCCACAGAGTTCTCCTTTACATCAGAGTCCACAGAGTTCTCCTTTACATCAGAGTCCACAGAGTTCTCCTTTACATCAGAGTCCACAGAGTTCTCCTTTACATCAGAAGCCACAGAGTTCTCCTTTACATCAGAAGCCACAGAGTTCTCCTTTACATCAGAAGCCACAGAGTTCTCCTTTACATCAGAGTCCACAGAGTTCTCCTTTACATCAGAGTCCACAGAGTTCTCCTTTACATCAGAGTCCACAGAGTTCTCCTTTACATCAGAAGCCACAGAGTTCTCCTTTACATCAGAGTCTACAGAGTTCTCCTTTACATCAGAGTCTACAGAGTTCTCCCTTACATCAGAGTCCACAGAGTTCTCCTTTACATCAGAGTCCACAGAGTTCCCCTTTACATCAGAAGCCACAGAGTTCTCCTTTACATCAGAAGCCACAGAGTTCTCCTTTACATCAGAAGCCACAGAGTTCTCCTTTACATCAGAAGCCACAGAGTTCTCCTTTACATCAGAGTCTACAGAGTTCTCCTTTACATCAGAGTCTACAGAGTTCTCCCTTACATCAGAGTCCACAGAGTTCTCCTTTACATCAGAGTCCACAGAGTTCTCCTTTACATCAGAAGCCACAGAGTTCTCCTTTACATCAGAAGCCACAGAGTTCTCCTTTACATCAGAATCCACAAAGTTCTCCTTTACATCAGAGTCCACAGAGTTCTTCTTTACATCAGAGTCTACAGAGTTCTCCTTTACATCAGAGTCTACAGAGTTCTCCCTTACATCAGAGTCCACAGAGTTCTCCTTTACATCAGAATCCACAGAGTTCTCCTTTACATCAGAGTCCACAGAGTCCCCTTTTACATCAGAGTCCACAGAGTCCCCTTTTACATCTGAACTTGCAGATTTCCCTTACACTGCAGACTCTGATGTAAGGGAGAGCTCTGGGGACTCTAACATAAGGGATGCTCTGGAAACCCTGATTTAAGGGGGAACACTGAGAACTCCGATGTACGAAGAGGACTCTGATGTAAGGGGGAACATTGCTACCTCTGGTGTAAAGAGGAGCTCTGATGTAGGGGGTGCTCTGAGAACCCTAATTTACCTTAGTGTACTCACTCAGAGGCAGGAGAGAGAAGGGGGGAGACTTCAGTCACAGACAGGGATGGATGGTGAGCTCACTCACCCCTTGGCAGTCAGCACCTCTCATCTAGATGTATCTGAGGCTGCTGAAGTTCAAATTTACGGCCCCCACTTACCTTTTCTGAGGCACAGCGCTGGGGATTGGAGTGTGGGCAGACACAGAGGGGTAGGGGTGGGAGGAAGAGGTGCAGATTAATCCCTCTCTCCTCTCCCATCTGCATGTGGGGGGGGGGGTGTTAATGCCGGACAGTGTGAGAGAGTGTAACAGATACTTCCGGCTTAGACAACTGCAGCCATCAACCCTGCTGGGAAGCCATAGTCCAGTGTAAATAATGTGTCCGGGTCTCAGACAGTCTGAAACCCGGACGCATGATTCCAAACCCGAACTGTCTGGGTGAATCCCGGACAGGTGGCAACCCTAACACCGCTGCTTTGAAAAATTAACATCAAAATAGCCCAAGGGATTTCAAAATACTGAATTTCAATATATAAGCTGAGTTTACTGTTAAAAATAAGTGTGAAATGCAAGACTCCGGTGGGTGTAACAAGATGTCCGCTTGCCGCCTTCTCACTGTATCCTTACTGTGGAGGAGTGCGGCGTGTAGCAAGATGGCAACGAAGGAACGTCACTTCCGTTACAAATTATGATGGGTCATCTGATCTGATGAAACACCAGCTGCACATACACACAAGATGGGGGGCAGACAGGCCACACTCTAAGCTGCCAGGTGGACTGGCCCTCTGACTTCCAGATTCACACACAAGCCTGCCGCTTTCACCCAGCAGCTCAGCGTGTGGCCTGCCTGCCCCCCATCTTGTGTGGACGTGCACGGCAGAGCAGATGGGGGGGGGGCTGAGCAGAGAGTGTGCCGCTGGAGGAAAGGGCTTGCCTAGTCACCCTGTGAAGGTGAAACTCAGAGGGCCAAGGATAGGCCTGGGTGGGCCCCTTTTCAGCTGGCATGGGCCCTCTGAGTTTACTGAATTACCTGCGACGTAGCAAGCCCTTTCCTCCTGCAACACAGTGTGAAACCTAACGTGACAGGGAGGCCGCACGGGCCCCCTGGAGAATGAGCGGCCCCTCAAGCTCCGCCCATGCATACTTTCCATTACCATCAGTCTCTGCCCTCAAGGAGCTTACAATCGAAGGTCCCCATCTGACATGCTACAGTCACATACTAGGGCCAATCACCCCACCAGCATGGCTTTGTAGTGTGGGAGGAAACCCACGTAAGCACGGGGAGAACATGCAAACTCCATGCATACAGTGTCCTGGCCGGGATCTGAATCGGGGACCCCAGTGCTGACCACTAATCCTCTGTGCTGTGCCAAATATTATACAAGGAGCATCGGCAGATATGATCACGTCAGGGAGAGAAATGGGTGTAATCTGTACAGCATTATTCTATATTATTATAGCAGCCCTCTATGGATGGTTGTCATGGTGATTATTATTATATAAGTCCTCTATGGATGAATGGTTGTCATGGTGATTATTATTATGGCAGTCCTCTATGAATGGTTGTCATAGTGATTATTATTATAGCAGCTCTCTATGAATAGTTGCCATGGCGATTATTATTATAGCAGCCCTCTATGAATGGTTTTCATGGTCATTATTATTATAGCAGCCCTCTATGATCGGTTGTCATGGTGATTATTATTATAGCAGCCCTCTATGATCGGTTGTCATGGTGATTATTACTCTATGAATAGTTGCCATGGTGATTATTATTATAGCAGCCCCCTGTGGATGGTTGTCATGGTGATTATTATAGAAGTCCTCTATGGATGAATGGTGGTCATGGTGATTATTATTATAGCAGCCCTCTGTGGATGGTTGTCATGGTGATTATTATTATAGCAGCCCTCTATGAATGGTTGCCATGGTGATTATTATTATAGCAGCCCTCTATGAATGGTTGCCATGGTGATTATTATTATAGAAGTCCTCTATGGATGAATGGTTGTCATGGTGATTATTATTATAGCAGCCCTCTGTGGATGGTTGCCATGGTGATTATTATTATAGCAGCGCTCTATGAATAGTTGCCATGGTGATTATTATTATTATAGCAGCCCTCTGTGGATGGTTGCCATGGTGATTATTATTATTATAGTAGACCTCTATGAATGGTTGCTATGGGTTACAGCATGTCATTCTCTGTTCTGTATTAGTATGGTTACTCAGGGTGCTCCTGGCATTACCTGCCCCCACCGGCTGCAGCCCGGCTCTCTCGCACACCCAGCTCTCCTTCAAACGAACCCTCCTCACCGCCATTCCATTGAATGGGTGCAGCTTCATCAACACTCCCCATAGCAACGGCGGGAAACAAGGAGGAAGGAGGGAAAGGTTCCGGGAGAGCGGGACACTGTACTTGTATACACAGTAGTTGGGGGCGGGTCTTTCCCTTAGCCAGCAACCAATAGAGGGTACGACAACTGAACTGTCCTGAGAGATGCTGTTGCCATGGAGAAGGGGGCGGGACAATAAGTTGAAGCGGAGACAGGAGAGTTCGGCGCCTCACGGAGAGGTGACAGGGGGAGCTGGGGGGGCGGGGCTCTAGTTCTAGAGGTTGGTGGGCGGGGTTTGTCAGCGAAAGTGAGGGAAGGAGGGCGGGGAGCGGAGGAATGGGGCGCCGGGTGGGCGGAAGTTAGGCGACGCGGTAATGTGGCAATGTTTGCCCAGTCAGGCCGTACTTGTCCCCCTCAACAACCCGCTCTGCCTTCCCTACTACCGCCCCCAACCAATAGAGACCCAGCGCTGCACCTGGGAGAGAATATGGGCGGGGATTCTACTTTGCAGCCTCCTAAAAGGCTAGCAAGGTTAGTAAAGAGACCCGACAGGAGTGTCGGGCTCCACCTAGGTGTGCTGTGTGATTGGTTGCTGAGTAGTGAGGTGATGAGTGCAGGGCGGACTGAACATTTCCTCCAAGAACACATCCTGATCATACTTACCCCTCCCTCACCCCCCCCCCTCACCTACCCCTCTCTCACCCCTACCCCTCTCTCACACCCCCCCTCACCTACCCCTCCCTCACACCCCCCCTCACCTACCCCTCTCTCACCCCCCCCCCTCACCTACCCCTCACCCCTACCCCTCTCTCACACCCCCCCTCACCTACCCCTCTCTCACCTACCCCTCTCTCACCCCTACCCCTCTCTCACACCCCCCCTCACCTACCCCTCTCTCACACCCCCCCTCACCTACCCCTCTCTCACCCCTACCCCTCTCTCACACCCCCCCTCACCTACCCCTCTCTCACACCCCCCCTCACCTACCCCTCTCTCACCCCTACCCCTCTCTCACACCCCCCCTCACCTACCCCTCTCTCACACCCCCCCTCACCTACCCCTCTCTCACCCCCCCCCCTCACCTACCCCTCACCCCTACCCCTCTCTCACACCCCCCCTCACCTACCCCTCTCTCACACCCCCCCTCACCTACCCCTCTCTCACCCCCCCTCACCTACCCCTCTCTCACCCCTACCCCTCTCTCACACCCCCCCTCACCTACCCCTCTCTCACACCCCCCCTCACCTACCCCTCTCTCACCCCTACCCCTCTCTCACACCCCCCCTCACCTACCCCTCTCTCACACCCCCCCTCACCTACCCCTCTCTCACACCCCCCCTCACCTACCCCTCTCTCACACCCCCCCTCACCTACCCCTCTCTCACCCCTACCCCTCTCTCACACCCCCCCTCACCTACCCCTCTCTCACACCCCCCCTCACCTACCCCTCTCTCACCCCCCCCCCTCACCTACCCCTCACCCCTACCCCTCTCTCACACCCCCCCTCACCTACCCCTCTCTCACACCCCCCCTCACCTACCCCTCTCTCACCCCCCCCTCACCTACCCCTCTCTCACACCCCCCCTCACCTACCCCTCTCTCACACCCCCCCTCACCTACCCCTCTCTCACCTACCCCTCTCTCACCCCTACCCCTCTCTCACACCCCCCCTCACCTACCCCTCTCTCACACCCCCCCTCACCTACCCCTCTCTCACTCACACCCCCCCCTCACCTACCCCTCTCTCACCCCCCCCCCTCACCTACCCCTCTCTCACCCCTACCCCTCTCTCACACCCCCCCTCACCTACCCCTCTCTCACACCCCCCCTCACCTACCCCTCTCTCACTCACACCCCCCCCTCACCTACCCCTCTCTCACACCCCCCCTCACCTACCCCTCTCTCACCCCTACCCCTCTCTCACACCCCCCCTCACCTACCCCTCTCTCACACCCCCCCTCACCTACCCCTCTCTCACCCCCCCCCTCACCTACCCCTCACCCCTACCCCTCTCTCACACCCCCCCTCACCTACCCCTCTCTCACACCCCCCCTCACCTACCCCTCTCTCACCCCCCCCTCACCTACCCCTCTCTCACCCCTACCCCTCTCTCACACCCCCCCTCACCTACCCCTCTCTCACACCCCCCCTCACCTACCCCTCTCTCACCCCTACCCCTCTCTCACACCCCCCCTCTCTCACACCCCCCCTCACCTACCCCTCTCTCACACCCCCCCTCACCTACCCCTCTCTCACACCCCCCCTCACCTACCCCTCTCTCACCCCTACCCCTCTCTCACACCCCCCCTCACCTACCCCTCTCTCACACCCCCCCTCACCTACCCCTCTCTCACCTACCCCTCACCCCTACCCCTCTCTCACACCCCCCCTCACCTACCCCTCTCTCACACCCCCCCTCACCTACCCCTCTCTCACCCCCCCCTCACCTACCCCTCTCTCACCCCTACCCCTCTCTCACACCCCCCCTCACCTACCCCTCTCTCACACCCCCCCTCACCTACCCCTCTCTCACCCCTACCCCTCTCTCACACCCCCCCTCACCTACCCCTCTCTCACACCCCCCCTCACCTACCCCTCTCTCACACCCCCCTCTCTCCTTTACCCCCCCCCCCCCCCCGCTCAACTCTCTCTCTCAAATCTCTCTCCTTAACCACCTCCCTACTGTGCACGAAAACCCCCTTCCTGCCCAGGCCATTTTTCAGCACTGTCACACTTTGAATGACAATTGCGCGGTCGTGCGACGTGGCTCCCAAACGAAATTTGTGTCCTTTTTTTCCCACAAATAGAGCTTTCTTTTGGTGGTATTTGATCACCTCTGCGGTTTTTATTTTTTGCGCTATAAACAAAAGAAGAGCGTCCAGTTTGGAAAAAAAACACTATTTTTTTACTTTTTGCTATAATAAATACCCATTTTTTTTTTTTTTAAATAAAATTTTCCTCAGTTTAGGCCGATACGTATTCTTCTACATATTTTGGTAAAAAAATAAATAATAAAAAAAAAAATCGCAATAAGCGCGTATTGATTGGTTTGCGCAAAAGTTATAGCGTCTACAAAATAGGGGATAGATTTATAGCATTTTAATTTTTTTATTAGTAATGGCGGCGATCTGCGATTTTTTTATTGTGACTGCGATATTGCGGCGGACACATCGGACACTTTTGACACATTTTTGGGACCATTCACGTTTATACAGCGATCCCTGCTATAAAAATGCATTGATTACTGTATAAATGTGACTGGCAGGGAAGGGGTTAACCACTAGGGGGCGGGAAGGGGTTAAATATGTTCCCTCAAAGTGTTCTTACTGTGGGGGGAGGGGACTGACTGGGGGAGGTGACCGATGGTTGTCCCTATGTACAAGGGACACACCATCGGTCTCCTCTCCCTCACAGGACGTGGATCTCTGTGTTTACACACACAGATCCACTTTCCTGCTCGTTTCCCGGGCAATCGCGGCCGCCGGGCACGCGCACCGGGGCCTTGTGAACGCAGCGCGTGCCCCCTAGCTCGTTTTAAAGGGAGGACGTCATATTAAGGTTCTCTTTCACCCCCCCCCAGCTCAACTCCCTCTCTCTCAAATCCCTCTCTCTCCTTCACCTCACCTCTCTTTCACCCCCCCCCCCCCCTCGCGCAACTCCCTCTCTCTCATCCCCTCTCCTTTACCCCACCTCTCACCCCCTCTCTTTCACCCCCCCTCGCTCAACTCCCTCTCTCTCCTTCACCTCACCTCTCTTTCACCCCCCCTCTCACCTCTCTTTCACCCCCCCTCTCACCCCCTCTCTTTCACCCCCCCTGCTCAACTCCCTCTCTCTCCTTCACCTCACCTCTCTTTCACCCCCCCCCTCGCTCAACTCCCTCTCTCTCATCCCCTCTCTTTCACCCCCCCCCCTCGCTCAACTCCCTCTCTCTCCTTCACCTCACCTCTCTTTTACCCCACCTCTCACCTCTCTTTCACCCCCCCCCCCTCGCTCAACTCCCTCTCTCTCTCATCCCCTCTCCTTTACCCCACCTCTCACCCCCTCTCTTTCACCCCCCCCCCCTCGCTCAACTCCCTCTCTCTCAAATCCCCCCTTTCTCTCATTCCCTTCGCTGCCACCCCCCCCCCTTCTCTCACCCCCCCCTTCTCTCACCACCCCCCCCTAATGGACAGTTAGGGAGGGTCTGATTTGTGTATATATATATATATATATATATATATATATATATATATATATATATGAGGATAAGGGATTTGTAGAACTTTCTATTAGAAAGGATCTGATTTGTTGGTGAATGAAGACGAAGATGAATTAGTCTAGTTCAGTGGTTCTATACCTGGGGGTCGGGACCCCCTCGGGGGTTGAATGATGATTTTCCAGGGGGTCACTGAATCCTGGGCCGTTCCTAAAGCCCGCACAGCAAAAGGAGAACAAAGAGAGAGCGGTACATCCTAAATTTACAATAAGGGGATTTATTACTGTACGATTGGAGGGGACTCAGGGAGCGCTAAATGTCCGTGGGTGTGGGGGGGCGCAAATTACTTGTCTTGCCTTGGCTGCTGACAACCCCACGCTACGAAAATAATTTTACTGTTAGGGGTCCCCACAACTTGGGAAATTTTATTAAGGGGTCACGGCACTAGAAGGTTGAGAACCACTGATCTAGTTGAATATGAAGGATACAGAGAGGAGGCCAAACGTCAGCTTTTGTTAATATTGTTCTTGTGGAAAAATCATATTTTATATAAAACATATCAGAGTCCTTCCTAACTATTCCCCTCATCAAATCTCCTCCTCCTGAGATCGGGTCCAGGTCATCTAAATACCAGCAGGGTCACCCTTTACGTTTTGGTGAGAAGAAATAGATGGACTTTATTCTTCAGTCTCATGGTTTTCCATGGTATTATTTAGAAAAAATAAAAGATTTAAAGAATTTGTAGCTTTTTATTTGCCTTGCTACTTATGTTTCCGATTTTTTTTCTTTTAGCCCCTTTTGCTTCAATCAGATTTGCCGCCGGTTGCATTAATCTTCAGTGCCTTTTGTTAATGCAATTTATGGTTTGTGTGTCTTGGAAATGAGCGATCCAACAAACGGTTCTTCATTATTCCTACTGAACATGGGAATTGATTTTGGGCAAATGCCATAAACCACACATCTAACCCAAAGTAACCTAACGCTACCAATGGCCAGGCTGTTGTTGCAGAGCTTCTCAAACTTGTACTCGGGCCTCACTAACAAGGTATGTTTTTTTTTTTTTTTTTTCTTAAGCATTTCACGAAGTAAACAAAAAAGTTGTGCTGAAAATCTCAAAATAACAAAAAGTCCAAACTACTGAACAGTCCAAGTGACAAAATAAAAATGAAAAACACTGTGATGTTTGATTCAAGTGCTTGTATGTAGATAATCCAAAAATATCCTCCACTATGTGACGTCACCAACATTGAACTATGGATGTGCCCTTACCACAATAGACGGACCCTCTGTTATGGAAGGTCAAAAGCGCAATGGGAATTATCAGCTGTGGTGTGTCCCGAGACCCTGTAGTGCAGTCTCTCCAGCCATCCGTCCTGCACTTGGTGTGACTGGTCCAGGCCCAGCAGTACCCAAAAAATAAGCATATGGCTCCAAATGGTGTAAAAAATAGACGTGCACTGCCGAAAAAAAAATCATTCGTTCTCGTTTTCATTTCATTTTTTTTTTCAGAAATTCGACAATTCGGAAAATCGAAGTTCCGAAAACTAGAAAGGAAAATCCAAAAATTAGAACAAAAATTCTAAATAATAACTACCGTATTTATCGGCGTATAACACGCGCCGGCGTATAACACGCACCCCAAGTTTAGGAGGGAATTTTAAGGAAAAAAACTTTTAGGAGGGAAATTCAAGGAAAAAAAACTTACATTTAAATGCAGCATGCAGCCTTGCCCAGTGTCCATCTGCAGCCTTGCCCAGTGACCATCTGTCCATCTGCAGCCTTGCCCAGTGTCCATCTGCAGCCTTGCCCAGTGTCCATCTGTGTAAGGTACCTGTGATAGGTAGTGTCCGAAGTGGAACTTGTGTGCTGAGGATTCAGGCGAAAACGTAGTCAGGCAGATTAGGTTGGCAACAGATCAGGCAAAATGGTACACGATCGAAATCCAGAGAGTGGTCAGGCAGGCAAAGGTCATACACGAGCTGGCAGTGAAGTACAAAATCAGCAGGCTGGAGAGTAGTCAGGAATTCAGGCAGAAGTTCAACACGAAAATCAGGATCAAAAAGCAGTCACAACACCCAGGGAGCTATTCCACACAAACGGGCGCTGAGAGATAGCATCACTTCCCTTTTTAAGGGCTGCTTTGATTGAAAATTGTCCACAGCTGGCAGTAGGTGGGGCTAGTGAGTCCAAGGTAATGTTTAATACTGAGAGGACATTTCCAAAAGTCTAGATCTGCTCAGTAGCGCAACAGGTAAGGCTGCAGCTTTGGGACCAGGAAGATCCCGGTTCAAATACACCCAGGTACATGACAGGGCCCCCTCCCCAGTGGACCCCTCCGGGGGCCTAGCGGGGCTTAGTGGGAAAGGAGGCATGGAAGTCTCGAATAAGAGAAGGGGCATGCAGATCTTTGGCTGGAACCCAGGAACGGTCTGTGACAGGATATCCCTTCCAATGAACCAGATACCGAAGGCCACGACCCTGTCTTCTAGAATCAAGAATCTTGGAGACTTCAAACTCATTTTGTCCATGAACAGGAGGAGGTAGCTGTTGCGTTCTGGAGTAGCGATTGAAAATTGCTTTTTTGAGGAGGGAAACGTGGAACACAGGATGAATCCGGAGAGAGGAGGGTAATTTCAACCGATAGGAGACTGGCCCGACTCGAGCAATAATTCTGTAAGGACCAATGAATCGAGGGCCCAATTTGGTAGAAGGTTGTTTCAGTCTCACATATTTGGTTGATAGCCAAACTCTGTCCCCCACCACATATGGAGGTATATGGCGTCTTCGTTTGTTGGAAAAAAGTGCATACTTGCCTGCTGACTTCCGTAGTAATAAGCAAATCTTTTTCCAATGTAGCAGAATATTTTTAACCCGCTGATCTGCTGCTGGTACACCAGAAGAAGGCTGAAGTAGGGGAAAAGTCTGAGGGTGATAGCCTAGGGCTGCGTAGAATGGTGTGGTATGAAGAGCACTGTGCCAACGGGAATTAATGGCGAACTCAGCTAAAGGCAAATACTCAGACCAGTTGGAGTGTAAGGCATTGACATAATGTCGAAGATAGGTTTCTAGGGTCTGGTTCATGCGTTCGGTTTGACCATCTGTTTGAGGGTGATGTGAGGTAGAGAGTGAAAGCGTTACTCCCAGTTTCTTGCAGAACGCTCTCCAGAATCGGGAAACAAACTGGGATCCGCGGTCTGAGACGACATTGGTAGGTATGCCATGATATCTCACAATATGGGAAAGGAAGAGAGTAGACAGTGCTTCCGCTGTAGGTAATCCCGGGAGCGGCACAAAATGAGACATTTTTGAAAAGCGATCCACTATGACCCATATAGCAGTCATGCCCTCGGACTTGGGTAAGTCTGTAATGAAGTCCATAGTCAAATGGGTCCAAGGCTGACGAGGTGCTGAAAGTGGTTGTAACAGTCCAGTAGGCAATGTACGGGGTACTTTATTAGCAGCACAAGTTGGACAGGCAGCCACATAGTCAGTAACATCCCTTTTCATATGAGGCCACCAGACATGACGCTGCAAGGTCTTAAGAGTGATGGTGACACCAGGATGACCAGATAAAACACCATCATGTGCCCAGAGGAGTACAGGTTTTCTGAGGCTAGGGGCTACGAACAGGCGACCTGGTGGTATCTTCAAGCCTTGGGGAACACAATTCTGGGTTTCTTGTAACTGTTGGGAAAGAGCCGTAGAGATCTGTGCGACAATTTTGTGAGGTGGGATTATATACTGCTCGGTAGGTTGGTCTTCTTCAGAGGTAGCAAACTGTCTGGAAAGAGCATCGGCTTTCTTGTTTTTATGCCCAGGAACATAAGAAAGAACAAAATTAAAACGGGAGAAAAACAGAGCCCATCGAGCCTGACGTGAGTTCAAACGTCTTGCAGTCTGAAGGTACAGTAGGTTTTTATGGTCCGTGAGGATAGAAAAAGGTTTGGGAGCCCCTTCCAGAAGATGTCGCCATTCAGACAATGCCAATTTGATGGCCAGTAGTTCTCGATTCCCAACATCGTAATTAATCTCCGCTGGAGAAAACTTTCTAGAAAAAAATGCTACTGGATGGATTCTACCAGACTTAGGCTGTCTCTGGGAGAGCACGGCACCTGCTCCTACCTCAGAGGCATCAACCTCAACTATGTACTGGAGATCGGGATTTGGATGCTGAAGAATTGGAGCTTTGCTGAACATGTCTTTTAATTGCTGGAAAGCCGATTCTGCTTCTGAGGACCATACCTTGCAATTTGTACCTTTCTTAGTCATAGCAGTAAGGGGGGCCGCAATGGAGGCAAAACCTTTGATGAAGCTTCTGTAGTAATTTGCGAACCCTAGAAAGCTTTGGAGCCCTCTTAAAGTGGTCGGTTGGGGCCATTGCAAGACAGCGGAAAGTTTTTGAGGGTCCATTTGGAAACCGGCAGCACTTATAATGTATCCAAGGAAAGGAATACGGCTTTGATGGAAACTGCATTTCTCAATCTTCGCGTAAAGATGGTTTTCTCTCAGTCGTTGCAATACCTGCTTTACATGCGAGATGTGCTCTAGATGAGTCTTGGAAAAGATTAAAATGTCGTCCAAGTAGATGATCACAAAACTGTTGCTGAAATCATGAAAAATTTCATTCATGAAACGTTGGAAGACAGCAGGGGCGTTACACAACCCAAATGGCATAACCAGATATTCAAAATGTCCATTATGAGTGTTGAATGCTGTCTTCCACTCGTCCCCGTCTTTAATTCGAATTAGATTATAAGCCCCTCGTAGGTCTATCTTGGAGAAGATAACAGCCCCCTTAAGTACATCAAACAGTTCAAGAATGAGAGGCAAAGGGTAGGAGTCTTTTACAGTGATTTGATTTAACCCTCGATAGTCTATGCATGGTCGAAGACCCCCATCTTTTTTTTCAACAAAGAAAAAACCTGCCCCTACTGGAGAAGAAGAGGGTCGGATAAAACCTCTTTCCAAGTTGTCTTTTACGTATTCCTCCATGGATTTTTGTTCAGGCAAAGACAGGGGATAGGTCCTTCCTTTGGGAAGAGGTGCTCCAGGAATCAATTTAATTGCACAGTCAAAAGAACGATGTGGAGGTAAAACCTCTGCCTTTTGCTTGCAAAATACGTCTGCAAATGCATGGTATTCATGAGGCAAGGTAGGTGGGACGGCCACGGAAGCCAACATACAAGCAGGAAGTCTTTTGGGTTGAGACAAACAGTTTGAATGACAGAACGACCCCCAAGAGGTTAGTTCTCCATTTTCCCAATCAAAAGAAGGGTTATGTTGTTGTAACCATGGGTAACCAAGGATAACAGGCAGAAGTGGAGAATCAATAAGAGACAAGACAACTTCCTCTTTGTGGAGTACGCCTACCTGAAGGGTGATTGTTATAGTCTCAAATTTTACAATGCCATCTCCCAAGGGTTGTCCATTCACGGTGGTAATGTTCAGGGGTCTAGATTTTGGAACAAATGGGATATTATTTTTTTTAGCAAAAGTGTAGTCCAAGAATATGCCAGCAGCTCCAGAATCCACAAAAGCCTCACAGGAGACAAGTTTAGAGGGTAAATGGATAATTGCAGGAATGGTAATCTTGGTCTTGGAGGATATACCTGTAAGGTCTAAGCCAGCTCCTCCAACACTGGTTAGACCCTGCCTTTTACTGGACGGGAAGGGCAGACAGATAATAAATGTCCTTTAAGTCCACAGTATAGGCATAAGCCCAATGCACGCCTCCTTTGTTTCTCAGACTCAGTTAGGTGGAGACGGTTTACATCCATGGGTTCCACAGGTGTCTGGGGTTCAACTGAGATTTCAGGTTCTGGCTGAGGTGGTGCTTGGAAGTTAGGGGCCAAACGGTAGACTGGCCGAGGAAACTTGCGAGTTCTAAGTCTCTCTTGGCACCTTTCATGATACCGGACATCCAGACGAACACAGAGCTCTATGAATTTCTCTAGGTCTTCTGGGGAATCCTTATAGACTAATTTGTCTTTGATGCGATCTGCAAGACCTTTTCGGAAGGCTGCACGTAATGCCCTTGAGTCCCAAGTAGTCTCAGCAGCAAGGGTACGAAACTCAATAGCATATTGTGCCACAGACCTGGTGCCTTGTTGCATGTCCAAAAGTGAGTACTCAGCTGCAGAAGCTCTATCTGGCTTGTCAAATACAGTCTGGAGAGAAGCCAGAAATTTGTCAGCGTCTTGCAGCACAGGATCATTGCGTTCCAGATAAGGAGAGACCCAGGCCAGGGCCTTCCCCTTTAACAAGGAAATTACAAAAGTCACTTTGGCAGAAGAAGTGCTAAAGGTCCCAGGGTTGTTGCGGAAATGCAAACGGCAAACATTTAAAAAGCCTCTGCAGTCCTCAGTATCACCACCAAATTTGTCAGGCATAGGAAGTTTGGGTGGTACAGAAGAGGTGGGTTGGATCGTAGCAGGAGTAGGATCCAGAGTCTGGACCGTTGCAGAGGAAGCAGACAAACAAGATTTAAGCATAGTACAAAGTTCATCTAACTTGGCGTCCAGGGAAGAAAGATGCTGTTCATGAGCTCCAATCAATTGTCCCTGACGTGAAATCGCCTTAACAATCTCAGCAGGGTCCACTGTCATTGTGGCCCGTTTGTAATGTAAGGTACCTGTGATAGGTAGTGTCCGAAGTGGAACTTGTGTGCTGAGGATTCAGGCGAAAACGTAGTCAGGCAGATTAGGTTGGCAACAGATCAGGCAAAATGGTACACGATCGAAATCGAAAGAGAGTGGTCAGGCAGGCAAAGGTCATACACGAGCTGGCAGTGAAGTACAAAATCAGCAGGCTGAAGAGTAGTCAGGAATTCAGGCAGAAGTTCAACACGAAAATCAGGATCAAAAAGCAGTCACAACACCCAGGGAGCTATTCCACACAAACGGGCGCTGAGAGATACCATCACTTCCTTTTTAAGGGCTGCTTTGATTGAAAATTGTCCACAGCTGGCAGTAGGTGGGGCTAGTGAGTCCAAGGTAATGTTTAATACTGAGAGGACATTTCCAAAAGTCTAGATCTGCTCAGTAGCGCAACAGGTAAGGCTGCAGCTTTGGGACCAGGAAGATCCCGGTTCAAATACACCCAGGTACATGACAATCTGTCCATCTGCAGCCTTGCCCAGTGTCCATCTGTCCATCTGCAGGCTTGCCCAGTGCCTTTGCAGCAGTGTCAGTCTCGGCGTTTTTTAAATTTGGCACCGATTTCTGTGGAGAGGAGCGAGCGGGGCCGAGTGTACTTCGGCTAGACTCGGCTCCTCTCGCAGTTCCGCCCATCTCCACTGACTGCGCCGCTGACAGAGAAAGCCGAGTGTACTTCGGCTAGACTCGGCTCTGCTCACAGTCAGGGGCAGGACTGCGAGAGGAGCCGAGACTAGCCGAAGTACACTCGGCTTTCTCTATGTCAGCGGCGCAGTCAGAGATGGGCGGGACTGCGAGAGGAGCCGAGTAAAGCCGAGAGTACTTCGGCTTCGGCTCCGCTCGCTCCTCTCGCTCGTTTCAGCAGGGGAATCTGCGGAGTATCGGCGTATAACACGCACCCATGATTTTCCCCTGATTTTAAGGGGAAAAAAGTGCGTGTTATACGCCGATAAATACGGTAACTTATAATAACTAACTATTAAATTATAGGTATTGTAATTTCCTTTCAAATTTGGCTGTTGGTGAACGTAACGAATACAAATTTATCTGAAGTTACAAATTATCCGAAATAAAGAATGCCGCATCTAAACAAATGGAACGAAACAAAATAATATGTTTTTATTATTATTAATTTGCTGCGTTCCATTTGTTTAGATGCGGCATTCGTTATTACGGATAATTTGTAACTTCAGATAAATTAGTATGCGTTACGTACACTAACAGCCAAATTTGAAAGGAAATTACAGTACCTATAACTGAATAGTTATTAACCACTGAAGCCCCGCACCATTTGGCTGGCCAAAGACCAGAGCACTTTTTTACGATACGGCACTGCGTCGCTTTAACTGACAACTGCGCGGTCGTGCGACGTGGCTCCCAAACAAAATTGACGTCCTTTTTTTTCCCCACAAATAGAGCTTTCTTTTGGTGGGATGCTCGCGGGTATCCCTGCGGACATCGAGTCCACGGGACCTGCAGTCGGACTCACGGAGCTCGCGGCGGGTGCGTGTGCCCACAATGCCGCATCTTAAAGGGGACGTACCTGTACGCCCAGCCGTGCCATTGTGTCGACGTATATTGTCGTGCGCTGGTTCGGCAAGTGGTTAATAGTTAAGTTATTATTGTAGATTTTCAGGTTTTTGAATTTTCGGATTTTCATTCTTATTTCCGAATTTGGAATTTTCAAATTTTCCAAATTCTCCAATTTCTGAATATTCTGAAAAATTCGGAAATTTGGATATTCCCGAATGAACATATTTGTCTAAATTCATTAAATGAATTTGGAACTAAACAAATTGCACATGTCTAGTAAAAACCCTTAGAGAGTGTTTATTGAAGGAACAAAGCACCCAACCATAGGGTGGTATAAGGTACAATAAAAATCGTTAAAAAACTGCAGCATCGAGATAAAAAGACCTGCGGTGACTCCTCAGTGTATCCTCGCTCGACCGGTTTCGTCGCAATTGGACTGCTTCCGGGGAAAAATGTTTTCAGCGCAACATATTTTTTTGTTTATTGTCATATCTCACATTTTATTATTGCTGCTTCTGTTAGTTTTTTCACACAAGCGCAGTATTGGTTTGCTGTTTTTCCATTTCACGAAATGTAGGTCTACACCAGTGATTGAATTTCTTTACTATTAAGAAATGTAATTGTTTATTGGCTCCTCATTTTTGTAGCGCACTGAAATCAATGGATGTTTTACTAGTGTCTTTTTTTTTTTTTTATCCCCTTCTCCAAGATGGCTGCCGAAGTCTCTCGAGGGTCAACTTTCCGAATAGACCACCTCTCCTCTCCAGGCACTGTATGGGATCCCTAAATGGTTCAATTGCCTTATGCGACTTCCCAAAATTGAAAAATCAAAGCCTAGGAGCGATGCGGCAACAGTAATTGCGTTTGAAAGGCCGCTGCACAAATACAGTATGACATAAAATATTGCAACGACCACAGTTTTATTCTCTAGGGTCTCTGCTAAAAATATCTCTCTCTCTCTCTCTCTCTCTCTCTCTCTCTCTCTCTCTCTCTCATGTTTTTAACTTGTAAGCAACAAATGTCAGAAAAAGGCCTGGTCTTAAATTTGGTTAGACGGGTTTGGACTCTCAAGCCTCATACAAACGACCGATTTTCTCGGCAAGAAAGCTGCTGGGAGAGCTTTTTGCAGAGGAAAACCGGTCAGGTGTATGGTTTCTCGTCGGAAAAAACTACCGGGAATCTCGACGAGAAAAATAGAGAACCTGCTCTCTATTTTTCTTGTCGGGATTCTCGGCAGAGTGTTTCCTGCGGAGTAAACCGTGAGTGTGTATGCTTACCTGTCCATGGTAAACCCGCGCATGCTCGAAAAGACTTCGACGCAAGCGCGGTAGCGTACAAGGGTAGTGTAGGGTGTAGCAAGATGGCGGCGACGGCATTGAATGTTACGAGTGCTGGCTCGTCGTAGTCGATGACATCACCGCGTTCTTGCCATTCAAAAGAACGGCGGTTCTTTTAAATGGCCGTGTGTACACTCGGCGTGCAAGGCAAGCTTACCGGGAATCCCATCGGGAAAACCGACGTTTTTTTTCCCCCCCCGACGGGATTCCCGCCCGTGTGTACAGGACTTGTCTGGACTTTGTGCCCATGAATACAATAGTTGGGAGGGAAGACTCCTCTGTTTATCATGGATGGAGGAATCGATTTGATTTCTCTCATTTGGCCTGTGGGCTCGCCAAGAAAAACCTACAGGATGCGTGTATGGCTAGCTATAAACTATATATCTGTGAATATGACCACAATGTGTTTGCCATTAACAGGCGATAGACAAGCTGAGAACAGCAAAAAGAAGAAAAACCTCAACTGAATGAGCAAACGGTATCAGACATTCCAACTAGTGAGGATTCGGAAGCACCCATGAATTATTGCAAAACTCAAAAATGAAGCAACAAGCTATTTGAATGGCCACTAACAATGTCCTTGTCTCCAGGTAATGATTTATCTTCTCACTCCTGGATGTGGCTTGTGTTGGATGTATTTCCAGTTTTTATTTTACAGTTGGACTTTTTTGTTGCAATAGATTTTGACCCTTATGATTTTGTGCTTAAAGCGGAGGTTCACCCAAAACTCATCACTGTCTCCACCGCATCAGTGTACATGTAGGAGCTAAAATCTGCCTTTTTTTTTTTTTTTTTTTTATATCAAAATACCTTTAGTAATGAGGATTTTCAATAATCCCATTCCCGCGGGAGTAGGCGTCTCCCCAGCGCCGCAGTGATCTATGGGAGCTCCCGCAGCATGTACTGGAGAATGACGCCGCCCGTTGTGATGACAACCATAATGCTTACGGTGCAGGTCGCCGTAGAGAGTGCGCATGCTCGAGAGAGAGCGGTGAATGATGGGACAGGAGCATTCACCGCATCCAGGAAGCAATTGCTTGTGGGCTTCACAATGCCCACAAGCAAAATGGCAAATGCCTAGATCAAAAAATATAAAGTTTATCTTTAGTATGAAAATGGACGGGTGATGCTGCAAGACACCTAAAAAGTGAGGGCTCAATTGCGATATATAAATCCACTGATTTAACACAAAAAAAACGAATGGTCGCGGAACCACCGCTTTAAAGAGTAACTGCAGTCTGCTCACATCATTTGTAATAAAAACATCTCTGTCATTCTGAAGCTTCCCCTTTAACCACTTTGCATATTATTATTTTTTATATATATATATATATATATATATATATATATATATACTTCGATTCTGTACTTCCCAAATATGCTGCAGAAATCTCCCTCCACTGAGTCTGGCTGCAGCCATTTTAACTGTGGGCAGCTGAAGCTGCTGCCTGTTCACTTCCTGGATTTACACAGAGGCACACCTCCAGCTCTGCAGCTCTCATTGGCCTTCTTATGACTCACCCCCCCCTCCTCCCTGAGCGGATATTCCACCTTAGGGTGGAGCTCCGCTTTAAGTGCAGATAGCTGCAATAAATTGGACGCAGTGAAATAAATGTTTTCTAACCCCATGTAACGAAACCGTTGCTAAACGCAATATGTGAATGGGGACATAGGAAAGCATTGTCCTGAGTTTAGCTGCAGTAGATACCGTATATACTCGAGTATAAGCCGAGTTTTTCAGCACATTTTTTTGTGCTGAAAATGCCCCCCTCGGCTTATACTCGAGTCTGTGTCCATCTTCAAATTTGTGCCCGAGATCACAGCCAGCCATAGGTACCCTGGACCCAAAACTTGGCACACGTATAGCCCCACTCTTCCTCTACCAGTGTCCAAAGTTTGTTGTCCGGGGATCCCACGGCCAGGGAGCACCGATTTTTCAAAGCTTGGGCACCCCTTCCATAGACTCCAATGTTTAATGGTCATTTCTCTGGTGATTTTGGGGACGCAGTACCAGCCAGTCGTAGGTCCCCTGGACCCGGAACTTGGCACACATGTAGCCCTATTTCTACTCTACAAGTGTGCAAAGGTTGTTGTCTGGGCGACCTATGGCTGGGGAGCAAACCCAAAATTTGGCACACATGTAGCCCCACTCTTAATCTACAAGTGTGCAAAGTTTTTTTGTCCAGGGGACCTATGGCCGGGGAGCACCGATTTTTCAAAGCTGGGCACCCCTTCCATAGACTCCCATGTTAAAAGTCAGTCTGGTCACAAAGCGCCGGAGATCAGGTAGGGAGATTGGGCACAGTGAGGCATGCACATGGGCACAGTGAGGCAAAGTAAAGCACAGTGAGGCATGCAGATGGACATCCTAGGCTTATACTCGAGTCAATAAGTTTTCCCATTTTTTTGTGATAAAATTAGGTGCCTCGGCTTATATTCGGGTCGGCTTATACTCGAGTATATACAGTAACTTGATCTATCCGCAGCTAAAAGCTGAATTCTATCCGCCCGTGTGAAAGGGGCCTTAGTCTACTAAAATCTCCAGTACATTTTAGTTGACTAAAACTCATTTTAGTCGTCTAAAATCTAATGAGTGTAATTAAATTGTAATGCATTAGTTAACACTTTTCTCTACAATTTCCAAATGTTTTAGTCAACGAAATTAAACTCCAACTCACCGTCACTAGCTGAATTAGGATGCCTAGGCACTGTCTAATGTAGTTAGCCTAACTAGCCACTAGATGGCAGGCTTGTACTTGCAATACCAGGAGTAGAGGCTGGTGTCTCAGCTGGTTGTACTGAGTGTATAGTTTTCTTTATGATACATCATGGGACACAGAGAGCATCTGCATATCCATGTCAATAGGATTATACTTCCACCTTCAAGTGATTGGACACTGGTAAAAAATAAAAAGACAGTCCCTGCTGCTGCATATCCACCCAAAACTGAAATACTGAAAACGTCTCTCCTTATGTTTGTGTGTATAACTCTGGTATATCCTTGAGGCTTAACCATCTGTAGACCTGTCCACATTGCAATGTTTATTGTCTCCCTAGTGTCTTACCTATATTATGGCCTGTTCTTATCTTTACAAAGCTTCCCTCTTGCAAGTTTTTCTGTTTCTGAAGAGAAAATCTTGCTCTGTTTAGCCAGCTACCCTTTATTAACTCCTGATTAGTTGTTTGGCAAGCACCCACCCCCATCCCTAACAGCATAAAACAAAGGCCCCTTTCACACTTGTGCGACTTGTCCTGCGACTTGGGACTGCAAAGTCGCAGGACAAGTCGTACCCCATGGTTTCCAATGAGTACCGTTCATATCTGTGCGACTTCACGTCGCCCCTGTACTACTTTGGTCCGACTTTGATGCGAGTTGAGGTTCATAGACCTCAAGTTCACACAGGGCATTCCCTGAAATCGCGGTAAAATCACGCGACTTGGAAGTTGCGGTAGTGTGAAAGGGGACTAAAGCACTTTTTTTTTTTTGAGGGACATTTGCTGCGGGGGGTTCTTTCTGGAAGAGGGAGCACTTCCGACTCTGCACTTTAGCGAATGCACGAAGCTCAAGTACACAGGAAAATACTTTGATAAACACCAAACAGTCCGCAGATGACCTTGTTTCCCCCTTCCGCTTTCCATCCACTCTGTAAAATGCACTCTCTACCTCTCCTTCTGATAGTTGTGTCCTCTCTCCTTTTAAAGAGGAGGTCGCCCCCCCCATGAAAAAAATAAAAATCAACAGCTACAAAAACTGTAGCTGCTGACATTTAATATTTGGACACTTGCCTGTCCAGGGTTCCCGCGATGTCGGCACCCCAGCCGATTTTCGGATCGACTCCTGGGTGCTTCCGCCGCCATTTGTAGTAAGGGAACCCGGTAGTGAAGCCGAAAGGCTTTGCTGCGGGTTTCCTACTGCGCATGTGCGAGGCGCGCTGCGCTTTCTTACTGACCCAGCAGTGGAGGAAGGAGGAGGGGGGCTGAATTTTCGAGGGACGGCACTGCGGCGGAGTCTCCTGGAAGTGGGGAAGGGTATCTGTCAAAAACGGGTACCTCCGGTGCCACATTTGGCACCTTTCAGGGGGGGAGGAAGCAGATAAGTGGAGGTTACACTTTTTTGGGTGGAACTTTGCTTTAAACTCTATTTCCTTCACCCCTCCTAAACTTTAATCCATAAAAGCCTATGTGTCCATGTACACATAGGCTTTTACAAGAGTTTAGGACCTGCTGCGGTTATTTCAACCTCCCCAAACTTCCTCTCCTGAACGCAGAAGAATCGCGTTCAGGATAGGAACGGTTTGAACCTCTGGATGATTTTGGAAAGTTTTTTGTATTTTCCCGCACCCGGCAGTCAACCTAGGCGGTGTGTACATGAAGCCTAAGGATAGCAGTGAACTACCGGCCCCCTGGACTGGTATCAGCCTTTCTTGATGACTTCTCTTCCTGGCTGCCCTACTTTCTTTCTTCTGAAATCCCAAAAATCATTCTCGGCGACTTCAGCATCTCTATTAAGGCTTCATGTACCCTACAGCGCCTAAACTTGAGTTTAGGAGCTTTTGTCAATTTTTTTAATTTATTTTTTATTGCCAAAGCTCCTAAACTCAACTTCATAAAAGCCTATGTGTCCATGTACACGTAGGCTTTTAGCAGCGTTTAGGAGCTGCTGCGGTTAGGGGAGGCTCAGCCTCCCTCTCCTGAACACGGAAGAATCTTGTTCAGGATAGAAACGTTTTGACCGCCAGCCACAAAACGCGGTAAAATCGTGTCACTATTTTGCTGCATTTTGTGTTTTCCCACAGCCGGCAGTCAAAATAGGCTCTGTGTACGTGAAGCCCAATACTAACACTCCTGTTACTTTCAAACTTCTCAGTCTAACCTCCTCCTTTGGCCTGAAGCAATGGATACATGCTTCTACTCACTCTGAAGGCAATATCCTTGACCTTGTTTTCTCTCACTTATTCACTCCGTGCAACCTCTCCAACTATCCTTTTCCCTCTCTCCAATCACTACCTTATTAGTTTCACTCTAATAACATACCTTCTCCACTTAACACTCAATGTTCACAGGTACAATCATTACTTCCCTCATTCAACCCCACCACTATAGACAATAGGGAGAGCACGTGTCCCGGATTGCCCGGGACAGTCCCGCATTTTGCAGGTCTGTCCCGGGCACCTTTATTCCTGGACAATACAGTGTCCCGGAATGAAACTGACACAGCCACCCCTCGGGCCAATCTGATGCCCCCAAAAAAGTCTGCCACATCACCACTTTACTCACTGACAGTACTTGTCCTGGCCGGGAATGCCTGGAGGAGCACAATCCCCGCCCCCTGCTTGTGATTGGAGAAATCATAAATCCCGCTTCTTGTGTCCAATCACTGTGCTGTGTTTCGTTACAGCGCAAGCTGATTTTTGGGAAGGGAGGTTGTCCCTGAATGGTAGTTTGGAAATGTGGTCACCCTAATAGACAAGGTTGCTAAACTTTTTTCTAACGTCCAGCTAACCACCTGCTAGGGCTGGGGAAAAAATCGATTTGAATCGAGTTGAGAGGTCAAATCGATTCAAAGTTTCAGCAAATTGATTTTTTTTTTTTTTTTTTTTTTTCACCAGGACTAGCGCTGACCCCTCGCCGGTCCTGAGGAGCTGCAGGCAGGAGTTTTTAGGTGAGGCCGCGGCTTCGGCCTAGTCTGCGAGGCCGGACGCCGCGGACTAGGCCGAAGCCGCGGCCTCGCCTAAAATACTCCTGCCCGCAGCTCCTCAGGACCGGCACGGTGTCCATCAACAAAAAAAAAAACTTGATTTGAATCGTGAATCAAGTTTTTTTTGGGGAGAAAATCTCCCAGCTCTACCGCCTGCCCACTGGACCCTGTTCCCTCGCAAATGCTATGTTTACCCTCTGGCTCTATTCTACGCTCTCTAACCCACATCTTCAATCTCTCCCTCTTATCTGGCATCTTGCCCAACTCTCTAAAACCTGCACTAGTCACCCCTATACTTAAAAAGCCCTCACTGGACCCCCCCCAATCTTAACAACCTACACCCCATCTCCTTGCTCCCCTTTTTTATCCAAACTCTTTGAACGTCAAGTCTACAACTGACTTTGCAACCACCTCACGAGAATAACTTCAGTCTGGATTTCAAAACTTGACAGAAACTGCGCTTCTAAAACTCACAAACGATCTACTAACAGCCAAAACCAATGGACACTATTCTGTACTCCTACTCCTGGACCTTTCTGCTGACTTTGATACGTTGACCACCCCCTCCTCCTCAAAAGACTCCATGCCTTTGGTCTCCGGGACTGTACTCTTCGCTGGTTCTCATCCTACCTATCCAACCGCACCTTGAGCGTTACTTACAACTCTACTTCCTCATCCCCTCTTTCTTTCTATGTGGGGGTCCCCCAAGGTTCTGTTCTTGGACCTCTCCTATTCTTAATCTACACCTCCTCCCTGGGTCAGCTGATAGCCTCCCATGGCTTCCAATACCATCTCTACGCCGACGACACCCAAATTTATCTCTCCACCTCTCAGCTCACTCCTTCTTCAGTTTCCTCACGCATTACTAATTTACTAACAGACATATCAGCCTGGATGTCACGCCTCTTAATCAAACTAAATCTATCCAAATCTGAGCTCATAATATTTCCTCCCGCATGTGCCCCTTCCCCTGATCTCTGTCAAAATCGATGGCACAACTATCAGCTCATCCCCGTATGCCAAGGTTCTAGGTGTAATTCTGGATTTTGAGCTATTATTTCGGCCCCACGTCCAATCGCTGTCCAAATCTTGCCACCTCGACCTCCACAACATCTGCAAAATATGCCCCTTTCTAACCAATGACACCCCAATCTCCTAGTTCACTCCCTGGTCTTCTCTCGCCTCAATTACTGCAACTCCCTCCTCATTGGCTTACCTCTGCATAGCCTATCCCCCCCTTCAGTCCATCATGAATGCTGCTGCCAGGCTCATCCACCTTACCAACCGCTCTGTCTCTGCTACTCCTCTCTGTCAATCTCTCCACTGGCTTTCCGCTCACCCAACAAATTCAATTCAAAATACTAACAGTAACTTACAAAGCCATCCACAACTTGTCCCCCAGCTACATCACTAACCTAGTCTCATAGTACCAACCTAATCATGCTCTTAATTTCTCCCAAGACCTCCTGCTCTTTAGTTCTTTCCCTTGTCATCTCCTCCCATGCTCACCTCCAGGACTTTTCCCAAGCCTCTCCCCTCCTATGGAACTCCCTACCCCAATCTGTTTGATAAACATCACAGCCCACCTAAGTATTGTTGCTGACCATGTCCATCCCTTTATGACTACAGTGTCCCCATCTTCTGATGGCTCCTTCCAGCAGGATAATGCACCATGTCACAAAGCTCCAATCATCTCACCACTGGACAATGAGGTCCCTGTCCTCCAATGGCCTCCACAGTCACCAGATCTCAATCCAATAGAGCACCTTTGGGATGTGGTAGAAAATCTGCAGCAACTGCGTGATCCTATCATCTCATTATGGACTAAAATTTCTAAGGAATGTTTCCAACACCTTGTTGAATCTATGCCACCAAGAATAAAGGCAGTTCTGAAGGCAAAAGGGGGTCCAACCCGATACTAGCAAGGTGTACTTTATAAAGTGGCTGGTGAGTGTATGTGTTATGCAAGTGGGCAGTCTACTATAACTATGGACATGTATAAGAACTTGCATAGAAATATACATTTGATATGTTCTCATATATATATATATATATATATATATATATATATATATATATATATATATATATAATGTAGCGCTACCCCCAGTTAAGAGAGCCGCTGGTTTGATTTCGGGCCCTGTGTGCAGCACCGCCAACCCCCGGCAATCTTACTCGACCCACTCTGGCACAGTTAGTCTAGGGTTAAACTCATATCATAAGCAATGGTATTGCACGGGTCAATCTCCTTATAGTAAGGCAACACACTGAGGCGAGAGGCTAAATATAACAGTTTTACTTTCATCAAATAGGCATAGGCAGAACGGAACACATGCAACTTGCTCACAGAGCCCTGCAGCAATTAAATGTAACACACAACAATGGCCCCACGCGGTAACCCACCGCGCGCAGCTATTATGGTGTACGCGCCCTATGGCGAATTAAACAATACCCTATACCCCTCCCTAGTCAGGCCTGACTTAGAAGAAATCTCAGTCTTTTCACTTGCTATTTCTTCGCATGCAAACTTTCGGTGGTGCACTTGATGAAACAGTATTTATAATCCACAAGTAGGCAGTCCCAAGGAAACCACTATACTGGAGACCCTTCAACTCTGTCCTGCTACTGGTCTCCTGGTGGAACAACCAACTAACGATAGGTGGGCCAAGGCAGTCTATAGGCCTAAACACTGTACAGTCTATTGGCTTGAGCAAGTGCTCGCTCACCACTCCGGACGCGATCCCAGTCCGGGACTTCCACCTGCTGTGTCTCCGCACACAGAGTCTGCAACGATCGGGTCCCCGATCCGGCTGATGTCCTCACTCGACAAGTCTGGTGCCACCCAGGCTCCGCAGTGGGGTGGAAGGCTCTTCGGAAGTAACGCAAGGCCCCACGCTTCAGGCCTTGCACTGCAGCAGATCCGCACAGGAAGAAGCTGTTGCTTGCAGCGCGGTGTCCAAAGAGGCCGAGCTCTGCCTCGCCTCCTTCTTAAATAGCCCCTCCCATTAATCTCTGCGGTGGGCAATTGCACTCTGGGTGCCGAACGGGGGTCTGGGTAACGTAGTCCCGGGGCCTTAAAGGAGACCCGCTACATATATATATATATATATAATTACTGTATATCTCTTCCCCTTGAAGAAGATTACTAAAGAATGAATTGAAAGGCGTTCGATTCCCCTGGCAATGGATATTTGTGCTTTTTTGAATATTATAACCGTTGAAGTCATCTGTAATGTGTACCATTATGCCAGAACATAAAATAGTTTATACAAAAAAATTTCAGAAAACTTCTTAGTAAAAAATTAAGTATGTATTTTTTTGTATCATTTTGCTCTTCTTTTTGGCCTTAAAAAGTCCCGCGGGAGAAACTTTTACCTTTTTTTTAATACTTTTTTTGTAATGCCAATGTAAGGGAAGTACCGTAAGTATGCTTGTGGCTGTCAAAAAAAAGGGGCCTGAAACAGATTGGTAAAATAAATATAAACAAGTCATCAAGTCCTGATGACTTACACCCATGAGTCCTCATGGAGCTTAGCTCTTCCTGATTTTTATAAGACTCCATGCTTAATGACTTGATTGGTGCCGATTGATTAGCATAGAGCAAGTGTGGTTACAATATTTAGTAAAGGGTCCAGATGTATAATAGGAAACTACAGACCAGTCAGCCCGAGGTCAATAGTTTGCATGGTGTTTAAGGGGAAGCTAAGGGACGCTACTGAAGAATTTGTTATGGACAGGCATTTTTTCCCTCAATAAATAGGTACAGGAACTCCCTTTTGAGTCACCCCTCGTCTCTGTACCCTACCCACCTCTGCGCGCTGTCTCTTGGTTCCACCCCCTACCCACTTCCCAGTACCACCTATTTTAGAGAACACAGAACCAAGTTTCATTTTTCGGTTTTAGCATTTTGTATGGAATTTGTTAATGATATAAAAAAAAAGTAGATCCCCTATAGCCAGCAACAATGGATCCCTCCCACAACAATAGACACCCGAGCAACAATGGACTTCCTGCAACAAAATACTACCCGAGCAACAACAGACCCCCACACAAAAAAAATGGATCCCCTCCAGCGCCAATAGATCCTCCAGCATCAATAGACCATTCAGCACACCCCAACACCCCTTACCATGACATACATTCAGTGCTGGAGGTGCCGGAACTGCGTTCCCCCGTGTTCCTGCTGAAAAAAAGCCCTGGTTATGGAAAATTGTATTTAACTTTTATAATTTTATAAGGAACAATCAACATGGATTTATGAAAGACCGCTCTTGCCAGACCAACCTGTTAACATTCTTTGAAGAAGTGAGTAGTACTTTAGATAAAGGAAGGGCAGTAGACGAAATTTACGTATCTGGATTTTGCATAAGCACTTGACACCCTGCCTCCTCCTAGCTGAGCTCTTAAAGTGGTTGTACATTCTATGCATTAAAGTGGAGTTCCACCCAAAAAAACAACTATATCCCGGCACATGCAGAACACTATCAACAAGTTAAATAGCCACATCTAATTTTTTTTTTATAGTGTAAATACCATAGATTAGCTTTTATAGCTGCCACTTCTGGGCTTTCCCTCCCGTGGGAGTAGGCGTTCCTACTCCTTTCCCCGGCGCCGCAATGTCATCTGGGAGCTCACCGCAATGTCCCCTGGGAGCACAGTGTCATGTTTCCCAGGAGACAATGCGGAACGCCATCCTGCGAAATATCTCGAGACGCCGCCCGTTGTGATGGCAACCATGAAGTTTACCGTGCTACTCGCCGTAAACACGGCGCATGCGCGAGAAAGAGCGGTGAATACTGGGAGATGAGCATTCACCGCTACCTGGAAATCGGTGCTTGTGGGCTTCACAATGCCCACAAGCAAAATGGAAAATCCCTATATCGTTTTTTTTAAAGTTCTTCTTTTGCAAGAAAAAGGACAGGCGATATTTCAGGACACCAAACAAGTGAGTTTTCATTTTGTTATGTAAAACCACATTGAATGCTCAAAAAAAAATGATTGGCCGCGGAACCTCCGCTTTAAGGTGAAAAACCTCCTGTGCTTCAGCTGCACCCCAGACTCTCCCTTCTTCCTACCTGAGCACGATCCGATCCCACGATGTGCTCCAGCCGATGTCTCTTTCCTCATTGGACAGATTGGCTCCCGCTGCTGTCGATCAAATCCAGTGACGCGGGAGGTGGTGGGGACTCGGAAACGAGCCCACACTGGTGCCCCCATATAAAGCAGCTTTCCATGGGGGCACCGATGAAGAGGAGGGGCCTGGAGCGCTGGCAGGGCACCTCAGAAGAAGAGGATCGGGGGTGCTCTGTGCAAAACGATTGCACAGAGCAAGTAAGTATAGGCATGTTTTGCTTTTTGTTTTTAAACAAGGGTTTACAACCCCTTTTAACCACTTAAGCCCCGGACCATTTGGTAGCTAAAGGACCAGAGGTGAATTTAGAATTTTGCACTGCGCTGCTTTAACTGTAAATTGTGCGGACATGCAATGTTGTACCCAAACGAAATTTGCGTCCTTTTCTTCCCACAAATAGAGCTTTCTTTTAATGGTATTTGATTGCCTCTGCGATTTTTATTTTTTGCGATATAAACGGAAAAAGACCGAAATTTTTTTAAAAAAATGATATTTTCTACTTTTTGTTATAAGAAAAATCGAAAAAACTCAATTGTAGTCATACATTTAGGCCAAAATGTATTCAGCCACATGTTTTTAGTAAAAAAAATGTCAATAAGCGTATATTTATTGGTTTGCACAAAAGTTATAGAGTTTACAAACTAGGGTACATTTTCTGAAATTTACACAGCTTTAAATTTATGACTGCCTATCTCATTTCTTGAGGTGCTAAAATGACAGGGCAGTACAAAACCCCCCCAAATGACCCCATTTTAGAAAGTAGACACCCCAAGGAAATTGCTGAGAGGCCTGTTGAGCCCATTGAATATATATTTTTTTTGTCCCAAGTGATTGAATAATGACAAAAAAAAATAAAAAATTACAAAAAGTTGTCACTAAATGATATATTGCTCACACATGCCATGGTTATATGTGAAATTACACCCCAAAATAAAATTTTCTGCTTCTCCTGAGTACGGGGATACCACATGTGTGGGACTTTTTAGGAGCCTAGCCGCGTACGGGACCCCGAAAACCAAGCACCGCCTTCAGGATTTCTAGGCACAAATTTTTGATTTCACTCCTCACTACCTATCACAGTTTCGAAGGCCATAAAATGCCAAAATCGCACAAAACCCCCCCAAATGACCCCATTTTGGAATATAGACACCCCAAGCTATTTGCTGAGAGGAATGGCGAGTATTTTACAGCCCTCATTTGTTTTTGAAAATGAAGAAAGAAAATATATATATATATATATTTTTTTTTTCAATTTTCAAAACTTTGTGACAAAAAGCGAGATCTGCAAAATACTCACAATACCTCTCAGCAAATAGCTTGGGGTGTCTACTTTCCAAAATGGGGTCATTTGGGGGGGTTTTGTGCCATCTGGGCATTCCATGGCCTCCAAAACTGTGATAGGCAGTGAGAAGTGTAATCAAAAATTGACACCCTTAGAAAGCCTGAAGGCGGTGCTTGGTTTTTGGGGTCCCGTACGTGGCTAGGCTCCCAAAAAGTCTCACACATGTGGTATCCCCGTACTCAGGAGAAGCAACAGAATGTATTTTGGGGTGTAATTCCACATCTGCCCATGGCATGTTTGAGCAATATATCATTTAGTGACAACTTTGTGCAAAAAAAAAAAAAAAAAAAATTGTCGTTTTTCCGCAACTTGTGTCAACATATAAAATATTCCATGGACTCGACATGCCTCTCAGTATATAGCTTGGGGTGTCTACTTTCCAAAATGGGGTCATTTGGGGGGGTTTTGAACTGTTCTGGCATTTTATACACAACATTAGGAAGCTTACATCCACTCTTCTAACCACTTGAAGACAAAGCCCTTTTTGACACTTTTTGTTTACATGAAAACATTTTTTTTTTTTGCAAGAAAATTATGTTGAACCCCCAAACATTATATATATTTTTAAAGCAAAGGCCCTACAGATTAAAATGGTGGGTGTTGCATTTTTTTTTTTCTACACAGTATTTGCGCAGCGATTTTTCAAACGCATTTTTTGGGTTAAAAAATACACTTTTTTTAATTTTAATGCACTAAAACACACTATATTGCCCAAATGTTTGATGAAATAAAAAAGATGATCTTAGGCCGAGTACATAGATACCAAACACGACATGCTTTAAAATTTCGCACAAACGCGCATTGGCGACAAACTACATACATTTTTAAAAGCCTTTAAAAGCCTTTACAGGTTACCCCAGTAGATTTACAGAGGAGGTCTACTGCTAAAATGATTGCCCTCGATCTGACCTTCGTGGTGATACCTCACATGCATGGTGCAATTGCTGTTTACATATGACGCCAGACCGACGCTTGCGTTCGCCATTGGGCAAGAGCAGGGCAGGACAGGGGTGCTTCTTTTTTTTTTTCTTTTTTTTTTTCTTATTAATTTTGCTTTTTTATTTTATTTTTAAATTGTTCCTTCCAAGTATTTTTTTTTTTTTATCATTTTTATTGTTATCTCAGGGAATGTAAATATCCCCTATGATAGCAATAGGTAGTGACAGGTACTCTTTTTTTGAAAAAACTGGGGTCTTCCAGACCCTAGATTTTTCCTCTGCCCTCAAAGCATCTGACCACACCAAGATCGGTGTGATAAAATGCTTTCCCAATTTCCCAATGGCGCTTTTTATATCCGGGGGGGGGGGGGCATTCCCTCCCACTGCTTGTAAAAGCAGTCCAGAGGCTAATTAGCCGCTAGGATTGCTTTTACATGAAAGCCGGCCGCAGGCTGAAAAGAATGATACCAAGATGATACCTAAACCCGCAGGCATCATTCTGGTATAAACATTCAAAGTCCAGCAACATACCAGTACGTTGCTGGTCCTTGTTGGACATGTATTGTAATGTTTTTTTTTCATGCAGCCAGTTGGCTGAACGAAAAAAGAGATTGATCGGTGGGTATGCCCACCATTAGAATACCGCCCTTCATCCACCCACTTCCAATGATGGGCATACACGCACCATTTATATATGCCGAAGCATGGGGGCATCCTCCCGCAAAAAAGTTATGCCGCACACACATGGTCGGACTTTTCCACGGGCAAGCCTCCGTCGGAATTTCGACCGTATGTACGCGGCATTAGGAGAAAAATCGCTCCTCCGCCCCTGCTGCCCCAATGCTTCGGCATATTTGCTTTTTTTTTTAAACTGTGGTGGTGAAATCACCTCCTACAGCACTGGAGTCGCAGGGATCAGGCCTGTCTCTGCGAACGCTGCAGTTATGTGTGTTGTGTTTTGTAAGTGACAGTGATCGATCGATACTGCACTTGGGTGGCCTGGGCTGGACGGAGGGGCAAAACGCAGGTGCCAGCAGGTATCTGGGCTGATCCCGCTAACACTGCGTTTTTGGGAACCCTAAACTGCTGGGGACGCTAGTATAGATCTGATCAGATCAGATATTGATCTGTTCAGATACTATACCGCTAAGGGGGGTGTATGCTTCACGCGTTGGTGTTAGCGTTACTGGCACTAACCTGACGCTGCCTGGGGTGTGACTCAGACCCTCTCTGACGCTAAAACCTAATTGATATCACCCGCCGGGCGATCAGGGGGTTAAACCTTTATTGGGTTATATACACGGCGGGTGCCCTGACACTATAAAAAGCAAACTAACTAACCAGCGTCACCCGTAACACTTATATGGTGATCACTGGTGAAAGGGTTAACTAGGGGCAATCAGGGGGTTAAAACCTTTATTAGATAATATATGGGGGTACCTGACGCTATTAAAACCTGCGGCGAACCTAAAAAAAATTACCAGCTACCGATCTGCATCACCGACACTAAGACAGCGTTTAGAAAAACTATCGCTTAGCGACAGTGGTGATGGGGGTGAAAGGGTTACCTGGGGGGCGATCAAGAGGGTTAAACCTTTATTAGATAATATATTGGGGTACCTGACGCTATAAAAACATGCGGCGAACCTAAAAAAAAATACTGGCTACCGATCTGCATCACCGACACTAAGACAGCGTTTAGAAAAACGATCGCTTAGCGACAGTGGTGATAGGGGGTGAAAGGGTTACCTGGGGGGCGATCAAGGGGGTTAAACCTTTATTAGATAATATATTGGGGTACCTGACGCTATAAAAACCTGCGGCGAACCTAAAAAAAATTACCGGCTACCGATCTGCATCACAGACACTAAGACAGCGATCAGAAAAATGATCGCTTAGCGACAGTGGTGATAGGCGGTGAAAGGGTTATCTGGGGGGTGATCAGGGGGTTAAACCTTTATTAGGGGGGGTTAGGGGGCTACACTGGACCTAAGACTAAACTTTGGTGACACTTTTACAGTCACAAATGTCACTGATTGCAGTGATCACTAAATAAATGGTCACTGCAATCAGTGACACTGTGACTGGGGGCTGGGGGGGTGATCTGGGGGGTGATCTGGGGTGTCTGGGGGGGCCTGGGGGGGCGATTTATGTCCCTATGTGTCCTGGTGTCAGTGTAGTGTTGTGTGCACTGACCTGATGTCTTCTCTTGTACGGCGCTATATGTGAGCGCCGCACCAGAGATGACATCACTTCCTCCTGCTCCCTCTGTCTGACACAGACAGAGGGGGCATTTCCATTCGCCGGGAGCGATCGCGAGGG
The DNA here is from genome assembly GCA_029206835.1 of Rana muscosa. NCBI lineage: Eukaryota > Metazoa > Chordata > Amphibia > Anura > Ranidae > Rana > Rana muscosa. The sequence continues at coordinate 310,273,523 of CM055119.1, read as the reverse complement.
GGTGGCCAGAAACGAATGGCTGCCCCCTCATCCCGGAACGCTCCCGGACACTTAGCCACCGCTCACTATATAGGAGGGGGGTCCGATTGGACCCCCCAACTATACAAAGGCAATCACGTATGCTCTATGTGATTGTGCCTGTCGGTGCCATTCTGCCGACGTATATATACAGTGAGCGGTCGTTAAGTGGTTAATAATTTTGTTGTCTTTTGCTTGACTCTTAACAATTCTAGAACATCCTTTTCTGCTGCTTGATGAGCGAAACTGAACTGTATTCTTAGGCCGAGTACACACGGTCGGAATTTCCGACAAGAAAAGTTTCATGTGAGCTTTTCGTCGGAAATTCCGACCGTGTGTATGCTCCATCGGACTTTTGCTGTCGGAATTTCCGCCAACAAAAGATTGAGAGCTGGTTCTCTATTTTTCAGACGGAAAAAGTTCCTATCGAAAATTCCTACCTGACCTGACTCTGAGGACACGCTGGCTACCTATCTACGCTAGCTGCTGGAAGAGTAGGCGGGATTGCAGTTGTCACTGCAAAACCAGCAATAAAAAAAAATAAAAAACACACATAAATATGACAAAGGACTATAACCATTGCCAGGGCTTTTTTTCTCAAACAATAGGTGCTGGAACTCAACCACGACCCCCCAAAACCCCTCCAACCACACACACCCTCCAAATCTCATCAAATAAGGGGTGTGGTCACTGGGTCAGTCAAATTTTACGAACAGTAGGAGGGTCTTAAAGGGGCATTAAATACCAGGATTGCATTACATACAGAGTGCAAAGTTCAGCGGGGTTACACAGATAGTGCAGAGCTGTCACTTGTAAACACAGAAACCGGACTTCTGTGTTTACAAGTGATTGTGGTGAGCAGGCCCCCCCCCAAGGGTCTGAGCCAGAGGTGGTAGAACTGAGTTCCACCTGGGGAAAAAAAGCCCATTGACATAAAAATGGTTGCAGCACTTTTATTGGTTTTAATTAAATTAATCAACTTCAAAGTCCTACTTTATTAAACCACCATAAATAATAAATACTTCACCTCAATCAAAAAATTCCAAACATATTATAAAAACATAACTTGTTCACTTAAAAAAAAAAAGGGGGGCGACAAACCACATAAGAAGTGCCGCAACAAAGGAACCAAGGGAGGGGAGCTTGCTGGGCTTTGAGATCCAAGATCCAACTGATGCAGAGCTTTTGATCCCATCATGAAGCCATGAGTTGTAGAAGCCCCCAGAACTGCACAAGAAATCCCTGTTTTCTTCCCTACTGTTTGACCCAGGTAAGGGCTGATAGGATGTAGCCAGGTCCTGTCCTATTACTCTATCCTTGTACTGAGATACTGATGTTATGCTGCACCATCCTCCTCCAGCCAGCAGGGGGAGAGCTAAAGTCAGGCAAGCCCATAGACATCAATGCAGTACGCTGAGAATCCTGGGAGTTGTAGCTTGAGATGGCAGCCATTATAATGGTTACATTACAGATCCCAATATGCACTGTGCAGTAGGAGTGGGAGATAATTTTTAATAAACTGCCCAGGAAAGTTTTTTTTTTTCTTTTGGCACCAAGGGAGTTGGAGAGAGAGAGCGAGCACCTCTGTCTAAATGTTCACCTGCCAGCACATAGTTGCCAACATTGCAAAAAAAAACAATCCGGGACACTTTTTTGCATGTAGGTGGAGCCTTGCTATAATTAGGGGGTGGGGCATTCATTTGTAGGTGTGTTACACTGTAGTAGAAAAATGTGTTGCGCAAAGAAAAATGAGCGTGGTTTACGCGGGCAGTGGGAGTGGCTTAAATGGGCTCAAAGGGGGTGTGGTTCGAGTCTGAGATGAATGAGGGATGGAGGGAGAAAGAAAGGGAGAAAGAGGGAGAGAAGGAAGGATGGAGGGACAGCAGGCCCAGATCCTACACCACAATAGAAATATGTGTATTCCAGAGTTTAACAATAAGCAGATAAAGATACTACAAACACTTGGTGTTAGCGCTTCAATCATCCCGGCACCATGGTTGTTATGGTGTCAGGATGATTGAAGCGCATTATTTATATTATTACATTGTAATATAGAATGAAATTATTCAACTCACCATAATGTGTGTGTGTCGCCTGCCACCAGATGCCATCAGGTGCCTCCAGCGGAGTCCGTCCTTACATCAGGCATACCCAGCGGAGTCCTTCCTTACATCAGGCATACCAAGCGGAGTCCCTCCTTAAATCAGGCGTCCCCAGCGGAGTCCCTCCTTAAATCAGGCGTCCCCAGCGGAGTCCCTCCTTAAATCAGGCGTCCCCAGCGGAGTCCCTCCTTAAATCAGGCGTCCCCAGCGGAGTCCCTCCTTACATCAGGCGTCCCCAGCGGAGTCCCTCCTTACATCAGGTGTCCCCCCCATTGGAGCTCCCCTTAATCAGGCGAGTCCCCCATTGGAGCCCCCCTTAACCAGGTGTCTCCTGTACTGTCTCCCTTCCCCGAGGGGGAACAAAGTAGAGGTGGAGCCGGCTGCGTGGCTGCAAAAAAAATTAAGCTGCGGCGCTGCCCTTTTCCATAACAGATGGACCTGCAGCGGGGCGGGGTGGGCTGCGCCGTCCGTGGACCTCTAGCGGCGGCGGAAAATTGCAAAAAAACTGATTTGCTGGGACATTTCCCGGGACAAAATAAATCCGGGAAAATGGTATGAATCCCGGGAATGTCCCGGCCAATCCGGGACAGTTGGCAACTATGCCAGCGGGAAACTAGGAGACCATACCAACAGAGCTCCAAGTCTGAAAATGGAAGTGCGGACACCCAGGGTCAGCGCAGCACTGCCCACATCACAGCAGCACTCACCCTCTGCTTCCCACCACTGATCACCAGCGGCTTTCGGAGAGAGGCCGAGGCCCCCCACCTCTACAGTGGGAGGTCACCGCAGCATCCCAGGGATTGGTGAGAGGGCTATTCGCCCATTTCTGATACTGCTAGCAGGGACTGAGCCTCTGAGAGCAGGACATCAAGTGTACCGAACCTTTACCGCATCTGAACCACATCCCCTTCTATACTATTGATTCCCTTTTGTGGCGTCCCGCTAAGGCCAGACCCCCTATTATGGTTCCTATCCTCTCTCATTTCTTTGTGTTATGGGACCGGGTACGTGCTAACCCGGAATTGGTTTCAACCTATACCTCTTTAGAGCATCTATTTCATAACCCGGCTTTTCCTCCAGGCATGGAGATCAGAGCCTTTTAAATGGTGGATGGACAAGGGCCTTTACCGTAAAGGACATTTTTATACGCATAAAGGGCCCTTTACCTTGACACATTGCATTAATTATTTAGAGATGCCCTGTACTGAACAGTTCCGTTCTCTCCAAATTACGCATTTCCTGTCGGGACTCCTTTCCCCCTCAGACTCTCCCTCATTAACACCTTATGAACAATGGTGTACTAAAGACCAGGGCACCAGAGGTGGCATTTCCATGGCTTATGCATCACTACTGGCCTCACCACTGAAACACCCATACATGTTGGCATGGGAGAGGGACCTCAACACCGACTTGGAGCCTGAGTCCTGGTATTCCAGGCTTCAGGTCGCTTATAAGGGTATATTGAATGTCTCCTTAACCGCTTCCGGACCAGCCGCCGCAGTTTTACTGCGGCAGGTTGGCTCCCCTTTTGGCCACTAGGGGCCGCGTGCACCGCTGCCGGAGGCACGCGGCTCGCCGCCGGATCCGATGCGAGTTAGCGCGATCGCTCGTGACAGAGCGAGAACCACGATCTGTGTGTTTACGGTTCTCTCAGGGGAGAGGAGACTGATCATGAGTTCCTAATAGCTAGGAACCACGATCTGTCATTTCCTCCAGTCACTCCCATCCCCCCTACAGTTAGAACACACACTAGGGAACACATTTAACCCCTTGATCACCCCCTAGTGTTAACCCCTTCCCTGTCAGTGACATTTACACAGTAATCAGTGCATTTTTATAGCACTGATCGCTGTATAATGGTCCCAAAAATGTGTCAAAAGTCTCCGATCTGTCCGCCATAATGTCTCAGTCCCGATAAAAATCGCTGATCGCCGCCATTACTAGTAAAAAAAAATAATAATAATAAAAATGGCATAAATCTATCCCCTATTTTGTAGACGCTATAACTTTTGCGCAAACCAATCAATATACGCTTATTGCAAGTTTTATTACAAAAAATATGTAGAAGAATACCTATTGGCTTTAACTGAGGACATTTTTTAATTTTATTTTTAATTTAGATATTTATTATACCAAAAAATACAAAATATTGTTTTTTTTTATTTTTTTCTAAATTGTCGCTCTTTTTTTGTTTATAGCGCAAAAAATAAAAATCGCAGAGGTGAACAAATACCACCAAAAGAAAGCTCTATTTGTGGGGAAAAAAAAGACGTCAATTTTGTTTGGGTACAACGTCACACGACGGTGCAATTGTTAGTTAAAGCGACGCAGTGGCGAATCACAAAAAGTGCTCTGGTCTTTGGCCAGCCAAATGGCCCGGGGCTTAAGTGGTTAAGGAATCCCAAAGGAAGTAGGAGCTTACTGACAAATTTTATGCGTCGATCTTTGTTCTTTTTATTAACAATTCGTCAATTTTGTTTGGGTACAGCGTCGCACGGCCGCGCAATTGTCAGTTAAAGCGGCGCAGTGGCGCGTCGTAAAAAATGGCCCGGTCATTGAGCAGCCAAATCTTCCAGGGTTGAAGTGGTTAAAATGCTATTAATTTTTTTTTTTTAAAACGTAAAAAAAATAAAAAAAATTAAAGAGAGGGAGAACAGTATAGGGAGCCATAGCATGCCCCTTTTCCTGGAACAGGCTTGATGAATTATTTCCCTGCCTTGCAGAGTGCGGATTAAGTCCTAGCTAGAGCAAGCATTGATATGCGGGGTATAAACCTTGCTTTCTGTGTATGGAGGTAGGGGCTGCTCAATAGACTGCTCAGGGGGGGGGGGGGGGGGGGAGGATAGGATGGCTGCTGCCGCTTAACATTTTATGCATTAGGGGAGGTACATGGTGACAGCCTCGCTGTGCCGTACGCTTGACTCCTTCAGTGCTGGCATGGTAGCACATAGAGGCTTCTTCTTCCGTTCAGCACCTTTCAGAAGATCGATTGCGACAAATTCATTAACGTGTCTCCAATAGATCCTGGGTGGACTTGTGTCTTTTTTTTTTTTTTTCAACCAGACTAACTATGTATCTATGGAAGATGCATGAAATTGGTCGCACGTTGGACCATTCCTCACGCCGGCAGGAGACAGAATTCGAATGAGTGTCTACAACGTTCTTTTATGAAATTTCCAGGCTCTGTGCTTGGGGAGGTACAAAAGGAGAGGGGAGGGTACCACCACATGTGCACTGAGTGCTCGCTGGATGCTGCAGCACATGGTCCTCAGCATCACACCGCTTACCTGCTGATTGGTGGAGTGGCGTCATGACGTCGCCGCCGGCTTTAGGGCTCCACTCCGGGGAGTAGCGCGAGAGATCGGGGGGAGATGAGCTCCACTGCCAACCATGAGGACAAGGGAGAGGAGGGGGACGGGGCTCCGGGGGGCTTCCAGGTGGTGCGCTGGGAATGGCACATGGTGCAAACTCCGTACCTGGTGGCTGTGTGGATCCTGGTGGCCAGCCTGGCCAAGATCGGTGAGTGACGGTCTGTGTGTGTGTGTGTGTGTGTAGGAGAGATGGCTTGTGTGCTGAACGATCCCATCTGTCTGTGCCAATCACATCACCCCCACTGTGTCCTTCTTTTTTTTATCAGATTTTATTAGAGAATTCAAAACAATTTAGGAACAAAGAGACATAACCACTGCGCAAGGAGGCAGTGAAAGAAAAAACAAAAAAAGAACAATAACAATGCAATACAAAGAGATCATTTTTAAAGCCGTATTAAACCCAAAAAGCAAACATTTTATTATATTGCAGCTTACCAATCCTTATACCGCGTACACACGACCGTTTTTCATGACGAGAATTTTTAAAATTGGTCGTGAAAAACGGTGGTGTGTGGGCTCCAGAGCATTTTTCCTCGACGAGAAAAATGGGCGGAAAAAAAATTAGAACCTGCTCTATTTTTTCTCGTCGTTTTTCACGTCGTGAAAAACGGTAGTGTGTATGCTTTAACGAGGGGAAAAAAAAAAACGTGCATGCTCAGAAGCAAGTGATGAGACGGGAGCGCTCGTTCTGGTAAAACTAGCGTTCGGAATGGAGACAGCACATTTGTCACGCTGTAACGGACTGAAAAGCACGAAAACTGAAAAGCGCGAATCGTCTCTCACCAAACTTTTACTAACACGAGGATCAGCAAAAGCACCCCAAAGGGTGGCGCCATTCGAATGGAACTTCCCCCTTTATAGTGCCGTCGTATGTGTTGTACGTCACCGCACTTTGCTCGAGCGTTTTTTTTCTCATGAACGTGTGTAGGCAAGGCAGGCTTGACGAAGAATCACGACGAGAAAAACTTTGTTTTTTTCCATGACATGAATAACAGTCGTGTGTACGCGGCATTAGATGTGGTGGCTGCATTTGTTTTTCCTTTTTAAGCTTTCAATCCTTTTTTTTCACCTGGTGAGCCTGTCAGTAAGTCTGTTGTTTTTCAACAGAACAAGCTCTCCAGCAGAATGTATCCGAAGAGACAAGCCATTCACCACTGACAGGGGTGCTTACAGTGATCAGCTTTTTCAAATGTATTTATGTAAAAACTTCAGGCTGGGTTCACACTGATGCGGTGTAACGCATCACTTGTCATTTGTACAGGAATCGCACCGGATCCGTGTACGGATGACATGCGAGTTCAGTGCAGTGCGAATTGAGCCATACATTGTGCAGGACCCTTTCTTTTTTGTCTGTACTGGAATCGAATTACATGGGTGTTCATACCCATGCCATCCGAGTCCACAGTGCGCACTGCGTTCTGCAAACCGATTTGGGGGTGTCATTAACTTTATATTGACACCCGCAGCGGTTCGCAGAGCGCAGTGTGAACTGCCTGCGATTCTGGTGCGGGAACCTGCACATGAATCGCTGTGGTTCCCGCATCAATGCCTTATCCTAAGTGCTAGTTCACACCAGACGCAGTTCCATTCAGTTCCGTGCTCATTTTTTCTGCACTAAAAGTGCATGCAGTGTGTTTTCCATGTATTCCAATGGCTCTAGTTCACACCATGCACCGTGCAGAAACTGACCGGAACTGACTGTATTGGTGCAGAAAAAACGGAACTGCATCTGGTGTGAACTGGCTCTAAAAGTTGCAAAACTGTTGCTGCAGATGATTATAAAGTGTTAGGTGGAGTTTGGCTTTAATTTGTTAGATGGACTAGCAGATTTAGATACACTTACACTCCCCTCCCCCCAGACTGATAATGCTGCTGTCTGCTGTGCCTCCTGTGCTCTTTCATCTAGAGTTTGTGGGGGTGCTCTAATACAAGAGGTGTTTTATTGGCTAGGCGAAAACAGAGGGGCGGGGGGAGCCTAAAAAATAAAATAATGCAGCCGCCACATCTAATTATTGGTAAGCTGCTATATATTACATTTTAGGTTTTGGGTTTAATACCGCTTTCAGGCCGGCCATGTACATAGAAGGGCATAGGAGAGTAAACCTAACAATGTCCTTTACTGTCATTGTGGGTGCCAGCCAGGTTATCATATACTGTACAGTGCCAGGCAGGTTATCATATACTGTACAGTGCCAGCCAGGTTATCATGTACTGTACAGTGCCAGCCAGGTTATCATGTACTGTACAGTGCCAGCCAGGTTATCATGTACTGTACAGTGCCAGACAGGTTATCATGTACTGTACAGTGCCAGCCAGGTTATCATGTACTGTACAGTGCCAGCCAGGTTATCATATACTGTACAGTGCCAGCCAGGTTATCATGTACTGTACAGTGCCAGCCAGGTTATCATATACTGTACAGTGCCAGCCAGGTTATCATGTACTGTACAGTGCCAGCCAGGTTATCATGTACTGTACCTGTACAGTGCCAGCTCACCTTATTCTATGATAGACCTCGAAGTACCCTCTATGCCCAGCACTGTGCCCTCTCATTATGTCTTGTTGTATCTCACTATATTGTTATACCCTTCACTGTGCCCCTGTGTACCACCCTGCACATCACCTTGGTAAAATCCTTTTTTTTTTTATCTTACCCTGCACTGTGCACTTTTACTGTACCCTGTGTTCCCTCTTACCTTACGTCGTATAGTACACCATGTACAGTGCCATGTCACTCTGCCATGCTCTGTGCCCAGGATTGCCATCCATTCAAATGCTCTGCAAAGTGCAAAATCTTAAAATGTAAATTGCAATGTTTGTTTCCTGCTTGGCAGTGTTAGCCGACAACCCGGTGTTCTTTTCTCTTGTTACATGGATGATTTTCTGCAAGCTGTGCAGTATTGTATGGTTTGATGCCAACCTGCCTGGGCATTGCTTACATGTTTAAATGTTACCAATATGGCAGAATTTTTGCAAACAAAACAATCATGAAATAAGCAATCAGTATAGGGAATATAGTCTGATATCGTCATTGTAATGACTGAGCTGTCTGTAATTGTATGACCGGCTGTGAGTTGGCACCCTCTGCGCCCTCTGACTTTACCTTTTACTGTGCCCATATACTGTGCTCCATACTGTGCCCTCTCACTGCACCCTGTACTGTAACCCATACTGTGCCCTCTCACTGTACCCCGTACTGTGCCCTCTCACTGCACCATGTATTGTACCTTGCACTGTGCCCTCTCACTGCACCCTGTATTGTACCTTTCACTGTGCTCTCACTGTACCCAGTACTGTGCCCTCTCACTGTACCCCGTACTGTGCCCTCTCACAGTAACCCCGTACTGTGCCCTCTCACTGCAGCCTGTATTGTACCTTGCACTGTGCCCTCTCACTGTACCTTGCACTGTGCCCTCTCACTGTACCCCGTACTGTGCCCTCTCACTGTACCCCGTACTGTGCCCTCTTACTGTACCCTGTACTGTGCCCTCTTACTGTACCCCGTACTGTGCCCTCTCACTGTACCCCGTACTGTGCCCTCTCACTGCACCCTGTATTGTACCTTGCACTGTGCCCTCTCACTGTACCTTGCACTGTGCCCTCTCACTGTACCCCGTACTGTGCCCTCTCACTGTACCCCGTACTGTGCCCTCTTACTGTACCCCGTACTGTGCCCTCTCACTGTACCCCGTACTGTGCCCTCTCACTGCACCCTGTATTGTACCTTGCACTGTGCCCTCTCACTGTACCTTGCTCTGTGCCCTTTCACTGTACCTTGTACTGTGACCCGTCACTGCAGCCTGTACTGCACCCCCTCACTGTATCCTGTAATGTGCCCTCTCATTGTACCTGGCCTGTACTGTGTCCCCTCACTATAACCTGTAATGTGCACTTTCATTGTACTCTGTACTGTAACTTGTACTGTGCCCTCTCATTGTACCCTGTAATGTGCCCTATACTGTGCCCTCTCCTGCTACCCTGTACTGTGCCCTATACTGTGCCCTATCCCTCTACCCTGTACTGTGCCTTCTAATTGTACCCTGCACTCTCATTGTACTCCATACTGTACCACCTCGCTGTGCACTTTACTATGTCCTCTCACTGTACCCTTTACTGTGCCCTCTCACTGTGTACTCTGTACTACGCCCTACACTGTGCCCTCTCATTGTACCCTGTACTGTGCCCTCATACTGTACCCTGTACCGTGCCCTCTCAGTGTATTTATTTTATTTATATGCCCCCTTTTATTCTATATCTTGCACTGAGCACTTTGTTGGTATGTGCAGTGCCCACCATTCACCAACCTCTGTATGTGGTCAGCACTTTTGTCTTGCAGCACTGGGGTCCTTGGCTTGGCTCCAACATGTGTGTTTGGTTTGCTTCTGTTTTCTTTCGCAAAATGTATTGCGGCTCTATATATCGAAGCAGAGCTCATAGTAGAGTAGTAACATTATTTATTTCATAATCTGATCAGTTTCTTTCGCTGTCGGAGCGCAGTTCTTTAATCTGTTTTTATCCCCATTTGGCCATTTTACTTCAATGTATGTTTAAATCTCTTTATCCATTCCTACCTGAACTCATCCCTTTGTGTGCCGGTCTATAGCGATTGGCCTCCTTCACCTGACCTTCCACCCACCCACCCACCCTACCTACCTCTGTAATCTGTGTGGCTCCACACAAGTGTTTCTGTGTTCAGGACAGCACTAGCCATTGCAGACCGTGTGATCTGAGCCAAAAAAAGGGACACATCCTGACACAAGAACCGGAATCAGAACATGCGCTGGTAACTGCCCCTTGAATTGCACTACAGGCACTTAATAGCAAATATTGCGGGTGTGACAGGGGTTACATTGGTTGGCAGCAGCGGGATTTTCCCTCCAGTTCCTTGGACACTCCAAGCCACCACAGTGAATGACCAGCTATGAAGCCTGCAGGAAAGCCACACTGAAAGACTTACTTGAGAGCCGTGGAGACCCGAGATGAGACGGTGATGGTTCCTCTTTCCCAGGGGATTTCAGAGATGCAGGGGGGAGAAGCAGCCCTTTTCCCTCCCCAACAGTTAGCCAGAGCAGATGGGGTGGAGTCCCCAGCAGAAGTGCTGGCAACAGGGCAGAGTGATAGCAACCTCTGCCCAGCACCGGAAACAACTGTGGAGTTTCAGGGAGCCGGGGCAGTTGGGCCCTCTCTCCAGCAACAAGCTGAGGTGGTAAAGCTTTTACCCCCAGCTGAATCACTGGCAGCAGGGCAGAATGCTACTGGCCGCTGCACACAACTGCCACTTGAGCTGATATCGGTGGATGGGACTACGGTCTCCACTCACAGCAACCCAGCGGAAGAGCTGGCAACAGAGTAGAGTGCCGCGGGCATCTGCTCTCAACTAACAGAAGAGGGAGTTCCTGTGGTACTGGATGGGACTTCGGTCCTCACTGACACAACCCCGGAAAATGGTGTGACACTGAGACAGGAGGATGTCAGCCTTGCTTTGCAAGCACTGGGGGATTTTCACCTACCACAAGGGGATGGGACTTCAGTCTCCACTTGTATACCTCAGGGATGCTGGGCAGTCGGCTCAGATCCCCAACAGCATGACGGACTGAGCCCAGTCACCCTGTCTTCTCCCCAGCGGCGGGTATGTTCTCTGAGAGAGGCAGAGGTTGGCTGGGTAAGTAATGCTCTGTTTGGAGCAATTTATTTGGGGTACTGTGTGGATACCGGCATTAGAAGAATGGACCTATGGACTAACTTCGGAGTCAACCCATCTGGGGTCCCCCCTCTGTTGGTCTCCTGCCGAAAGGGGAGATGTGTGACAGGGGGTCACTCTGGGCACAGGGTGAATGGAAAAACCCCACTATGACCTATGATAGCCACATTCAATGCTGTTTATACATTGTATCTAGATTGGGTGTGTACTGTGGTTGGGGGTTGTGTAATCCTTGCTGTGATGAGGTGTGATTGCATTCTATTGTCTATTATGAATTAAGTCTGCTACTGTGACGATGTGGATTGGAGCTGGTCGACCGTCTGGCTGCATATTATGGGATGTTGAAGTGTCTTCTGTGAGGAGGGGGGGGGGGGAATCACCCCTCCTGCTAAGACTGTTTACTGAAGGAGAAGTTTGAACACACCTGACCTGTATCACCATTGTCATTGGACAGTTTAACCCGCCCTGTTCCCCAAGGATGGGAGGGAAGGGTTTTGAAGAGAAATGTGTTACCATGTGTTTTGAAAATAAAGTAATTCCCTGTTTTGGAACTTGAAATACAGAGCGTTGTCTCATATCTCTGGAAGGATTAATCCTATGGGAAGTGGTCGCCTGGCTGTGGAGGGTCGATAGTGGTTGTGTGTTCAGAGAGGGAATATTCTAAACGGCGTTAACCCCTTTCATATTGGGGGGTGTCGTTACAGCGGGGATATAAGCAAATGTTGTCCAAGTTTATTGTGTGAGGGTCGTGTTTACCTGCACATGGATGCAAAGGTGTCCTCTGACCCCCATGCAGGCAATCCTATTGCTGTCAATTGGGACGCAGTGGCTGCTCAGACACTGTGTGTCCTCCCAATGTGACATCTGTGTGGGTGCATGAGGCACAGATTCATATGCCCCATATGATCGGGACCGTAGCTGCGGGTGGAGGCAGGACCAGCTTGAGCAAAAGGCTGCTTAGACAGCCGCCTTATGGCGCCAGGATGGGGAGCGAAAAAACTTGGATCCCCAGCCATTTGCTGGGGAATCAAATTTTTAACCCCTTCTCGCTGCCTGTACACATCAGTGCTTCCAGCACAGAGACCAGGCTCTCAGATAGAGCCCTGGGTCTCCTACTAATGATCGGGAACCAGGACTCCCAGTTCCCAATCACCTGATCGCGAAGATAGCCTCTGATTGGCTATCTATGGGCTCAGTCACTTTGCAGCCTGCCCATGCATTTTCTTTCTCCTCTGAATGGAGAGAAAGATTTATGGTATACATACAAGATCCATTATATAATGTACATACAAGATCCAATAATTAATCATATACATACAGGATCCATTATATAATGCATTGTATACATACAGGATCCATTATATAATACATTGTATACATACAGGATCCATTATATAATGCATTGTTCACATACGGGATCCATTATATAATACATTGTATACATACAGGATCCATTATATAATACATTGTATACATACAGGATACATTATATAATACATTGTACACATACAGGATACATTATATAATACATTGTACACATACAGGATACATTATATAATACATTGTATACATACAGGATACATTATATAATACATTGTATACATACAGGATACATTATATAATACATTGTACACATACAGGATACAATATATAATACATTGTACACATACAGGATACAATATATAATTGTATACTGTACACACAGGACACATTAAATAATACATTGTATACATACAGGATCCATTATATAATACATTGTATACATACAGGATACATTATATAATACATTGTATACATACAGGATACATTATATAATACATTGTACACATACAGGATACATTATATAATACATTGTATACATACAGGATACATTATATAATACATTGTATACATACAGGATACAATATATAATTGTATACTGTACACACAGGACACATTAAATAATACATTGTATACATACAGGATCCATTATATAATACATTGTACACATACAGGATACAATATATAATTGTATACTGTACACACAGGACACATTAAATAATACATTGTATACATACAGGATCCATTATATAATACATTGTACACATACAGGATACAATATATAATTGTATACTGTACACACAGGACACATTAAATAATACATTGTATACATACAGGATCCATTATATAATACATTGTAGGCATACAAGATCCATTAAATAATACATTTTACACATACAGGATTTATTTTTATTATGCATTGTATACATGCAGTATACATTATATAATACATTGTATACATACAGGATCCATTATATAATACATTGTGTACATACAGGATCCATTATATAATACATTGTGTACATACAGGATCCATTATATAATACATTGTATCTTCCTTCCTCTCTACTTGCCAGGGGAGAAAGATGTAAACAAGCAAAAGTGTGTAAAAATAATATATACTTTTTTTTTTTTTTAGGCCTGATGTAGGTCAGTGTCGGGGCTAGTGTTAGGCCCCTTTCACACTGAGGCGTATTTCAGGCAGTTTAGCGCTAAAAATAGCGCAGAAAAAACACCTGAAATACTCCTGCCCCAGTATTCTCAATGTGAAAGCCTGAGGGCTTTCACACTGAGGCGATGCGCTGGCAGGAGAAAAAAAAATCTCCTGCAAGCCGCATCTTTGGAGCGGTGAAGGAGCCGTGTGTATACCGCTCCTTCCCATTAAAATCAATGGGACACCATGGTAATACCACCCGCAAACCGCGGCTGTAGCCGCGGTTTGCGGGTGGTATTAACCCTTTTTCGACCGCTAGCGGGGGGTTAAAACCGCACCGCTAGCGGCCGAATATCGCGGTAAATACGACCGCACCTGCCCGCCCCAGTGTGAAAGGGACCTTAGCGTCAAGGTTAGGGTCAGAGGTCAAGGTCAGTATATTTTGGGTAGGAATTTTTTAAAGTGTATTTTACCTGTGGTGACAGGTGATCCTACACTTTTATCCCCCTGAAAACTCATGTTAAAACAGACATATGAAACAGGTTATAAAGCGCTACTGTGCCCAGTCTATAGGCATTAAAGAGGTTCTTCAGCCCCTCCAAAAACGTAAAAGCTAGCAGCTACAAATCCTACGGCTGCTGACTTTTAACCACCTCCCTACTGGGCACTAAAACCCCCTTCCTGCCCAAGCCATTTTTCAGCCTTCAGCGCAGTCACACTTTGAATGACAATTGCGCGGTCGTGCGACGTGGCTCCCAAACAAAATTTGCGTCCTTTTTTTCCCACAAATAGAGCTTTCTTTTGGTGGTATTTGATCACCTCTGCGGTTTTTATTTTTTGCGCTATAAACAAAAGAAGAGCGTCCAGTTTGGAAAAAAAACACAATATTTTTTACTTTTTGCTATAATAAATACCCATTTTTTTTTTCAATTAAAATTTTCCTCAGTTTAGGCCGATACGTATTCTTCTCAATATTTTTGGTATAAAAAAAAAAATCGCAATAAGCGCGTATTGATTGGTTTGCGCAAAAGTTATAGCGTCTACAAAATAGGGGATAGTATTATAGCATTTTTAATTTTTTTAAATTTTTTTATTAGTAATGGCGGCGATCTGCGATTTTTATTGTGACTGCGATATTGTGGCGGACACATCGGATACTTTTGACACATTTTTGGTACCATTTACATTTATACAGCGATCCCTGCTATAAAAATGCATTGATTACTGTATAAATGTGACTGGCAGGGAAGGGGTTAACCACTAGGAGGCGGGAAGGGGTTATATATGTTCCCTCAATGTGTTCTTACTGTGGGGGGAGGGGACTGACTGGGGGAGGTGACCGATGGTTGTCCCTATGTACAAGGGACACACCATCAGCCTCCTCTCCCTCACAGGACGTGGATCTGTGTGTTTACACACACAGATCCACTTTCCTGCTTGGTTCCCGGGGAATCGCGGGTGCCCGGCGGCAATCGCGGCCGCCGGGCACGCGCACCGGGTCCTTGGCAACGCGGCGGGCGCGCGCGCAATCCTCCTCCTTCTGAAGGACGTTCAGGAACGTCCACTCAGAAGGAGAGAGCACCCATCCGGCCGTATATGTACAGTGGCCGGGTGGGAAGTAGTTAAGGAAAGGACACTTACCTGTCCAGAGATCCAGCGCCATTCTCACCCTGGCTGGTTCTTCGCTGGTCTATAGGCCCCTGGCGCTGCTATGCTAACTTTGGGAAGCGGGCAGTGACTCCTTGCAGCTTCACAGCCGGCTTCCCACTGTGCATGCATGAGCCGCACTGCACCTTGTGAATGGTCCCGCAGTCTCCTGGGACTTGTGATGTGTCTCAGAAGGCTGCAGGCAAGGGGGGGGGGGTCTTTTGAAGTGGTAGTGGTGGTAGTGGAAGTGGGTACCTGTCAAAACCAGGTAGATGCTCCCTAGAAAAAAAGTGTGTTCAAAAGGGGGGAGGTGATGCAGAAAAGCGGTGCTTCCCTTTAGGGTTGAAGTTCCACTTTAAATATATTTTTTGCCTTGTTAGAGATGATCGCCGCTGTACAGTCTCTGCACCGCCTCCCATCAGCAACTCTTCTAATATCAAATGTGCAAGTACCAATTACAGAGAGGCCAGCTGTCAATCTTAAAGCTGGTGGGCGGGGCAACGCTGCAGTTTACAACTGAAACTATCTATATCTACAACAATTAAGCAAGTAATTAAATGATGCTTCTTTATTTCATTGAAAAGTTTATGGGTTTAATAGCACTTTACTTAGTGTACAAAGCAGTAAAAGAACTAGAACACGATATCAATGACCTGTCTAGTTGTGTGTACTGTGAAGTAATTGGTTCTCAATGTTCACAATATAGATAGGTCAGTTTCTAACAGCTTAGTCTTCCTGCACACAGAGGGTGAGAGGCTGAAAATATGGCAGGAATACAATTCAGGGCCATCTTAGAAACACCGGCTGTGGGTTTACATTAGAGTTCTGGCAGGCTTCCAATATTCTGCTCTTCACAGAAAAGAGCTAAGATTTCTGTGCTTCATTTGTAAACTTTGAAGATGATTTTCTCCACTGTGCCTTTAGCTACAATGAGGTGAATAGGGGCTTGTTTGCTTTTACTGTTTTGTTCAGAATGTGTAAATACTTTACACTTTACTTAGAGTACAAAGCAGTAAAGGAGCTAAATCAAGCTATCAATGACCCATCTAGCTGCTTGTACTGTGAAGTAATTCATTCTCAAATTTCACAATAAAGACTCCAAAGTCGGGCTTCAGTCACTTTCTAACAGCTTATGCTGCGTACACACGCTCGGAATTTCCGATGGAAAAAGTCAGACGGAATTTTTTCATCGGATATTCTGACCGTGTGTGTGCCCCATCAGACTTTTTCCGTCGGAAATTCAGACGGAATTGGATAGAGAACATGTTCTCAATTTTTCCGATGAAAAAAATTTCCAAAGGAATTTCCGTTCGTCTGGATGCAATTCCGACGGACTAAAAACCACGCATGCTCGGAAACAATTCGATGCATGCTCGGAAGCATAGAACTTCATTTTCTCAACTCGTCGTAGTGTTTTACGTCACCGCGTTCTTGACGGTCGGATTTTAGTGTGACCGTGTGTATGCAAGACAGCTTGAGCGGAATTCCGTCGGAAAAACCCGTCGAGTTTATTTAGACGGAAATTCCGCTCGTGTGTACAAGGCATTAGACTTCATGCACCATAGACCAGGCATGTCCAAAGTCCGGGCCGTGGGCCAATCGCAGCCCACGTTCCGGTTTTGAACGGCCCGCCTGGTTATTTGGACATATATGTCTTTTGTGGCCCCCGACGATCTCCCAGCGCCGGGGCCACAAAGGATGTATATGCCTTGGAGATGACGGGGAGGAGGCAGGACGAGCGCTGTACACACACAGGAGAATTTCCTGTTTATGGGCGGCCTCTGTAATAGGAAGTCCCGTCTCCAGGACTGCCATTGGATGACTGTTCTGTCCATCAAAGGAGGCGGGACTTTCTATTAAAGAGGCTGCCGTGTAAACAGAAGATTTTCCTGTAGGTAATCTTTGGCGCTCGTGAGTGCATTTCTGGCAATGGTGCTGCATTCCTGGCATTTGTGAGTGCATTCCTGGCAATGGTGCTGCATTTCTGGCCATGGTGAGTGCATTCCTGGCCATGGTGAGTGCATTCCTGGCCATGGTGAGTGCATTCCTGGCCATGGTGCTCCATTCCAGGCAATGGTGGGTGCATTCCAGGCAATGGTGGGTGCATTCCTGGCCATGGTGAGTGCATTCCTGGCCATGGTGAGTGCATTCCTGGCCATGGTGGGTGCATTCCTGGCCATGGTGAGTGCATTCCTGGCCATGGTGAGTGCATTCCAGGCAATGGTGAGTGCATTCCTGGCAATGGTGTGTGCATTCCTGGCCATGGTGAGTGCATTCCAGGCAATGGTGAGTGCATTCCTGGCAATGGTGTGTGCATTCCTGGCAATGGTTGGTGCTGCATTCCTAGCAATGGTGAGGCTACATTCCTGGCAATGGTGGGTCTGCAGATGGGCACTTGTGAGGCTGCAGATTGGCACTGACCCTTATTTTTCTTCACAGTTCTTTATTAAAAATTTTATTTTTTTTCCTGAAACTTCGCTCCTAAAGTGAAGGTGCGTGTTATACGCCAATAAATACAGTATATCCAAATAATACGCCCAAGCTCATCTCTTTACTCACACACAGCCACAAAGGCAAGATAATTCTTGTTGGGCCGTGTATTAGTGCTCGGACGAACACACTTAGACCAAATTTTAATGGTTCAAAGAATGTCAGGCAAAATGGTCGGCCCTCACGCATGTTCACTTCATCAAATCTGGCCCTCTTTGAAAAAAGTTTGGACACCCCTGTAGTGAGAGGCTGAGAATATGGTGGGGGATAAAATTCAGGGAGTTTTCCCGTGTCTTGGGTGTCATGAACAGCCCGTCAACAGCGTTTACCCATGCATAGAAGCTTAAGCCTTGTACACACGATCGGTTTTACCAATGAAAACAGTCCGATGGACTTTTTTCATCCGACAAATCGATCGTGTATGGGACCCATCGGTCTTTTTTCCATCGGTTTTAAAAAATAGAACATGTTTTAAATTTTTCCGATGGATCAAAACCGATAGCAAATTCCGATCATCTATGGGCAAGTCCATCGGATAAAAAACCCACGCATGCTCACAATCAAGTCGACGCATGCTCAGAAGCATTAAACTTAATTTTTCTCGGCTCATCAGAGTGTTTTACATCACCGCGTTTGGAACGGCCGGTTTTTTGACTGATGGTGTGTAGGCAAGACTGATGGAAGTCAGCTTCATCGGATTTCCAATGGACAAAACCATCGGATTAGAATCCATAGGATATCCGATCGTGTGTACGAGGCTTTAGTGTTCGGAAAAGACATTATAGGTGTATGCGCAGATAAATGCCAATTGCACGGAGGGGAGGCATCAGCATTTACAAGAGTATTTTCAACCTCTCACCATGCATCTTAAAAACGCCCTCCCAAGGTTTGGGAGGCTGCCAAGATACTGCTCTCCACAGAAAAGGGCTTCGATTTCTGTGCCATCTTTGAAGATGAGCTTCTCCACCGTGCCGATAGCTGCAGTGGTGAATGGGGGGGCTAGTTTTAAAAGTGTTTTTACTGCTTGTTCAGAATAAGAAAATACTTTATTGGGCATAGTATGGGCACAAGTTCACTTTAGGACAGTTGGGGTTATGCTAAAGAAATTGGCATATGGGGTGATGTGAGGAACAACGGATGTTAACAGGGGACCATGAGATCAACACTCCAAAAAGCATCCGTTTCTGGAGAAACTACAACTGAGTACTTTTATTCAATAGAGCAGCGAGAAGTTAGTGATCACTTTATTCTTTATGGCAGGGGTAGGCAACCTGGTGCTCTCCAGCTGTTGCAGAACTACAAGTCCCATCATGCCTCTGGGAGTAATTGTAACTGCCAGCCTTGCAATGCCTCATGGGAAATGTAGTTCCACAACAGCTGGAGGGCCCAAGGTTGCTTACCCCTGCTTTACGGGAACAGTATTTATTGGCACTAGTGTACAGTTTGTAATTATGTATGACATTATAGGGGGGGTAACCATACATGCTTGTTACGCATGGAGGTTCTGCTTCCAGCTTTGTAGGGCTGCACAGTGGTTTTACCCAATGCAGGTCTATCAGTCAGGGCTGACTCTTTGGAAACAATTCACTCTGTTAGGGCAGTCCAGTGCATTTTTATTCTGCATTAAAAACGCATGGACAATGTTCTCCATGTATTCCAATGGCCCTAGTTCACCCCAGTCCAGTACAGTGCATTCCAGTGCAGTCAACAAAAGTAGAATATGTTGCAATTTTTTTCTGTATGAAACGCATCTGCAAACGCATCAAAAGTGAACCAGAATGCACATGTCCGCAATTGATTTGAAGAAAAAAGAGAGGGGGAAAAAACGCATCAAAAATGTGCATGCATAAATGCACCCGGAATGCAAAAATTGTGGCGTGAACTGGCCGTAAGGGTGAACTCACACTGGCAGTTTTGATGGATCCCGGGTATGGTTCACCTCCCTTGGTCCAGTTAGTTTTGGCTCATTTTTTCTAGTGGTTGGGGGCTGGAAAAAAAACATGTGTTTTTTACCACCCCTCAACCGCTCCCCCCCTTTAGCTGGAAAGTGAGTGACCAGTATGCAGGCTTCGGCCGTGGCAGGAATTATACTTCCCGTTGTGCTCGACATGCACTACCGCTCTTCGAACACGACCCGTTCAAACAAATGGGGCCACGCTGCAACTGGCCCGGAAACGCGCACAATGCCCACAGTTCAGTAGTCCGCCATTTATGGGGTCAAAACAGACAGTGACAAGGCGAAACAACCCCTCCTCACCGCCTGTCAAATGCTCCCCGAGTGATTTGAACGCAAAGCAAGGCCTTTGTGTAGTGTGAGTGCTCCGCTCTGTGTCTGGGAATGCATAAAGGTAACTCCATTGTTCAGGGCTCTTCTTCGCCTCGTGGCCCTCCTGGCGCGAGGTGTGTGTGTCACTGGAAATTCAGCCTCGGAGCCATGTTGGTCCGAGGCTGTAACTATGCCAGGTAAGCCCAGTTGTCTTGACTGGGGCCTACACTTGAAGGTGATCCTGTGCTGTCCGTCCTGAGGGAGGAAGCCGCTCAATGGAGGAAACCAGGGGAGGACCTGTCCTGGAGAGGACCAAGCGGAAGGCTGGTATCTTGCGGAAGGCCTGGGGACCTTATTAAGGGATGCACCGTAACTAAAGTAACCTTACAGTCTGCCGGGTCGGCTTAAAGGCTCTTAGACTGTAAGGCTGGATATCCGGGTACTAAAATCCTGTGGCAGAGGATAACTGAACGGTTCAACATAACCATCAAAAAGGTCTGTGGCAGAGACTGTTCTCTATTATCTGATCGTGCATCATTCCGACTGCTAGGCCAAGTGAGAGGGGTCTATCCGGGTGAGCAATACCCACTCAAAGGAGAGTGGTGTGTGAGACTTTGTATATTAGGAGTTTTCCCCAGTGATCTGCTGTGTGTGCCTGAACCTTCCCCTAACCCTCCATCCCTCTTCCTATACAAGTTTGTTTGGAAAATAAAGCCTGAAGAAAAAGGATTCATAACTTGTGTGGACATTGAAGTTACTGTAGACTCTCAACCCCTAGACTGTGAATGTTGAGGTAACGTGCCAGGCCCAAAATCTAAACCAGCAGCTCCTACGGGGGTGTGCTACAACTATAATGTGCAATCTCTGCCTCCCTCTTCTCCCCGGAGTTGGATTTATGAGAACGATAAAGATGTCCTTGAACAGCAAGTGTTTCCATGGTGCACATTCAGCAAGCTGGAGTACTATTTATTCCTCCCCGGCTGTGTTCTGTAAGAGCGAGTACTTGGGCGACTCGGAATAGGAAGCCGCGTGCTGCAGCGGAGTCGGGGGTGGCTCGTGCATAAGTGGGGTGTAATGACATTGGGCTGAGAAAAGGAGGGTAGAATGTGAAGAGCCCCGGAGAGAGGCTGGCGGGGGCCCTTCATTGCTCAGATGGGGGCCGTGTAAAGTGAGCCGACTAATTTGCGGGTTATTAGAATAGATACTGTAATCTGCGGTGATGATTCCACGCTTCGGCTACATTTTCCGGCCTTCATGTTAAAGCAGAACTTCACGCTCTCAAGAAACATTGACTAAAGTGGTTGTAAACTCTAAAAAATAAAAAAAAAACTGCAAGACAAAGGCATAATGAGCTAGTATGCACCGCATACTAGCTCATTATGAAATACCTTAGATCAAAGCTGTTGCAGCAGTCCTCGCACACTGCTGTGACCGGCGACATGTCTCCCAGAGTTATTTCCTGGTTTGCAGGCTTCGGCGCTGTGATGGCCGAAGCCGCGATGACTTCACTACCACGCAAGTTTTTTTTCCGTTTCTGTTACAAAACTTTGTATATAAGTACGTTTTCTCCTTCACTGATGGGCACTGATGAGGTGGCCCTGATTGGCACTAATATGCGGCACTGATGGGCACTGATAGGTGAAACTGATATACATCACTGTTGGGCATTGATACGCGGCACTGATGAGCACTCATAGGCTGCAGTGATAGGTGACATTGATAGGTGGCACTGATGGGCACTGATAGGTGGCACTGATGGACACTGATAGGTGGCACTGATGGACACTGATAGGTGGCACTGATGGACACTGATGGGTGGCACTGATGGACACTGATGGGTGGCACTGATGGACACTGATGGGTGGCACTGATGGGCATCACTGATAAGGAGGCACTGGCAGGCATTAGTAATGGACACTGGCATCAAATGTGGGCATTGATTGGCATCCCTGGTGGCTATGGGTAGCATCCCTGGTGGGCATCCTCAGGGGGGGGGGCCTGCGCTGGTAATCAATCAGCACAGACCCCCCTGTCAGGAGAGCCGATCGGCTCTCCTCTACTCGCTACTCGCGTCTACTCACGTCTGTCAGATGCGAGTGAGGAAAAGCAGATAAACGGCTTTTCCTGTTTACATCATGATTAGCTGTGATTGGACACATTGCCCGGGACAGTCCCGCATTTTGCAGGTCTGTCCCGGGCACATTCATTCCAGGACAATACAGTGTCCCGGAATGAAACTGACACAGCCACCCCCCCCCCCCCCCCCCCCCGGGCCAATCTGATTCCCCCCAAAAAAGCCGCCACATCACCACTTTACTCACTGACAGTACTTGTCCTGGCCGGGAATGCCTGGAGGAGCACAAGCCCTGCTTATGATTGGAGAAATCATAAATCCCGCTTCTTGTGTCCAATCACTGTGCTGTGATTCGTTACAGCACAAGCTGATTTTTGGGAAGGGGGGTGTCCCTGAATGGTAGTTTGGAAATGTAGTCACCCTACTGATCACGTGGTAATAAGTCTCCGTTAAAAGGCTTTTTACCTAGATCGGAGTTGTGGTATGTCAGACTGACACGCCGCATCACCGATCGCCGTGCTGCGTGCCCCCGCGGGCGCCTTGTTGATCATGTCATTTTGAACTTTTCAGTCTTTTTTACATTTATTTAGCAAAAAAAAACAAAAAACTGTGGTGATTACCACCAAAAGAAAGCTCTGGCTGTGTGAATTGTCATTCAAAGTGTGACAGCGCTGAAAGCTGAAAATTGGCCTGGGCAGGAAGGGGTCTTAAGTGCCTGGTATTGAAGTGGTTAATCATCCGCCCTTACTCAAGATAGCTACAGCTAAAAGTGTTAAGGGGGTGATTTTCGAAGTGATTTCTCAACAAAATAGAGCATGGGGACATGGATGGATGGGGGAGTTTGTTTTAAAAATGAAAAACGAATTAAAGTACCTTGAAAAAGTATTCATACCCCTCGAAATTTTACACATTTGTCATGTTACAACAAAAAATGTAAATGTATTTTATTGGCATTTTATGTGATAGACCAACACAAAGTGGCACATAATTGTGAACTGAAAGGAAAATGACAAATGGTTTTCCAAATTTTTTACAAATAAATATGTGTGGCGTGCATTTGTATTCAGCCCCCTTTACTCTGATACCCCTAACTAAAAGCTAGTGGAACCAATTGCCTTCAGAAGCCCCCTAATTAGTGGATAGAGTCCACCTGTGTGTAATTTAATCTCAGTATAAGTACAGCTGTTCTGTGAAGCCCTCAGAGGTGTGTTAGAGATTCTTAGTGAACAAACAGCATCATGAAGGCCAAGGAACACATCAGACAGGTCAGGGATAAAGTTGTGGAGAAGTATAAAGCAGGGTTAGGTTATAAAAAAAATTTCCAAGCTTTGAACATCTCACGGAGCTCTGTTCAATCCATCATCCGAAAATGGGAAGAGTATGGCACGACTGCATACCTACCAAGACATGGCCATCCACCTAAACTGACCGGGCCGGGCAAGGAGAGCATTCATCAGAGAAGCAGCCAAGAGGCCCATGGTAACTCTGGAGGAGCTGCAGAGATCCACAGCTCAGATGGGAGAATCTGTCCACAGGACAACTATTAGTCGTGCTCTCCACAAATCTACCCTTTATGGAAGAGTGACAAGAAGAAAGACATTGTTGAAAGAAAGCCATAAGAAGTCCTGTTTGCAGTTTGTGAGAAGCCATGTGGGGGACACAGCAAACATGTGGAAGAAGGTGCTCTGGTCAGATGAGACCAAAATTTAACTTTTAAGCCTAAAAGCAAAACGCTATGTGTGGTGGAAAACTAAAACAGCACATCACCCTGAACACACCACCCCCACCGTGAAACATGGTGGTGGCAGCATCATGTTGTGGGGATGCTTTTCTTCAGCAGGGACAGGGAAGCTGGTCAGAGTTGATGGGAAGATGGATGGAGCCAAATACAGGGCAATCTTAGAAGAAAACCTGTTAGAGTCTGCAAAAGACCTGAGACTGGGGGGAGGGTCACCTTCCAGCAGGACAACGACTCTAAACATACAGCCAGAGCTACAATGGAATGGTTCAGATCAAAGCATATTCATGTGTTAGAATGGCCCAGTCACAGTCCAGACCTAAATCACATTGAGAATCTGTGGCAAGACTTGAAAATTGCTGTTCACAGATGCTCTCCATCCAATCTGACAGAGCTTGAGATATTTTGCAAAGAAGAATGGGCAGAAATGTCCCTCTAGATGTGCAAAGCTGGTAGAGACACCCCCAAAAAGACTTGCAGCTGTAATTGCAGAGAAAGGCAGTTCTACAAATTATTAATATTATAAAATCAGGTATAGTCTTATATCTTTATTTCCAGGCTTACCTATCCCATAGGATTTTCTATTTTTCCGATTTTATATTACTATATATACTCGAGTATAAGCCAAGTTTTTCAGCACATTTTTTCGTGCTGAAAATGCTCCCCTCGGCTTATACTTGAGTCACCTTTTTGTGCCTGATCTCCCGGATTTTGCGGACCCGGTACCGGCCCGCCATAGGTCCCCTGAACCCCAAACTTGGCACACATGTAGCCCCACTCTTCCTCTACAAGTGTGCAAAGATTGTTGTCCGGGGGACCTACGGCCAGGGAGCACCGATTTTTCAAATCCGGGCACCCCTTCCATAGACTCCCATGTTAAATGGTAATTTCTCTGGTGAATTTGGGGACCAGGTACCGGTCGGTCGTAGATCCCCGGGACCCGAAACCTGGCACACATGTATCCCCACTCTTCCTCTACAAGTGTGCAAAGTTTGTTGTCTGGGGGCCCTACAGCCGGGGAGCACCGATTTTTCAAACCGGGCACCCCTTCCATAGACTCCCATGTTAAACGTCAGTCTAGTCATGAGGCACAGTGAGGCATGCAGATGGACACCCTAGGCTTATACTCGAGTCAATACGTTTTCCCAGTTTTTTGTGGTAAAATTAGGTGCCTCGGCTTATATTCGGGTCGGCTTATACTTGAGTATATACGGTAACCCAATTATCTGGTAACATTTACATACTGTATATCAACTTGCACTCTCTAACCTACATTCATCCTAAAACATTTAAACTGTAACAAAAAAAAGAAGGGTGTACGGTAATCCTTATAGATACTGTAGTAAACTTTTCGAGGTCCGAAACGCTTCCCACTGTTGCCATATTTTTTTAGTTTGCTTAAGTTCTCCTCAAAGTGACCCAATCCCTTCCTCCATAGATTGTATTTCGCTCATCTCACAGGCCCATTCTTCTATTTGTAGGGCCTTATGCTTTTTGCCAATTTCGGACTATTATTGTCCTAGCAGCTGTTATCATATGGAAAAGTATATCTGCCCTAATGGATTTCATGGATCCTGGGATAATAGATAGATATTGCACTACCACTCTTCGGTTGCAACTTCGATCCTGATACCAACTGATAAATTCCAAATATTTTGAGCCAGAAATCCTTCGCCGTTGGGCATTTATACCATATGTGTATCATTGTTCCCTTTTCTTTAAGACATCTCCAACATGTTTGTCTCCATTTATTTTATGTAAGTCAACTGGACTCCAATACCATCCCATAATAGTTTTATAGTTTCTCTCTTGATGTTTGACCGCTGTTGATAATTTATGTGTGTCTTCTTCCTTTCTGATAATAATATTGGCCTCCCTATTTCATTTTCCCATTTTATCATACATGTTAATTCATTAACCACTTGCCGACCAGCGCACGATGATATACGTCGACACAATGGCACAGCTGGGCAGATGGGTGTACAGGTACGTCCCCTTTTAAGATGCGGCATTGTGGGCACGCGCGGGCACGCCATGAGTCCGACCACGGGTCCCGCGAACTCGATGTCCGTGGGGATACCCGCGATCGTCTCACGGAAAGGAAAAACGGAGAAATGCTGATGTAACCAAGCATTACTCCATTCTTCCTAGTGACAGGACACTGATCACAGCTTCCTGTAATCGGGAGCGGTGATCAGTGTCGTGTCACACGTAGCCCATCCCCCCTACAGTTAGAACACATCCCTAGGACACACTTAAAGCGGAGCTCCACCCTAAAGTGGAACTTCCGCTCATCGGAACCCTCCCCCCCTTCCGGTGCAACAATTGACACCTTTTAGGGGGGAGGGGGGTGCAGATACCTGTCTAAGACAGGTATTTGTACCCACTTCCGGGAGTCCTCTCTGCGAGAAATCTGCGGGAAGCACGTCACTTCCCGCAGAATACCCGTTGTGTTCTGGGAGAAACTCGGCTCCCAGAACACAGGAGGACCAGTCAGAACAGCGCAGCGCGACTCGCGCATGCGCCGTAGGGAACCGGGCAGTGAAGCCGCAAGGCTTCACTTCCTGGTTCCCTCACCGAAGGATGGCGGTGGGGGCAGCAGAGTCACAAGCGATTGCTCATCCTCTGCTGCGGACGTCGCTGGACTCCAGGACAGGTAAGTGTCCTAATATTAAAAGACAGCAGCTGCTGTAGCTGTAGCTGCTGGCTTTTAATATTTTATTTTCGGCGGAGCTCCGCTTTAACCCCTTCAGCGCCTCCCTCCTGGTTAACCCCTTCACTGCCAGTGTCATTTTTACAGTAATCGGTGCATTTTTATTGCACTGATCGCTGTATCCAAGACAATGGTCCTAAAATGGCGTCAAAAGTGTTCGATGTGTCCGCCATAATGTCGCAGTAACGATAAAAATCGCTGATCGCCGCCATCACTAGTAAAAAAAAAAAAATATATAAAAAAAAAAAGCCATAAAACTATCCACTATTTTGTAGACACTATAACTTTTGTGCAAACCAATCAATAAACGCTTATTGCGATTTTTTTTTTTTTTTTACCAAAAATATGTGGAAGAATACGTATCGGCCTAAACTGAGGAAAAAAATTGCTTTTTTTAAAAAAAAAAATTGGGGATATTTATTATAGCAAAAAGTAAAATTTTTTTTTTTCTTTTTTAAAATTGTCGCTCTATTTTTGTTTATAGCGCAAAAAATAAAAACCGCAGAGGTGATCAAATACCACCAAAAGAAAGCTCTATTTTTGGGAAAAAAAGGACGTTAATTTTATTTGGGAGCCACGTCGCACGACCGCGCAATTGTCAGTTAAAGCGACGCAGTGTCGAATCGCAAAAAGTGCTCTGGTCTTTGGCCAGCCAAATGGTCCGGGGCTTAAGTGGTTAAGGAATCCCAAAGGAAGTAGGAGCTTACTGACAAGTCGATCTTTGTTCTTTTTATTAACAATTGTTCAAAACTGGTTAGTGGTCTATCTGTCAAGGAAAGCTGTAATCTAGATTTTATATATGTAGTTAGTTGCTGATATTGTATCCACTTGTGTTCATGTTCAGGCCCCAGATCGGATAGTGGAGAAATCTTGCCATCCACTAGGGCAGTGATGGTGAACCTTGACACCCCAGATGTTTTGGAACTACATTTCCTATGATGCTTCATGCACTCTGCAGTGTAGTTGAGCATCATGGGAAATGTAGTTCCAAAACATATGGGGTGCCAAGGTTCTCCATCACTGCACTAGGGTCTGAACTATTCTTGTGTTCTCTATCCTTTTCCATTTAAGAAACTTTGTGGCCTCTAGTGCTGGTGGAAATTCTGGATTAAAAAACAATGGAATCATTGGCCCAATCAATATGGAGAGAGATCTCTTCCTTAACCATTTCAGCCCCGGAAGATTTTACCCCCTTCCTGACCAGAGCACTTTTTACAATTTGGCAATGCCTCGCTTTAACTGACAATTGCGCAGTCGTTCGATGCTGTACCCAAACTAAATTTGCGCCCTTTTTTTCCTACAAATAGAGCTTTCTTTTGGTGGTATTTGATCACCTCTGCGGTTTTTATTTTTTGCGCTATAAACAAAAAAAGAGCGCCAATTTTGAAAACAAAACAATATTTTTTACTTTTTGCTATAACAAATATCCCCCCAAATAAAAAAAAAACAAACAAATTTCTTCATCAGTTTAGGCCAATTATATATTCTTCCACATATTTTTGGTAAAAAAATCGCAATAAGCGTATATTGATTGGTTTGCGCAAAAGTTATAGTGCCTACAAACTATGGGAAAGATTTATGGCATTCTTATTATTATTATTATTATATATTTTATTTACTAGTAATGGCGGTGATCTGTGATTTTTAGTGGTACTGTGACATTGCGACGGACAGATCGGAGACTTTTGACACTTTTTTGGGACCATTGGCATTTATACAGCGATCAGAGCTATAAAAATGCACGGATTACTGTGTAAATGTCACAGGCAGGGAAAGGGGTTAACACTAGGGGGTGATCAAGGGGTTAATTGTGTGTTCCCTCAGTGTGTTCTAACTGTATGGGGATAGGATTGACAAGGAGAGGAGACAGATCGTTCTTCCTTCTTAGTAGAAACAAACGATATGGCTCCTCTTCCCTGACAGCACAGGGATTTGTGTGTTTACACACATAAATCCCCGTGCTGGCGCTCGTGCGTGGCCGGCGGTGATCATGCCCGCCGGCCACGCGCATCGGGTACTTTGCTGTGCAGCGGGCGGGCGCGCCCTCTGGTGGCTGCTAAAGGGAAGGACGTACCCGTACGGGATTTCGCCCAGGGGAGTCTGCCGGAGTATATCTGCGTGAGGCGGTGCGGAACCGGTTAACATTATATCCCATATTTTCAAGGTTGATGATACAAAGAGTGTTAGATCTTTTGTCTCAGGTCGATACTGGCGTTTAATCCATGGAAGTGATCTAAGTTGCAGAGAAGTAATATCTTCCTCCAAAGTTACTCATTGTTTATATTTCGCATTATGAAACGACCACAACATACAGGGATATACAAGGTAATGCTGACATATAAAAACACACATAGGTTGGACTTGTGTCTTTTTTTCAACCTCGCCTACCATGTAACTATGAAACCAGTCTATAATCCTAATTAAAGAGGCTGCTCGCAAATAAACTGTAAAGTCCGATAGAACAAGACCGCCGTTTTTTCTTTTGTTCTAATTAGGATTTCTCTTTTTATTCGTGGTGTTTTCTAAGCCCAGATAAAACTTCCTATGGCTTTACGTAGTTGTGCCATTAAATTAACCAGAGGAATCAAAGGTATGGCTTGAAATCCATACAGTAATTTTGGTAGTACAGTTGAACCTCGGATTGCAAATAACGCGGTTAACGAGCGCTTCGCAACACGAGCACTGTATTTTAAAAAATCGTAACTCAGTTTGCGAGTGTTGTCTCGCAAAACTAGCACGATTCAGGTCAAAGCGTTGTGCAGTACCGCGTTTGGCCTGAGGTGGGGGGGGGCGCCGGAGCCGAACATCGCCGTTCGGAAATGCATGGAAAGCCCGAAGGACAGCTCGGCTGACCTCGGCAAACCTCAGGAACGGAGTCTTTCCGAGGTTTGCCGAGGTGTCCTCGGCTGTTTCCGAAGCTCTCTGGGGCCCCCATCCACCTCTGGCCGTATGCGGTATTGCATGCCATTGAAGTCAATGCGGGACAAATTTTTTTTGTTTCCATTGACTTCAATGGGGAAACTCGCTTTGATATGCGAGTATTTTGGATTACGAGCATTCTCCTGGAACGGATTATGTAATCCGAGGTTCCACTGAATATCCATTTTTACTATATTAATTCTCCCCATCCATGAATAAACCATTTTATCATATTTTTGGAGTGATTTTATAGTTTTGCAAACTATTGGAGAGTAGTTCAATTCCTCATTCACATATTTATTTGGAAAACATTTGGAAAAACATTTATCATTTTCCTGCCACTTTGTGTTGGTCTATCACATAAAATCCCAATGAAATACATTTACGTTTTTGGTTGTAACGTGACAAAATGATGTGGAAAATTTCAAGGGGTATGAATACTTTTTCAAGGCACTGTCTGTAAATAGCTTTATTGGTTTGTGCTGCTCAGATACAGTGCAATTATACAGCCAAGGATTGGTAAGAATGAGGGAAATCCCAAGAGACCCAACACTTGAGTTCAGTAATCACCTGTTTGCCTACATGATGGATTTCCTATTGGATTCCAAAAGGCTACATTTAGCACTCAGCAAAAACGCCAAGCAACTCGCTCATCCCCCTTAGCAGCCAGCAAAGTCGTGCATGTAAACAGCAACACAGGTTTCCAGGCTGATACAAAACACACAAAATAATGCAGCTCTGTAATCATTAAAACATTTTTTTTAATACAATCACTGTAAGTAATAGACATGGGCGCCATCAAAAAATTTGTTTCATTTCGTTCCGTTACGAAAATTGGTAATTCGTGTCCGAAATTCAATTTGGATTAGTTTCGTACGAAATACGAATTTTCGTTAGATTCGTCAACATTCGTTATGATGAATTTAAAAAGCAAAAAATACCTTTCTCAACATGGTAGTCGTCGACTCATTATGCTCATTATGAGGGGCTCCCATCATCCCTGTGCTGTGCTCATTATGAGGGGCTCCCACCATCCCTGTGCTGTGCTGACTTCCTGGGTTTGTAGTAGCCCGTTAATTCGTATTTCGTAATTCGTGTCCGAAATTCAATTTGGATTCCTACGAAATACGAAAGTTCGTTAGGTTCGTTAACTTTTCGTAACAATTACGAACATTCGCTATGAGGGGCTCCCACCATCCCTGTGCTGTGCGGACTTCCTCCTGGGGCTGTACCCCTGCTGTGCTCATTATGAGGGGCTCCCATCATCCCTGTGCTGTGCTCATTATGAGGGGCTCCCACCATCCCTGTGCTGTGCTCATTATGAGGGGCTCCCATCATCCCTGTGCTGTGCTCATTATGAGGGGCTCCCACCATCCCTGTGCTGTGCTCATTATGAGGGGCTCCCCCCATCCCTGTGCTGTGCTCATTATGAGGGGCTCCCACCATCCCTGTGCTGTGCTCATTAGTCATTATGAGGGGCTCCCACCATCCCTGTGCTGTGCTCATTAGTCATTATGAGGGGCTCCCACCATCCCTGTGCTGTGATGACTTCCTGGGTTTTTAACTTCATCATAACAAATAATCTTAATTATTATGACAATAATAAAACGATATTAATGAACGATATTAACGAACATTCTTATTTTGTCCAATTCTGAATCTCCCATCGACTACCAGTACCAGTCTGAGCCGTCTCTCCCACTCCGAAACGAAATTCGTCAACGAAATTTAGTATAAAATTCATAAGAATAGAAATTCGTATTTCGGATGCTTCTGAATGTACAAATTTTCGGAAATTCCTACGAATTTTCGATTCGTATGAAACAAATTGCACATGTCTAGTAAGTAACTCAGCCTCTTGGGATGGACTGTACAGGGAAGAAGCAGCACAAGAAGCCAGTCAGTTCATATGGTGAGCATGCTGATAGGAGGAGAGAGTAGAGTGACAGAGAGATGAGCTCTTCACTGTACTGATCCTCCTTTCACTGTCTAGTCCGATCCATCAGGAATCAGAAGAACTTGGAGCCCTCTATGAATAACATGTGCATATATACTGTAGATGTGAATGGGCCCACATAGTTTCCCTTTCATATTGAAGCTGCAGAGCATTGATGAGAATCGGACAAATGGGAAAGGATAACATTTCAGCTTACATTCAGAATGCACAAGTTTTGGTGCATGAAAATGGACCTCTGTGAAAAGGCCGCTTACATTTTGTTATCACAGAACTGCGCGTGCCGAAGCTCGCGGTCTGATCCTCCCCGATGTTCCTGAATCTTGCACACCTCAGCAGCGTTTCCATGGGGGGGATTATGCGGTGTGAACATCTTATGACTCATACAAATATATATATATTAGTACTGCACAGAGAATATTTACACTGCTGTGCTGCATTAGATGCGGGGAGGTAATAGAACCGCAGCATGGCTGAGAGGGCTGAAAGTTAAAGGGTAACTCCACTTTCATGGGGGAAATTAAGCCAAAAAAAAAATAAAAGATAAAATCTAGCACAGGGGTGTCAAACTCAATTTCATTGTGGGCCGCATCAGCATTATGATTGTCCTCAAAAGGGCCGGTTGCATAGGCATGCGCACAGGGTGTGCCGAGTGTGCCTGGGCACACCCTAATCACCCCATGCGCATTAGCATTATCACTCTGTGTGCCGCCAGGAAGATGGGAAAGATCTCCCTTTTACCGGCTCTGCCAAAGAAAAGTGCTTACGCTCTTCTCTATGCCAGCAGGGAGATCAGTGTGCCAGGGCCATATATATATATATATATATATATATATACACACACGTGTGTGTGTGTGTGTGTGTGTGAGCTTTAGCGTGCACACCCTAATGCAATAGGCTGCGCACACCTATGGCCGCCCGGTTGTATCTGTAAGATTAGATGTCCAGCGCATCCCCTCCCCTTACATTAGATGTCAAGAGCCCTCCCACCATCAGAAGTTGAGTCCCCCACTCTCCCTTTACATCACAGTGCACCCCCCTTTCCTTATGCTGCTGCTGGGAAGACGCTGGATGCATTGCTTGAAATCAGAAAGTAGTGGTTGGGAGGAGGATCAGAGGAGGGCCTGAGCTCTCCTGCAGCTGCAGGAGAGGTGCGAGGGGCCAAATGAAATGGCCTGGAGGGCCGGATTCGGCCCGCGGGCCTTGTGTTTGACACCTGTGATCTAGCATATACAATTGCTACACAAGTCATATTGACCGCGCATTTGCCAGTTAAAGTAGCGCAGTGCTGAATAGCAAAAAAAATGCTCTGGTCATGAAGGGGGTGGGTAAAACGTTCAGGAGGTCAACTGGTTAATAAAAGGAGCCGTTCCTGGTGATTTCCCCCCACCCCCACCCTGGCTATTCATCATGAGTTACTAAGTTAGCAAATATTGGTGCAATGCTTCCTATAAGTTACTAATATCCTAAAGCTGTTTAAACGTTAAATAGATCCAGATGTTCACAGATGGGTGGGGGGGGGGCTGTTTTATTATTGTAATACGTTTCCTTTATAGTACAAAAGATTATCCTCTTTATAATCACTGAATTTAAATAGTGTCCTTGGTAACTAGGGTAACCAGTTCTTATTTTAGAAATGTGCAATTAGCTCGCTGGCTGGTTGTAAGGAACATGTCAGCGTAGTGAAGATACCCCTTTGTAATTCATTTTCATGGAGGCAAACTGGATAAGATGGCTTGACCATCAACATCAGTGGTTGCCAAACTGCGGTCTGGTGGCACTATACTTCCCTCTGATCAAAAAGGCACTATTCCCCCCACTGACACCAACAATGGGGCGCTATTCACCCCACTGACACCAACAATGGGGGAGCACTTCTGCCACTGGCACCAACAATGGGCCATTATTCCCCCCACTGACACCAACAATGGGGCACTATTCCCCCCACTGACACCAACAATGGGGCAGCACTTCTGCCACTGACACCAACAATGGGGCAGCACTTCTGCCACTGGCACCAACAATGGGCCATTATTCCTCCCACTGACACCAATGATTGGGCACTATTCCTCCCATTAACACCAATGATGGGGCATAATTTCTGACACCAACAATGGACCATTATTCCCCCCACTGACACCAATGATGGGACACTATTCTTTCCACTGACACCAACAATGGGCCATTATTCCTCCCACTGACACCAATGATGAGGCACTATTCCTCCCACTGACACCAACAATGGGCCATTATTCCTCTCACTGACACCAATGATTGGGCACTATTTCTCCCATTAACACCAATGATGGGGCATAATTTCTGACACCAATGACGGGACACTATTCCTCCCACTGACACCAATGATTGGGCACTATTCCTCCCATTAAAGGGGAGTTCCAGGCTTTTTATGTTTAATAAAAGTCAGCAGCTACAAAAAGTGTAGCTGCTGACTTTTAATAAACAGACACTTACCTGTTCCATGGTCCAGCGATGCGGCCGAACGGAGCGGCGCTCCTCTCCCCCGGCGCCTCCATTGCCACTCTGGGCACCCGGCCGTGACAGCTTTCGGCTTCACGGCCGGGCACGCACGGCGCATTCGCGAGTCGCGCTGCGCCCCCGGAGTGGGCAGGTGATCTCCTGGGACCTGTCACGTGTCCCAGGAGATCGCCCAGAGGGAGGGGCCGCCTAAGGCGAGAGAAGGAGTCACCTAGGTGGCCCCTGGGGGAGGAAGTGGGATCCCCTGCTGATTTTGTATGTTTGCCCCACTGACAAAGAAACGATCAGTCTATAATTTTAATAGTCGGTTTAATTTAACAGTGAGAGACAAAATAACAACAAAAATATCCAGAAAAACACATTTCAAAAAAGTTATAAATTGATTTGCATTTTAATGAGTGAAATAAGTATTTGATCCCCTATCAATCAGCAAGATTTCTGGCTCCCAGGTGTCTTCTATACAGGTAATGAGCTGAGATTAGGAGCACTCTCTTAAAGGGAGTGCTCCTCATCTCAGCTTGTTACCTGTATAAAAGACACCTGTCCACAGAAGCAATCAGATTAGGGTGACCACATTTCCAAACTACAATTCAGGGACACCCCCCCCCCCCCCTTCCCAAAAATCAGCTTGTGCTGTAACGGATCACAGCACAGTGTTTGGACACAAGAGGCGGGATTTATGATTTCTCCAATCACAAGCAGGGGGCGGGGATTGTGCTCCTCCTGGTATTCCCGGCTAGGACAAGTACTGTCAGTGAGTAAAGCGGTGATGTGGCGGCCTTTTTGGGGGCATTAGTTTGGCTTGGGGGGGTGGCTGTGTCAGTTTCATTCCGGGACACTGTATTGTCCTGGAATGAAGGTGCCCGGGACACACCTGCAAAATGCGGGACTGTCCCGGGCAATCCGGGACACGTGGTCACCCTAAATCAGATTCCAATCTCTCCACCATGGCCAAGACCAAAGAGCTGTCCAAGGATGTCAGGGGCAAGATTGTCACCAAGTACTAAGTCATGTTTTGCAAAGGGGTCAAATACTTATTTTACGCATTAAAGGACAAGTCCAGCCAAAGCTCTTCTGCCTGGGCTTCTCCTATGGATCACAGGAGTGCAGTTTGTTTTGCACTCCTGTGACCCGTTTTCAGCAGAGAGCGGGCTGAAGAGCAGGCATTTCAGGTGGCTCAGCAGGAAGATACTGCCAGACACAGCAGATTTCACAGGTTCAGATTCTGGTCCTGAGAGAGCCCTATTGAGCCTTTTATTAACCACTTGAGACCCGCGCTATAGACGAAAGACGTCTGCAGAGCGGCTCTCAAGTGCTGAGTGGACGTCCATGGACGTCCTGCTATGTTTACATCCCTCCCACGTGCCGCCGAGGGTGCGCGGCGGGGAACATCGGTGCCCGCCACGCGTCACGTGATGCCGATGCGCGCAGAGGCGTTGCTAGGGGGGTGCGGGGGGTGCGGTCCGCCCCCGGGTGACACCCGCTAGAGGGGTGACACCCTCCCTTTTTTTTTTTTTTTTTTTTTTTTTTTTTTTTAATTTTTTTTTTTTTTTTTTTTTTACAGCTGACCCATTCATTGATTAATTTCACCCCGCTGGGCTGGAAGCCTGGAACAACACCTCCAGCGCCGCGGCCGCGCCTGGTGTGTGTCCTCCGGCTCCTTATTCTTCCTATTCCTAAATTCCAATCCTCCTCCCTACCCTACAGAGCCAGCGAGCGACTCAGCCTGTCACATCATCACACTGCACTGTGATGATGTGACGACATGCACTAGCGTTGCTAGCCAGGTGCGGGGGGGCGGGCCGCACCCGGGTGACACCCACCAGAGGGGTGACACCCGTGGGTAGCGCAGCGGCACCACACTGACATTGCCCGCTGCCCTGTGCCTTAGGCTCACGCTGCGGCTGTGTCCCTCAGCGGAGCGGAAGGAAGCCGCCGCCCCCTCTGCCTCCTCTCTGTTTACATCCACAGAGGAGGAGGAGGAGCCCGCGCTCGAGAGACACACCGCTGTGTGTATCTGCCGCTCTGTTCTGAGGTCTGTAAGGTAAGGGGGGCATCTTTACTGATGGGGGAGGGGGTGTCTGTACTGCTGGGGTCTGCACTAGGGGGAGTTTGCACCAGGGGGGCTGTAACTGAGGGGGTGTCTGTACTGAGGGGGGTCTGGTACCAAGGGGGTGTCTGTACTGAGGGGGGTGTCTGTACTGAGGGGGGTGTCTGTAACTGAGGGGGTGTCTGTACGAGGGGTGTCTGGTACTGTGGGGGGTGTCTGTAACTGAGCAGGGTGTCTGTAACTGAGGAGGTCTGCACTGAGGTGGGGGTGTCTGTACTGATGGAGCGGTCTGTACTGAGGTGGGGGTGTCTGTACTGAGGGGGTGTCTGTACTGAGGGGGGTGTATGTACTGAGGGGGGTGTCTGTAACTGAGGGGGGTGTCTGTAACTGAGGGGGGGTCTTTAACTGAGGGGGGGGTCTTTAACTGAGGGTGTGTCTGTAACTGAGGGGGTGTCTGTAACTGAGGGGTGGTCTGTACGAGGGGGTGTCTGTACTGAGGGGGGTGTCTGTACTGAGGGGGGTGTCTGTACGAGGGGTGTCTGTAACTGAGGGGGTGTCTGTAACTGAGGGGTGGTCTGTACGAGGGGGAGTCTGTACGAGGGGGAGTCTGTACGAGGGGGTGTCTGTTACTGAGGGGGGTGTCTGTACTGAGGGGGGTGTCTGTACTGAGGGAGGTGTCTGTATGAGGGGTGTCTGTAACTGAGGGGGGGTGTCTGTAACTGAGGGGGTCTGCACTGAGGTGGGGGTGTCTGTACTGATGGAGCGGTCTGCACTGAGGTGGGGGTTCATACTGAGGGAGGCGGGTCTATATTGATGGCGGAGAGTCTGTACTTAGTGGAGCGGGTTTGTACTGAGGGAAGGGATCTATACTGTGGGAGTGGGGTCTGTAGTTAGTGGAGGGGGGTCTGTACTGAGGGGGGACTATAGTTGTTGGGGGGTGACACCATTTTTTTTCGCACCGGGTGACACCAACCCTAGTGACGCCACTGGATGCGCGTGCCTGGCGGCCGCCATGTCCGCCAGGTACACGCGATCGGCTGTTACAGAGGCAGGACCGTGGATCCCAGTGTGTAAACACAGAGATCCACGTCCTGTCAGGGAGAGAGGAGACCGATGCTGTGTCCCTTGTACATAGGGACAACCATCGGTCACCTCCCCCAGTCAGTCCCCTCCCCCACACAGTGAAAATCACTAATACTTAAACCCCTTGATCGCCCCCTAGTGTTAACCCCTTCCCTGCCAGTCACATTTATCCAGTAATCAATGCATATTTATAGCACTGTTCGCTGTATAAATGTGAATGGTCCCAAAATAGTATCAAAAGTGTCCGCCGCAATATCGCAGGCCTGACAAAAATCGCAGATCGCCGCCATTACTAGTAAAAAAAAATATAATAAAAATGTCATAATTCTATCCCCTATTTTATAGGCACTATAACTTTTGCGCAAACCAATCACTATACGCTTATTGCAATTTTTTTTACCAAAAATATATAGAAAAAAACGTATCGGCCTAAACTGAGAAAAAAATTGTTTTTTTTAAAAAAACTGGGATATTATTATAACAAAAAGTAAAAAAAAATATTGTGTTTTTTTCAAAATTTTCTGTCTTTTTTTGTTTATAGCGCAAAAAATTAAAAGCGCAGAGGTGATTAAATACCCCCCCAAAGAAAGCTCTATTTGTGGGAAAAAAATGATAAAAATATCATTTGGGTACAGTGTTGCATGACCGCGCAATTGTCATTCGAAGTGCGTCATCACTGAAAGCTGAAAATTGGTCTGGGTACGAAGGGGGTTTAAGTGCCCAGTAAGCAAGTGGTTAAGGGATGAATTGCTACTGTGTAAACAGCACAGCTGAAAGGGATGCAATGTTTATGGTGTGGAATGTAGACTAGAGCTCCACCTGGTGGCTAGATAGAAGACCGTCTAATATCAAAGTGTATCTAAAAGCCATTTATTGAATTTTTGGATAAAGGTGAAGGGTTGGAACCCATGTCATGGTTTTATTGCTATCTGTTTCTCTGTTGCAGAGAGTCACCTTCTCTGTTTGTCGTGGTGACCATTGTTACTATGATTAAAAGTAATAGAGAATACAAACTTTGGACACCAGGACAGAAATAGGGGGCATTTTCTAATGGGGTCTCCTGTTCTGGTAAAAACTGTTTAAGAGGGGAAACTTCCTCTCAATTATTGTATTTACAGCAGCGAGTGAAGAGAAATCCCTTAAATGGGACACAGATGTCAAAAAGAATAATGGCTGTTAACTCTTCCCCATTCTGTCTAAATTGGAAATATAAGTTTCGGCTTTAGGTATATTTTAGGTATATCTTATTATATACTTTAACCACTTCCCGCCCGGTCAATAGACAATTGACGTCCGGGAAGTGGTTTTGTTATCCTTACTGGACGTCTATTGACGTCCTGCAGGATAACAGCCGCCGTGCGCCCGGGGGGGGGGGGGGGGGCAAATCGCAGCTATCAGTGGAGCGGTGTGTCAGTCTGACCCACCGCTACACCGATCTCGGCAAAGAGCCTCCGGCGGAGGCTCTTTACCACGCGATCAGCCATGTCCAATTACGGCTGATCACGATGTAAACAGGAAGAGACGTTGATCGGCTCTTCCTCACTTGCGTCTGACAGACACGAGTAGAGGAGAGCCGATCGGCGGCTCTCCTGACAGGGGGGGTTTGCGCTGATTATTCATCAGCGCAGCCCCCCCTCGGATGCCCACACTGGACCACCAGGATGCCGCCCAGGTCCACCAGGGAAGTGGGCAACATGTGGATGGCCAGGTACATCCCCCATGGCCATCCACATGTTTTAAAACATGCCCAACATGTGCCAATCAGTGCCCACAAATGGGCACTGACTGGCACCATAATACAATAAAAAAAAGTGAAGCCCAGCAATACACCACCAGTAATAACCAGTGCCACTCATCAGTGTCCCTCAGTGCCACCCATCAGTGCCCACCTATCAGTGACCATCAGTGTCCATCTGTGCCACCCATATTTACCCATCAGTGCCACCCATAAGTACCCTTCAGTGCCGCCTATGAGTGCCTATTAGTGCCACATACCAGTGCCCATCAGTGCCGCCTATCAGTAGCACCTACCAGTGCCCATCATCAGTGCCACCTCATCAGTGCCACCTCATTGGTGGCACCTCATCAGTGCCCATCGGTGCCGTCTTATCAGTGCCCGTCAGTGCAGCCATATCAGTGCCCATCATTGAAGAAGAAAACTTTTATTTATTTACAAAAAAAAATAACAGAAACAAATAAACATATTTTTTTCAAAATTTTCTGCCTTTTTTTATTCGTTGCGCAAAAAATAAAAATCGCAGAGGTGATCAAATACTACCAAAAGAAAGCTCTATTTGTGGGAACAAAATGATAACAAAATTGTTTGGGTACAATGTAGCATGACCGCGCAATTGTCATTCAAATTGCGACAGCGCTGAAAGCTGAAAATTGGCCTGGGCAGGAAGGTGCGTAAGTGCCTGGTATTGAAAACAAAAGAAAACGATAAAATAAGCAAAGCATGCACAAAACTTTTATGCCTTTCCTTACATTCCTCTTGTTGTTGTCCATTGCAGTGTTCCATCTGTCCAAGAAGGTGACGACCGTGGTTCCCGAGAGCTGCCTCCTCATCATCCTTGGTCTGGCTCTCGGAGGGATCGTCTTGGCAATTGCCCAGAGGGCCGAGTTCCAGCTGGAGCCAAGCTTATTTTTCCTCTTTCTGCTGCCCCCCATCGTCTTGGACTCTGGCTACTTTATGCCCAGTCGCCTCTTCTTTGACAACATCGGAGCGATCCTGATGTACGCTGTGGTGGGCACCGTCTGGAATTCCTTTGCAACGGGGACAGCGCTGTGGGGGGTAAAGCTTATGGGCCTCATGGGTAAGTGTCAAGGTTATTTAATGTTTATCCAAAACCTATCGTTTAACAAATGTGTTTTTGAATGCCAATCAGGACCTGTTTTCTCTGAAGGTTTTTCAACCTGGTTTAGGCAGAACTCTAGGGGTTCCATGAGCAGACCCTAGAGATTGTCACTGGATACCAATGGGGAGAATCCATATCTGCATAATGATGCCTTGTGTGGTATCTGTGGGAGGATTAGTGCCCCATCATTGGTGTCAGTGGGAGGAATAGCGTCCCATCATTGGTGTCAGTGGGAGGAATAGTGTCCCATCATTGGTGTCAGTGTGAGGAATAGTGTCCCATCATTGGTGTCAGTGGGAGGAATAGTGCCCCATCATTGGTGTCAGTGGGAGGAATAGTGCCCCATCATTGGTGTCAGTGGGAGGAATAGTGCCCCATCATTGGTGTCAGTGGGATGAATAGTGTCCCATCATTGGTGTCTGTGGAAGGAATGGTGCCCAATCATTGGTATCAGTGGGAGGAATGGTGCCCCATCATTGATATTAGTCGGAGGAATGGTTCCCCTTTCATCGGTATCAGTGGGAGGAATGGTGCACCATCATTGGTGTCTGTGGGAGGAATGGTGCCCCATCATTGATATTAGTCGGAGGAATGGTTCCCCTTTCATCGGTATCAGTGGGAGGAATGGTGCACCGTCATTGGTGTCTGTGGGAGGTATGGTGCCCCATTATTGGTATCAGTGGGAGGAATAGTGCCCCATCATTGGTGTCTGTGGAAGGAAAAGTGCCCCATCATTGGTGTCAGTAGGAGGAATAGTGCCCCATCATTGGTGTCAGTAGGAGGAATGGTGCCCCATCATTGGTGTCTTCTGTGGGAAGAATAGTGTCCAATCATTGGTGTCTGTGGGAGCAATGATGCCCCATCAACCGTGTGTGTTGGAGCAACAGTGCCCCATTGGTATCAGTTGCAGGAATCGTGCCCTATTATTGGTGTCTGTGGGAGGAATAGTGCCTCATCATTGGTATTAGTGGGAGGAACAGGACCGAATTTGGTCCAGCAGTCCAGGAATTCGAAATCCCTGCTCTTCTTCCTCTTCTCCATCAGCGCTTCCAGAACAGACCAGATTGATTCTGATTGGTCAGCGCCATTACAGTGGGTGTTCCTAGACAGGTTACATTTGCACAGAAAAAAAGGGTAAGTAACACCGGGCACTCTTCCTGTACCTCACCCCATACACACCCCTCCCCCCTCCCCTCCCTCGGTCCCTGCTGTACTTTCCTCTGGGAATGCTGAGCTGTTAGTGCCCCTGAATCTGGTCCAGCACTCCAAGAATTTGAAATCCCTGCTCTTCTCCCTCTTCTTCATCAGGACAGACCAGATTGATTCCGATTGGTCAGCGCCATTACGGTGGGTGTTCCTAGACAGGTTACATTTGCATGCAGATCATCCTAGGTAACACCCACATGTGGTTTTGATCCTCCCTGATTGAAAAAAAAAAAACTGAAATCCAATGAATGAAAGGGGCGGGCCAGAGACAGTCAGGCTGAGGAGAAAAGAGCTAAATGGTGCTGGGTGTCTTCCATCCTGGAAATTTGGCAGGCTCTTTCTGACTTGCTGCAGCTTCCAATGCACATTGGACAAGCTCACAGTGTTCCTTAGAACCTGCTTTAAAGTGGATGTAAAGCCACTCTCATCCTTTCTAAACTACTGCCATAGTGCTGATCTATAAGGATATAGATACCTCCTGCATGTATCCTTATCTGTCAAATGTCTCCCCTCTGTCTGTTATAAGAACTGAAAAACTGCGGATTCTGTGGGTGGATCTGTTGTCTGGAGCTCGGTGGGTGGAGTCGTGATGTCAGTAGACTCCCCGCCCACCTCTACACTCCCCTTGTCAACATGCATTTTCTCCTGTGTATTCCTTCTGCTATGATCACCAACATCCAGTCAAAATCCAGAAAAGTAACCACATGACTTCAGAAAAGGAGTGGGGGGTGGGAATTAAAAAATAATGGCTGTCTAAAGCGAGTGCACCAGATATGTAAATAACCTGTCACTCAAAGCAAGGGGGCGGGACCGACAAAGGTTTTTCTCTGTTTGTTCGTTTTATCTCACTGAACAATAAAAGAGGATTGCTCAGAGCTGGATTAACTCTTTGTGGCAAGACCTGGCACAAATGATAGGAAATCTTATACTCTACATTGTGACAGCAAAAAATAAATAAAAATTCCGGGTTTACATACACTTTAACCACTTGTCCCCCGCCCACCGTCAATTGACGGCGGGCGGAGGACACTCTCGTTCTGACAGGACGTCATATGACGTCCTGCCTTTAAAACGAGCTAGGGGGCGCGCGCGCGCGCCGCGTTCCCAAGGACCCCGATGCGCATGCCCGGCGGCCGCGATTGCCGCGGGGCACCCGCGATTGCCCGGGAACCGAGCAGGAAAGTGGATCTGTGTGAGTAAACACAGAGATCCACGTCCTGTGAGGGAGAGGAGACCGATGGTGTGTCCCTTGTACATAGGGACAACCATCGGTCACCTCCCCCAGTCA
Source organism: Rana muscosa (assembly GCA_029206835.1). Classification (NCBI taxonomy): domain Eukaryota; kingdom Metazoa; phylum Chordata; class Amphibia; order Anura; family Ranidae; genus Rana; species Rana muscosa. The sequence continues at coordinate 310,231,076 of CM055119.1, read as the reverse complement.
GTCCCCTCCCCCCACAGTAAGAACACATTGAGGGAACATATTTAACCCCTTCCCGCCCCCTAGTGGTTAACTCCTTCCCTGCCAATCACATTTATACAGTAATCAATGCATTTTTATAGCAGGGATCGCTGTATAAATGTGAATGGTCCCAAAAATGTGTCAAAAGTGTCCGATGTGTCCGCCGCAATATCGCAGTCACAATAAAAATCGCAGATCGCCGCCATTACTAATAAAAAATGTAAATAAAAAAAAATGCTATAAATCTATCCCCTATTTTATAGACGCTATAACTTTTGCGCACACCAATCAATACGCGCTTATTGCGATTTTTTCTTTTTTTTTACCAAAAATATGTAGAAGAATACGTATCGGCCTAAACTGAGGAAAATTTTAATTTAAAAAAAAAAATGGGTATTTATTATAGCAAAAAGTAAAAAATAGTGTTTTTTTCCCAAACTGGACGCTCTTCTTTTGTTTATAGCGCAAAAAATAAAAACCGCAGAGGTGATCAAATACCACCAAAAGAAAGATCTATTTGTGGGAAAAAAAGGACGCAAATTTCATTTGGGAGCCACGTCGCACGACCACGCAATTGTCATTCAAAGTGTGACAGAGCTGAAAAATGGCTTGGGCAGGAAGGGGGTTTTCATGCACAGTAGGGAAGTGGTTAAGGCAAGGCTCAGTTGAAAAAAAAGGCTCAATGAAAAAAACAAATTTTATAGCCACTAATAAGAAAACGCATGGCTATGACTTCGGTATTATGTCTTCACAATATATGTATCGTCTTTCTTTGTTTTTCTATTTTGGTTCCCTTTAAAATCCAGCTTTCCTTTCCAGGTTTTCATTTAGGGGATGGTGTCACTCAGATGATACGGAACACAATGCCGATAATCCAGAGCACTCCGCAGAATGTTTGTGGGGGGGGGAAATGATGGATAATAATATGCTATTAGTGGAGACGAGAAAATAGCTGATGTTCCCATTTTGTAAGAAATCAAGACAGATTTCCTCTCAGTTGTGTTTTCAAGGGAAAGAGACAATGCATGCTTACCAATTATCCTATCAGAGTGCGGCAACCTAAAGCAGAACTCGTGGTTACATTGTTTAAAGGGTTAGTTCACTTTTACCCCCCCAAAAAAACTGCCTATGCAGGTAAGGGGCATAAAAACAAACTGTGCAGCTTTGACCAAAGTTAAATAATGCCCTTGCTATAGGTGCAGGACGTTTACTTACCTCCTGAAGCCTGGCCAAAAAACTCCCAGAGATGGCATCATCCTGTCCTGAGTTGTTGCTAGGACGTTGCTAAGACAATCCCAGCCAATTAACATTACAAGCATGCTATAGGATAGCTAGCAGCCAGAATAGTTGCTAAATTGTAACTAGGGTTGTACCGGTATCAGTGGCGGCCCGTCCATTAGGGGAGCCCGGGCGCCGCCCCCCTCTGTCCACGCCACCCCCTATATGTATAACAGATAGAGTCATGCATAGCATGACTCTATCCACGGTCGCCGCGTCCGGCCCCTTTCAGGACGCCAGGCGGGTGTTTTTTTGAAGCACCTGATTAGAGCCATAGGTATCGATGCCATAGGCTCTAATAGACTTCAAAACAGGGCGGGCTTGTGGCGCAGAGCATTGCGCCATGAGCCCACCCAGGTTTTTACAACAGCGAATGAGGATTCGCTGATAAAACACTGATCCTCAATCCGGCCAATCAGAAGCGGGTGTGAGATTCGTTTTCAGATTTGACGAAAAGAGAAGACTCCCAATTGGCCGCCGAGGAGGAGGAAGGAAACATAAGCTTGTTGACCCGTGGAGCGCAGGGAGACGGGAGGCCGCCTTCTGTGATGACAGGTGGAGGGCAGGGGAATGAGAGGCCACTGCCAGCGGTGAAGCAATGGGGTAAGGGTGTCGGTGGCATGCTGTTTACCGCTTCCCCAAGAAAAATTACCACTGGCCGCCACTGACCGGTGTCGATACTGATACTAAATGTTTGCATGAGTATTGGCACTTGTGCAAATGCTCTGATACCTGAAATTGCCCCACTGACAGCTGAAATGTAAAAAAAAAAAAAAAAAAAAGGAAGCTGGCAATTATCACTTGTTATAGCGGAGCTCCACTCAAAAGGGGAAGCTACACTTGTCTGCCTCCACCACCTGTCCCGCCCCCCCCCCCCCCCCCGCTACCACATTTGGCACCAAAAAGTAGGGAGCCAGTACTTGGTTTTGATAGGTACCCGCTCCCACTTCCGGCTCAGTTCACAGCGGTGAAGTGAGCCGGAAGTTCGGTCCCCCCCGCAGCCGGCCCATTCATAGAGCGCAGTGCAATTCGGGCAGGTACAGTAGGAAACCAGCTGTGAAGCCACAAGGCTTAGGCTTCACTGGCAGTTTCCCCTAGCCGAGATGGCAGTGCCAGCACCCAAGAGGCGAAGAATGGGCTGGGGTGAGGACACTGCTGGGCAGCTGGACAGGTAAGTGCCCTAATAGTAAAAGTCTGCAGCTACAGTATTTGTAGCTGCCGACTTTAAATTTTTGGAAGCTTTAAGGAGCGAGGCTTCTGTGTCCTTAACAACCGATGACTCATTCAGCTGTCAGTGGGGTTCCCCTGTTGACAGCTGAAGTGTAAACTAAGTCCCGACAATTGGACTTGTAAAAAAAAAAAAGCGGCCGGGCAATGTTTATCAACAACATTGCTCGGCTGCTGAAACAAAAAGATAAAAAGAAACATTGTTTCTTTTTGTATCTTTCTGTTTCTTCATCTACAGATCAAAGGGATGAATTTCAATCTGCAGATGAAGTCAATTTTTTAAAGCAACTTGTCAAGTAAAAAAACAATTTCTCTGTTTAACCCCTTATTAACCCTTAATGAGCTCCTTATTCTCCTTCTCCATTTAATTATTATTTTCCTGCTAAAAAATGTTTTTATACACTTCTATTTTTATAAACTATTAATAATTAAAACTCTTTTTTGTTTGTTTGCTTTGTTTGTTAATATTTTTACACTTTTAACATATATTTACACATTTCACATTGAAAAAAGCGCCAAAAGATAAATAAAAATGTATTTAATTTGTAAATAACTTTTCAATGCTTTGTACCATTGCTGACAGCTAGGGATGAGCTTCGAGTTCGAGTCGAACTCATGTTCGACTCGAACATTGCCTGTTCGCCCGTTCGCCGAACAGCGAACAAATTGGGGTGTTCGCGGCAAATTCGAAAAATCTATGGGAGAAATCTAAAGTGCTAATTATAAAGGCTTATATGCAAGTTATTGTCCTAAAAAGTGTTTGGGGACCCGGGTCCTGCCCCAGGGGACATGTATCAATGCAAAAAGAAGTTTTAAAAACGGCCGTTTTTTCGGGAGCAGTGATTTTAATAATGCTTAAAATGAAAAAATAAAAGTGAAATATTCCTTTAAATTTCGTACCTGGGGGGGTGTGTATGATATGCATGTAAAGTGGCGCATGTTTCCCGTGCTTAGAACTGTCCCTGCAAAAAATGTCATTTTTGAAAGAAAAAAAGTCATTTAAAACTGACTCGCGGCTATTAATGAATTGTCGGCTCCCGGCAATACATACAAAAGTCATTGATAAAAAAAAAAAAAAAAGCGTGGGGGTTCCCCAGAATTCAATTACCAGGCCCTTCAGGTCTGGAATGGATATTAAGGGGAACCCCGCCGCAAATTTTAAATTTTTTTTACGTGGGGTTCCCCCATTTATCCATTCCAGGCCCTTCAGATCTGGCATGGATTTTAAGGGGAAGTCCACCCCAAATTTAAAAAAAAATGGCGTGGAGTCCCCCTAAAAATCCATACCAGACCCCTTATCCGAGCACGCAACCTGGCCGGCCGCAGGGGAAAAGGGGGGGACGAGAGAGCGGCCCCCCTCCCTCCTGAACCGTACCAGGCCACATGCCCTCAACATGGGGAGGATGTCCCCTTGTTGATGGGGACAAGGACCTCATCCCCACAACCCTTGCCCGGTGGTTGTGGGGGTCTGTGGGCGGGGGGCTTATCGGAATCTGGAAGACCCCTTTAACAAAGGGGACCCCCAGATCCCGCCCCCCCCTATGTGAATTGGTAAGGGGTACATTGTACCCCTACCATTTCACGAAGAACGCGTACGTTTTTTTTTTTAAAAAAACACACAAACACCTTGAAAAAGTCCTTAATTAAAAAAAAAACATTCCAGCGGTGAAATCCAGTGTCCCGCGGCGATCACGATGTCCAGCGCTGTCCTTCATTGGTTGTGCCTGAGCGGACCTGATGGGGAACTCCCTCTCAGTGTTTTAAATGTATAGACCCGCCCCTTCTAAAGTTCCCCATCAGGTCCGCTCAGCGGACCAGATGCGGAACATGAGAAGGGGCGGGTCTATACATGTATTACCAAAGTGAGAGCAGTTCCCCATCAGGTCCGCCCCCTCGGTATGTCGGACCCGCCTACGTCATTGGCCTGAGTGGGGAACTTTCTTCACTATGTAAATTTAAATTACACAGTGAAGGAAGTTCCCCGCTCAAGCCAATGACGTAGGCGGGTCCGACATACCGAGGGGGCGGACCTGATGGGGAACTGCTCTCACTTTGGTAATACATGTATAGACCCGCCCCTTCTCATGTTCCGCATCTGGTCCGCTGAGCGGACCTGATGGGGAACTTTAGAAGGGGCGGGTCTATACATTTAAAATACTGAGAGGGAGTTCCCCATCAGGTCCGCTCAGGCACAACCAATGAAGGACAGCACTGGACATCGGGATCGCCGCGGGACACTGGATTTCACCGCTGGAAATTTTTTTTGTTTTTTTTTAAATAAAGGACTTTTTCAAGGTGTTTGTGTGTTTTTTTAAACATTTTTTTACGCTTTCTTCGTGAAATGGTAGGGGTACAATGTACCCCTTACCAATTCACATGGGGGGGCGGGATCTGGGGGTCCCCTTTGTTAAAGGGGTCTTCCAGATTCCGATAAGCCCCCCGCCCGCAGACCCCCACAATCACCGGGCAAGGGTTGTGGGGATGAGGCCCTTGTCCCCATCAACATGGGGACATCCTCCCCATGTTGAGGGCATGTGGCCTGGTACGGTTCAGGAGGGAGGGGGGCCGCTCTCTCGTCCCCCCCTTTTCCCCTGCGGCCGGCCAGGTTGCGTGCTCGGATAAGGGGTCTGGTATGGATTTTTAGGGGGACTCCACGCCATTTTTTTTTTAAATTTGGGGTGGAGTTCCCCTTAAAATCCATGCCAGATCTGAAGGGCCTGGAATGGATATTTGGGGGAACCCCACGTCAATTTTTTTTAAAATTTGCGGCGGGGTTCCCCTTAATATCCATTCCAGACCTGAAGGGCCTGGTAATTGAATTCTGGGGAACCCCCACGCTTTTTTTTTTTTTTTTTATCAATGACTTTTGAATGTATTGCCGGGAGCCGACAATTCATTAATAGCCGCGAGTGAGTTTTAAATGCATTTTTTTCTTTCAAAAATGAAATTTTTTGCAGGGACAGTTCTAAGCACGGGAAACATGCGCCACTTCACATGCATATCATACACACCCCCCAGGTATGAAATTTAAAGGAATATTTCACTTTTATTTTTTCATTTTAAGCATTATTAAAATCACTGCTCCCGAAAAAACGGCCGTTTTTAAAACTTTTTTTTGCATTGATACATGTCCCCTGGGGCAGGACCCGGGTCCCCAAACACTTTTTAGGACAATAACTTGCATATTAGCCTTTATAATTAACACTTTAGATTTTGAACGTTCGAGTCCATTGTATTTAATAGGGTTCTAAAGTTCACGCGAACATTCTGTCTGTTCGCAGGTTCTGGTGCGAACCGAACAGGGGGGTTTTCGGCTCATCCCTGCTGACAGCTGAAGTGTAAACAAAAAAGTTGCGGTTGGTATCAGTAATTGGTACCAGTACTAAAAAAAAAAAGTATCGGCACTCGTACTCGTAATAAAAAATGGTATCGGCCAATCCCTAATTGTAACCATTATTGCTTAAGATCCCCAGGTAGAGGCCGGTCTGATGGATTTCCTGCTCTTTGGAAGCCTCATTTCCGCTGTGGACCCCGTCGCTGTGCTGGCCGTGTTTGAGGAGGTTCACGTCAACGAGACCCTTTTCATCATCGTGTTCGGAGAGTCTCTACTGAATGACGCCGTCACCGTGGTAAGTGCTACATGCACCAAAGCTTTCACCCCATTTTCCTGTGATAGAACAAAGACACACTGTGTAGGGGGCAGCGCACTCACACAGCTGGGAGCAGCAACTGTGTCCGTGCAGCTGCTGCATCCCAATAGACATGAACGGGACCGCCTGCATGGGAATGCATGGAACACCTCTGCACCCCTGTTGGGCAAACATGTCCCTCACATGTGTGAACGAGGCCTAAAGCTTATTGGTTTTGTCACCAGTATGAGAGGACCCTAAAAAGACATGGGATGAGAGGAGTCCCACACCAAAGCACCAACCAAGAAAGAACCTGTGACACCTCATTGGTTTTCTAAAACAGGGGTCTCCAAACTTTCTAAACTAATGGCCAGACTTTAGGGGGCCGGACAATGGGCAATGGGGTCAGTGGGAGGGATAGTACCCCATTATTAATGACAGTAGGAAGAATAATGCCCCATCATTGGTGTCAGTGGGAGGAATTATGCCCCGTCGTTGGTGTCAGTGGTTGGAATAGTGTCTTGTATTGGTGCTCCAAGGGCCGGATAAAGGCAAGTAAAGGTCCGCATCTGGCCCCCGGGCTGCAGTTCTAGAAAATGGATGTCAGTGGCAGGTAAGCTGCTCAACACTTCTGTCCTTAAAAAGGAGCTCCAGTCTCCCCCAAAAATGTAAAAGTCAGCAGCAACAAATACTGTAGCTGCTGACTTTTAATAGAAGGACACTTACTTGTTCAGGGATCCAGCGATGTCCTCACCTGAGCCGATTCTTCAATTGGCTTCAGGTCCAGCATCTTAAGTAAGGGAAACCGGCAGTGAAGCCTTCAAGCTTTCCTACTGCGCTCTGTGAATGGTCCAGCGGTCTTCTGGGACCTGTGATGTGTCCCAGAAGGTTGCGGGGGCAAGGAAGGGGGGGCAAACTTCCACTCCCAGCAGTGGGAGCGGGTACCTGTCAAAACCAGGTACCTGCTCCTCCTCCAAAAAGTGCCAAATGTGGCAGTGGAGGGGGGAGGATGCAAACAAGTGGAACTTCCCCTTTTGGTTCCGCTTTAACTGGGTGCTCCCTCTGCTTGTTACATCGGGGGCAGGAGAAAACAAAACTTTATTCCACAATAATTGCCAGTGCGATTCTGCCTACGATTCCAAATCATGCTAAAATCGCGGGCAAAACCTATGTCACGCAATTAGGTGCCATTACTCCTTAACGGCACTACAAATGCAGTTCGACTTTGATGCGATTGTCGCGCACGTGTGAAATTGCGCCTGAGCTTCTTTGCCACGACAAACACGCAAAGAGTAGCCCATTCAAGTGATTGGGCTGCCATATGCGTGACACACCGAAATGCATTTGAATCAGGCAAAACAATATTGTGAAAGGGAACGCGCATGTGAACAGGGCCTAAATGCAAAACCACTAAGTAGCTATTGCTACTTGTTTCAGACAATACATGGCCTTCTCTAGCCACTGGCATCTAAAGGGTTGAAGTATATGTAAACCCAGTCACTAAAATCACACATATACACCTAAAGTGATTGTAAAGTCTTGTTTAAAAAAAAGGAAATAAATAACAAACATGTTATACTTACCTACTCTGTGCAGTTGGTTTTGCACAGAGCAGCCTGGATCCTCCTCTTCTCGCGTCCCTCCTTGGCGCCCCTGGCCCCTCCCTTCTATCGAGTGCCCCCCACATTCATCAGCTTCCTATGGGGGCACTGGAGCCGAGTCACAGCTCCATGTGTCCATTCAGACACAGAACCCCGACCCGGCCCTGCCCCTTCTTTCCCCTGATTGGCTGACTGACTTTGATTGACAGCCACGGGAGCCAATGGCGCCGCTGCTGTGTCTCAGCCAATCAGGAGGAGTGTCCCTAACGGCATCTCGTGCTCTCGTGCACATCACTGGATCGAGATGAGGCTCAGGTAATTACAGGTCCTTCTCAAAAAATTAGCATATTGTGATAAAGTTCATTATTTTCTGTAATGTACTGATAAACATTAGACTTTCATATATTTTAGATTCATTACACACAACTGAAGTAGTTCAAGCCTTTTCTTGTTTTAATATTGATGATTTTGGCATACAGCTCATGAAAACCCAAAAATCCTATCTCAAAAAATTAGCATATTTCATCCGACCAATAAAAGAAAAGTGTTTTTAATACAAAAAAAGTCAACCTTGAAATAATTATGTTCAGTTATGCACTCAATACTTGGTCGGGAATCCTTTTGCAGAAATGACTGCTTCAATGCGGCGTGGCATGGAGGCAACCAGCCTGTGGCACTGCTGAGGTGTTATGGAGGCCCAGGATGCTTCGATAGCGGCCTTAAGCTCATCCAGAGTGTTGGGTCTTGCGTCTCTCAACTTTCTCTTCCCAATATCCCACAGATTCTCTATGGGGTTCAGGTCAGGAGAGTTGGCAGGCCAATTGAGCACAGTAATACCATGGTCAGTAAACCATTTACCAGTGGTTTTGGCACTGTGAGCAGGTGCCAGGTCGTGCTGAAAAATGAAATCTTCATCTCCATAAAGCTTTTCAGCAGATGGAAGCATGAAGTGCTCCAAAATCTCCTGATAGCTAGCTGCATTGACCCTGCCCTTGATAAAACACAGTGGACCAACACCAGCAGCTGACATGGCACCCCAGACCATCACTGAATGTGGGTACTTGACACTGGACTTCAGGCATTTTGGCATTTCCCTCTCCCCAGTAGTGATGAGCCGAACACCCCCGGGTTCGGTTCGCACCAGAACCCGCGAACGGACCGGAAGTTCGAACGAACATTAGAACCCTATTAAATACAATGGATGCGAACGTTCGAATTCTAAAGTGCTAATTATAACAACTATTATGCATGTTATTGTCCTAAAAAGGGTTTGGGAACCCGGGTTCTGCACCAGGGGACATGTATCAATGCAAAAAGAAGTTTTAAAAACGGTCGTTTTTCGGGAGCAGTCATTTTAATGATGCATAAAGTGAAAAAAAAAAGTCAAATATTCCTTTAAATATCGTACCTGGGGGGTGTCTAAAGTATGCCTGTGAAGTGCCACGTGTTTCCCGTGTTTAGAACTGTCCCTGCACAAAATGACACTTCTAAAGGAAAAAAAAGCCATTTAAAACTGCTTGCGGCTTTAATGTAATGTCTGGTCCCGGTAATATGGATGAAATTCTTTAAGAAAAATGGCATAGCTACCCCATGACCCCCCCCCCCCTACCCCAGCCCATTACCAGCCCCTTTGGGTCTTGTATGGATATTAAGGGGAACCCCGCACATAAAATAAAAAAGGCCCTATATACTCTGAACAGCCGTATACAGGCGGTGCATACAAGACAGGGACTGTAGGTTTGTTCTTATGTAGAATCTGTTTGTAATTTTGAACAGGTACATTGTTGAAGTGTAGCTCCAGCCCAAAAATCTATTTTTAAACTTTTTGGAAAACATAGGTAAGGGTTATCACCCCTGTAACATTTGTTTTGCTGTCTGTGCCCCTGTTCAGAACATTTCACCTCACTTTCCGTCCCAATGACAACTGTTTTTGAAATGTGGTGTTTTTCTTGAAACAAGGATTGCTGATAAAGCATCAGTACAGAGGAGACACCTTTCTCCCATATTTATTCTTACAGGAGAGAATTTTCCTTCCTAGTGGTAGATTTCCTCTCACTTCCTGTTGTCTTCTTGCGTTTGCAAGTAGGAGTCGTTTGTAAGTTGGATGTTTGAAAGTAGGGACCTGCCGTATATACTCTGCAGAAATAGGCCCCTTAGTTGTTGGTGTTGGCACAACACTGTAAGCACTCACAGTTACTCTTGGTTGGTGCTGGAACGCCCTGCTGTCAACTATTATATCAGGAATTTTAATTACATATAATTGTTGAACAGTGGTAGTAAAAATTGGGCCTTTGATGGTGGTGCTGGTGCCACAACACTGTAAGCCCTGACAGTTACTCTTGGTGGGTGCAGCAATGGGCCCTGCTGTGAATTATTAGATCAAGAATTGTAATTACATGCCCCTGTTGAACAGGGGCTGAAAAATTGGGCCTTAGGCACTGGTGGCACAACACTGCAACCCCTCACAGATACTGTACTTGGAGCACAGCAATGAGCCCTGTTGCAAAGTATTGCTTCAAAAATTGTAATGACACGCCCCTGTTAAACAGGGGCTGAAAAATTGGGCCTTAGGCACTGGTGGCACAACACTGCAACTCCTCACAGATACTGTACTTGGAGCACAGCAATGAGCCCTGTTGCAAAGTATTGCTTCAAAAATTGTAATGACACGCCCCTGTTAAACAGGGGCTGAAAAATTGGGCCTTAGGCACTGGTGGCACAACACTGCAACTCCTCACAGATACTGTACTTGGAGCACAGCAATGAGCCCTGTTGCAAAGTATTGCTTCAAAAATTGTAATTACACGCCCCTGTTAAACAGGGGCTGAAAAATTGGGCGTTAGGCACTGGTGGCGGCACCCATAAACAAAAATGATCTTCCAAGCTATCATCATCAATCGTATCATTGAGGACTCGGAGGAGGAGGATAGCCAGTCAACATAACAGCACAGGCACTCAGCATCAGCATCAGTCTTGAAGGGATGTGACATTTTAAAATCAATTAGTCTGTTATATCAGCATCAGGTGTGTGGTAGCTGGTGGTGATCCAAGACTGGTTCATCTTGATGAAAGTCAGTCGATCAACCGAGTCGGTGGACAGGCGCACCCTGTGATCCGTGACAAATCCTCCAGCAGCACTGAATGTGCGTTCCGAAAGAACGCTGGATGCAGGACAGGCCAGTAGCTCAATTGCATACTGTGCAAGCTCTGGCCAGTGATCCATCCTCAAGACCCAGTAAGCCAGAGGATTTTCGGTGGGGAAGGTGTCCAAGTCTGACCTTGCCCCTAGATATTCCTGCACCATGTTTATCAGACGCTGGCGATGGTTGCTGGAACCAATCATACTTTGGGGCTGCGGACTAAAGAATTGTCTGAACGCATCGGTCAGACGGCCACCTTCCCCACCGCTCCTTCTTTGACTGGCCGAAGCCTCAGCAACTCGTTGTCCAGGACCAGGAGTTTGCAACCTCCCAGTCTCTGGGAACGCGTTGCACAGACCTTTCTGCAAGGCCTCCCGGAGTTGTCTCATCCTCTGCTCCCTCTGCGACGGTAACATAAGGTCCGCAACCTTACCCTTGTACCGTGGATCAAGGAGAGTGGCCAGCCAGTAATGGTCCCTCTCCTTGATCCGAAGAATACGAGGATCCTTCCGCAGACTTTGCAGGATCAGGGAGGCCATGCAGCGTAGGTTTGCTGAGGCATTCGCTCCGGAGTCCTCTGGGTCACTAAGGACGACATGATCCGCAGCCACCTCCTCCCAGCCACGTACAAGTCCACTGGTTTCTTGGGACTGTAAATCATCCCTAAAAGACTGCTGCTGATGATGCTGAGTGCCAGCCTCCACCTCCATGCTGACACAATCCTCCTCCTCCTCCTCCTCCTCCTCCTCCTCTTCCTGTGCGATGGGTGGGACAGAAGGAACACTGTCTGGGTAAAGGGGGCCTTGAGAGGCAAGGAAGTCCTCCTCTTCCTGCCTCTGTTCTGCCTCAAGTGCCCTGTCCATTATTCCACGCAGCGTGTGCTCCAACAGGTGGACAAGAGGTACAGTGTCACTGATGCATGCACTGTCACTGCTCACCATCCTCGTGGCCTCCTCAAATGGTGCCAGGACAGTGCATGCATCCCTGATCATGCCCCACTGGCGTGGAGAAAAAAAACCAAGCTCCCCTGACCCTGTCCTGGTGCCGTAGTCGCACAGGTACTCATTGATGGCCCTCTGCTGCGTGTGCAGCCGCTGCAGCATGGCCAACGTTGAGTTCCACCTGGTGGGCATGTCACATATAAGGCGGTTCTTGGGCAGGTTCAACTCCTTTTGCAGCTCAGCCAGGCGAGCACTGGCATTATAAGATCTGCGGAAATGCACACAGACTTTCCTGGCCTGCCTCAGGACATCCTGTAAGCCCGGGTACCTGCCCAAGAACCGCTGCACCACCAGGTTAAGGACGTGAGCCACACAGGGCACATGGGTCAGTTGTCCCTGTCGGAGGGCGGAGAGGAGGTTGGTGCCATTGTCGCAAACCACCATTCCTGGCTTAAGCTGGCGTGGCGTCAACCACCTCTCGGCCTGGCCCTGCAGAGCAGACAGGACCTCTGCCCCAGTGTGGCTTCTGTCCCCCAAACACACCAGCGCAAGCACGGCATGGCATCTTTTTGCCTGCGTACTTGCGTAGCCCCGTGAACGGCTACGGAGCACCGCTGGTTCATAGGACAAACCACAGGAAGAGGCCATGGAGGAAGAAGAAGAGGAGGGGGTGGAGGAGAGAGGTGTGTCACAACCAGTAGTAGCATTTTGGAGGCGTGGCGGTGGGACAACCTCCAACACTACTGCACCTTGTCCTGAATCCTTCCCAGCTGCCAAAAGAGTGACCCAATGGGCCGTGAAAGAAAGGTAACGTCCCTGTCCATGCCTGCTGGACCATGAGTCAGCGGTAATATGCACCTTACCGCTGACCGCCCTGTCCAGCGAGGCCAAGACATTGCCTTCCACATGCCGGTAGAGAGCCGGAATAGCCTTCCGTGAGAAAAAGTGGCGTTTGGGAACCTGCCACTGAGGAACCGCACATTGCACAAACTCACGGAAGGGGGCCGAGTCTACCAACTGAAAAGGCAGCAGTTGAAGCGCTAGCAATTTAGCCAAGCTAGCATTCAACCGCTGGGCATGTGGATGGCTGGGAGTGAACTTCTTTCGACGGTCCAGCAGCTGGGGCAGGGAAATTTGCCTGCTAGAATCGGACGTCGGTGTACTGCTAGCAGAGTGGGCGCAAGTACTTGGCTGTGACACACCTAATTCTACACCTTCATTCCTCTCAGTGCATGTTTCAGAGAGGACTGAAGTTATAGTGGGGTTGGAGATCCCAGCTGATGCGGTGCAAGGAGAGGTCCGCTTTGTTCTTTGGTGTGGGTCTTTGAGGTAGGCTTGCCAACGAGCTGCATGGCAGGTCAACATATGTCTGGTCAGGCATGTGGTACCCAAGCGGCTGATGTTTTGGCCACGCGATATACGCTTGAGACATATGTTGCAAACAGCAGCTGTGCGATCTGATGCACTAGCCTCAAAAAAGGCCCACACCAAAGAACTTTTTGAATGACGGGCAGAGGCAGCGCCCTGCACAGGCGGAGCTCTGCGGTGTGATTCCGTCGGTGTACTGCCCTTACGCTGGCCACCAAAGGGCATCCTGCCTCGTTGGAGATGTGCCTCCTCCTCATCCTCCTCCTCCTCCTCTCTCCTATTAGGCACCCACGTGGAGTCATTGACCTCATCATCCCCTCCCTCCTCATCACTGGAGCCAATCTGGCAGTATGCTGCAGCTGCTGGAACATGACTGCCAGATTGGTGTCCTTCTTGAGCATCCCCTCTGTCTGCTCTCACGCTACTGCCTTCCTCTAGCTGGGTTTCATCATCAGACCCTTCGAAACGCTGGGCATCCTCCTGGAGCATGTACCCAACACTGTGCTGAAACAGTTCGGGGGACTCCTCAGGAGGAGGACATGGTGGGTCTAGGGAAGGAGTGACTGATGATTTGTCTGACATTGATACCAGGGAAGACGACGCTTTGGCAGCTGCTTTTCCAGTACCCTGAGCCTGGGTGAGAGAGGATGAGGAGGAGGAGGAGGGCTTGGTCATCCACTCTACCAAGTCTTCGGCATGATGTGGCTCAACATGTCCAGCTGCCGAAAAGAAGGACAAGCGTGTCCCATGGCCATGTGCTGATGACAATGCACCGCGTCCACGACCAGCACTGTTGCCCCCAGACACAGAGCCTGCTTGCCCTCTTTTATTGCCTCCTGACTGTCTGCCTCTCCTTGTTTGCCTTCCAGACATTCTAATAGATGGCCTGCAGGGAGATGGGAAAAAAGCAATAAGGGCTACCTTCAGGTGTCCTTCTCTGTCCCTGGAAACAAGGACTTGCAGAGTGAAAGAAAAAAAACACTCTCCCTACCTACAGTTTTCTGTCCCTAGAAAAAATGTTTTTTTTAATCACAATATAGCACAAGGAAAATTAACTCACTGTCCTTACAGGTCCCTGGAAACAAGGACTTGCAGAGTGAAAGAAAAAAAACACTCTCCCTACCTACAGTTTTCTGTCCCTAGAAAAAAATGTTTTTTTTAATCACAATATAGCAAAAGGACAATTCACTCACTGTCCTTCCAGGTCCCTGGAAACAAGGACTTGCAGAGTGAAAGAAACTGACACTGTCCCTACCTAGAGTTTTCTGTCCCTGGAATAAATGTTTTTTTCAGCACAATATAGCACAAGGACAATTAACTCACTGTCCTTACAGGTCCCTGGAAACAAGGACTTGCAGAGTGAAAGAAAAAAAATACTCTCCCTACCTACAGTTTTCTGTCCCTAGAAAAAAATGTTTTTTTTAATCACAATATAGCAAAAGGACAATTCACTCACTGTCCTTCCAGGTCCCTGGAAACAAGGACTTGCAGAGTGAAAGAAACTGACACTGTCCCTACCTAGAGTTTTCTGTCCCTAGAATAAATGTTTTTTTTAATCACAATATAGCAAAAGGACAATTCACTCACTGTCCTTCCAGGTCCCTGGAAACAAGGACTTGCAGAGTGAAAGAAACTGACACTGTCCCTACCTAGAGTTTTCTGTCCCTAGAATAAATGTTTTTTTTAATCACAATATAGCAAAAGGACAATTCACTCACTGTCCTTCCAGGTCCCTGGAAACAAGGACTTGCAGAGTGAAAGAAACTGACACTGTCCCTACCTAGAGTTTTCTGTCCCTAGAATAAATGTTTTTTTTAATCACAATATAGCAAAAGGACAATTCACTCACTGTCCTTACAGGTCCCTGGAAACAAGGACTTGCAGAGTGAAAGAAAAAAAACACTCTCCCTACCTACAGTTTTCTGTCCCTAGAAAAAAATGTTTTTTTTAATCACAATATAGCAAAAGGACAATTCACTCACTGTCCTTCCAGGTCCCTGGAAACAAGGACTTGCAGAGTGAAAGAAACTGACACTGTCCCTACCTAGAGTTTTCTGTCCCTGGAATAAATGTTTTTTTCAGCACAATATAGCACAAGGACAATTAACTCACTGTCCTTACAGGTCCCTGGAAACAAGGACTTGCAGAGTGAAAGAAAAAAAATACTCTCCCTACCTACAGTTTTCTGTCCCTAGAAAAAAATGTTTTTTTTAATCACAATATAGCAAAAGGACAATTCACTCACTGTCCTTCCAGGTCCCTGGAAACAAGGACTTGCAGAGTGAAAGAAACTGACACTGTCCCTACCTAGAGTTTTCTGTCCCTAGAATAAATGTTTTTTTTAATCACAATATAGCAAAAGGACAATTCACTCACTGTCCTTCCAGGTCCCTGGAAACAAGGACTTGCAGAGTGAAAGAAACTGACACTGTCCCTACCTAGAGTTTTCTGTCCCTAGAATAAATGTTTTTTTTAATCACAATATAGCAAAAGGACAATTCACTCACTGTCCTTCCAGGTCCCTGGAAACAAGGACTTGCAGAGTGAAAGAAACTGACACTGTCCCTACCTAGAGTTTTCTGTCCCTAGAATAAATGTTTTTTTTAATCACAATATAGCAAAAGGACAATTCACTCACTGTCCTTCCAGGTCCCTGGAAACAAGGACTTGCAGAGTGAAAGAAACTGACACTGTCCCTACCTAGAGTTTTCTGTCCCTAGAATAAATGTTTTTTTTTAAGCACACTATAGCAGAAGCACAAAACACACTGACACTCTCCCTACCTATCCTTCTCTTTCCCTAAACTAAAGGAATCCAGGTTAAGCAAGAAAGAAATAACAGTCACTGTCCCTGCCTATGCTACTCTATCCCTGCTCCGGAACACACTACACTAGGCCGCCGTGCTGGCGGCCTTTTATAGTGTGGGGCGTGTACTAAACACCCTCAGCAATAATTGGCCACAGGCATCCTGCCTGTGGCCAATCATTGCTCTCCTCGCTGCCGGCGCTGTGATTGGCCAAGCATGCGGGGTCACAGTGCATGCTTGGCCAATCACAGCGCCTGGATGACACTGCGATGGCGTAGTGCATTGTGGGCCGTTCGCGTCACTCGAATTTGGCGCGAACGGCCCAAATCGTTCGATCTTCGTCGAACGATCGAACAGCCAATGTTCGAGTCGAACGTATGTTCGACTCGAACACGAAGCTCATCCCTACTCCCCAGTCTTCCTCCAGACTCTGGCACCTTGATTTCCGAATGTACTTTGGACCACTGAGCAACAGTCCAGTGCTGCTTCTCTGTAGCCCAGGTCAGGCGCTTCTGCTGCTGTTTCTGGTTCAAAAGTGGCTTGACCTGGGGAATGCGGCACCTGTAGCCCATTTCCTGCACACACCTGTTCACGGTGGCTCTGGATGTTTCTACTCCAGACTCAGTCCACTGCTTCCGCAGGTCCTCCAAGGTCTGGAATCGGTCCTTCTCCACAATCTTCTTCAGGGTCCGGTCACCTCTTCTCGTTGTGCAGCGTTTTCTGCCACACTTTTTCCTTCCCACAGACTTCCCACTGAGGTGCCTTGATACAGCACTCTGGGAACAGCCTATTCGTTCAGAAATTTCTTTCTGTGTCTTACCCTCTTGCTTGAGGGTGTCAATGATGGCCTTCTGGACAGCAGTCAGGTCGGCAGTCTTACCCATGATTGCGGTTTTGAATAATGAACCAGGCTGGGAGTTTTTAAAAGCCTCAGGAATCTTTTGCAGGTGTTTAGAGTTAATTAGTTGATTCAGATGATTAGGTTAATAGCTCGTTTAGAGAACCTTTTCATGATATGCTAATTTTTTGAGATAGGAATTTTGGGTTTTCATGAGCTGTATGCCAAAATCATCAATATTAAAACAAGAAAAGGCTTGAACTACTTCAGTTGTGTGTAATGAATCTAAAATATATGAAAGTCTAATGTTTATCAGTACATTACAGAAAATAATGAACTTTATCACAATATGCTAATTTTTTGAGAAGGACCTGTATTAAGGGGGGACTGGGGGTGCTGCTATGCAGAGAAGGTTAAGGTACACACTATCGGATATTCCGACAACAATTGTCCGATGGACGTGTTTTGTCGGATAATCCGACCGTCTGTATGCTCCATCGGACAATTGTTGTCGGAATTTCCGACAACAAATGTTGGATGTTCATGCTCTCAAATTGTCCGACAACAAATGTGTTCCGTTGGATTATCCGATCGCGTGTACACAAATCCATCAGACTAAAATCCAAAGTACAAACACGCATGCTCCGAACCAATGCTAACCATAAGACAACATTAACAGAAGTTGCCCAAAGGGTGGCGCTAAAGAGCAGAAAAATCATGTGGTTTGGTGAATGTTGGCTGAAAAAGTTCTGCCGTCTGTATGCAGAACAAGTTCACGGACAACGCCCTTCGGACACAAAATCCACAAATTTGTCCGATGGAAGTCCGATCGTGTGTATGAGGCTTTAGACATTCGTGGACATCGCTGGAGAGAGATGAGGCTCAGGTAAGTAATTAGGGGGTGCTGAGGGGGGGGGGGGCTGCCACACACAAAGTTTTTTATCTTCATGCATAGAATGCATGAAGATGAAAAAACCTTGTGCCTTTACAACTCCTTCA
The DNA here is from genome assembly GCA_029206835.1 of Rana muscosa. Lineage (NCBI taxonomy): Eukaryota > Metazoa > Chordata > Amphibia > Anura > Ranidae > Rana > Rana muscosa. The sequence continues at coordinate 310,213,231 of CM055119.1, read as the reverse complement.
CGATCACTCCTTTGCCACATCCGTAAATTCAAATTTAGAACAAAAATAAAACCACTAGGTCGGACTTAAGAGGCAGATTGGACCACAATATTTATGTTAAAAAGAAAATCATATTTTATTTGTACATAGAAGACATTAAAAGAACCCAAATTTTCATTTAAAAAGGTGTATTCACATGTAATACATGTTTTTAAATGAAATTTTGTGTTTTTTGTATACCGAAATTCTTTTTATGTTTTCTATGTACAAATAATTATTTTATTTTTTTACATAAAAATTGTGGTCTAGTCTGCCTCTAAAGTCCGACCTAGTGGTTTTCTTTTTGTTTCCTTGTGGTTGTAAACTGAGGCTCAAGGTTTTTTAACCTTCTCTACACAGCAGAACCCCCAGTCCCCTCCTAATAATTACCTGAGCCTCACCTCGATCCAGTGATGTGCCTTGACTCTCAGGGGACTCTGCCTGCTCATTGGCTGAGACTGCAATGGCTCCTACTGCTGTCAATCACAGCCACTGAACCAATCAGGAGAGAGAGGGGGCGGGGTCGAGCTGCAGCTCTGTGTGTGTGAATGGACACGCAGAGACGCAGCTCGGGAGTGAGCCTGCTCGGGTGCCCCCCATTGCAAGCTGCTTGCTCTGAGGGGCCAGAAGCGCCGGAAGGGGACCTGAGAAGAAGAGGATCAGGGCTGCTCTGTGCAAAACCATTACACAGAGCAGGTAAGTATAACGTATTTGTTATTTAAAAAAAAAAAAAAAGAGACTATATCACTTTAAAGGAACACTCAAGAGAATATTTTTTTTTTTTTTAATAACAAACACGTTATACTTACCTCCACTGTGCAGTTCGTTTTGCACAGAGTGGCCCCGAACCTGGTCTTCTGGGGTCCCTCGGCGGCTGTCTCGGCTCCCCCCTCAAGAACTTTCCACCTTCATGTGAGCTTGCATAGTGGTGAGTTCTTGCGGGCGCGCTCCTGTGATACAGCCGGCGGCCATAGCTGCTCACTATATCACTCGGCCCCACCCCCCGGCGCGTCGCGTCATTGGATATGATTGACAGCAATGCGAGCCAATGGCTGCGCTGCTTTCAATCAACCAATGAATGAGCCGACTGAGAAGCCTGCGCGTTCACGGCGTGGGACTTTCGAGGGGTCAGGTAAGTAAACGGGGGCTCGGGGGGGCCGCAAATGCTCGGATGTTTTTTCACCTTAATGCATAGATTGCATCAAGGTGAAAAAACATGTACCTTTACTACCCCTTTAAGCATGTTATTGCTGGGTTTATTATGTTTAAATCTGTAGCTTTCATTACAATCATCTCTGGTGATCCTGTCATGAAGGTCCTTGTTCAGCACTCCCTGTTATAGATTGACAACGCTCTGTCCCTGTCTCCCAATTGTCTTTCTGTGTTGTCACCCAAGCTATAGGCGTAGAATACAAGTGGCCATTCCAGCACACATTACGCAGGCATGGATCGCTGTTGTCATAATCGGGAAACCCAACCTGAGAAATGCAATGCAGCTATTGCTGGAGTGCATATAGGGCAGGAAGGGGCTGCATGAGATCTGCAGCATCAAGTGACAACAGAAGATTAAAAATAAAGTAAAAACAAGTATTTTATCATATGTAGTGCTTTAGGCAAACTAAACGTCCTTCATTTAAGGTTTAGATTCTTTAATCTGTTCTCATTATAATTTAATTTAGACATTTTGGAAGTGAGCTGCCCTGCTGGTGCCATCCTTTATTTATCGGCATTGAGTGACACGCAGACCTCTTTCGTTCTGTCGTGTTGCGCTGTCTTGGCTGAGCCATCTATAAGATCGTTATTAGTATCAGATGGCATCAGAGCAGAAGACCAACTGCTGCAGTTCTCTGCGAGAGTACTTATCGCATGCACTGCTATTCAGGGCCGCCATCAGGAATTTTAAGGGCCCCTTACACAGCTTCAGGCATGGGCCCCCTGGAGCAGAGAGGAGATCCGGGGGGGGGGGGGGGTGCTGCCGCTGCAAATTGAGAAGCGGGGTGGGGCTGCCGCGAATTGAGAAGCAGGGGGGTGCCACAAATTGGGAAGCGGGGGGGTGGTGCTGTCGCCGCGAATTGTTGAGGTCGGGGGGGGGGGGGGCTTTGGGTGCTGGCGAACAAAAAACCCCCCAAAAGAACAAAAAAAAAAGGGGGGTTGCCATCCGGGGCCCTGGGGACCTCTGGGCCCCTTACAAAAATAAAATAAAAAATTTAATAAAATTATAATTATTATTTTTTTTTTATAAAAATAAATACATAAAAAGGGGGGTTGCCATCCGGGGCCCTGGGGACCTTACATAAAAAATAAAAATAAAATAAATAAATAAAAAACTTATAAAAAAAAGGGGGGTTGCCATCCAGGTCCCTGGGGACCTCTGAGCCCCTTACAAAAAAATAAAAAGGGGGGTTGCCATCCGGGCCCCTGTGGACCTCCGGGCCCCTTACAAGTGTACTGCCTGTACCCCCCTGATGGCGGCCCTGCTGCTGGTGTACAACTGATGTATCCAGACTGGTAGTAAATACGAAATGACTGTGCAGAAGAGCTTACTATTTAGTTAAAGTGGATTTAAATCCAATCAAAAAAAAATCTCATATAAGCTTTAACATGTTTGTAGTGCTTACCCAGGAGCCACTGGTGATGATCATTTCTGCCATGACTCCTAAAAGCCCCTTGGGCCCTACTGACACATCTGGTTAGAGGTAAAAGACCGCTCACACCTAAATAACTTCGGTGTTAGTAAGTCACAGATGTATAATAATGCACGGAAAATAGGCCAAAGACTACCGGATGATAAGTTAAGTAAATGTATTATATCAAAGCAGGTAAGCAATGCAAGACTTGGCATCAATCAATAAAAACTTCAAAATTGCAGAACTAATAAAGTAAATTCTGGCCTATCACATGAGGAAATACCTAAACTGTATCAATGTTAGTCCAAACTTTACCTGACATAACTATTAATGAGCAAAATCAGACCCAAATACCGTCTCTTACAAAAGTAAGTACACCCCTCACATTTTTTGAACGATTTTTATTCTATCTTTTCATGTGACAAGACTAAAGAAATGACACTTTGCTACAATGTAAAGTAGTGAGTGTACAGCTTGTATAACAGTGTAAATTTGCTGTCCCCTCAAAATAACTCAACACACAGGGGCCATTAATGTCTAAACCGCTGGCAACAAAAGTGAGTACACCCCTAAGTGAAAATGTCCGAATTGGGCCCCAAAGTGTCAATCTTTTGAGTAGCCACCATTATTTTCCAGCACTGCCTTAACCCTCTTGGGCATGGAGTTCACCAGAGCTTCACAGGTTGGCACTGGAGTCCTCTTCCCCTCCTCCATGATGACATCACGGAGCTGGTGGATGTTGGAGACCTTGCGCTCCTCCACCTTCCATTTGAGGATGTCCCACAGATGATCAATAGGGTTTAGGTCTGGAGACATGCTTGGCCAGTCCATCACCTTTACCCTCAGCTTCTTTAGCAAGGCAGTGGTGGTCTTGGAGGTGTGTTTGGGGTCGTTATGTTGGAATACTGCCCTGCGGTCCAGTCTCTGAAGGGAGGGGATCATGCTCTGCTTCAGTAGGTCACAGTACATGTTGGCATTCATGGTTCCCTCAATGATCTGTAGCTCCCCAGTGCCAGCAGCACTCATGCAGCCCCAGACCATGACACTCCCACCACCATGCTTGACTGTAGGCGAGACACACTTGTCTTTGTTCTCCTCACCTGGTTGCCGCCACACATGCTTGATACCTTCTGAACCAAATAAGTTTATTTTGGTCTCATCAGACCACAGGACATGGCTCCAGTAATCCATGTCCTTAGTCTGCTTGTCTTCAGTAAACTGTTTTGGGTTTTCTTGTGCATCTTCTTTAGAAGAGGCTCTCTTCTCGGACGACAGTCATGCAGACCAATTTGATGCAGTGTGCAGCGTATGGTCTGAGCACTGACAGGCTGACCCCCCACCCCTTCAACCTGTGCAGCAATGCTGGCAGCACTCATTTGTCTATTTCCCAAAGACAACCTCTGGATATGGCGCTGAGCACGTGACCTCAACGTCTTTGGTCAACCATGGCGAGGCCTGTTCTGAGTGGAACCTGTCCTGTTAAACCGCTGTATGGTCTTGGCCACCGTGCTGCAGCTCAGTTTCAGGGTCTTGGCAATCTTCTTATAGCCTAGGCCAGGGATATGCAATTAGCGGACCTCCAGCTGTTGCCAAACTACAAGTCCCATGAGGCATAGCGAGACTCTGACAGCAGCAAGCATGACACCCAGAGGCAGAGGCATGATGGGACTTGTAGTTTTGCAACAGCTGGAGGTCCGCTAATTGCATATCCATGGCCTAGGCCATCTTTATGTAGAGCAACAATTCTTTTTTTCAGATCCTCAGAGTTCTTTGCCATGAGGTGCCATGATGAACTTTCAGTGACCAGTATGAGAGAGTGAGAGCGATAACACCAAATGTAACACACCTGCTCCCCATTCACACCTGGGACCTTGTAACACTAATGAGTCACATGACACCGGGGAGGGAAACTGGCTCGTTTGTTGCAGAGGATGAGAAGATGCTCAAAATCTGATTTGTAGCTTCGTGCAGACTTCTGGGAAAATCAGTGAGCCAATCACACAAGCAGGAAATGACATATCTGGATGGCTTTCCATATACCATCTGTGTACAGAACACCTTCAGGTTACCATATTGCATTTTACAGAAAATTACAGTGGCTGCATATTAAAGTGTTACTAAACCCAGAAGCCTGCAGTCACTATATCTGGTCTCCCCGGGAGCCTGCAGTCACTATATCTGGTCTCCCCGGGAGCCTGCAGTCACTATATCTGGTCTCCCCAGGAGCCTGCAGTCTCTATATCTGGTCTCCCCAGGAGCCTGCATTCTCTATATCTGGTCTCCCCAGGAGCCTGCATTCACTATATCTGGTCTCCCCAGGAGCCTGCATTCACTATATCTGGTCTTCCCAGAAGCCTGCAGTCACTATATCTGGTCTCCCCGGGAGCCTGCAGTCACTATATCTGGTCTCCCCGGGAGCCTGCAGTCACTATATCTGGTCTCCCCAGGAGCCTGCAGTCTCTATATCTGGTCTCCCCAGGAGCCTGCATTCTCTATATCTGGTCTCCCCAGGAGCCTGCATTCACTATATCTGGTCTCCCCAGGAGCCTGCATTCACTATATCTGGTCTTCCCAGAAGCCTGCAGTCACTATATCTGGTCTCCCCGGGAGCCTGCAGTCACTATATCTGGTCTCCCCGGGAGCCTGCAGTCACTATATCTGGTCTCCCCGGGAGCCTGCAGTCACTATATCTGGTCTCCCCGGGAGCCTGCAGTCTCTATATCTGGTCTCCCCAGGAGCCTGCAGTCTCTATATCTGGTCTCCCCAGGAGCCTGCATTCTCTATATCTGGTCTCCCCAGGAGCCTGCATTCTCTATATCTGGTGCAATTATTTTAGTAAATATAAACTGCTAAATACCTTTTCTCATCAGCAGTAAGGATGAGCTCCGGCGTGTTCGCATAGTACACGTGCAGAGCCCGCCAGGAAGTCGGCACCACGCTGCGCTAATCTCTGCTCTGCTGCAGAGATCGGGAAATGTCTCCCTGGCTGTGATTAGCGCAGCGCCGTGCCGACTTCCTGGCGGGCTCTGCGCGTGTACTATGCGGACACGCCGGAGCTCATCCTTAATCAGCAGTATATAGCAATCTTGTGACTTCTATCAGTGTCTGGTTAAAGTTCTAGGAGTTTTCATTCTACTCTGACTGTCCTTTGAGGCTGCAGGACCCCTGACCCTCTGTCTGGACAGCGCTGATTTGTGCAAATCACATGTACTCTCCCAAGAAATTAAACACTATCTAGCAATAAATACCAAACTGAGCCTGTGCAGAGTGCCCCCAAGGCCCTGTTCTGACAGGAGATGGATTGGGGACAGTGGAAGAAGGGGAGGATCAGAGAAGACAGGATCAAAACAGCCTTTTTACACAATGCAGAGGATTAATTGTACTGTAAGACCCCTTTCACACTGGGGCTGTTTTCAGGCGCTTTAGCGCTGGAAATAGAATCTGCCAAGCGCCTGAAACCACCTCCCATTTATTCAAGTGTGAATTTTCACACTGGGGCGGTGCGCTTGCGGGATGTTCCGAAAAAGTCCTGCAAGCAGCATCTTTGTGGCGAGTTGGGAGCGCTGTATTTAGCACTCCCAAAACGTCCTGACTATTGGAATGAATTGGCAGTGCTTCGGAAGCGCCTGAAAAGCAATTCGGAAGTGTCGCAACATGGGGTTAAAAGCGCCCCGCTAGTGGCCGAAAAGTGCCGCTAAAACGAGCAGCGCTTTAGCGCTTACGCGACCGCGGATTCAGTGTGAAAGGGGTCTTCCTGTTCCACAGTGAGTATAACAAGCATGCTTTACTGCTTATACAGACTGATTGTACTGTTGTGGGTTTAGTAACACTTTAAAAAGGAAAGGTCATTTTTAATAACATACAATTACAATATGACTTGTGTCACAATAGTATATTATTATTATTATACAGGATTTATATAGCACTAATAATTTACGCAGCGTTTTACAACATAAGGGCAGACAGTACAATTACAAAACAGTTCAATACAGGAGGAATCAGAGGGCCCTGCTCATTAGAGCTTACAATCTAAGAGGGAGGGTCAAGAGATACAAAAGATAGTACTTGTGGGGGGGGATGGGCTGACGGAGAAAATAAATGTACAGTTGTTAGGTGGGGGGCCGGATAGGCCTCTCTGAAGAGACGAGATTGTCTAAAAGTGGACAGGTTAGGAGATAGTCAGACAGATTGGGGTAGGGAGTTCCAGAGGATGGGGGAATCTCTGGAGAAGTCCTGGAGGCGAGAATAAGAGGAGGTGACGAGGCAGCTAGAGAGCAGGAGGTCTTAGGAGGAAATAAGAGAACGAATTCGCTAAATTATTATTACCGGTATTTATTTTTTTGCCGTATTGTTTTTCCAGGTGGCGTCACCTTTTAATAAAACCTTTATAAAGCTAAGTCAATATAATCAGCTGCCCGGAATCTCATATAGCGTCAAAATCCAGGTTGATTAAACTGCACGCAGATATGTAATGTTTGTCTAGAACACGGATTAAACCGCTTTTTTTATTATTTTTTTTCCTCCCCTGGCGAGTAATTGGAATTATTGATCTGTTTTTCCTCGCTCTTTATTTGCAGTGGCCGTCACACAGAGACGTCGTGCTCTGGAGGCGTTGGTTGGGTTTGAATGGACAATAAGGAGGCACTTTCTGTTAAAATAGGACAACGTTCGCATCACAGAAGAGTTTTTATGACAACCCAAATGCCATGAGGCCGCGCGTTTTCCATACAGGTGGTAAAACAACAAAATAAAAACATTGTTTCCTTTTCAAAGAAAAATAAACTCATTTCAGCCCTCATCTGACCTGAATAAATGCCCCCCCCCCCCCCCCCCCCCGCTATCAACTGTACCAGGAAGTTGGTAGATGTTCACCAGCTGTACACCGATTCACTAAGATCTCACATAGTATAGGGTGACCAGACATCCCCGGTTTCCGGGGACAGTCCCCAGATTGAGGACACTGTCCCCGGACCAAGTCTGTCCCCGGTTTTGTCCCCGGATTGGATTTGAACAGGGGCTGGGGCAATTTCAAAGACAGTGCAGAATTAAAAAAAAAAATCTGAATTACACCCCCCCCCCACTCCTACTAGCTTAGGGGGGTGTCTTTTTTCCATTATCTGTGCCCCTTTCTGATGATCATGTGCTGGTCGGAGCGGAGGGAATATTTCTTCAGTTTCGGGTGCCCATTCAGCTCCGCTCGCATATTCTTCTGTCTTGGCTCAAGTCCCGGCCAGCCGCCTGCCTGCTTATCTCCTTGCCTTCCCTGGTGGAGTGATCTTCCTCCGCTCCCCACCCAGTAGTAGCCGGGGCCCGGAGAGTAAAGCCGCGTACACACAACCAGTTTTCATGACGAGAAAAATTCAATTTTTTATTTGGTCATTAAAAACGATTGTGTGTGGGCTCCAGAGCATTTTTCACAACGTGAAAAATGGGCATTAAAAATTTAGAACCTGCTCTAATTTTTTCTCGTTGTTTTTCACGTCGTGAAAAACGGCCGTGTGTAGGCTTTAACGACGTGAAAAAAAAATGCGCATGCTCAGAAGCAAGTGATGAGACGGGAGCGCTCGTTCTGGTAAAACTAGCGTTCGTAATAGAGATAGCACATTCGTCACGCTGTAACGGACTGAAAAGCACGAGGCTAAAAAGCGCAAATCGTTTCTCAACAAACTTTTACTAACACGAGGATCAGCAAAAGCAGCCCAAAGGGTGGCGCCATCCAAATGGAGCTTCCCCTTTATAGTGCCGTTGTACGTGTTGTACTTCACCGCGCTTTGCTCAAGCATTTTTTTCCACGATAGTGTGTAGGCAAGGCAGGCTTGAGAAGAATCACGTCGAGAAAAACTTTGTTTTTTCCAATGACATTAAAAAACGGTCGTGTGTACGCGGCATAAGACTTGACAGGCTGTGAGGCGGGCGGCGACGGGCAGAGAGTCGCTGATTGCCGCCGTTACTAGTAAAAAAAAAAATATGTCCCCGGATTTCATTTTAAAAATCTGGTCACCTTAACATAGGAATTAACATGGTAACTTTATTTTAAATATAATTTTCAGTCTTTTTTTAAATCTGCAGCTTTCATTAAAAAATACTGCCATGAAAATCCTTGTTTAGGTAGGGTTGCCACCTTTTCTTCAAACCAAACCCGAACATTTTAGCGGCGCACTGCATGGCACCCCAACCGCGGTGCGATTTTTGCTGCGATTGTCACCGGACAAATCGCGGCAAAATCACGTAAACAGAATTGTGGGATGCCTGTCACCCAAAATAAGTTTTGCTTCGTGATTGGGGTGCCGTTATCCCCATCCCCTCCTATTACAAATTTTCTTCTCCTACCAGCACAAATCCTCCTCCCTCCGATACACCCATGGCAGCCAACAGGGGGTATCACGGGGCCCCAGCACACAGGGGGGGGGCCCGGACAGCAGGGGGTTCGGAGGGGCGGCCGTGGGGGGCAATTACAGAGGGGGGACAATTACAGAAATTGGGCGGCAATTACAGAAGAGGGGGCAATTATAGAGAAGTGGGGGCAATTATAGAGATTAGGGGTAAAAATACAGAGGTGGGGGAGGTAATTACAGAGGAGGGGATGCAAATACAGAGGATGGGGGGGAATTACAGAGATAGAGGGGCAATTAGAGGAGGGGGCAAATACAGAGGAGGGGGGGCAATTATAGAGATTGCGGGTAAAAATACAGAGGAGGGGGTGCAAATACAGAGGATGGGGGGGAATTACAGAGATAGGGGGCAATTAGAGGAGGGGGGCAAATACAGAGGAGGGGGTGCAAATACAGAGGGGGGGCAAACACAGAAGAGTCAAAACATAAGAGAGAAAGAGAGCGGTAACAGGCTGGTGCAGACGTTTTTAATAAAATAAATGCTTAAAAACAATCCACTAACTCTTCATGTCAGAGCTGTAGGCAGGTCAGTCTGTGAAGTCGGCTGTCCCATTCTCCCCTCCGATCCACAGTGCTGTTATCACTGGAGGCAACAGAGAGCCGCGGGAAACTCATGTGAACTGTCAGCCTTTGATGATGGAGGCGTGGTTAAGCCTCCGGAACGCTCTGATTGGTCACAGCGTCCCCAGGCTGACAGCTCACTGCAGATTCCCCGTGGCTCTGTATCCTTGGCTTCCTCCAGCGATTCAGTGAAACAGCAGCGTGGATCGGAGGGGGAGAATGGGACAGCGGAGTTTACAGACCGACATACCTACAGCTCTGACATGTGTGAGTGAGTGGATGGTTTTTAAACATTTATTTCAATAAAAACTTCCGCACCAGCGGCTGCCTGTCGCCTCTCTCTCTCTCTCTCTCTCCCTTTGTTTTGATTGCTCTGTAATTGCTCCAACCTGCCCCGCCGCTCCGATCCCCCTGCTGTCCGGGTCCCGCTGTGTGCCGGGGCTCGTAAAAGAAGGCCCCATGGTACCCCCTGTCAGCTGGAAATGTTGTCCGGGTGTGAGGCAGAGGGAAACCCGGGCACAGCCTCCTAAACCCATACTGTCCGGGTCAAAACCGGACAGGTGTTAACCCTAGTTATAGGGTGACAACGCTTTGTCCCCATCTCCCAATTGTGCTCCTTTGTTGTCAACCCCTGAATGTCTGATGGAGACTGCAACCAGCTGTTTCAAAACACGTTATTGAGGCACTGGTGCTGGAAACCTGGGCCGGTGCAAGGATTTTTGTCAACATAGGCGAAGATGCATTTCAAAGCCCCCCCCCCCCCCTCAACCCATTGCCCCCATTCTCTTGCTATTCCCTGTCTAAAACCGAGCTGGTACCTCCTTCACATTCTGTAATGTGATGGGGCGCAACGTGAAGGGCGTCACACACCAATGAAAATGGAGCTTTGCTGAACTTCCACTAAAAGGCAGTGTGTAATGAGGGGGTGGTGTTATGCATTCCTTGCTTCCCCTCACTGGCCACAGGCAGCTGGCAGGCCCATGGCGGCCCGTGCATTGAGGGCGCAAAGGCGCCACCCCTCTATCCATGCGCCCGGCCCCTTTCAGGACGCCAGAAACATGGATTCCTATGGCGGGGTGTTTTTTTTTTTTTTGAAGCACCTGATTAGAGCCGGAGGCTCTAATAGGCTTAAAAAAAAGGGTGGGCTCGGGGGGCAGAGAGTGCACCCCGATCCCACCCAATATATTTTACCCCCCACCCCCTTTGCCCCCCGGATACAGGAAAACCTGGTATATGTTTTAATTGGGTGCATTCAGTCATCTGAACATCTTCCTGTGTTTAATCAATTGTCTGCATGTCAATTACTTCCTTTTTTTTCAAGTGTGCGGTCCTGTGGGGGTTACTGAAAACTAAACAAGAATGCCCAACCGCGATCGATAGCACCAATTTATATTTGATGAAAGTCTCTGCGGCTCCTTAGAAGTCAGAGTTCTGTATGCACAGCGCAGTGCGCTTTTTCTATTGTGCATTATTAACCCGGTTTCCCCCAGAGGCCAAGTGCTGCAGGAAGACTGACCTGAAATGTATGAGAAGCTTCACGCTGACGCAGTATGAGAACGTTTCTTTATAGCTTCGAGAGTATATAGAAAAGATACAGAAGGAGGCCGAGCGAGGGAAAGACGGATAGACGTGTTTTATTAAAGTGATTGTAAACCTCAGACGTGAAATAGGAACAAAGCATATCCCTCTATAGTGTGTACTTGTGTCAGTCCAAAGCATGGAGTGCGATTTATGTTGGCTCTCTCATTCCTCCATCATCATGTCTGACAGTCTATGCCAACACCAGGCAAACCCGAGAGACGGTCCTGCCCCTCTTCCAGCACACAGCAGGTGATTGATAATCTCAGCTGTGCATGTTTCCCTTTAAGACTTTGTAGAGGGGGTTGTGTCCTTTCCCTCCACTCAGGTCTCAGATTACACTTTCAGACTGATTTCTGTCTGCAGTCTTTTTCCTCTGCATGAATAATTTCTGACAGGTTGTGGGGACTCCAAGGGATTGTGGGCCTATGATTGACAGCCTCAGCTGTGAGATGGTGTGGGGGGGGGGGTCCTTTCCCTCCACTTAGGTCTCAGATTACACCCAGCTAACCTCTTTGAGCTGTGCAGTGTGTGACATCAGATCCCCCCCCCTCTCTGCTAGAAGTTCAGGAATGCTGTGTAAGTTCAGCAGTCTAAACTTATGTAGAGGAAAAAAGACTGCAGATAAACAGGTACAACTCATGTAGGAGGATTTTTCATCTCTATGTATCACCTGAGGCCAGTCACATCACTGGGTACATGTGAGGGCTTATAACCACTTTAAAGTGATTGTAAAGTCTCGTCCCTCTTCTGTGCTCCTGGTCCCTCCCTCTTGTTGAGTGCCCCCACAGCAAGCAGCTCGCTATGGGGGCACCCGAGCCAAGTCACAGCTCCCTGTGTCCATTCAGACACAGAGCCACGACCCGGCCCCACCCCTATCTCTCCTGATTGGTTGACTGATTTTGATTGACATCAGCGGGAGCCCATCATGCCGTGCTGCTGTCTCAGCCAATGAGGAGGGGAGTCCCGGGCAGCTTAGACACTCCTGCAACATTGCTGGATAAAGACGGGCTCAGGTAAGTATTAGGGGGGCTGCTTGATACAGAAGTTTTTTTTTATCCTAATGCATTAACTGCTTGCCGACCAGCGCACGATATACATCGGCAGAATGGCACCGACAGGCATATGGGTGTACAGGTACGTCCCCTTTAAGAAGCGGCATTGTGGACGCGCGGGCGCCCGCCGCGAGCTCCGTGAGTTCGAACGCGGGTCCCGCGGATTCGATGTCCGCCGGGAGTCCCAAGATCGTCTCACGGAGAGGAAGAATGGGGAAATGCCAATGTAAACAAGCATTTCCCCAGTCTTCCTAGTGACAGGACACTGATCACAGCTCCCTGTAATCGGAAGCGGTGATCAGTGTCATGTCACACGTAGCCCATCCCCCCTACAGTTAGAACACATCCCTAGGACACACTTAACCTCTTCAGCGCCCCCTACTGGTTAACCCCTTCCCTGCCAGTGTCATTTTCACAGTAACCAGTGCATTTTTATAGCACTGATCGCTGTATAAATGACAATGGTCCCAAAATGGCGTCAAAAGTGTCTGATGTGTCCGCCATAATGTCGCAGTCACGATAAAAATCGCTGATCGCCGCCATTACTAGTAAAAAAATAATTATTAATTAAAATGCCATAAAACTATCCCCTATTTTGTAGACGCTATAACTTTTGCGCAAACCAATCAATAAATGCTTGTTGCGATTTTTTTTTTACCAAAAATAAGTACGAGAAAGAAATATCGGCCTAAACTGAGGAAAATATATATATATATATTTTGGGGATATTTATTATAGCAAAAAGTAAAAAATTGACGCTCTTTTTTTGTTTATAGCGCAAAAAATAAAAACCGCAGAGGTGATCAAATACCACCAAAAGAAAGCTCTATTTGTGGGAATAAAAGGACGTAAATTTTGTTTGGGAGCTACGTCGCACGATTGCGCAAATGTCAGCTAAAGTGACGCAGTGCCGAATCGCAAAAAGTGCTCTGGTCTTTGGCCAGCCAAATGGTCCGGGGCTGAAGTGGTTAAGATAAAAAAAACCTTCTGCCTTTACGATCCCTTTAACATCGATGTACAGTGCCTTGAAAAAGTATTCATACCCCTTGAAATTTTCCACATTTTGTCATGTTACAACCAAAAAATAGGATTTTTATAACAGCTTACCTGTAAAATCCTTTTCTTGGAGTACATCACGGGACACAGAGCGACATAGTCATTACTAATGGGTTATATAGATACCGTCAGGTGCTGGCACTGGCAACTTCCAAAACCGGAAGTACCCTCCCCTATATAAGCCCCTCCCATCCGGGAGCACCTCAGTTTTGTAGCAAAGCAATAAGTGTCCCCAAAGAGGGGTGGGAGCTCTGTGTCCCGTGATGTACTCCAAGAAAAGGATTTTACAGGTAAGCTGTTATAAAAATCCTATTTTCTTTTTCGTACATCACGGGACACAGAGCGACATAGTCATTACTAATGGGATGTCCTAAAGCAATGCCCAATGAGGGGGGGGATACACCATATATAAGCTGAGCGCTATCAGACATGAGGATCTTTTGCGGCCTGCAACACACTGCGCCCAAAGGCGACATCCTCCTGACTTCTAACGTCCACCTGGTAGAACCTAGTAAACGTGTGTACTGAAGACCATGTTGCGGCCTTACAGATTTGAGCCAGGGAGGCCTGGTGATGCACTGCCCATGAAGTTCCAACTGCTCTCGTGGAGTGCGCCCTAACTTTGAACGGAGGCGGTCTATTTCTCAAGCCATAGGCTTGTATTATGACCTGTCGAATCCACTTGGCTAAAGTAGATTTTGACGCTGCCTGACCCCTTCTGGGGCCTTCCGGCAGAATAAACAAAGTATCCGTTCTGCGAATCTGAGCAGTGGCTTTTAGATAAGCTTTAACTGCTCTTACTACATCCAAAGAATGCAATAACTTTTCCTCTACCGAAGTAGGTTTGGGGAAAAAAGAAGGAGGAACCACATCTTGGTTCAAATGAAACCTCGATACCACCTTAGGAAGAAAGGCTGGATGAGGACGTAACACTACTCTATCCTTATGGATAACCAGATATGGCTCCTTACAGGACATAGCTGCTAATTCCGATACTCTTTTAGCCGAACAAATGGCTACTAGAAAAATCAATTTCCTGGTGAGAAGCACCAAGGAAATATGCTGTAATGGTTCAAATGGTTGTTTCTGTAGAACCGACAGAACCAAGTTTAGATCCCATGGACATATGGGAATATTAACCGGAGGACTAATACGCATCACTCCTTGTATAAAGGCTTTGACTAGTGAATGCGAAGCCAAGGGCCTTTGAAAAAATATTGACAAGGCCGAAATCTGACCCTTGATAGTACTCAAGGCAAGCTTCCTATCTACAGCCCATTGTAGGGAGTCCAGAATCCTACCTATTACGTATTTACGTGGATGCCATTTCTTGGCTTCACACCAGGCGATGTACGCCTTCCAGATTCTATAGTAGATCTGCCTGGATACCGGCTTCCTGGCATTGATCATGGTAGATACCACAGAATTAGAGAGCCCTCTCTTTTTTAGAATGTGGGCTTCAATAGCCAGGCCGTCAAACCTAGGGCTGGTAAGGAAGGGTGGTATATCGGTCCTTGCGAAAGCAGGTCCGGACGATGTGGGAGAGTCCAAGGACTCCCCACTGACATTTTACAATCTCCACGTACCACGCTCTTCGGGGCCACGCTGGAGCCACCAGAATCACTGGTTTCTTTTCTACCCTGATTCTGCGGAGTAATCGAGGTAACCATTGTGGCGGTGTGAATGCATATATCAGCTTGAACTGATCCCAAGGGAACACTAGGGCATCCGAGCCGCAAGCTAGGGGATCCCTTGTCCGAGAGACAAACCTGTCCCCCTTTGCGTTGAATCTGGATGCTAGAAGATCTACATCCGATGTTCCCCACCGCTGACATATTGTCCAGAAAACCTCGGGGTGAAGGGACCCTTCCTCTGGGCCTAATTGCTGGCGACTTAGAAAGTCCGCCTTCCAATTCTCCACTCCTGGAATGAATACCGCAGATATGGCTGGGACATATTTTTTCTGCCCATTTCAGGATGTAATTTACTTCCCTCTGGGCTGCACGACTCCTGGTGCCCCCCTGATGATTGATATATGCCACTGCTGTGGCATTGTCTGATTGAATTCTGACAGGGGACCCTTGGAGTTTGGATGTCCATGCTACTAGGGCATACCGGGCTGCTCGTATCTCTAAGAGATTGATGGGCAGGGCCTTTTCTGCATCCGACCATCTGCCCTGGAGAGACTATTGCTCCAGTACTGCTCCCCAGCCTATAAGGCTGGCATCTGTAGTGACCACCTCCCAAGAAATCGGACTGAAGGATTTCCTTTTTTCCAGATTCTGGGAAACCAACCACCAACGGAGGCTCTTGCGAACGGAAGGGGACAAGGACATTGTAAGTCTAGGCCTGAATTTTTTTGTTCCAGGCTGACAGTATGGCCCCTTGCAAATTCCTTGAATGGAATTGACCGTAGGGTACTGCTTCGAATGATGCCACCATTTTTCCCAGCAGCCTCATATACAGGCGTATGGACGGCTGTCTTTTTTGTACCCACTAAGTGGATCAAATCTTTCAAAGACAACACCTTTCCTCGAGGCAAGAATATTTTTCTCTGGCCTGAATCCAACCTTAGCCCCAAGTATTCCAGACTTTTGACTGGTTTTTAGGGCTGACTTGTCTCGGTTGATAATCCAACCGTGAGATTCCAGATACTGGATTGTCTTGTGAACGACCACGTCTAGTTTTTTCACTGAGTGGTCTATCAGCAACAAGTCATCCAGATATGCCATTATCATTACACCTTGTGTTCTTAGATTGGCCAATAAAGGGCCAGAATTTTTGTAAACACTCGTGGTGCTGTGGCCAAACCGAAGGGTAAGGCTCTGAACTGAAAATGGCGCCCTTCTACTGCAAAGCGTAGAAATTTTTGGTGGACTGGAAAGATGGGAATGTGCAAATAAGCATCTTTGATGTCGATCGTGGCTAACCAATCCTCCCCTTGTAGGGCAGTGGCCACCGATCGGATCGACTCCATCGGAAAGACCTGATATACAGGAATTTGTATGGCCCTTTTAGAATTAATATGGGCCTCCCGTCCGCGTTTGCTTCGGGACTGTAAAGAGGTTTGAGTAAAACCCGAACCCTCATTCTTCCAGGGGAACCTCCATAATTACTCCTTGGAGCAATAGTTGTTCTAGTGCCAACAGGAGGGACTCTCTCTTCCGGGGATCCCTTGGCACGTTTGACCTCAAAAATGGGAAGGAGGAGAGTCTTTTAACTCCAAACTGTATCCCAAACCTACTGCGGAGAGCACCTATCTGTCTTGATCGTGTCCCGCCAGGTCTCTTGCGAACAACTGGAGTCCTCCCCCCACCCGACTGAGTGGGGGCTTCAATGAATTTAACTTTGGGGGAGGTTTTGTACCTCCCCTGATCCAGGGTTTCTCATTACCCTGCTACTGTCCCTGTTTTTTACCCCCGGGATTTGACCGAGGAGGCCGTCGGAACTGTTACACAGCCGATGCCCCAGGGACTGGAGAAGCAGGCCTCTTAAAGAGGGACCTCTAACTCTGCTTTTAACCGGCAAGAGCGTATTTTTACCGCTGGAAATTTTCTGGATATATTTGTCCAGGTTTTCCCTGAATAAGCGTTCACCATGAAATGGGACGCTAACCAGCCATTCTTTACAGGGAGCTTCAGCAGACCAGTTTTTGAGCCATAGGAGCCTACGCATATGTACTATAGACAGCGTAAGGCGGGAGGCCTGATGGACTGAATCCTTTATGGCGTCAACCGCAAAGCCTAAGGCTCTAGGTAGATCAGCTAGGGCAAAGCCTGCTGATCTGTCAAGTCCCTCAAGACCTGTTTCAACTGATCCTTCACTGCTTAGCAGACCCCAATAGCTGCTACTGCTGGTTGTATCACCAAGCAGATTTTCATAAGGACTCCAATCTTTTATTTATTGGGTTCTTGAACATTTGGACATTATCCACTGGACATGTCAGTGATTTATACATACAAGAGATGGCTGCGTCCACTGTAGGGACCTTCCAATTTTTTTTTTTTTTTTGATGAACGTATCCTCCATGGGATAGACCACCGGAAATCTCTTGGGGGAATAAATATTTTCTCAGGACGTTCCCAATCCTGGAAAATGAGCCCTTTCAGTAAAGGGTGAAGTGGAAAAGAACAAACAGTCTGGGGGCTTCTAGCGACCCCAACGAGGATACAGTAGTGGTTGATGGTTCCGCAAGGTGCATTTTTAAATGCTGATCGGACCATGTTAGTCAGAGACTGAACCCATAATCTTTCAGCTTGAGATGCTGAGAAAAGGTTCCCCCACTGTTGATTCCTCTATAACAGAATCAACCTCATCCTGATCCCCTTCAGGCAGGTCGATCCCTGTATGGGACTGTTGCTCTGCTAACAGGCACTCTGAAGGAGGAGACGGAGATCGGGCGTGCTTTCCCTGACAGGGAGGCAGCGATAAATGTTGACAATCTCTCTCTAATCCTCCCAGAGCTGAGGAAAAAAACCTCCTCTGTTACATACACAGGAGCAGGTGACTGAGGACAGCCGCAGTACCAAGTACCCCTGCGGGGTCTCTACGGTCACTTACCTCTGAACTTCAGGGGAGACTGGTGCAGCAGAAGTATGCCCAAGATCCTCAGAGCCCGATGAGACCCCCTTCGCTTCCTGGAAGATTCAGTTCCGGAGCTTCTGGACGGCATATTCCTAAGCCTAAAGCTGAGGTATTCCAGCCGTAATACACCACTTTTACTGAGAATAGTCTAGCACAATTGCTGCTATATCACAGTTGGTGTCTACTAATGTGCCTTTCTAGGGGATGCCTGTATCAACCGCTTGCTGTATGCCTTTAAATGTTGCCAGCTCTGTCTCTGTACTTCATAGCCAGCTCACTACAATATTGTGGTTTTTTTAAAACTGCTGGGACGCCCGCACATGCGCAGAAGCGCTGCGGCGCGCACAGAGCGTCATCCCCCAGGCTCCGCCCCCTTTCCCGACTCACCTCTATATATAGAGGCGCGTGCACGCGCACGCGCGCGGGCACGTGCGCCTTCGGCGCTAATTTCAAATATGGTAACAAGGGACAGGAGCCAGGGCCCCTCTTTGCCGCAGGCCGGGGGATGGACAAACACTGCAACATGGCAGAGGAAGCAGTTTCCTATAAGAGAACTCACCATCTGCCTGGACTTTGCTCTGCTGAGAAGAAGCTAGTCCACATGACAAGAAAACATTCCACAGCGGCCTCTAGTGGACAAACACAGGTACCGCAGTCTAATATATTAATTATATATAAAAACATTTTTTTTTTTTTTTTCTTGACCACCATTAAAAATTATTACATTTTTTTAGTAGTTACAGGCATGCACAGAATTTTGCGGGAATACCATTAGGTAACAGACAGAAAGACAAATTAGGCTTGGGGGTCCCCCAATAGAACCAAGTTCCTGGGGGCCCCCACTTACCTGTTCCCCGCCGCAGGACTTTGTTTGGTCCACAAAAGCCCAAACTTCACCTATCACGGCAGGCATTGTAATCAAACCTTCAGGGACCGGGTTCCCAAGGATTCCACTCCCCTGGACCTGTATAGCACCCTGCACAGAAAACATCTTGGTCGTGGGTATGACCAGAGCTCTGGATCCCAGGGTCCAGCTCTCCTAAGAGAAGCATTACAGGCAAAACCTTGCTCTTCTCTGCAAGGCCCGGGTACCGACCGTTTAGCTATGAAGCTTTTTTGGTCGGATCCGGAATAGCTTACTGAGGCCCAAAAGAACCTGTACGCAAGCTCAGTGAAAAACACATGTTTCTTCTTGGCCATACACCTTAGACACTGGCAAAAAACTGAGGTGCTCCCGGATGGGAGGGGCTTATATAGGGGAGGGTACTTCCGGTTTTGGAAGTTGCCAGTGCCAGCACCTGACGGTATCTATATAACCCATTAGTAATGACTATGTCGCTCTGTGTCCCGTGATGTACGAAAAAGAAACGTAAATGTTTTTTTTTGGGGATTTTATGTGATAGACCAACACAAAGTGGCTCATAATTGTGAAGTGGAAGGAAAATGATAAATGGTTTTCCACATTTTTTTTACAAATAAATATGTGAAAAGTGTGGGGGGGGGGCATTTGTATGGCGCCCCCCGGAGTCAATACTTTGTAGAACCCCCTTTCTCTGCAATTACAGCTGCAAGTCTTTTTGGGGATGTCTCTACCAGCTTTGCACATCTAGAGAGGGACATTTTTGCCCATTCTTCTTTGCAAAATAGCAATTTTCAAGTCTTGCCACAGATTCTCAATGGGATTTAGGTCTAGACTGTGACTGGGCCATTCTAACACATGAATATTCTTTTTTTTTGTTTTAAAAGGGTACATTTTATTGTACATATCAGCAGTATCTTACATTGACATAGTACAGTACACATTTTCATACATTATAATTTGCTTATATCAACAAACTCAGCATCTTATATTCAGAACATGCTTTTTTTTTTTTTAAAATGGGTATGATAACAACACTATCAAAACAGAAGTGAGAAAAGAAGAAAACAAAAATCAAAAAAACAAAAAAAAGCAAAACAAAAGGTCCTTCCATTTTCCTTTATTTCCTGTAAACCTACAGTACTAAACAATAGAAGAATTATGACTCCCGCTCCACATCAGTGTCTCCCCTATCGTCCATGACCTTCTATTGACTTATCGCCTGGTGAACCCAGATATTTCCCCACTTATCTCCGGCCAAACCCTATTTATTTTCAACTATTACACTTCTCCCGATACTTTATCCAACCATCCCGCCCACACTTTCTCAAATTTTTTGGGACACCCTCTCGCTAAATAGGTTAGTTTGTACATCGGTAGGGCCTTGTTCACCAAAGTCAGGGGGGTGACGGGCTCCGCCAATTGATGGCCACCGCCTTTTTAGCATAGCAAAACAGGATTCTAAGCAGAGTTTTTTGTGAGGTGGCTATTTCCTCCTCCTCAAGGTCACCCAAGAGACATCTGGCCGGGGAGTAAATATTTGGCAGTTCCAGGGTACCCTCCAGAAATGTAAGTATCTCCCTCCAGAAGTTCTCTATCCGGGGGCACTGCCACACCATATGAAAGAAATCTCCCTCCTCCGCATGGCAGCGAGGGCATTCAGCAGACTCCCTTCTACCCATTTTATGCAGTCTTTTGGGAGTATAATATATCCTATGGAGATAGTTAAATTGGGTCAATTTGTCTCTAGCCGAGATCATCGAGGGCACTAATGTATCCAATGCTTCTGACCAAGTCTCCTCCGTGAGGGACGGTATATCCGACCGTCTGCCACTGTGCCAACACCTTCCTCATTCTGGGTGAGGAAGATGTGAGAAGCTTGAAATAATATTTGGAAATCAGCTGCGAGTGGTCCCCATCCGTTAACACTTTTTCAATACTGGAGGGGGAGAGCATCACTACCCCCGCCCCCCCCCCCCCCCCCGTATTGGGCTGTCGCTGCATGACGCAGCTGTAGATACCGAAAGAAAAAGGTATTGGGAATCCCATATTCTGTCCTCAAATCCAGAAAGGTCCTAAACATCCCACCCCTAAACAGTTGGTGGGCGTATTTAACTCCATAAGCCGCCCAGCATGATCCGTCCAGTACGTTGGCTATTTAATTGAGTTGGGGGTTATGCCACAGAGGAGCATTAGGGGAGGCTGCCAGACTAGTTCCCCCCCACCCTGGCATTGCAGATGTGGAATATTTTGTATGACAGTTTCAATAGTTCCGCCCCCCGTTCTGGATAAGGTCCGTTCCTATAAAGGACATTAATCAGTCCCTCATACGAGCGGACCTGAGCTGCCTGGGTTGCCACAGAGGCAATGTTCAGATCCGGGAAACCCCACCAGTGCACATGTGTCAGTTGGGTTGCCAGGTAGTAACACTGCAGATTAGGTAGGGCCAATCCCCCTCCCTTATAGGTAAATAAAGCGCGTCCAAGGATACTCTAGTGCATGGATATGCAATTAGCGGACCTCCAGCTGTTGCAAAACTACAAGTCCCATCATGCCTCTGCCTCTGGGTGTCATGCTTGCTGCTGTCAGAGTCTCGCTATGCCTCATGGGACTTGTAGTTTGGCAACAGCTGGAGGTCCGCTAATTGCATATCCCTGCTCTAGCGGGTTTAGGGCCCCAGAGAAATGCAGAGAGCATTTTATTAATGCCCGCAAACCATTTCTTAGGGATATAAACTGGTGCGTGCCAGAACAGGTACAGAAATCTGGGCAGGTATATAATCTTAAACATGTTGATTCGTTCGAGGAGACCAAGTGGCAGCTTAGCCCAGCATGAATATTCTTTGATCTAAACCATTCCATTGTAGCTCTGGCTGTATGTTTCGGGTCGTTGTCCTGCTGGAAGGTGAACCTCCCCCCCCCCCCCCCCCCCGGTCTCAAGTCTTTTGCAGACTCTAACAGGTTTTCTTCTAAGATTGCCCTGTATTTGGCTCCATCCATCTTCCCATCAACTCTGACCAGCTTCCCTGTCCCTGCTGAAGAAAAGCATCCCCACAACATGATGCTGCCACCACCATGTTTCACGGTGGGGATGGTGTGTTCAGGGTGATGTGCAGTGTTAGTTTTCCGCCACACATAGCGTTTTGGTTTTGGGCCAAAAAATTCAATTTTGGTCTCATCTGACCAGAGCACCTTCTTCCACATGTTTGCCATGTCCCCCACATGGCTTCTCACAAACTGCAAACAGGACTTCTTATGACTTTCTTTCACCAATGTCTTTCTTCTTGTCACTCTTCCATAAAGGGCAGATTTGTGGAGAGCACGACTAATAGTTGTTCTGTGGACAGATTCTCCCATCTGAGCTGTAGATCTCTGCAGCCCCTCCAGAGTTACCATGGACCTCTTGGCTGCTTCTCTGATGAATGCTCTCCTTGCCCGGCCGGTCAATTTAGGTGGATGGCCATGTCTTGGTAGGTTTGTAGTTGTGCCATACTCTTTCCATTTTCGGCTGATGGATTAAACAGTGCTCCGTGAGATGTTCAAAGCTTGGGATATTTTTTATAACCTAACCCTGCTTTATACTTCTCCACAACTTTATCCCTGACCTGTCTGGTGTGTTACTTGGCCTTCATAATGCTGTTTGTTCACTAAGGTTCTCTAACAAACCTCTGAGGGCTTCACAGAACAGCTGTATTTATACTGAGATAAAATTACACACAGGTACATGGGTGTCCGCTCCATAGGGCAAGGGGGGTCGTTTGCCCCCCCTGGAATCGAGAAGGTGTTGGCAAATTGGCAGTGTTCTCCACCCTCCGTTGCCCTTACACCCACTTCCAGCCCCGCACAGATCTGCACCGCAGCACATGTACTCCTTCCTCCCCCCCCCCCCCCCCCCGGGCCCACCACACCTCCCCGTTGCGCTTTAAGATGGCTGCGTCTCGTGGTTTGGCAGCGCTGGCTGGGCGGGGCCTCGCGCTGCAACCCGATTGGCCCCGGCTCTTCTCGTTCTCCCGAGCACAGGCTGGCTCCGCCCCTGGCCCTTGGACTGTGCAGCGCGCCCGGGGAGAGAAGAGGAAAAAGAGCCGGGGGGAGATGACGGAGCGGACGGTGTCTCGAGTCGGTGGTGGTAGTACCTCGGGGGCCTGGAATCCTGCTGCACACACCCGCTGGACCTGCTGAAGGTGAGAAGGAAGGAGAGCCGGGCTGTGTGTGCGGTATGGAGGGAGGAGGAGATGTCCTACAACGTGTGTGTGTGTGTGTGACTGCAGAGACATGACGTCATAGGACACGTCATACATATGGTCAATGTGTAGTGTATTGGTTAGAGTATAGTGTCCAGAGGTGCAGGGTGCTGCTGTGTAATGTAAAGGGGTGCAGGGTGCTGTGTAATGTAAAGGGGTGCAGGGTGCTGTGTAATGTAAAGGGGTCCAGTGATGCAGGGTGCTGTGTAATGTAAAGGGGTGCAGGGTGCTGTGTAATGTAAAGGGGTCCAGTGATGCAGGGTGCTGTGTAATGTAAAGGGGTGCAGGGTGCTGTGTAATGTAAAGGGGTCCAGTGATGCAGGGTGCTGTGTAATGTAAAGGGGTCCAGTGATGCAGGGTGCTTTGTAATGTAAAGGGGTCCAGAGCTGTGGGGTGCTGTGTGATGTAAAGGGGTCCAGAGGTGCAGTTGTGGAGTGGGGGAGTACACAGTAGTGACAAAGAGATATTTAAAGATGCAGGGGGCACAGTGGGGTGTTTTTACATTTTAGCGTGGGGGGGTTGCTTTTAACCCCCGCTAGCAGTCGAAGAAAAGGGTAAAATGCGACTGTGTATCGCCGCTGCGGAAGCGCCCCCCCCCCCCCGAAAAAGTTTCAGCGGAAGCCCATGCACTGGTGGACTCTATTTACTAATTAGGTGACGTTTGAAGGCAATTGGTTACACTAGATTTTAGTTAGGGGTATCAGAGTAAAGGCGGCTGAATACAAATACCCCCCACACTTTTCACATATTTATTTGTAAAAAAAATTGAAAACCATTTATAATTTTCCTTCCACTTCACAATTATGCACCACTTTGTGTTGGTCTATCGCATAAAATCCCAATAAAATACATTTACATTTTTGGTTGTAACATGACAAAATATGGAAAATTTCAAGGGGTATGAATAATTTTCCAAGGCACTGCAAACCCTAACTGAATGGCATTCAATCTTCTAATGTACTGTGTATCCCAATCTATTGCCATATCTTTTCATCTAATATTCATTTTCACCCTCCGTGTTTAATTTAAAATTTTCTGGTCTCCTGCAGCCTCTTTGCAGGTACTTCATGTCTGCAGGCACTTTTCCGATGGCTGTACGCTTTATCTCAGATCACACCTGATGGTGATAATGGTGGACCGAGGCCTGCTTAATGTGTGCTGAAACAGTCACTTGCAGTCTCTAGCCTGTGTGTCAGGGTGACAACTCAAAAGCACAACAGGAAGACAGGGACAGAGTGTTGTCACCCTGTAACAGGAAGTACATTAGCAAAGACCTTCATGACTGGATTTTAATGAAAGCAGCCATTGCAGTCAATGAAAGCAACAGCTGCATAAAGTCTGTCAATTCTACCAGAAATCTTGTGAGCAGATAACTTCCTGTGCTGCATTTCTATAACTTAAATTGTTCTCAGCTCTTTTTTGAGGTCTACAGAACCTCTCCCCCATAAACCTTAGGGACGGGGGGGGGGGGGGGGTGGGGGATATTCTGTAGTCGAAATGATGCTGTCCAAGGGTGACAACGCTGTTCCTTCCTAAATACAGTACATTGAATAGGTGTCACCCTAGGACAGGAAGCAGCGGCGGCACATCCATACGGGGTGCTGCCCCCCTAATCCATGAGCCTGGCCCCTAATCTACATACAGGGTGCTGGACGCATGGATTCCAATTGTTTTTTTTTTTTTTTAGAAGCATGTGATTAGAGTGAGGCCTCGTACACACGACCGATTTTCTCGGCAAGAACCAGCAAGAAACTTGCTGGCAGAGAGGTCTTGCCGAGTAAATCGGTCGTGTGTACGCTGCTATCGGGTTTCTCGTCGAGAAAACCGTCAAGAAACCTCGACGAGAAAATAGAGAACCTGCTCTCTATTTTCTCGTCGAGATTCTCATCAGCCTGTTTCTCGACGAGAAAAGTGAGTGTGTGTACACTTACCTGTCCGCCGGGAAGCCCGCGCATGTTCGAAATGAATTCGACGCATGCGCGGTAGCTTCCTAGGCATAGATAGGGTATACCAAGATGGCGGCGACGGCATCGAATGTGACGAGCGCATGCTCGTCGTAGTCGATGACGTCACAGCGTACGCTCCATTCAAAGAACCGCGGGTTCTTTGAATCGAGCGTCTGTACACTCAGCCGGGACAATTTTCTTGTCCAAGAATCTCGTCGAAAAAAACGACATGTTTTTTTCGACGAGAATCACGGCCGTGTGTAAGAGGCCTGAGGCTCTAATTGGCTTCAAAAAAGGGTGGGCTTGGGGCGCAGAGCAGTGCGCCCCGAGACCACCCAGTTGTGTGACATTAGCGAATTAATAATAGCTATTGTCTTCCTGATTCTCCTCCTGGTCAATATCGGTCCTGAGACCCGATTGGCCGAGAGGAGAAGCGATCCTATTGGCCACGAGGAGGAGGGAGGAGACGCAGGGGAAGCTGTGCCGCCGTGAAGCCGAGGAAGGAGGAGACGCAGGGTGAAGCCCGCAACCTAAATGGGGTAAGTGTGGGAACCGACCGGGGATGGGGGGGTTGCAGGAGACCCGACCAACCCCCACCCCCCCAAAAAAATATATATACCACCAGCTGCCACTGACAGGAAGTATGTTACTATCAGGATCCCCAGGTGGAAATAGAGGGGAGCAAAGCCTGAAAAAAAGGAAACAGATTTAAAGATTGGTAAGCTGCAATATATAAGGTTTTTCTTCTTGGGTTTACATTCGCTTTAACATTCCTTTAGGGATTTATTCTGTTGTGCGGAGAGTTTATTCAAAGTCTTATGAAAGTTATTTCAGTTCCCGTGGTACCAAATCTGTTGGAATTTTGGTAGTCTGTCCAGTAATATAGTTTTGGTTTTCTCTTGTTTTATTGACTCTAATAGTCCCTGTGTTTTGATTCTGCTGATTTAAATTTTGTACTTTTCCAGGCCTTAGCAATCGCCTGGGAGCAAGTGGGCCTCCCTCAAAGTTAAGATGGACATACACTATATTACCAAAAGTATTGGGACGCCTGCCTTTACACGCACATGAACTTTAATGGCATCCCAGTCTTAGTCCGTAGGGTTCAATATTGAGTTGGCCCCGCCCTTTCCAGCTATAACAGCTTCGACTCTTCTGGGAAGGCTGTCCACAAGGTTTAGGAGGGTGTCTATGGGAATGTTTGACCGTTCTTCCAGAAGCGCATTTGTGAGGTCAGGCACTGATGTTGGACAAGAAGGCCTGGCTCGCAGTCTCCACTCCAATTCATCCCAAAGGTGTTCTATCGGGTTGAGGTCAGGACTCTGTGCAGGCCAGTCAAGTTCCTCCACCCCAAACTTGCTCATCCATGTCTTTATGGACCTTGCTTTGTGCACTGGTGTGCAGTCATGTTGGAACAGGAAGGGGTCATCCCCAAACTGTTCCCACAAAGTTGGGAGCATGAAATTGTCCAAAATGTCTTGGTATGTTGACGCCCTAAGGGTAAACTTGCCCTTTTCTTAGAAAGTTTGTTATATACTCTTGCAAAGGCCACTCCGGCAACTCCCACCTAGGTTAAGACTTTACCACTTTCAGTCAACCGATGGTGCTCATGGGCTGTGACAATTCTCAAAATACTGGTCAGCTGAAGGTCATTAGCTGTTTTTTTCTGACAACCATGTCCAGCTGAGCATACATCTTTAAGCCCACGTTCACACCGGGCCGATTTTACATGCGATTTGACATGTCAAATCGCAGCCTATTGCCGGCAATGGCACCGTCCGAATCGGTGCGGCGCTGCATCGATTTCCAAAAGTAGTTTCTGCACTACTTTTGGCGACTTCGGGGGGGCAATTTCAATAGACATCTGTGCATGAACCCGCACAGATGTCTGTCAAATCGCCCCATCACGCGACTCCGGCAAGTCACAGAGCCGAAGTCCGTGGACCCAAAAGGAAGAGGGGCGAAGATGGATGCGGCCACCAGCGGGGACAACGCAGGCTCTGTTTGCAGGTAAGTGCCACATAATGGGCTAGTATGTGATGCATACTAGCCCATCATGCTTTTACTTTGAGGGGGAAAGCAATGGAAAAAAGAGGAAGTAAAACCCATCGGGTTTACTTCCTCTTTAATGTGTATACACAGGAGAACATGCATGCCGTATTGTTTCTGTAACTGTCCTCATTTATTGCATAGCCTGACAAAATCATTTGTATTGTTAAGAGATAAGGTTAGACCAACTGGCTGAGAGAAATTAAATTTGTATGCCTAAAGCCAGCCAAACATGGATTGAAATTTGGCCAGTTCAGCAGGGTCCAGTCAAATTTCTATGCAAGTTTCGATGCCCATGTATGCATCAAATTCAGCTGCTTAGCTTCACACTTCCCACGGTACACACACGCAGGAGGAAAGGGGCGGGAGGAGAAGGAGCAGATCAGCTCTCTCCTCTCCCATCCGTGAGAGGGAGAGAGGGGGAACTGTCAGTGTAGGCTCTGGGCTGTATGAGCAAGAGACGCTCTCAGCTCAGAGCCCTGCGGCCAGCAACCCCGCTGGCCCCCCCCCCCCACAGTGGCAGAACGCCAGGGTCTGGTCGCAATTGCGACCTTTGCAACCCTGGTAGTTCCGCCACTGGGACCTTGTGCAGATGCACGGACTGTGCAAATGCTGTTTGCTCCTTATTGAACATTTTACTTACTGACTATACTACACGTTTTTTTTCTTATTTCATTATTTCCATAGCTGTAAATAACAAGTAGCAATTTCTGATGTTTGTATGATACATGCTTTTATTTCTTGTTCTGTACCTGTGAAGATTCTGACATTTATTCCATCTCGTGTTTATTGTGGTTATTTTTAACTTATTTTTTTTGCACTTTTGCAGGTTCTGTATAAGGTGTTTAACTGTTTTGTTGAAATGGGCCCACACAACGTCCAGGCTGTGGATTATATGAAAGGCGTCGGTGAGTAACGTGGGATGTTATTCACAGAGTTTTACCTGCCAGACACGTTTCGGGATTAAAGGCAAAAAAAATAAAAAATTCTGAACAGGTAAACTTATCTGCCTATTCGCAATCCTTTGCAGAATGGACACGGAGCTGCGCATTCACAGTGCCAGTGTGTTGGGATGATTGACTCCCATGCATGCGCGGGAGTGGCGTCATCCCATGCCGGCCATTAAAGAGGGCCAAAGACTGGGGAGAAGAGGCTGGTGCTGGCAAGGGACCTTTGGAAGCGTTGGACCATTGGAACATAGATAAATATTCTTGCCTTTAGTTCTGCTTTAAAGTAAACAAGTATCAGGACTCTTAGGCCCCTTTCACATGGGGCGGACCCTCCTCAGCGGACACCGCTAGCTCAGTGGAGGGATCGCTCCGCTGATCAGGTGGATGACAGGTCCATCTCTGCTCACTGTGCAGGGACGGACCTGTAAGAGCCCCGCTGTTCTTTATGGGAAGATTGGATGAAAACGGACAACATGGCATTGACTTGTATGGGCTGTTTAGGGTTGTTGTCCTACTGGAAGGTGAATCTCCCCCCCCCCCCCAGTCTCAAGTCTTTTGCAGACTCTAACAGGTTTTCTTCTAAGATCGGCCCTGTATTTGGCGCCATCCATCTTCCCATCAACTCTGACCAGCTTCCCTGTCCCTGCTGAAGAAAAGCATCCCCACAACATGATGCTGCCACCACCATGTTTCACAGTGGGGATGGTGTGTTCAGGGTGACACATATAATGTGTCCCCGAGCTATAACTGTCTCTGGAAGCATGTCTCCAGTCTGCAACAACTCCTGTTTACAATCTATGATCATCTCCTGTAGAAATTCTGCAGTCTTTGACCATCTGCTCTAGAAATTCTGCAGTCTCTGACCGTCTCCTGTAGTATGTCATCAGCCTCTGACCAGCTCCTGTAGAAAGTTTTCAGTCTCTGACCATCTCCTGTAGCATTCCTGCAGTCTCTGACCATCAATTGTAGCATTCCTGCAGTTTGTGACCATCTCCTGTAAAAAGTTAGCAATCTTTGATTATCTCTTAAAGTACTGTATAGTCTCTGACCATCTTCTGTAGTATGTCAGCAGCCCCTGACCAACTGTAGCAATGCTGCAGTCTCTGACCATCTCCTGTAGTATGTCAGCAGTCTCTGACCATCTCCTGTAGCATTCCTGCAGTCTCTGACCATCTCTTGTATCATGTCTGCAGTCTCTGACCATCTCTTGTATCATCATGTCTGCAGTCTCTGACCATCTCTTGTATCATGTCTGCAGTCTCTGACCATCTCTTGTATCATGTCTGCAGTCTCTGACCATCTCTTGTATCATGTCTGCAGTCTCTGACCATCTCTTGTATTCTGTCTGCAGTCTCTGACCATCTCTTGTATTCTGTCTGCAGTCTCTGACCATCTTTTGTATCCTATCTGCAGTCTCTGACCATCTTTTGTCTCCTGTCTGCAGTCTCTGACCATCTCTTGTATCATGTCTGTAGTCTCTGACCATCTCTTGTATCATGTCTGTAGTCTCTGACCATCTCTTGTATCATGTCTGCAGTCTCTGACCATCTCTTGTATCATGTCTGCAGTCTCTGACCATCTCTTGTATCATGTCTGCAGTCTCTGACCATCTCTTGTATCCTGTCTGCAGTCTCTGACCATCTCTTGTATCCTGTCTGCAGTCTCTGACCATCTCTTGTATCATGTCTGCAGTCTGACCATCTCCTTTAGAAAGTCAGCAGTCTCTGACCACCTCCTATGGTATGTCTGCGGTCTCTGACTGTCTCTTGTAGCATGCCTGTAGTCTCTGTCCATTTCCTGCAGGCTGTTTGCACAGTCCTTGTCAGCTTTCTGGGGCATTCAGTTCACATGATATTTTTTGAGGCCCTTTGGTGATGTCAGGGGCCACACTTAAGTAAGTTGACCAGCACTATCCTAGATAGTCTCTAACACAGAATGCTAAGCAGTCTCTCTTTATCCAATCCCCGCAACTGACAATTAGGGTTAATAAAAGATTGGCTGGTTGAATCTTCAGCACCGTTTGACAATAAATAGTCTCATGGGTGCCATTCAGGACTCTGATGAGGACATAAGCACATTTAAAGCTCCACCAATAATCTTATTTTTTTATTGAACCAGTTAATGTTCCCATCTCATCCCCATGAAATGGCAGTTATATTTATCCTGCTTCATCTTGCCCGCCACGACAGCCCGTGTCATTACTGAGACAAGGAAGAAGCCTGTGAGTCATTGCTAATGTAATATGAATGGCAGTGTTTTCAGGGAATGGCATAATGGGGCATATAAACAGGAACACTCAGCTTATAAAAACAAATAAAATGCTGCGCTATATTAAGATTACCAATGTGATATAACACATATAAAATGCATGAATATCTTAGTGCAAACCGTACATGATATTAAACATAATAACATATATGATATAAAATGTCCATTGTGCTGGCAAAGCAAAATCCTGTGATGGTGCTCCAAAGTTGACAAGGTGACCACAAACTTGTGTTCCCCCCCCCCCCCCCCCGTGTGAATCTGCCCACCTCAGGGCGTTTGACCGCAAACCTAAGTTTGGTCAAAAAAAAGCCTGTGAACCACCCCTGGGTTTGATGTGAATGAAGCTCTTTGGGATTCTGAGATGTCCAGCAGTAAGTTCCTCCGTCCGTATATAAAAATAAAGTCTAAATGGGGTTTTATCGTTTAAAAACGTATTTTATTTATAAAACATCAATCTGGGTACTCACATCTTCCAGGTGCTAAAGTACACCACTCTATAGCAGATAAAAGAAAAAAATGATGCGATAGCTTGTCTGTTCGCAGCTTTCAAACCTGCTGCCTACTGCACCGTCCTGTCCCCTCCCCTACGCGTGTTCGACACAGGGATTTGTCACCTGTCTTCCTCAGGGGGATTGGCACGATCCCCCTGAGGAAGGCAGGTGACAAATCCCTGTGTCGAACATGCTTGCCCCCCCACGCCACTGGAAGCTGTGTGTGCAGTGAGTGACAGAAAAGGGTGTGCTTGCTTCCCTGGTTATCCTCCCCCTGCCCCCCCGGCTGCCAAAAAAAAAAGGAGCAGTGGGCAGCAGGTGGATCAGGGGAGCAGTAAGCAGAGCAGATCTGTGTGCAGGTTCGATCCCCCCACTCACCCCCTTCCCCCGCAGGCTCTGTGCATGCATGTCTATAGAGGCTAATGTCTGCCGGACTTCAATACCCACAAATTCCTGCCCCTAGAGAAGGAGAGTTCACTGTTTTTCCTGGGCAAACTGATCAAGATCGCTGCAGTCCAGAGTGGAGAGTGAAGGGTACAGACCTTTCAGGGTCTGTGCCTCACATCCGAGGGACAATGGCCATCTGGAGAAGAGCTAGGAGGACCTGTTGCTGTGCCTGTTCATCCATATCAGGGAGAGAGGATGAACTTACATCTGAGTCACACCAGAGGGACCAGGGCCATCTGGAGAGAAGCTAGGAGGACCTGTTGCTGTGCCTGTTCACCCATATCAGGAAGAGAGAATGGACCTACATCTGAGTCTACTAGAGCTGCCTTCAGAGACTGAGTTTCAGAGAGAGAGAGTCGCTGCAAGATTGCAGCTGAAAGACTGTGACCTGTGTGAGGATCCGAGACCTGGTCATCGCCAAGCCATTGGGACCCAATTAGCCTGACAGGAAGTGGCGAGCTGAACTACATGTTCTAAAGGCCTGCCACACAATGTTAGCCCAAATAGAGACTGCTCTTACTTAGCAGCCTATCTCCTATTATCTACCCACATTCTTAAAGGGACAGTGCGCCACCTAAAGAAGGGCCCCACCGAAAGCCTGCCAACATTTATTACTAGGTGCCAGGTACTTTCTACCAGCTCCAGAGGTATTCCCATACTAGAAACACATACGCCTGCCTGCAATTGGGATTGTATGCACAAGATGTACACAGGACCCTTTCTATTCTTCTGAAAACCTACTACAGGAGATGGTCAGAGACTACAGGCTTTTTACAAGAGATGGTTAGAGAGTGCAAATATACTACAGGAGCTGGTCAAACAAGAAAAACAGATAATGTAATAAGAAACTTTTGTATAAAAGTGAGTACTCACAAAATGCAACTGACAAAAAGCTGGACATGCACAGAACACGGGGTACAGCTAATGCGTTTCAGGGGGCGCACCCCCTTCCTCAGAGCTTGGCGCTGGAAGTGACTGTGTTTTTTGTATCTCAGGAGCTGGTCAAAGACTGCAGACTTTCTACAGCAGCTGGTCAGAGACTGCAAATATACTACAGGAGATGGTCAGAGACTGCAGACATACTAAAGGAGATGGTTAGAGACTATAAACTGTCTACAGGAGATGGTCAGAGACTGCAGAATTCTTACAGGACATGGTCAGACACTACAAGCTTGCCACAAAAGATAGTGTAAATTGACAGCGCTATATAAGTACCTGAAATAATAATAATAATAGTCAGAGACCGCAGAATTTCTACAGGAGATTGTCAGAGAATATAAGCATGCTACAAAAGATAGTCTGATGAATTGGTGAGATAGTAAGAGACTGCATGCTTTCTATAGGAGATGGTCACAGACTGTATAGGAGATGATCAGAGACTACATACATAAAATAGGAGATGGTCAAAGACTACAGACATTCTACGCGAGATGGTCAGAGACTGCAAAAATACTACAGGAGATGGTCAGAGACTGCAGGCATACCACAGGAGATAGTCAGAGACTGCAGGCATACCACAGGAGATGGTCAGAGACTGCAGGCATATCACAAGAGATGGTCAGAGACTGCAGAATTTCTACAGGAGATGGTCAGAGACTGCAGACATTCTACAGGAGATGGTCAGAGACTGCAGGCATACTACAAGAGATATTCAGAGACTGCAGGCATGCTACAGGAGATGGTTAGAGACTGAAGAATTTCTACAGGAGATGGTCAGAGACTGCAAGCATACTACAGGAGATATTCAGAGACTGCAGGCATGCTACAGGAGATGGTCAGAGACTGCATATTTTCTACAGGAGATGGTCATAGAATGCAGACATTCTATAGGAGATAGATGGTCAGACTATAGAATTTCTAAAGAAGATGGTCAGAGATTTTATTTTATTAAATCATAAAATATATATTTTTTAAAACGTTATTTTTAATGAATCTTGGAAAGCTACATAAAATTATTTAAGGTCCATAAAAATCCATGTATCAGCTGCTCCCTCATATATATATATATATATATATATATATATATATATATATATATAACCTCAGACGCCTATTGCTTCTCTTGCAGGCTCCTTCTTCGTGGTCAGTCTCGGAGGGACGGCGGTGGGTCTGGTGTTCGCTTTCCTGCTCGCCTTCATCACGCGGTTCACCAAGCGAGTGCGCATGATAGAGCCCCTCTTTATCTTCCTCATCGTCTATCTCGCCCACCTCACCGCAGAAATGGTCTCGCTGTCTTCCATACTGGCGTAAGTACTCTTTACTTGTTAGACACTTGTTATGGCGGTAAGAACATAATGTATCAGCGTTTCGGAAACGGGCTCACTTACCTGACATTGCACATGAGATGGTGAGAACTAGAATGGTCTCTCATAGAAGTCAGTCATACTCCTGCTGTAACGCTCCCAGTGCAGACCTGACATCTGTTCAGAAAAAGGAACATTCAGTGAGATTTCCAACATGTCAGGAAGCCTCATTCGAGAATCTTCTACACAGCCTGGCTGCCGTTTCCATGTATCTGTCTGTCTATGGAAGGATATTGCAGAAGAGTGAAAGAGAGCCTGTAAAGATAGAAGTACGGGAGCTGCCCTAGCCGAGTCATTTTTGAAGCTGAATTCCAACCTTCGCTTCAGTCTTGCACAGTTGTACCGACTCCTCTCCTGTACTGATATTACTTCACTGCACACTGTGAGCAGGGCCAGGGCTACCACTAGGCAGCCGCCTAGGGTGCCCTGATGCCTAGGGCACCCGGCCACTGAGGTTTCTACTCTCTTCTCTCTGCAGCAAGCAACTAAATCTAAGCATCAGCAGGCAGCTGCCGCTCTGTTCGCACATAGTTTCAGAGGCACAGCGGCGGCGGAGGACTGTGTCTGTGTCCCGACTCCTGAATGAATGGAAGCAAGCAAACATTAATTGATGGGCATTGGTAGGCTGCATTTGATGAGTGCTGATGAGGCTGCATTTGATGGGCGCTGGCGAGGCTGCATTGATGGGCACTGGTGAGGCTGCATTTGATGGGCGCTGGTGAGGTTGCATTTGATGGGCGCTGGTGAGGTTGCATTTGATGGGCGCTGGTGAGGCTGCATTTGATGGCCAGTACATAAAGGAAAAACCCACCAAGGGGAGAATATAGAAGAAACCCCCCAGGATAAAGAAGCCACAGATGGACCACGCCGCATATGAAAAAATTGATTTATTAATAGAAAATATGAAAAATACACACAAATTACTGATACTCAAAACACTTCACTTGATTAATTGCATTCGATGGGCGCTGGTGAGGCTGCATTTAATTGGCGCTGGTGAGGCTGCATTTGATGGGCGCTGATGAGGCTGCATTTGATGGGCGCTGGTGAGGCTGCATTTGATGGGCGCTGGTGAGGCTGCATTTGATGGGCGCTGGTGAGGCTGCATTTGATGGGCGCTGGTGGGCTGCATTTGATGGGCGCTTCATTAAAAAGGTGGGGTTTACATGGGCAGGGAAAAGGGGGTGGAGCCAGGGGCGGCAAATTAGGTTTCACCTAGGGTGTCAAAAATCCTTGCACCAGCCCTGACTGTGAGCTTAAAACAGAGTGCATAAGAAGATGTAGCAAGTTAGATAGAGCCCGCCTCATTTTCTGGGGTACTACGACACACCCAACCGGGACAGGTTTTTTTTGGAGGGGACTGCAGGGTAGCCACTTGCCTACTGACTATGGGCCCTGGAATTTGAGGGAGCTACAAGAATTCGGGAAGATGTCCTGTTCTATAATGCAAAATGACATTACCACATATAACAGTCTCAAGGAAGCCATGATGGTCTCTGCCAACTTGAAACTCAGTGAGAAGATGAATGTGAAAAGAAAGCTGGGTAACGAGATTTGGACAGCCCTGGGTCTTTTTGAATACTGGTGCCGAACTGTCTGGGTGGGCACTGACCTGAGTCACCTAGGCTTGTGTAGGTCAGTGTTTCTCAACCTTTTTTCACCCTTTAAATATTATGGACAGTCTCAAAGGCCCCATTTAACCACTTACGAATTTGCAGCGAGATTACTTTTATCGGTGATGGGAGAGGGCCTCCCCCTTCCCGCTGCGCTTTGGTGCCCTCCACCTACTGACACCAATGATGGGGCACTATTCCTCCCTCTGATTCCAATAATGGGGCACTATTCCTTGCACTGATACCAATGATGGGGCACTATTCCTCCCACCAATACCAATGATGGGGCACTATTCCTCCCACTGACACCAATGATGGGGCACTATTCCTCCCACTGACACCAATGATGGGGCACTATTCCTTCCACTGACACCAATGATGGGGCACTATTCCTTCCACCGACACCAATGATGGGGCACTGTTCCTCCCACTGACACCAATGATGGGACACTATTCCTCCCACTGACACCAATGATGGGGCACTGCTCCTTCCACTGATACCAATGATGGGACACTATTCCTCCCACTGACACCAATGATGGGGCACTATTCCTTCCACTGCCACCAATGATGGGGCACTATTCCTTCCACTGACACCAATGATGGGGCACTATTCCTCCCACTGACACCAATGATGGGGCACTGTTCCTCCCACTGACACCAATGATGGGACACTATTCCTCCCACTGACACCAATGATGGGGCACTGTTCCTTCCACTGATACCAATGATGGGACACTATTCCTCCCACTGACATCAGTGATGGGGCACTATTCCCCCCCCCCCACTGACACCAATGATGGGGCAATATTCCTCCCACTGACACCAATGATGGGGCACTATTCCTTCCACTGACACCAAAGATGAGGCACTATTTCTCCCACTGATACCAACAATGGGGCACCTTTCCTCCCATTAACACCAATGATGGGACATTGTTACAGATGGCAGGACATTTTCTTCTCCTATTGGCCACAGTCCGGCCCCCTCTTAAAATCTAAAGGACATTTAACTGGCCTTTTGTTTAGAAAGCTTGGAGCCCCCTGCTCTATAACATAGGAACTGCCTTACTTTTTATCCTTCACATCTCCAACCAATCACTTTTTTCAATGGTATAATCAAATTGATTAAAAATAAATTCTGCCGAACACTGCCATGGACCATGCATGATTCCTTTTACAGCTTTATTACAATTCAGACAATCTGGAGTGGCAGTAAAATATAATCATTTTTTATCAATAATTTAGCTGGATAGGTCGGTATCATTCAATCCTAATGACCATCAATATGTTTATCAATATTCACCTTAAAAAACAAATATCGATAGAACTTAATGATCAGGAGGAGGTGGCCATTTTCTTTAATCTTTTGATTGATATTTAGCTTGAAAAGCTTATATTGATCGAACTTAATGAGGATCTTGTGCCCAAGAGAGCCAAGCAGAAGGCAAAGGACTAGTCACCAGTATTGCTCGTAGGCTGACCTTTCCCCATAATTGACCTTGTTCTGCACTGTGTCTGTAAAGAAGTGTCCAGTTTGGTAGAGGCAGGGCTTTACATCCTTGTGTCAGAGCAGCCCCCTTCATGACTAGTGATCTGATGACCGGTGAGGTAATGACCTAAAAGAGCAGAAGAAGAGCCAGAAGCACAGATCTACAGAATATATAAAGCAGAGACAGGAAAATTCTTTCACAGCAGGTCCTCAGGTACAGCTTCCTCTCCAGCAAGGAGAACACTGAGCAGCACGGTTGTGATACTGCCAAATTTCACTCCAACTCTGGTCAGATTCTAACAGAATTTCATTCTAGAACTCTAGCATCAGTGCCTTTTGATCCGGGGTCTCTAAACGTTCTAAACAAGGGGCCAGTTTACTGTACTTTAGACTTTATGGGGGCCGGACTGTGGCCAGTGGGAGTAGAAAATGTCCCAAAGTCAAGTGGAAGTAAACAGTGCCCCATTCTTCTTGTTAAAAAAAAAAAACAGTGCCCCATTATTGGATTTAGTGAAAGGAATCGTGCCTCATTATTCGATTTAGTGGAAGGAATAGTGCCTTTATTAATCGATATAGTGGAGGTAAACAGTACCCCATTATTGGATTAGGTGGAATAATTTGTGCCCCATTGTTGATATCAGTGGGAGGAACAGAATCCCGTCTTTGGTGTCAGTGGGAGGAATAGCGCCCCATTATTGGTGTCAGTGGGAGGAATAACACCCCATCATTAGTGTAAGTGGGAGGAATAGCACCCCATCCTTGGTGTCAGTGGGAGAAATATCACCCCATCCTTGGTGTCAGTGGGAGGAATAGCACCCCATTCTTGGTGTCAGTGGGAGGAATAGTGCCCCATCCTTGGGGTCAGTGGGAGGAATAGTACCCCATCCTTGGTGTCAGTGGGAGGAGCAGCACCCCATCCTTAGTGTCAGTGGGAGGAATAGCACCCCATCCTTGGTGTCAGTGGGAGGAACAGCACCCCATCCTTGGTGTCAGTGGGAGGAGCAGCACCCCATCCTTGGTGTCAGTGGGAGGAACAGCACCCCATCCTTGGTGTCAGTGGGAGGAACAGCACCCCATCCTTGGTGTCAGTGGGAGGAACAGCACCCCATCCTTGGTGTCAGTGGGAGGAGCAGCACCCCATCCTTGGTGTCAGTGGGAGGAACAGCACCCCATCCTTGGTGTCAGTGGGAGGAACAGCACCCCATCCTTGGTGTCAGTGGGAGGAACAGCACCCCATCCTTGGTGTCAGTGGGAGGAATAGCACCCCATATCCTTGGTGTCAGTGGGAGGAATAGCGCCCCATCCTTGGTGTCAGTGGGAGGAACAGCACCCCATCCTTGGTTACAGTGGGAGGAACAGCACCCCATCCTTGGTTACAGTGGGAGGAACAGCACCCCATCCTTGGTTACAGTGGGAGGAATAGCACCCCATCCTTGGTGTCAGTGGGAGGAATAGCACCCCATCCTTGGTGTCAGTGGGAGGAGGAGAAATAGCGCCCCATCCTTGGTGTCAGTTGTGGATGGAATAGTGCCCCAAAGGCCAGACAGCAGCCAGCATAGTTCCACATCTGGCCCCAGGGCCACAGTTTGGAGACCCCTGCCTTAGATAATCACATGCAGCAGATATACAGCTATGATGTTTAGGGCACAAGACGTGCACTGATATTTTTAGGAAAGAATTCTATTAAATAGGAAAACATTTCAGGGTACTACTAGGGTTGCAGGATTGAAATTTGCATGATTCCCCCCATCAGGGCTGACAGGGGAGTCCCTCTTGCAGAGCAATTATTTTCTCCTGGCGGGGGGCGGGCGGGAAAAGCCGTCCCTGCCGGGAGAAAACAGTGAATATTGCTAGCGGCTATAGCAGCAGCTAGCGACAATCACAAAGAAAACCCGCAGGCTGGTTGAACCCAAGTTGATCGATCAATCCACTTGGTACATTCAGCCTGCCCATTAACGGTTTGAATGTCGGCCGGTTCAGCAGGCACCGAGATTCGAACCGTGTATGGCCAGCCTTAGGGACAACTCACATTCCTCGATATCTTCCCTCTAATAGAGCAATTATTGATTTTTAAGTTCAGCTCCACTCTAATGACCCAGAAGTGACGTGTGACCACAAGAGCTTACCTAATTATACTGGAGCCTATTTCTCACAGAACCAATTCTAATGGATTTGTTATTGATTTAGAATACCTGGATACATAGAAAATCAATATGTATTGATCTATTGGAACATAATTTAATTTGTTACAAATTCTATTGCCTGTACTGCAGACTAATCTCACAATCATACACAATCTGTAAGACCCGGTTCACACTGGGGCGGCACGACTTGTCACACGACTCTGCCGGGCGATCTCCACACGACTTCAGAGGTGACTTGCAAAATGACTTCTGTATTGAAGTCAATGGAAGTCGTCCCAAAGTAGTACAGGAACCTTTTTCTAAGTCGAAGCGACTTGAGTCGCTCCTATTAGAACGGTTCCATTGTGCGGAGCGCGACTTGTCAGGCGGCTGAGTCGCCTGACGAGTCGCCCCTGTGTGAGCCGGCTCTAACACAGTGGAGCTGTCTTTGCTGGAAGCCAATTAACCTACCAGCATCTAAGGGGAACGCCATCCATACCCAGCAAGAGCTTACAAATTCAATGCAGAACTGTTCTTTAGCACCACAATGGCACCTCTGCTCTTGTAGCACTGGGGTCCTTGGGTTTCAAATCCTGGACAGGACACTATTTACATGGAATTTGAATGTTCTCCCTGTGCTTGTGTGGGTTTCTTTCAACACTAATCTAAAGTCATACAGGTAGGCCAGGCTTTTTTTTTTCTCAGAGAACAGCAAATCTCCCAACTGTCCCGGATTCGCCGGGACTGTCCCGTGATTTGATCTAAGTCCCGGCATCCCGGAGAATCAAGGCTTTGTACCGAAGTGGAGCCAAGTGCTGGAACGAGTTCCAGCACTTGGCTCCAGTGGCATGCCTGCAAGCACACACTAGCGTGGGCACCAGTAACACCCGCTGTGCGCCTTGTGAGGGTGCTTCGGGTTCCGTGCTGCTGTGTAGTGTGACAGGCAGCCGGCTGTGAGATATCCCGGCTGCCGCACACATATTCAGTGCATGGCAGAGCAGCTTGCTGCTCCTCCCCGTGGCGTATGGTGGGTGGTGACGTATGGGGAGCGGTGGCCCTGGGTACAACATCCAGAGAGGCGCTAAATTAGTCCTGCATCCGCTGTCCAGACTCCTGAGTTACGGTGCAGGTACTTAGCCCCTTCCAAGTCCCCCCTTGTCACCACCCCGTACCCACCTCTGAGCACCATCCCTTGGTTCCACCCTCTACCTCCCAGTACCGCCCCTTTTAGAGAAAGTAGACCCAAGTATCATTTTGTGATGCTACATAATTTGTTTGGAATTTGTTAATGATAACAAGGCAGTAAAACAGATCCCCTGCATCCAGCAACAATACCCCCCCCCCAGCAACAATAGACCTGCAACAAAAGTCCCACACAGCAACATTAGATCCACCCCGTGAGAAATAGAACCCCACCATCAACAATAGATCGCCCAGCAGCCAGGAACAATCAAAACCTTCCTTAACAGTAGATCCCTCACAGCAACAACAACCCCAGCAGCAATTGACCCCCTGCAACAATAAATCTCCCAGCTGCCAGGAAAAAAAGACCCCTCCCTCAACAGTAGATCCCTCTCAGCAACAACTGCCCCCCAGCAGCAATAGATCCCCTGCAACAAAACAACCCCTACATCAACAATAGATCCAATCCTGGAATAATAGACCCCCCCCCCACAAGCAACAATGGATCTCCCAGCAGCCAGGAACAATAGATCCCTCCCTCAATATTGGATCCATCCCAGCAACAATTGTCCCGCATGCAGCAATAGATCCCCTGCAACAACAAAAAACCTACAGCAGGCATCTCCAAACTTTCTAAACAAAGGGCCAGTTTCCTGTCCTTTCGATTTTAAGGGGGCGCAGCTAGGGCCAATGGGAGTCGGAAATGTTCTGGCATGCAGTGGGAGTACTAATGCCCCATTGTTAGTGTTAATGAAAGAAATTGTGCCCCATCGTTAGTGTCAGTGGAAGTAATTGTGCCCCATCATTGGTGTCAGTGGAAGTAATTGTGCCCCATTGTTGATGTCAATGAAAGGAATAGTGCCCTTTAGATGGTGTCAATGGGAGGAATAGTGCCCCATTATTGGTGTCAGTGACAGGAATAATGCCCCATTATTGGTGTCAGTGGATGGAATAGTGCTCTAAGGGCCGGATAAAGGCAAGCAAAGGGCCTTATCCGGCCCCAGGGCCGCAGTTTGGGGACCCCTGCCCAATATATTCACCCCAGGAATAATAGACCCCCCCACCAGCAACAACAGATCTGCCAGCAGCCAGGAAAAAAAGAGATTTACTGAAACTGGTGCACACAGAATCTGGTGCAGTTGTGCATGGCACCCAATTAGCTTCCAGATTATAGCCCCTGATCACACTGAATGCGACTTTGAAATTGTGCTACTTCGCTTAAAGAAGCACGATTTCAAAGCCACAGGTCAGTGCGATTTCAGGTGCGACTTGCCTGACATCTGTGCGACTTCTATGCAAGTCGCACCTGAAATTGCAAAAAAAAATAGTGCAGGCGCCTTTTTTTTTTTCAAATCAGTGCGGCACCGCAAAGTCGCACCGATTTAAACAGTTCCATTGCCGACAGTAGGGTGCGACTTGGAACTGTCAAATCGCATGAGAAGTCGCTCGTTCTCAAAGCTTAATAATTGAACAAGCTGAAATCAGAAGCTGATTGGTTTATTTTGCACAGCTACACCAGATTCTGAGTTCTCCGGTTTGAGTAAGGCCCCTTTCACACTGAGGCGCTTTGCAGGCGCTATTGCGCTAAAAATAGCGCCTGCAATGCGCCCCAAAAAAGCCGCTCAATTGTATCCAGTGTGAAAGCCCGAGGGCTTTCACACTGGAGCGGTGCGCTTGCAGGAGGGTCAAAAAACTCCTGCAAGCCGCATCTTTGAGGCGCGATAGGAGCGGTAGAAATACCGCTCCTATAGCGCCCCTGCCCATTGAAATCAATGGGGTAGAGCCTCCAAAACGCCCGCAAAGAGGCGTTATTGCGAGCGTTTTTAACCGTTTTTCGGGCGCTAGCGGGGGTTAAAATCACCCCGCTAGCCCCCGGCAAAAACAATGGTATAGCGGCGCTAAAAATAGCGCCGCTATACCACCAGCGCATCCAGCGCCTCAGTGTGAAAGTAGCCTAAATCTCCCCCCCCGTGGTTGTAGTTCCATCATTTATACTGGGATGCCAAAGTCTCTGTGGTTTTCTGCGTTCGGTGTTGGTGCCTCTGTACGGCGTTCATCGTTAGACTTGCATTTCGATGACAATTGTCTCCTCTTGCCTTGGTTTCCCACAATGTCTGTACTCCAGAGATTCTAAAACATCTGTGACCATGAAAACAGGCTGAAGATGGAGCGAGACAACAGCGGGGACACAGGCGGCGCCCACGTAGCGCACTGTGAAGCGCGCCGCCGCACCTCGCCACTCTGTTCTTACAGAGGATACGAGTGGTCTTTAGATTGTCGGCTCATTACAGAACCGCTGAGTCACGGGAGAGAAGTACAAGGTGAAGAGCATCTTCATAGGGAACACAGAGCCTCTCACACAGTGGTGTGACTCATACATGCGACCCGCTTCACTGAGCCGAGTCACGATGCAACCCACGCAGTGCAATCATCAACTGCCACTTCTCACTTCTTCCTTGTTCAGCTCCTTCAATAAGACATGGGAAGGCCACTTAGTTTGATCTTCAGGGTCAGACTAGGGGGCTGCAAATCAGCCTCGGTGTCACAATCAGAGAGGCGCACATATACCATGTAGGTAGCCAGTGATCGCTATGCTCAGCAAGGCTCGGGTCACACTCCTGCGACTTGTGATCTGACCTGTGAGACCCCCAAGTCGCATGACATGTGAAATGCCATGTTAGTCAATGAAAGCTGTCTATTAGTAGACATGTACACTGCCGAAAAATTTGTTAGTTTTCGTTTCATTCATTTTTCGTTTCATTTGTTTTTTGCTTTATTTGAAAATTTGGAAAATCGAAAATAAGAAATAAAATCAGAACCTAGGTTTTAGAGGAGGTAAGCAAGAAAAAAAATATTCTGAACCAAATGGTTTGCTAAAATTTACCAGTGCACAGGAAATGCAGCCTCACCAGTGCAAATTAAATGCAACCTCACCAGTGCAAATTAAATGCAGCCTCACCAGTGCCAATTAAATGCATCCTCACCAGTGCCAATTAAATGCATCCTCACCAGTGCCCATGAAATGCAGCCTTACCAGTGCCCATGAAATTCAGCCTTACCAGTGCCCATGAAATGCAGCTTTACCAGTTCCAATTAAATGCAGTCTCACCGGTGCCCATGAAATGCAGCCTCACCAGTGCCCATGAATGGTTCCCGTTTTTTTTTTTTAAAACAACAAACATGTTATACTTACCTCAACTGTGCAGCTCGTTTTGCACACAGTGGCCCCGATCCTGGTCTTCTGGGGTCCCTCGGCGGCTGTTTCAGCTCCTCCCCACATGGAGTTAGGGTTGAAGTTATTGCGGGCGCGCTCCCGTGATAGAGCGACGCCCATAGCCGCCGACTGTATCACTCGGCCCCGCCCCCCGGCATGCCGCGTCATTGGATGTGATTGACAGCAGCGCCAGCCAATGGCTGCGCTGCTTTCAATCCATCCAGTGTAGCCAATTAACGACCGGGCTCAGGAACTCGGAGGATGACGGGAGCGAGCACGGGACTTTCGAGGGGCCAGGTAAGTAAAACGGGGGCTCTGGGGGGGCGGCATTGTCGAATGTTTTTTCACCTTAATGCATAGGATGCATTAAGGTGAAAAAACATGTACCTTTACAACCCCTTTAATGCAGCCTCACCAGTGCCAATTAAATGCAGCCTCCCCAGTGCCAATTAAATGCAGCCTCACCAGTGCCAATTAAATGCAGCCTTACCAGTGCCCATGAAATGCAGCTTCATCAGTGCCAATTAAATGCAGCCCTACCAGTGCCAATTAAATGCAGCCCTACCAGTGCCAATTAAATGCAGCCCTACCAGTGCCAATTAAATGCAGCCTCACCAGTGCCAATTAAATGCAGTGTTACCTGTCCCCATGAGATGCAGCCTTACCAGTGCCCATTAAAAGCAGCCCTACAAGTGCCAATTAAATACAGCCTCACCAGTGCCCATGAAATTAAGCCTCACCAGTGCTCATGAAATGCAGACTCACCAGTGCCAATGAAATGCAGCCTTACCAGTGCCAATTAAATGCAGCCTCACCAGTGCCCATGAAATGCAGCCTTACCAGGGCCCAGGAAATGCAGCAATACCAGTGCCCATGAAATGCAGCCTTACCAGTGCCAATTAAATGCAGCCTTACCAGTGCCAATTAAATGCAGCCTTACCAGTGCCAATGAAATGCAGCCTTACCAGTGCCCATAAAATGCAGCCTGACCTATGCCATTGAAATGCAGCCTGACCTGTGCCTGGCGAGGATGTCATCACATGCGCCTGTCACTCAGACAGAGCAGCCCAAGCGGCTGCCATGGCCCTACTTCATTCGGCCGCTCGGTCTTCTTTTTTTTTTAAATATTCTTTATTTATATTTCAAAAAGGGAGATACATCTAATACATTATTTATACATTTTCCAT
Organism: Rana muscosa; assembly: GCA_029206835.1. NCBI lineage: Eukaryota > Metazoa > Chordata > Amphibia > Anura > Ranidae > Rana > Rana muscosa. The sequence goes on along the minus strand of CM055119.1, from coordinate 310,169,000 downwards.
TGCATTTCTATTCATAATATATTCCTCATCCCAATCCGTTACTTAAATCTTATTTATCTAAACATCAGTCTCGCCTCAAAACCTCAGTGTCAATGGGTTCCCTGCCCTTATGTCCTTTATATGTCTCTCCTTAAAGGGAGAAACTCACCAAGTCCCTTACTCTATTTAGTTATCTTTGATTTTCATGACCTTACTTATTCTCCCTTGTGTTTTTATCTATTCCCACCCTGCCTCCCTCACAAAGCAAACCTAATCGAGAAAAAAAAAAAAAGGAGGGACGAACGAAAAATTTTCTCCCTCCCCTCCCCTCCCCCCTCCATCCCCCTTCCCATTAAGCCATTAAGTAAACCACAACCTCTTAAATACTTCTCTGACCGGGCGGACTCACTTCCCCCTTAATCTTTTCCCTTCTTCTGTCTGCATAAATTTATTCCATGATGACCAGATCTTAATATGTTGCTCTTTCCTGTCTTGGGCCGAAAACACCAACTCCTCTATGGCACCCACTTTCCTGACCCTATTGAGCCAATCTGCAATTGTTGGAGGGCTGGAGCTTTTCCAGCCTCTCGCAATACATGCCTTGGCCTCATTGACCAGGTGGCATAATACTGAGTTTTTATAAGTCTGTGTGGGTATTTGCGTTTCGTGCAATAGGAAGAAGCCTGGATCGTCCGGCACAGGGTAAGACTCAATTTTTTGGGCAATCCTCCGTACCTCTATCCAATATTGTCTAATTCGAGGACATGTCCAATATATATGGAACAAAGTTCCCCGCTCCCCATTACATCGCCAACACTGATCTGAGGCATCAGGGTAGAACCTACCCAGTTTTGAGGGCGTATAGTACCACCTCGTCAGTAATTTGTAATTTGATTCTTGCGTTTTAGTACTTACTGATGAGTGTAGCGCAAGATATATTATCTTCTGATATTGAGCTGGTGTAAAAGTCCTACCAAGGTCCCTTTCCCACTTTCTAATTGCTGGCATTTCATAGTTATCTGGTGGAGTCATTAGCATCATATATATCTTTGATATTATTCGGTTGATGGGTTCCTTCTCCTCACAGTATACTTCAAACCTAGTTAGCTCCCGTTTAAAGTTACTCATTGGACCTAGTGTCTCCAAATAATGTCGAAGTTGTATTGCTTGCCAATACTCTACTTCAAATTGGCCTCCTGATTTCGTCAATTCCACTATTGTGGGCCATATTTCTGATTGCATAAAGTGCGATACCTGCGTATATCCCTTCTCTCAAAGTCTCCGAAATGCCTTTATCTCCATCCCCGGCTCGAAACTTGGGTTTCCCAGTATTGGGTAAAGTGGAGAGTATCTTGACGAATATTTAGGGTTTAGGCATATTTTGGCCCCTATAGACAGTGTTGGCCCTATCAAAGGATGTTTTTTGAGTGCGTCTGACAGTTTTGTATAGCACCAAGGTGCTCTACCCAATGGTATCTGACCAATCTCTTGCTCCAATTTTATCCATAATTTAAGTTCTTTATGTCTGCAGTCTGCACCAGTCTATGACCCTTCCCAAATGAACTGCTTGGTGATATTTAGATACATCTGGGACTGCTAAGCCCCCATAGCATTTGGGGAGGGTCATTTGACTTCTGCTAATCCGTGGTCGCCTGTTGGCCCATATGAACTTAGTAAAGAGTGCATTTATTTGCTGAAAGTAGGCCTTATCAATTCTAATTGGTACAGCTTGAAATAAATACAAGAATTTGGGCAGAATATTCATTTTAATAGCGTTACATCGGCCAAACCATGAATGGAATCCCTGTTGCCATTTATCCAGTAGGGATCTAACTACTTTATATAGTGGGGGGAAATTTACAGCGAAAACTATCTCTAGTCTTGATGGTATATTTATCCCTAAGTATTTTAGTGAGGACCCTACCCATTTAAAGTTAAAATTTGGTTGTATATTTTGCTGAACTTCTATGGGAAGGGCTACCCCCATCGCTTCCGATTTTGTGTAGTTAATTTTTAAATTTGCTAATGTCCCATATCCTTCTATTTCCTTCATCAAATTTGGCAGTGAAACATGGGGTCGTGATAGAGAGAACATCAAATCATCTGCATAAGCAGAGATTTTATATTCTTTATCACCTATTTGCAGTCTCTGAATATCTGGGTTTTGCCAAATCCTATTTAGTAGGGGTTCTAGAGAGAGAGAAAACAGCATCGGAGAAAGTGGGCACCCTTGACGCGTACCATTTGAGATTTTAAATGTCTCAGAGTAAACTCTGTTCACTTTTACTGAGGCTTGGGGCGTAGCATAGACCCCCGCTATCCAACTCCGTATATGTTCTCCCAGTCCCATTTGCCTCAATACTTCAAACATAAATCGCCAGCTGACCCTATCAAACGCTTTCTCAGCGTCGGTACTCAAAAAAATACTAGGCGTTTTTGAAATATTAGCATAATGTACCAGGTTGAGGACCTTTACGGTATTATCCCTGGCCTCGCGGGTTGGGATAAACCCAACCTGGTCTTGATGTACCAACTGATTCAAAAACGGCTGGATACGGGAGGCAAGTAGTTTAGTGAAAAGTTTTAAATCTGTATTTAACAGTGAGATCGGGCGATAGTTCCCGCACTCCGCCGGGTCCTTCCCTTCTTTCGGGATAACCGAAATATGTGCCATAAGGGCATCCGGCGGTAGTGCGGGAGCCCGGCCAATCTCATTGAATGCCTTTGTCATATGGACCCCTAATATTGGGAGAAAATATTTGTAGTATTGGATAGTGAAGCCATCCGGACCCGGCGCCTTCCCTCGTTTAACTGTCTTTATCACTGTCTCCAGTTCCCCCACTGAAATAGGTATCTCCAGTTTATTACGGTCTTCTAAGGCTAACCTAGGCAGGTTTGCCGAGAAGAGGTATTCTTCCATCTTGGCCTGAGGCACCTGGGTTGGGGTTAAATTATAGAGGGATGAGTAGTATTCTCTGAATCTCTGCGCGATCTTTTTAGGTAGTGAATTCAACTGCCCGTTTTTTCCCTTTATATGGGGTACATATACTGTCTTCCCTTTCTCTCTAAGTTTCCCCGCTAATATTTTACTACATTTTTCCCCAAGTTCATAGGTTACTTTTCTCCCTACTTGTATTGCCGCTTCTGCTTTATATCTAAGTAAGTCTGTCAGTTGTCTCCTCAGGTGTGCCAGTTCTATCCCCACTAGCGGTATCTGTACTTTCTTATGTTGTACCTCTAATGCTTGGATCGCTCGGTCTTCTATCTGTGGCTGAGTGACAGGCTAGGCCGGGAGATGGCTGGCCCGGTATTGTGACATGGCGGCGACGGGGGAGAAAGGCCTGGTCAGTGTTCGCTCCATTAGACTCACAGACATTTACCCCCATTTTTTTGGGGGGGGGGGTGCGTCTTATGGAGCGGAAAAAATGGTAATAACGAACTAACTAATAATAACTAACTATTAAATTATAGGTTTCGGAATTTCCTTTCAAATTTGGCTGAACGTGACGAATACGAATTTATCCAAAGTTACGAAATATCCAAAATAATGAACCCCGTATCTAAACAAATGGAACAGAACAAATTAATAATGAAATATAATAATAATAATAAAAAGTAATTTGTTCCATTCCATTTGTTTAGATGCAGCGTTCGTTATTTTGGATATTTCGTAACTTCGGATAAATTTGTTTTCGTTGCGTTCAGCCAAATTTGAAAGGAAATTATGATGGGGCACTATTCCTTCCACTGATACCAATGATGAGGCACTATTCCTCCCACTGATACCAATGATGGAGCACTATTCCTCCCACTGATACCAATGATGGGGCACTATTCCTCCCACTGATACCAATGATGGGGCACTATTCCTTCCACTGATACCAATGATGAGGCACTATTCCTCCCACTGATACCAATGATGGGGCACTATTCCTTCCACTGATACCAATGATGAGGCACTATTCCTCCCACTGATACCATTGATGGGGCACTATTCCTTCCACTGATACCAATGATGAGGCACTATTCCTCCCACTGATACCAATGATGGAGCACTTTTCCTCCCGCTGATACCAATGATGGGGCACTATTGATCTTTTATTGAAAAGAATCAAGCAACCAATTTTATACAAAAGTAAAAAACAAAACCATGGTACAAAACTTCAACAGAAAACAAAGGAATACACATCCATGTTCAGAATATATACAATATATACATAATCCACTACCAAAACATCCCTAGAAAACTATCTACATAAAGCAGCAGAGAGGGCCTAAGAGGCACAACCCATCACCTATGTACGCAGCCATTTATCAAAAAATAATCAAAAATAATAATAATAATCTAGGGTGATAAGAGACAGACAGCCACACCCGGGAAAGAGACTCCTGGCAGTCAGGGAGGCTTGAAACCCCTCCACACCTTCAACCAAGCCCCCTGACCCCGCTTGTCTCTCTCAAGCTCCCGAATCTTCCCCACCTCATGCAAAATGTCATACACCACCACCTCAACAGGAAGGATTTTTTGCCGAATGCTGACCTGACACCGTGCGTTCCAGGTGAAATAACGGACTACTAGGCTAACTAAAAAAAGTGTATCCAAACAAAAAACTCCACCGGTATTGAATGCTCCGTACACCCACTCAGCATAACCCAGCCTGGAGAGGAAAGGAACACCGAGGGCCCGCCCCACCTGTTTATACACCTCTATGTTAAAAGGGCAACGAAGCAGAAAATGGTCCATAGTCTCCTCCTCATCCGCACACCCCTCCCGAGGACAGCTACGATCCATCCCACTGCGGAATTTCAAATTGCCCCGAACATAGAGCTTCCCATGGAAGCACAACCAGGCCAAATCCCTAAATTTAGAGGGGAACTCTATCCAAATTAATCAGTCTTAACCCTGCCCTCAAAACTGGGCCCGGGCAATCCCTTAAGGACAGTGGGTCATGAAAGACTTCGCTCAAGACTCGACTCATAAGGACTTTCCTTGGAACCAATCTGAGATCTTCAGCTGACAATCGCCACTGCCGCAGTAACTTCAGGCACGGAGCGACATAGGCTGGTAGCTGACCACGATGACCCCTGCGATTCTTCACTTGGCCACCTTCTTCCCAAAGTCGTAGAAAAGGCCCAAACCAAGATCTAAATATGCCTACCCATCCAGGAGGTTCCACTGCAAGCATATTACCAATGTTAAACTTTAGAAATAGCAGTGAAAAGAAAAGAACTGGGTTGACCATACCTAAGCCACCCTCCCTCCTGGATAGGTAGGTGACATTCCTCTTGATGGGGTTCAGTCTGTTCCCCCACAGCATCTGGAAGAACACACTACTGACCCTAGCATAGAGAGACACTGGCAAGATGCAGACAAAGCTGACATACAAGAAGATCGGAATCAGGTAAGTCTTAATCAGATCAACCCTTTCCCTCATAGATAACTTCCATCTCTTCCAGCTGACCACCTTAGTATTGGCAATTTCCAGTCTGCCTTCCCAGTTTTTGAGGCCATAATCGCCGGGTCCAAATTCAATGCCTAGTATCTTAATTCTTTCCTGAGGCACTGGAAAGGTGTCCGGGAGATCAAACCCCTCACCTTCCTTTCCCATCCAGAAAACTTCAGTCTTTTCCTGATTGATCTTGGAGCCTGATGCTTCAGAATACCGTGATGTCAGAGAGACCACCTCCTCCGCTTCATCCGTCCCAGTGACAATCACTGACACATTGTCTGCATAGGCAACAACCCTCAATGGCGGCTCACCCGGGAGCTCCACTGGTACCCCACACAACATGCCGCTCTCTAGCCTCCTGATAAAGGGGTCGATTGCAAACACATAGAGCAGGGGACTCAGGGGACAACCCTGGCGCACCCCGGAGCCAACCCCAAAGGACTGTCCAACCCAACCATTAACAAGAGGGAAGCTTTCTGCCCCCTTATACAAGACTTTCAGCCAATCGACAAAACCACCCGGCAGACCGTACTTACTAAGGAGCAACCACAGGTACTCATGGTTAACACGATCAAAAGCCTTTGCCTGATCTAATGTCAGCAAATACTTTCCCCAGCCTGCAGCCCTGCACCGCTCCAAGGCCTCCCGGACAGCTAAAACCGCTGTGAAGGTGCTCCTACCCTGGACCGAACAGTGCTGATGGCGAGAAAGCAAAGACTCTGCCACTGACGATAGGCGCCAGAAAAATATCTTTGCCAGTATCTTTCTATCGACATTAAGAAGGCTGATGGGGCGCCAATTCTCAATCATCGAAGGATCTTTACCCTTTGAAAGAAGAATCTCAGCCGAGTGCCTCATGGAAGGGGAAAGCACCCCCTCAGCAAGGCAACTGTTAAAAACCTCTACCAAATGCGGGGCCAGAATAGACTTAAAGGCTTTGTAAAACTCAGCCGTCAAGCCATCCGTTCCAGGCGACTTTTTGATGGCAAGCTGTTCAATTGCCCTCATCACCTCTTCGACTGTGATCTCCTCTGTCAAATTCATCAATGGAACATCTCCACCATTTAGACCTGGAGTAGAGTCCAAAAAGCTTTCCATCTTGTCACGGTCAAGCTCTTTCCTCCCAAGAAGGTCGGCATAAAAGGACCTCACGACCTCCAGAATCCCTGACCTGGACTTTGTCAAGGAACCTGTACTGTCCTTAAGGCCAACGACCGTTTTAACAGCTACACCTTGTTTGCAGTTCTGGTAAGGGTCAGGCGAGTGGTACTTCCCATAGTCCCTCTCCAGAACCAAAGAGGCATGCCGGTCATATTGACACTTCCTGAGAAGGAGTTTCACTTCGGAGATTGCCCCAGGATCTCCTCCTCTCGAGACAAGAATATCCAGCTTCCTCCGTAAGTGTTCGTAGGTCATGTATTTATTAAACTGATTTCTATTGGCTAGGCCCCTGAAGAATCCAGCGATCCTCTTTTTGGTCAGCTCCCACCACTCAGCCTTGCTGCTACAAAAGTCCAGGATGGTCACCTGTGCATGAAAGAATTCCTCAAAGGATTGTCTAACATGTTCTTCCTTGAGTAGAGTCGAATTTAATCTCCAGATGCCCTTGTCCCTCTGAGGGGCGTCTGAAGCATTCAGTACCACAGATAGCATACAGTGATCAGAGAACTCTACTGCCTGCACCACTGGGGGCGAGAAAGCAGAGGCCTCCTTCAAAAAAAAACTATCTATCCTACTCTGACTATTACCACGATGAAAAGTGAACCCGGTGTCATCTGGGAGGTGCTTAATGTGCACATCCACAAGACCAGCATCCCTAACCATACTATTTAAAAAAAACGCTATCATATCCCAGCCTGTCCTTGAAGTCCTTCCTGTCCTTGGGCCTAGTTACTGTATTAAAGTCACCTCCAAAGACCACTTGCCGGGATGTAAAAAGAAATGGCTTGATCCTTGTAAAAAGGCATTTCCTGTCCCACTTTGTGTGCGGCCCATAAACATTGATTAGGCGCAGGTCCTGCCCTCCCACAAGGACGTCTAAGACCATACATCTCCCAATCTCCACCTCAATAACCCGCCGGACAGTTACCATGCCGGTTTTAAACAACACCGCCACACCGCCGTAAGGCTCGGCCGCAAGAGACCAGTAAGATGGACCATACCTCCACTCTCTCTTGGCCATATGAATATCTGCCAAGGAGGTGAGCCTAGTCTCTTGCAAAAATAAAATTTCAGCATCTAATTGGCTGAACAAAAAGAAGGCCATAGAACGAGCTCTTACTGACTTAATGCTGGCAACATTAATTGTCACCACTTTTAACGGAGGGGGAACCGCCATTTGGGTTATTGGGTGGATTGCTTCTTAGCTCCCCTCTGCTGCTCATCACCAGAAGCCTCTCTCTTTCTAGAGGCCGCCTCAAAGTCCATTTCAGAATCGGAACTTCTCTCAGAAGAAGCTCCAGATGAAGAAATATCCCACTTGGAGGACCTATGACGGCTGGAGACAGGAACCGGAGCTTCCCGTCCCCGTTCCGTCCTCACCGCCTGCCTCTTCCGCCTCCCAACCTTCCTTCTCTCCTCCAGGTACCGCAGGTCAGCCTCAGAGATGCCCTCATCTCTTACTTTTTTCTTTAAAGTCTTTCCACAAGACTTCTTTACAGAGGAAGGGGCTCCCTTTTTAGTACACGCTGGTGGGGGGGGGGTGATCCCTTTAAGTCAGACTCAGGAGGGGTAGACTCCTGGGGGGTAACTGACTCAGTGGGCACAGACTTGGAAGGTTCTGACACAAGAGGAGAGGGTACAGTAGGCTGGGCGGACACAGAGACAGAAACAGAAGGAGTACTTACAGACACAGGAGGGGTGGCCACAGGAACTGGAGAGGGATCCTGAGCAGGACCAGGGGAGGGGGTCACCGCAGAGGAGGATGGTACACCAGGGGTCTCACCCTCCATCCTGTCCAGCCTTGACATGTCCTCTACTACCTCCTTCTCCATATTGTGCCAGGCTTCAGGACATCTGCTGTAGGGGTGGCCAAGGCGCAGGCACAGGTTGCACCTGATCATCTTAGTGCAGTCCTTAGCCATATGACCCTGACCCCGACACACTGAACCCATCAAGGCTGAACAGGAGGAGCTCAAGTGCCCCTTTTCTCCACAGCGGTGACACAGCTTCGGCTGACCAGGGTAGAAAACAGTCATCCTATCCCTCCCTATGAAAGCTGAGGAGGGCAGGTGACGAACAACATTCCCATCCCTGGCCAACCTGACTGTTACCGACCATCCCCCAGTCCAGATGTTACGCTCATCATGGATTTTATTAGGTTTGGTCAAAACCTCCCCATAGTTCCTTAACCAGACCTCTAGATCCCGAGCAGGAACACTCTCATTGGTCAGGATAATGGTTATTTTTTTTACTGTTGACCTCTGAGAAACCGCAATTGGGACCAGACCTTCCCATTCAGGTCTTGACCTGCACCGAGCCTCATATCGCTCCCAGAACAGGTCAAGACCCTCTGGCCTGGTGAAGCTAACCGTATAGTCCCTTGTCCCAGCTACGTGTATAAAGGCATACAGGTCGTTTGCACCAAAACCCATCTCCAATATCAAGTCCACCACTGCACGCCGTGCTAGAGGGATGGCACCACCTTCCCATTTCAGGATAACTACATTCCGCCTGGGACCCCCAGCAGAAGCCAGAGACCCAAGACCAGATCTTGGGGTGCTCAAGGTGGCAGCTTGCAGTGGAAAACCCCGCTTGGGAGCGGGACTACCAGGAGCAGAGTGTGCCACCTCTGCAAATGTAGGTTTATCAGGGCCAAGGGCCCACACTGAAGTCACATTACTCTGTATATTATTATCATTATCAACTGTATGAACTGAATTGGCAGGATCTGTAGCAGGATTGTTCATCACACTGGTACTGGGGTGATTGTTATCAGTCCCAGAACTATTCAAATTCCCATCAGGAATGGTCACAGTTGCTGCAATACCAGTTGTCTCCTGATGCTGCACTGTAGAGTCCTCAGCAGCAGTGGGGCAAACAGCTTTGGACTCAGCCAAAGAAAGGTTAATGGGCTCTTCTGACACTTGCAGTCCATCCACAGAAATGACATTTTTTAAACGTATCTCTTGCTGCATTGCAGCCTCAGCAGGCACAACATTGCTGCACACAGGACTAGCAGCCCGATTGTCATTAGGCACATTATCAGTCACAGTGTTGAAAGGAACAAAAACAGTCTTATCCACAACATGGGACTTAGCAGGCTTAACCTTATCAGGTACATCATCAGAAATGTCTTCCTCGTTAAACACCATCTGATCCCCCCGCATAGGAGACTCCATTACCTGGATGGCCCTCAGCATGCCTCCAGATTCCTGGGAAGGCATGGGGCTGCTTACCTCTCCCTGGGGGGGCAGGGGGTCAGAACTGGGGGTCTCCTCCACCTCCATCTTTGTCACCCTTCCAAACCTCCTGTCATTCCCAAACTTCTCCTTGAAGGGCCCATCTCTGCCTTCCATCATGGCCACGATGGTCTCCTGATGATCCACACGGACCTTGGCTAATTGGATTTCCGGATCCATGGATCCCCGTTTCTGGCTGTGTAAGCCCTCGCGTTGCCTTCGCAGGCGCTTCAGCTCCGCTCTCAACTTGTAGAGCTTGTCTCTCTCCCTGTTCAGGACCTTAATCCCGGCCACCACTCGTTCCCGAATGGCCTCTGAGCCTTCATCCTCACCAGGGGCAGAGAGATCAGCTTGTGCAGAGGCAGGCAGTTCACCTGATGGCCCAGGAGATGGCTGGGAGCTTCCAGCAGGAGAGGCCCCGCTGGCCTCCATGGCCTCCCCAGAGAGGGGGCCAGGGAGCTGGGAGAGATTTCACCACCACTCCCTTCTCACAGAGCAGCTTCAGAGGCACCTTCTTCCTGACACACCTGTGCTCCAATGATGGGCGGGGCACTATTCCTCCCGCTGATACCAATGATGGGGCACTATTCCTTCCACTGATACCAATGATGAGGCAATATTCCTTCCACTGATACCAATGATGGGGCACAATTCCCCCCACTGATACCAATGATGGGGCACTATTCCTCTCACTGATACCAATGATGGGGCACTGTTCCTCCCACTTATACCAATGAGGGGGCACTATTCCTTCCACTGATACCAATGATGGGGCATTGTTTACTCCCATTGATGCCGGGACATTTTTCCACTGGTCACAGTCCAGCCCCCCCTGAAGTCTGAAGGACAGAGAAATGGCCCTTTGCTTGGAAAGTTTGAAGACCCCTGACATAGACACTTGTGCACACAGAACTGAAAAACATTCAGCTCTTACATGCGTTGAGCATTTCAGTCTTTAGAAGCAACTCTATGTTAGCTTATGAGGTTGTATTACTAAAGGCAAATAGACTGAATTTTATTAACCTGATAAATATGCTGAGCGGTGGAATCTTTCACTTTCCTCCTGCAGGGTGACGTTTTGCGGCTTGTGCTGTAAGAAGTACGTAGAGGCCAACATCTCCAACAAATCCCGGACCACCGTCAAATACACCATGAAGACCCTCGCCAGCAGCTCCGAGACCATCATCTTCATCTTCCTGGGCATTTCCGCCGTGGACACCTCCAAGTGGATCTGGGACTCGGCGCTGGTCCTGTCCACGCTCATTTTTATCTTTGTCTTCAGGGCAATCGGTGAGTCCGATTCTCAAACTATTTAATATCTACAATACCTGTAAGACTGTTTCATAAAATATTTTCATTGGTAAGGGATTCCTTAAGTCTGTTCTCTGTGACAACCCAACATTTAATATCAACTCCTGGATTTATATAAAAAAAAATATATATATATATGTAGCGGCCTCCTCACTCCCCTCTTTCTCTTCAGCTCGTTTGTCTCTTGTCTAGGGGTATCTTTTTAGAGGGGAAGGGAGCGGGGACACCACGCCTGGCCTTCACCACAGATATCAATGTGATATAAGCAAAGTTCTTTTACCTTCGGGTCAGTGTTGTGCACCTGGAGCCTCCACCAAGAGTTACCTCGACAATGTCTGTCAGGAAATGAGCCCCACACCATTAAAGTCCAACACTCCTTTATTCTTCTTGAATGAACACAATCAGTTGAACTCCCTTGTAGAAATAGAACAGAAAAGGAGGTGTGGATGCGAATAGGCCCAGACACAATGTGTTCTCCACTTTCCTTCCTGAAAGTGGGTTGCGGTCCCCGAGCGAGGGGGGATTTCCCTCCAGGCGGTCTCCGATGAGAGGCTCACCCGTCACTGGCAATCTGCTGCACCAGGTCTTCTATTGAGTATCTCCCACCGGTCCATTACGCCTTCCGGATTCGGGTACCCACTCCCAGGGTTCCCTAGGATCTCCTTCCCTCGCGGAACTCAGTGTTGGGCACTGAGCTCCGGACCTCCATCTGAGTACCTCACCCCAGGCTAAAGGTGCCTGGGATGGAACACAACCTCCGGCTGTCCTCTAGGCCTAGGCCACCCAAAGGACCGACACGAACCGCCATCCACAAGCTGAAGGTGCCCTGGACTCCGACCCCGTGACAAAGATGGCCGGCCCCTTTATACCCTCTCCCAGCAAGCACGGCGGGTTCCCCGCCCCACCATACCGCTGCCGAGGGAGGACAAAAAGGAGGCACGGCACACAGCAATGATTCAACCCCAGCCCAGGGTGACAGCGCCACCTGCTGGGTTGCAGGGAATTACACATCACCAATGTCTCTGTCAAGTTCAAATTTACACCCGGGAAAGTACATACCCGCTACATACATATATATATAAAGTTCAGTTGTCTATATATCCTATGGAAGAGCCCTGGGGCCATCATTAAAAAAAAATTACAGAATTATGAGTTTGAATTTATTTTTATTTTTTTACAGAATTATGAGTTCACATTTTTTTTTTTTTTATTCTGAGTTTGAAAGTCAGAATTCTGAGTTTGAACATCAGAATTCTGAGATTAAAAGTCAGAATTCTGAGATTCAAAGACAGAATTCTGAGTTATAAATCTCAGAATTCTGACTTTTAATCTCAGAATTCTGACTTTTAATCTCAGAATTCTGACTTTCATACTCAGAATTCTGACTTTCATACTTAGAATTCTGACTTTCAAACTCAGAATTCTGACTTTCAAACTCAGAATTTTGTAAAAAAATAAATGAATAATGAAACTAATAATGAAAATTCTGTCATTTTTTTTTGATGGCCCCAGGGCACTTCCATACATTTTTTTTTTTAGCTCTTCCATAATGACTTTTAATCTCAGAATTCTGTAGAAATTTTTTTTTTTTTTTAAACTTATAATTCTGATTTTTAATCTCAGAATTCTGACTTTTAATCTCAGAATTCTGACTTCTAAACCCAGAATTCTGACTTTCAAACTCAGAATTATGACTTTCAAACTCAGAATTAAAAAAAAAAAATCTAAACTAATAATTCTGTAAAAAAAAAAAATTCAAACTCATAATTCTGTAAAAAAAAAATTTATGATGGCCCCAGGGCTCTTCCATAATATCCACTTGACCCCCAGGCCTTTTTGTTTACATGTAAAAATCTGTATTTTTTTGCTAGTAAATTACTTAGAACCGCCAAACATATATATATATATATATATATATTTTTTTTTTTTTAAAGCCGAGGCCCTAGAGAATAAAATGGTGGGTGTTACAATTTTTTTTGTCACACTGTATTTGCGCAGCGGTTTTTCAAACACGATTTTTTTTTTTCGTGGAAAAAATAAATCTTTTTGAATTTTAATACACAAAAACACCATAAAATACCCAATTGTTTGGTAAAATTAAAAAGATGATCTTACACCAAGTAAATAGATATCAAACATGTCATGCGGTTTTAAAATTGGGCACGCCCGTGCACAGGTGACAAACAACGTAAATTTTACTATCCATAGTCGATGGTTTAAAAGCATTTGCCGGTTACCACTTTAGATTTACAGAGGAGGTCTGGTGCTAAAATTACTGCCCACAATCTGATGTACGCAGTGATACCTCACATGTGTGGGGTGATCAATATTTGTGTGCGGGACCGACGCGCACGTTCGCCTTTGCGCACGATTACAGGGGATTGGGGCACTTCAATACATTTTTTTTTAATTATTTATTGTTATTTTTACACTGTCGCTTTAAATAATGTTTTTAATCACAGAGAATTTAAATATTCCCTGTGATAGCAATAGGCAGTGACAGGCAGGGTTGCCCCGATACCACTTTTTTAAGACCGAGTACAAGTACCGATACTTTTTTTCAAGTACTCGCCGATACCGATTACCGATACTTTTTTTATGTCATTTTCAAAGCACAATACAGGCCAGCACAGATTTATGGCACTGACTGATGGGCACTGATAGGTGGCACTGACTGATGGGCACTGATAGGTGGCACTGACTGATGGGCACTGATAGATGGCACTGACTGATGGGTACTGATAGGTGGCACTGACTGATGGGCACTGATAGGTGGCACTGACTGATGGGCACTGAGTGATGGGCACTGACGGATGGAACTGAGTGATGGGCACTGACGGATGGAACTGAGTGATGGACACTGATAGATGGCACTGACTGATGGGCACTGACAGGTGGCTGGCACGGGTAGCTGGCACTGATAGACGGCACTTATAGGCACTGATAGGTGGAACTTGTGGGCACTGATGGGCAGGCACTGAAATGCAGCAATAACTGACATGAGACGAGAGGAAAGGATTCATTTAACAATGCTATGCTACCTGCGACGCCCATCTTGGTACACCTTGCACTCAGCTGCAGTAAGCAGCAGCAGACATCTTGTTACACCCAGCCCGAACTATATGAGCTGGGTGTAACAAGATGTTCGCTGCTGGCTTACTGCAGCCGAGTGCAGGGTGTACCAAGATGGGCGTTGGGATGTTCAACTGCTGACGGCGACACAGAACGTCACTTTCGTTACCGAATGTGACGGCTCCGGTCACCGATCCTGATGGAAAATGTGGCTGCGCCCTGCACCCCTGCCAGCCTACCTAGCTCCACTGCTTGAGGACTCGCTCTCCGCTCCGCCCGCTGGCTTCCGGTTGCACGCAGCAACGCCGCCTCTCCCAGATATCGGATTAGGCATCGGGAGCATTTGTGCGAGGTACAATTACTTGCGCAAATGCTCGGTATCGGTCCCGAATACCGATCCTTGTATCAGTACTGGGACAACCTTAGTGTCAGGTACTCTTTATGGAGAGTTCTGGGGTCTATTAGACCAGATCTCTCCTCTGCCCTTACAAGCACCTGATCACACCAAGATACTTTCCAATAAGATACTTTCCAAACTTAAAAATGGCTCTGTTTACATCCGGGGAAACTGGAAGTGATGAATGCTCATTGCTTACGATTTCCTATACCATAGAGGCAATTAGAGCCGTTTTGGTCTCTGATTACATCTGTGGTCAGCTGGCTGGTTGCTCAGGTCTCCCAGTGGGACAGGAGAGCCCCGAGGGAGCTGCGGAAGGTGGCAGGGGGGGGGGGGGGGGGGAATGTCCATTCTCGATGCTTGTAAAAGCAATCCAGTGGCTAATTAGCTGCTTGGATTGCTTTTACAAGAAAGCAGACCATCGGCTCTAGAAAAAAAAAAAAAACACACTGGGACTGCGGGCATCATCACGGTATAACCACTTGAAGTCCAATATCCACTTGACGGTACGTCGCTGAACAAAAAGCAGCTTTTGCTGCAATATTTACCTACTCTCTGCCAGTATCCACTGCAAAATTCCTGATACATCCTGCTGCCACTGGTCTTCAGGGTTGAATGACACCATGCGTTGTATAACCCCGTCCTGTAAGCCCAGGCTGTCATGGACACACCCCCTGGAGGTATGCCATGACACCTCCCTGGGCTCACACTTTAACTGCTCATAATGGCGCTCACACATTGTTGGAGGAGGAGTTTACTGGGGAGGGGGGGGGGGTATATTCTCAACCCACAATTGCTCTGTAACCTACATTCTATGTTAGAACTAGAAGCACACAGCTGTGCACTTTCCCAGTTCTAAAACTGCTGCGTTACTGACAGCTGCTGGTTAACACTGAAGATGGGAAAGCAATCACCTTTGAGACAAAAACTCTAATAACAGTTTTTTTTTTCTTTTATTCCAGGTGTTATCCTGCAGACTTGCGTTTTAAATCACTTTAGACTCCTCCCACTGGACAAAATCGATCAGGTTGTGATGTCGTATGGTGGCTTGCGAGGGGCGGTGGCCTTCGCTCTTGTGGTCTTGTTGGACGACAAGAAAGTCAAGGCCAAGGGATACTTTGTGGCCACAACGATAGTCGTGGTGTTTTTCACGGTGATGTTTCAGGTCAGTATATGGATCCACATTTGTTGTCTTGTTCTGTCTGTGATGGCTTAACTCTGCTGCTGCCCGAGATGGAAAAAAAGTTACTGCACCTTTGTGGACAATTTGCTATGCAATAAAGGGGCCCCCGGTAAAAAAAAAATTAAACAATGGAGAAAAGCAAATGAGTTTAATTTAAATGATATTGCTGTAGGCCAGGGGGTAGGCGACCTGGGGCCCCTTCAGCTGTTGCAGAACTACAAGACCCATCATGCCTCTGGGAGTAATTGTAACTGCCAGCCTTGCAATGCCTCATGGGAAATGTAGTTCCACAACAGCTGGAGGGCCCCAGGTTGCCTACCCCTGCTGTAGGCCATGGGTGGGCAGCTAAGAATTTTATTGCAGAAGATACATTGCATGTCTGTTCTGTAATAAAAAAATAAATAAAACTGCCTGCTAGCACCGAACCAGTAGTGGAACTTTAGTCCCGCTTTAACAAAAAGTCGTTATGGAAATACAGGCAGAGCCTGTTGAAAAGCTGCACTATACCGTATATACTCGAGTATAAGCCGAGTTTTTCAGCACATTTTTTTGTGCTGAAAATGCCCCCCTCGGCTTATACTCGAGTCACCTTTTTGTGCCTGATCTCCTGGACTTTGGGGACCCGGTACCGGCCGGCCGTAGGTCCCCTGGACCCCAAACATGTAGCCCCAGTCTTCCTCTACAAGTGTGCAAAGTTTGTTGTCTGGGGGACCTACAGCCGGGAAGCACCGATTTTTCAAACGCGGGCACCCCTTCCATAGACTCCAATGTTAAACGGTCATTTCTCCAGTGAATTTGGGGACCCGGTACCGGCCGGTCGTAGGTCCCCTGGACCCGAAACTTGGCACACATGTAGCCCCATTTCTACCCTACAAGTGTGCAAAGATTGTTGTCTGGAGGACCTAAGGCCGGGAAGCACTGATATTTTTCAAACCTGGGCACCCCTTCCATAGACTCCAATGTTAAACGTCAGTCTAGTCATGGGCACAGTGAGGCATGTACATGGACACAGTGAGGCACAGTGAGGCATGCAGATGGACACCCTAGGCTTATACTCAAGTCAATAAGTTTTCCCAGTTTTTTGTGGTAAAATTAGGTGCCTCGGCTTATATTCGGGTCGGCTTATACTCGAGTATATACAGTAATTTAATTACATAGAAAAAAGGCCATCATTTTCCATAGCTGTAGTTTTCTAAAATGTCCACAAGATGGCAGACTCTGCATGCTTTTCTAATTGATAAAGCCTCATTTCAAGCTCCTTCTTTGTTTGCATTCATTTGAAAGGTAATACAACAAGTCAGTCCACCACCCAAAGTTGATAATTCAGCATTTGGTAGATACTGTAGAGTTGAACCCCTTTGGCAGTTTATTCTATCTTTCAGCCCCCGTTCACACCGGGCCGATTTGACCGAATCAGAGCCTATTGCCGGTGTCCTATCATTCTGGGTCCCCCATCAGATAGTGCCCCGGGTTGGACTGCGCATACGAAGTCGGATGTCACGGAAATACCCGAAAATAAACATCTGTTCCGCTCTGTTCAATCAGCTGTTGGCCGCGCTTCCTGCCGCTCGCTCCTGCCGCTCGTTCTATCAGATGAGGGACCCATCTCGATAGATACAACAGCGCCGCTCGCTCCCACCGCTCGTTCTATCAGATAGGGGAACCCAGCTCGATAGATACACAATAGCACTGGCAAATAAAAGGGGCGGATGTATTATAGAGCAGAGGTTTTTTATAGGATGCATTTTACAATAAACTACACGTCTGCGGGGCATGTCAAGGGGCATATCTGCCCCTTGCTGTATTTGAGTGAGCGCGGCCAGCGCTCTTCTATCGAGATGGGTCCTCAATATTACACCCGCGGCCAGCGCTGTTCTATCTAGATGGGTCCCCCATCTGATAGAACGAGCGGCGGGAGCGAGCGCGTGTTAACTGCGCATGCTCCAACGACAGGTGATGTAATAGATGTTTCGTCTCGGAGATTTCCGTGATCTCCGATTGCGCATGCGCAGTCCACCCCGGGCACTATCTGATAGGGGGACCCATACTGTTAGAACACCGGCACCATCCGAATCAGTGCGACGCCGACTTTGGGGTACTGCAGCGATTCCCAAAAGTAGTTCCTGCACTACTTTTGGGGACTTCGGGGGCAATTTCAATAGACATCTGTGCAAGAACCCGCACTAGACATGTGCACTACCGATTTATTGGATCATTCTTTATGATCAGCATTCGTAACTTCGGATAATTCCTATTCCTTACGTTCCATTCGTTTAGATGTGGCATTTGTTACTACGGATTATTAGTAATTTTGAATGCATTCCTATTCGTTACGTTCCATTCGTTTAGATGCGACATTCGTTACTTTGGATAATTCGTAACTTCGGATGCATTCCTATTCGTTACGTTCGCTAACAGTTACTTTTGCCTAATTTCATACCTTTAAATACCTTTAATTCAATAGTTTATATTCATTTATAATTAATAATAATAATTTTAGCGGACCTTCAGTCATTTTTTCATCTTTCCATCTATTAAAGGGGAGTTCCAGCCTTTTTTATGTTTATTAAATGTCAGCAGCTACAAAAAGTGTATCTGCTGGCTTTTAATATACAGACACTTACCTGCTCCACTGTCCAGCGACGCGGCTGCCCGGAGCTTCGCTCCTCTCCCCCCCTCTCCGCCGGCGCCTCCATTCAAACTGTGGGCACCTGGCTGTGACAGCTTTCGGCCGGGCACTCACTGCGCATGCGCGAGCCGCGCTGCGCTCTAGGATTGGACAGGCGATCGCCTGGGACCTGTCACGTGTCCCAGGAGATCGCCTACGGGGAGGGGACACCTAAGGCGATATGACGAGTCGCCTAGGTGGTCCCTGGGCGGAAGGAGGAAGTGGGACAGAAGGTCCCACTCCTAAAACGAAGCCCCCACTCCCCCCCCCCAAAAAAATAATTATTGTTATGGCATGTAAGGTGTGTAAGGGGGCGAGGAGTAGTTAAAGCAGAAGTTCCATTTTTGTGTGGAACTCTGCTTTAAATCTTCTGCTCTTGTTGTTGTTTTACCTTTTGGATAGTAAAACATTTTTTTTTTCTGTCAGTAAATTCCTTATACAGCCCACTTCCTGTTTCTTGTCTGGTCATTAGCCTAGGCTTATGACATCATACACAGCTCTCTCTCTCTCACTCACTCTCCTGAGAGTTTGCCAGGAAGGGAGGGGGGGTGAGTCATAAGAGGGCCAATGAGAGCTGCAGAGCCGGAGGTGTGTGTCTGTGTAAATCCAGGAAGTGAACAGGCAGAAGCTTCAGCTGCCCTCAGGTAAAATGGCTGCAGCCGGACTCGGTGGGGGGAGATTTCTGCAGCATATTTGGCAAGTACAGAATCACAGTATATATAAAATAATATGCAAAGTGGTTGGAGGGAAGCTTCAGAATGGCAAAGATGTTTTTATCACAAATGATGTGAGCAGCCTGCAGTTCCTCTTTAATAATTTAATTGTAATAGAAAATACAAAATCATCCGAATGTAATCGATTCGTTAAACTTGTAGGATTTTCGTTTTTTTCTTCGTTCTTTCTGAAAATTTGTTTTCGTATGCATTCTTCAAAAGAGTCTTTTATTCATTCGGATGCTTGCGAATGAACGAATATGCCAATTTTCGTATGAAAACAAATTCGTAACGAAACTAACTGCAAATATCTCCTTAACCATGTAGGTTAAGGAGATATTGCAAGCACCTACAGGTAAGCCTTAATGAAGCTTACCTGTAGGTGCAAATAGTATCAGAGGGTTTACAATCACTTTAATGAAAAATTTCTGAGACTTTATGAAAAGCCTTACATTATTGCAAGTTGTGTCAGCCGAAGACAAGCAATTTCTGGAATACAGTTCAAGTAACACTGCACTTCTCAATGCAGTTCTCAAACATGAGAAATGTGCATTTCTGCCACTAGGGGGCACTGCAGGGGAAAAGGCTCAAGTTTAGTTTGCTTGTGGGCTCCATCTTGTACCTCCTGCAGTTGGGTGATTGTTGGCATACAGTAGATGATAGTTTCTGTCCTCCTTAATTGACAGGTAAGAGGGTACATTTGTCTGACAAATCAGTTTATCTTTTTTAACCTTTAAATTATTCTCATTAATGTTCTCCACCATCACAGCAAAATCTTTACCTATCGTCTGGACAGTACATTGTTTTTTTCTTTTCCTCCTCTTAGGCCCCTTTCACACTGAGGTGTTTTTACCGCGTTTTCGCGGTAAAAATAGCGCTGTAAAAATGCCTGAAATAATCCTGCCCGAGCATTCTCAATGTGAGGCGTTGTGCTGGCTGTGAGTTGGAAAAAATCCTGCAAACAGCTTTTTTGGAGCATCTTTGGGGCGCATAAAATAGCGCTGTAAAAACGCCTATCCCCATTGAAATGAATGAGAACCGCGGTAAAAACGCAGTAAAAACGCATAGGCGTTTTTACCGCTGCGTTAGCGCTAAAAATAACGCTAACTCTGTAAAATCACGGTAAAACGCATAGGCGTTAGCGCTATTTTTAACGCTATCTCAGTAAAAGCGCGGTAAAAAAAATTGCGATAAAAACGCAGTAAAATCCCAACGCCTCAGTGTGAAAGGGGCCTTAGGCCCCTTTCACACTGAGGCGTTTTTCAGGTGTTTTCGTGGTAAAAATAGCGCTGTAAAAACGCCTGAAATAATCCTGCCCCAGCATTCTCAATGTAAAAGCCCTGAGGGCTTTCACACTGAGGCGTTGTGCTGGCCGTGCGTTGGAAAAAATCCTGCAAACAGCTTTTTTGGAGTATCTTTGGGGCGCATAAAATAGCTCTGTAAAAACGCCTATCCCCATTGAAATGAATGAGTACCGCGGTAAAAACGCATAGGCGTCAGCGCAATTTTTAAAAATAGCGCTAACGCCTATGCGTTTTTGCAGCGTTTTTACCGCGTTAGCGCTAACGCGGTAAAATCGCTGTAAAATCGTGGTAAAACCGCATAGGCGTTAGCACTGTTTTTAACGCTATCACGGTAAAATCGCAACGCCTCAGGGTGAAAGGGGCCTTACCTTAGTAAAATGGTGAGAACAACATCTAGAGTTTGGAAACATCTCCACATTGTAATTTCTGCTGAGAGCAAAGCTACAATTTGCAGATCTTGTGAGAAGAAATGTTCTTTTCCAAATGCTACAAGGATGACAAAACCCCATCCTGGCATTCCAGAGGTACCCTAAGGACATTAAAAAAATACTTTATGGAATGAAATGATGGGGACCAGCATGAAAGTGGGAGGAGCTTTTCCCTCCAGAAAGTTGCATTTCACTTTCCCAGCATAACAACGTGATTTTCAATTTGTAAAGCTACTCCACGCTGAATTATTGTTTTATGATTTTTTCGGAAAGTTAAAAAATTTTACTGGGGAAAAAAAAAGGGATTTTTTTTTTTTTTTTTTTCCCGTGGCTTCAAAATTTCCCGGAAATGTTACATCCCTACGTGAGAGACGAGTAGGAGCTTCCATTGCTAGACTGGAGAAATCTCAGCTCCCATGGTGCAATTGGAGCTTTTTCTTTTTTCTCTGCTCTGTGGAAGCTCATCTGTCAGCAGGATGGGCTCATAAACAGGGTATGTTGGGGTCTCCGGCTTCCAATATTTTGTGATCTCTTCAATGCCTCCATCTAAAGTAAACCTAATTCACATCAATAATATTACTCTAACAGCCGCTCCATAAGGCCGGCGCCACAAAGAGTGAAAAATAATAACCATATAAGAGGGGGAAAAAAAGGAGGGGGGGGGGATAATAGGAAGAGAGAGTGGCCAATATTGTAATTATTATTATACAAGATATATATACACCCTCCAGACACTTTATTAGGTTCCCCTTGCTAGTACCGGGTTGGACCCTCTTTTGCCTTCATTCTTCGTGGCATAGATACAACAAGGTGTTGGAAACGTTCCTCAGACATCTTGGTCCATGGTAACATGATGGCATCACGCAGTTGCTGCAGATTTGTCGGCTGCACATCCATGATCCCGATTGGAGTACAGTGACCTCATTGTCCAGTGGTGAGATGATTGGAGCTTTGTGACATGGTGACATTATCCTGCTGGAAGGAGCCATCAGAAGATGGGGACACTGTAGTCATAAAGGGATGGACATGGTCAGCAACAATACTCAGGTAGGCCGTGGTATTTAACTACTTCAACACCGGGCACTTATACACCTTCCTGCCCAGACCAACTTTCAGCTCTGTCACACTTTGAATGACATTTGCGCTGTCATGCAACGCTGTACCCAAACAACATTTTTTATCATTTTGTTCCCACAAATAGACCTTTTTTTTTGGTGGTATTTGATCAACTCTGGGATTTTTATTTTCTGCTAAACAAATAAAAAAAAGACTGAAAATTTAGAAAAAAAATATTTTTTCTTCCTCAGTTTAGGCCAATATATATTCTTCTACATATTTTTGGTAAAAAAAAAAAAAAATCGCAATAAGCGCATATTGATTGGTTTGCGCAAAAGTTATCGCGTCTACAAAATAGGGGATAGATTTATGGCATTTTTATTATTTATTAAATTTTTAATAGTAATGGCGGCGATTTGCGATTTTTAGCAGGACTGCGACATTGCGGAGGACAGATCATATTGGGGCTTGGGCCCACTCTATCTCACAGAAATGGCCCCCCACTACACACCAAGTAGAGCATTGCGGTCAGGGCTTCAAAATAGGATCATCCAAGCACCCGCCCCCGACTCCAATCCTTGGGAGGTCGACGAATGCAGACTATGGGCGCGGCCCTTTGGAACCAACTCCCCGACCATCTCCGGCTCCCAATGCCCCAAGCTCTTTATAAAAGGCAATTAAAAACCCACCTTTTTAAAAACGCTTTTCCTAACTACGGATGTAGAGACATTAAAATCAGTAATAATTAACGTCAACTTTGTTTTCCCGCTCCTCTCGTGATCCTTCCCTTTTTTTCTCTCCTCCCTTTTTCTCAAATAGTTTTCTTTGTTTTCCCAAGGCTGATTGGTGAATTTATGGTACAGCGCGCTTAGTTGCAGTCCTCCAAGACAGTATTTGGCGCGATGTAAATTTAAATATCAATCAATCAATAAGATCGGACACTTTTGACACTTTTTTGGGACCATGAACAGCGATCAGTGCTATAAATAGCCACTAATTACTGTACAAAGGACACTGGCAGGGAAGATGTTAACACTAGGGGGCGATCAAGGGGGTTAACTGTGTTCCCTAGGTGTGTTTCTAACTTTGAGGGGGTAGGACTGACTAGAGGAGAAGCCAGATCATTGTCCCTACTTAGTAGGAACAGACGATCTGTTTCTCCTCCCCTGTCAGAATCCTGGTTCTGGCTCTCGCGCCCGCGATCGCGGGTAGCCGGCGGCGATCGCGCATCGGCTCCGGGGACATCGTGGCGGGCAGGCGCGCGTTAAAGAGCCGACGTACCATGATGCCGATTCGCGCAGCCGTGTCAACCTGCCGCAGTATAACTGCGACGGCTGGTCGGCAAGTAGTTAAAAATAGTGATTATATGAAGCCATTTATTTTCACATAGATGTTTGGCTCCTTTATAAATCATAAAGATAACAGAAATCCCTCAAATGGCCCTGATGAAAAGTTTCCGTCCCCTGGAATGTTTTGCCTTGGTACAGTCACACACAAGGTGACACACACAGGTTACAATGGCAATTAAAGGTTAATTTCCCACATCTGTGGCTTTTTAAATTGCAATTCTGTGTATAAATAGTCAATGAGGTTGTTGGCTATCACGTGGGTGCACCGAGCTGGCTAGATACTGAGCCCACGGTGAGCAGAAAAGAAATGTCAAAAGACCTGCGTAACAAGGTAATGGATAATTATAAAGATGGAAAAGGATATTATTATTATTATTATACAGGATTTATATAGCGCCAACAGTTTACGCAGCGCTTTACAATATAAAAGGGAGACAATACAGTTACAATACAATAAAATACAAGAGGATTAAGAGGGCCCTGCTCAGAAGAGCTTACAATCTAATAGGATATAAAACGATATCCAAAGCCTTGAATATGCCAGTCAGTACTGTTCAATCACTTATTAAGAAGTGGAAAATTCAGGAATCTCTTGACAAAGAGACAAGTTCAGGTAAAACAAGAAAGATTGCCACAACTGCCAGAAGAATTGTTAAGGATACAAAGGGAAACCCACAGGTAACCTCAGGAGAAATACAGGCTGCTCTGGGAAAAAAGACAGCGTGGTTGTTTCAAGGAGCACAATACAACGATACAGGAACAAAAATAAGCTGCATGGTCGAGCTGCCACAAAGAAACCTTTACTGCGCCAAATGGCACAAAAAAAAAAAACGGTTACAATATGCCTGACAACACCTTGACACACCTCACAGCTTCTGGCACACTGTGCAACTGTAAACATGAAAGCATGGATCCATCCTGCCTTGTAATAATGGTTCAGGCTGGTGGTGGGGGTGTAATGGTGTGGGGGATATTTTCTTGGCACACTTTGGGCCCCTGTTTGGGCCACATGATCAGCCGTATCCAATCACAGTGTAAACAGGAAAAGCCGTTTATCGGCTTTTCCTCCGTCGCGTCTGTCAGACGCGAGTAGAGGAGAGCTGATCGGCTGCTCCTCTGACAGGGGGGGTCTGTGCTGATTATTTATCAGCGCAGCCCCCCCCGAGGATGCCCACACTGGACCACCAGGGACGCCACCAGGACCATCAGGGATGCCCACTACTAGTCACAACCAGGTATGCCACCCATGGCCACCAGGGATGCCAATCAGTGCCCAACAATAATGCCCGCCAATCAGTGATGCCCATCAGTAACATCCATTAGTGCCCATCCGTGCCGCCTATCAGTGCCGCCTTTCAGTGCCCATCAGTGCCACCTTTCAGTGCCCATCAGTGCCGCTTTTCAGTGCCCATCAGTGCCACCTCTGTTTGCCCATCAGTGCCACCTCTGTGTGCCCATCAGTGCCACCTCTGTTTGCCCATCAGTGCCACCTCTGTGTGCCCATCAGTACTGCATATCAGTTCCACCTATCAGTGCCCATCATCAGCACCCATCAGTGCCACCTCATCTGTGCCCATCAGTGCCGCCTTATCAGTGAAGGAGAAAACGTACTCATTTACAAAGTTTTGTAACAGAAACAATAAATGTTGTTTTTTTTTTTTTTAAATTGGGATATTTATTATAGCAAAAAGTAAAAAAATATTGCTTTTTTTTTTTTTAATTGTCGCTGTCTTTTTGTTTATAGCACAAAAAATAAAAACCGCAGAGGTGATCAAATACCACCAAAAGAAAGCTCTATTTCTGGGAAAAAAAGAACGTCAATTTTGTTTGCGTACAACGTCGCACGACGGTGCAATTGTTAGTTAAAGCGACGCAGTGCAAAAAATGGCCTGGTCAAATAAAAAGTTTTTTTTTTTTTGGCATGATCGGTCATATTTTCAATATCAATGGTAAAATTTCACAATTTCTGCCAGGGGATTATTATTATTATTATACAGGATTTATATAGCGCCAACAGTTTGCGCAGCGCTTTACATCAGGGAAGACAGTACAGTCACAATACAATTCAATACAGGAGGGATCAGAGGGCCCGGCTCGTTAGAGCTTACAGTCTAGAAGGGAGGGTCACGTGTAACAAAGGGTAGTAGCTGTGGGGGATGATCAGGTGGACAAAATGAAAATACAGTTGTTAGGTGTGGGTAGGATAGGCTTCTCTGAAGAGGAGGGTTTGCAGGGATCCTCTAAAAGCGAATAGAGAAGGAGATAGACGGACAGATTGGGGTAAGGAGTTCCATAGGCTTGGAGAGGCTCTGGAAAAGTCCCGGAGACGAGTATGGGAGCGGGTGATTAGAGAGCAGGAGGCCTTGAGAAGAACGAAGAGAACGATTAGGTTGGTATTTAGAGACTAGGTCAGTGATGTAGCTGGGGGCAGAGTTCTGGTCGGCTTTATAGGTAGTTCTTTGTATTTTGAATTGAATTCGTTGGGTGAGCGGAAGCCAGTGGAGAGATTGACAGAGAGGAGTAGCAGAGACAGAGCGGTTGGTAAGGTGGATGAGCCCGGCAGCAGCATTCATGATGGACTGAAGGGGAGATAAAATTTTCAGAGGTAAGCCAATGAGGAGGGAGTTGCAGTAATCAAGGCGAGAAATGAGCAGGGAGTGAATTAGGAGCTTTGTTGTGGATGCAAACTTATGAACACAACTGTAATATGCCAAAATAATAATCAATGGCTTGCCATGCATACACAACAAACAATCTTGCTCAGGAAAAATCTGCTAACAAAAAGCTTACGTTTTCTCAGGGGGGGGGTGGGTGGAGGAGGAGGGGGTCAAATGGTGCCATACAACTTCTTTTTTTTGGGGTATGGTTTCCTTTTATCTCAAACAAAAACCAGATCACTGGGACAAGGATCCCGCCACTAATGCCTTGCAGCAGTCCTGAACAGCTGAGAACATCCATTTTTCTTCATGATGCCGCGTACACACGATCGATTTTCTCGACGGTGAAAACACAGTCGAGAAAATCGACGGGAAAAACGAGGGAACGGCTTGTTCCCCTACACACGTCCGTTTTCCCGACATTTTTTTTCTTGGTCCAAAAAAACGACCGTGTGTGGGCTCCGTGGCAGTGTTTCCCTATAAAAAAAATGACGGGAATCACGACGAGAAAAATTAGAGCATGTTCTAATTTTTCTCGTCGTGATTAATGCCGTTTTTCCCATCGGGAAAAATGACAAAAAGCCCACAGACGGTCGTTTTTCTTGTTAAAAAAAAAATGTAATTTTTCCCGACGGGAAAAATGATTGTGTGTACGCGGCATTAGAACTTATGACGCGTACACACGGATGTTTTTAATGTCAGTGAAAGAAACGTTTTTCTCGACGTGATTCTTCTCAAGCCTGCCTTGCCTACACACTATCGTGAAAAAAAAAAATGCTTGAGCAAAGCGCGGTGACGTACAACACGTACAACGGCGCTATAAAGGGGAAGTTCCATTCGGATGGCGCCACCCTTCATGTTAGTAAAAGTTTGGTGATAGACGATTCGCGCTTTTCAGCCTCGTGCTCTTCAGTCCGTTACAGCGTGATGAATGTGCTATCTCCATTACAATCGCTAGTTTTACCAGAACGAGCGCTCCCGTCTCATCACTTGCTTCTGAGCATGGGCGTTTTTTTCCCGTCATTAAAGCGTACACACGGCCATTTTTCACGATGAGAAAAACGATGAGAAAAAATAGAGCAGGTTCTAAATTTTTAATGGCCATTTTTCTCGTCGAGAAAAATGCTCTGGAGCCCACACACGATCGTTTTTAACTACCAATTTAAAAAAATTGAATTTTTCTCGTCATGAAAAATGGTCGTGTGTACGCGGCATTACTGTGTATTCAAGCCATTGTCTGTCATGTTATCCCTCCAGATTCATTTTTAGTTTATTTTTTTTCATTAAGACATCAGCAGTCAGATCTCCCTTTCCCAATCGGCTCCGCTTTTCACCCCCAACCGTGAACCGCAGGTCACAAAGCGGTTTTATTTGCGGTCACTGAGAGAAGCGCCAGCTCGTGTCCGATTAGGTTAACATGATAATGTGACATGTCCATTAACTCTCCTTTTTAGTGTGTAATTCATTTACACCCTGCTTGGGTATTATTATTATACTTTGTGGTATACAAAAGCAGGCAGAGATTTATCGTCCGTCCGACAGACGCGTCTCCCCTAATTCACTTCAATGGTTAAATCAAATCTGCATCTCATTGTGTATGTACATCTGTGTGCGGTAAGTGATTTGATTATTATTCAGGGAATTGCCGAGCTTTAACCCCATCACAGCCGTGTCGATGTGCAAGGGAGGTACGTAAACTAGCATTGCGTTGTCGCGACACAAGAGGCGGTTAATGACAGCCCAGACTGATAATGACAGACTTGCCTTGGCTCACGTTGTCTCGCCCGCCGGGTTCAGGACAAATGAAGCTTGTCTGGAAGGGGTTGGAGCTGCCAGTCAATGTGATGACTTAATTGCTGACTAATGCAATGTACTTATCTAAACTCTGCTTTTTTTTGGGGGGGGGGGGGGAGGGGTGAGGCATCCCCCTTTTACATTAATTAAGTTCTGCTTGTGGTTTAAGCAGCAGACATATGTTTACGATTTAATATTCCTGATAATTTATTCATCCTCTACTGACTCTAAATTCGTCAGAAAGCGTTTGATCGTCTTTATTCCAGTATCAGCTATTTTTACTTTGTGGCCTTTTGATGTGATATTCATCCTCTTATGGGTGTATTCTTTTCTTCACCCTAAAGTAGATATAAACCCAATCACTTCCTAAATATTATAAAAGAATACCTGTGATCCTGCCATGCAGATCCTTGTTCAGGAATCTACTACACACGACCGGTTTTCTCGGCAAGAAAACTGCTGGGAGAGCTTTTTGCCGAGAAAACCAGTCGCGTGTACGGTTTCTCGGCAGGAAAACTGCCGGGAATCTCGACGAGAAAAATGGAGAACCTGCTCCCTATTTTTCTCGTCGGGATTCTCGGCAGAGTGTTTCCTGCCGAGTAACCCGGACGTCTGTATGCTTACCTGTTCCAGGGAAACCCGCGCATGCTCGATGAGACTTCGACGCATGCGCGGTAGCATACAAGGTTAGTGTGGGGTGTAGTAAGATGGCGGCGACGGCATCGAATGTGACGAGCGCCGGCTCGTCGTTGTCGATGACGTCACCGCGTTCTTGCCATTCAAAAGAACGGCGGTTCTTTTGAATAGAGCGTGTGTACACAGGGCTTGGCAAGACAAGCTTGCCAGGAATCCCGTCAAGAAAACCAACGTTTTTTTATTCAACGGGATTCCGGCCCGTGTGTACAGGGCTTTATGGGTAATAACTTTCTGCTGTTGTGTCCCTCCATGAAGGTCTTTGTTCAGGGACCTACTGTTATGAGTGACAACTGTCTCCTGTTATGATCCTTCTATGAATGTTATTATTCAGGAACCTATCTGTTGTGGGGTGATAACTGCCTCTTAGTTGTGATCCTTCCATGAATGTCCTTGTTCAGCAATCTTCTCCTAGAAGGTGACAAGTGTCTTAGTTGTTATCCTTCCATAAAGGTCCCTGTTCAGGAACCTATCTGTAATGGGGTGACAACTATCTCCTAGTTGTGTCCTTCCATGATGGTTTTTGTTCAGGAACCTATCTGTAATGGGGTGACAACTATCTCCTAGTTGTGTCCTTCCACGAAGGTCCTTGTTCAAGAAACCTACTGTTATGGGGGACAACTGTCTCCTGTTTTAATCCTTCTATGAATGTTGTTGTTCAGGAGCCTATCTGTTATGGGGTGACAACTGTCTCCTGGTTGTGATCCTTCCATGAATGTTATTATTCAGGAACTTATTATTATAGGGTGACAACTGTCTCTTAGGTTCCTGAACAGGGACCTTTATGGATGGATAACAACCAAGAGACAGTTGTCACCCTATAACAATAAGTTCTTGAATAATAACATTCATGGAAGGATCACAACCAGGAGACAGTTGTCACCCCATAACAGATAGGGTCCTGAACAACAACATTCATAGAAGGATTAAAACAGGAGACAGTTGTCCCCCATAACAGTAGGTTTCTTGAACAAGGACCTTCGTGGAAGGACACAACCAGGAGGCAGTTATCATCCTATAACAGAAGATTCCTGAACAAGAACCTTCATGGAAGGACACAACCAACAGATGGTTGTCACCCCATAACAGATAGGTTCCTGAACAGGGACCTTTATGGATGGATAACAACTATCTGTTATGGGGTGACAACTATCTGTTGGTTGTGTCCTTCCATGGAGGTTCTTGTTCAGGAATCTTCTGTTATAGGATGATAACTGCCTCCTGGTTGTGATCCTTCAATTAAGATCCCTGTTCAGGAACCTGTTACTGGGTGACAACTGTCTCCTGGTTGTGATACTTCCATGAATGTTGTTGTTCAGGAACCTATCTGTTATGGGGTGACAAATATCTCCTGGTTCTGATCCTTCCATGCAGGGCCTTGTTCAGGAACCTATCTGTTATGGGGTGACAAATGTCTCCTGGTTCTGATCCTTCCATGCAGGGCCTTGTTCAGGAACCTATCTGTTATGGGGTGACAAATGTCTCCTGGTTCTGATCCTTCCATGCAGGGCCTTGTTCAGGAACCTATCTGTTATGGGGTGACAAATGTCTCCTGGTTCTGATCCTTCCATGCAGGGCCTTGTTCAGGAACCTATCTGTTATGGGATGACCACTGCCTCCTGGTTCTGATCCTTCCATGCAGGGCCTTGTTCAGGAACCTATCTGTTATGAGGTGACAAAAGTGATATATAGGGTCCCAAGTCTTCTTGCTTCTTCACTGCAGTGTAGAAAGATCTTTTTTGGGTGCACATGTACAGTGGGGCAAAAAAGTATTTAGTCAGCCACCAATTGTGCAAGTTCTCCCACTTAAAAAGATGAGAGAGGCCTGTAACTTTCATCATAGGTATACCTCAACTATGAGAGACAAAATGTGGAAACAAATCCAGACAATCACATTGTCCGATTTGGAATTTTTTTTTTTTTTGCAAATTATGATGGAAAATAAGTATTTGGTCAATATCAAAAGTTAATCTCAATAGTTTGTTATATATCCTTTGTTGGCAATGACAGAGGTCACACGTTTTCTGTAAGTCTTCACAAGGTTGTCACACACTGTTGCTGGTATGTTGGCCCCTCCTCCATGCAGATCTCCTCTAGAGCAGTGATGTTTTGGGGCTGTCGCTGGGCAACACGGACTTTCAACTCCCTCCAAAGGTTTTCTATGTGGTTGAGATCTGGAGACTGGCTAGGCCACTCCAGGACCTTGAAATGCTTCCTACAAAGCCACTCCTTCGTTGCCCGGGCGGTGTTTTTGGGATCATTGTCATGCTGAAAGACCCAGCCACGTTTCATCTTCAATGCCCTTGGTGATGGGAGGAGGTTTGCACTCAAAATCTCACGATACATGGCCCCATTCATTCTTTCATGTATACAAATCAGTTGTCCTGTTCCCTTTGCAGAGAAACAGCCCCAAAGCATGATGTTGCCACCCCCATGCTTCACAGTAGGTATGGTGTTCTTTGGTTGCAACTCAGCTTTCTTTCTCCTCCAAACACGACGAGTTGTGTTTCTACCAAGCAGTTATACTTTTGTTTTATCTGACCATGTGACATTCTCCCAATTCTCTTCTGGATCATCCAAATTCTCTCTAGCAAACCTCAGACGGGCCCGGACATGTACTGGCTTAAGCAGGGGGACACATCTGGCACTGCAGGATCTGAGTCCCTGGCGGCATAGTGTGTTACTGATGGTAGCCTTTGTTACGTTGGTCCCAGCTCTCTGCAGGTCATTCACTAGGTCCCCCCGTGTGGTTCTGGGATTTTTGCTCACCGTTCTTGTGATCATTTTGACCCCACGGGGTGAGATCTTGCGTGGAGCCCCAGATCGAGTGAGATTATCAGTGGTCTTGTATGTCTTCCATTTTCTAATTATTGCTCCCACAGTTGATTTCTTTACACCAAGCTGCTTGCCTGTTGCAGATTCAGTCTTCCCAGCCTGGTGCAGGTCTACAATTTTGTTTCTGGTGTCCTTCGACAGCTCTTTGGTCTTCACCAAAGTGGAGTTTGGAGTGTGACTGTTTGAGGTTGTGGACAGGTGTCTTTTATACTGATAACAAGTTAAAACAGGTGCCATTAGTACAGGTAATGAATGGAGGACAGAGTAGCCTCTTAAAGAAGAAGATACAGGTCTGTGAGAGCCAGAAATCTTGCTTGTTTATAGGTGACCAAATACTTATTTTCCACCATAATTTGCAAAAAAAATTCTTTCCAAATCAGACAATGTGATTGTCTGGATTTGTTTCCACATTTTGTCTCTCATAGTTGAGGTTTACCTATGATGACAATTACAGGCCTCTCTCATCTTTTTAAGTGGGAGAACTTGCACAATTGGTGGCTGACTAAATACTTTTTTGCCCCACTGTAGATGCCTAGTGTTGGGGATATTTCCCATTGGGTCCATTGATGGGGTCCTCAAAGCGTTCTGGGGACTCAGGTAATGGCACAGTGATATCACAATGAAGGTCAGCGACAAGAGTGGTTGGTGGCTGGTGGCTGGTCTGGCCTGTGGTGGTTCCCTACTTTCTCTTCCTAAAGGTGGCTCTGTGTAGGGTCATGTGATGGCTGATGTAGGTAACTTAAAAAAAGGCCTAGGGAGGGTGTTTTTTAAGGTTTGAAGAGGGATGGAAAGAAAGATTTGGGGTTTTCCACTTGTTCCCATAAAATAGCTTTATTTGAAGTTAAAAAAGTCCAAAATGATGATTCTGCTATGAAGGTCCTTGTTCGGCGTAATCCCCCTATTACATGGGCTCCCATTGGGGGCTGCAAGTGGCTATTTAAACATACATTACGCCAGCATGGCCCACTGTTGTCACCATCAGGAAACCCACTCTGAGAAATGCCAGGCAGCCATGCAAAGAAAATTTTACTAGGTCAGATTTTGGAAAAGCCCCAACTGGCCTTTTAATGCATCTCTCACATGTATATAAACTTTCTTTCTACTCAGAATGTCATAGTTGTATCCAAGAAACCTCATCCTCCATGTAACAAATGGTGCTTCCCTTGCACAATGTTGACCAGCATGATGCAGTGGAGGGCTCGGGCATAGTCTTCTAGTGTTGAGTCTTCTAGTTGTGATCCTTCTATGAAGATCCTTGTTCAAGAACTTCCTGTTATGGGTTGCCAACTGTCTCTTTGTTGTGATACTTCTTCAGGAGTTTATTGTTATGGGGGGACAACTGTCTCCTGATCCTTCCATGAGGGTTAGAGTTGCCACCTCATCACTTTGACCCCGAACACATATGAATTAGGCCCCTTTCACACGGGACGGATCCGTGAGGATCCGCCTGTGAACCTCCGCTTGCTCAGCGGAGATCGCTCGCTGATCCCCGCTGAGCCGGCGAATGACAGGGCGGTACCCGCACACTGTGCAGGGACCGCCCTGTCAGATCTCCGCTCTCATCTATGGGGGGATCGGATGAACACGGACCGTCTGTCCGTGTTCATCCGATCCGCTCTCCAGACGGATTGAAAAATAGGATTTTCCTCCGTCTGCAGTAACGGGGGATTGCGGACCCGGAGGAGATCGGGTGTCAGCGGATGTTCATCCGCTGACACCCGCGATCTCATAGGGACCAATGTATGTCCCTTTTTCATCCGTAAACGGACGGATGAAAAAGCGGACATACGGTCCGCTAGTGTGAAAGGGGCCTTACACAGGCTCTGAGGCTAATTTAGTGCGAATAAGGCACCAAGTGAGTTTAATTACCACCTTAATCAGCCACAGAACCTGTGTAATTAATATGTGTTTGGCTTTAAAGGGATCAGGTGGAAACCTTAATGAGGGTCCAAGTTCCAGAACCTATTGTTATAGGGTGACAACTATTGCCTGATTTTATCCTTCCATGAAGGTCCTTGTTCAGGAACCTATCTGTTATGGGGTGACAACTGTCTCCTTGTTGTCTCCTTCCATTAAGGCCCTTGTTCAGGAACCTATCTGTTATGGGATGACAACTGTCTCCTAGTTGTAATCCTTTAATGAAGGTCCCTGTTCAGGAACATACCCTTATGGGGTGACAACTGTCTCCTAGTTGTGATCCTTCTATCAAGGTCCTTATTCAGGAACTTATTGTTATGGGTTTACAACTGTCTCCTAGTTGTCTCCTTCCATTAAGGCCCTTGTTCAGGAACCTACTGTTATGAGTGACAACTGTCTCTTGGTTATGATTCTTCCATGGAGGTCCTTGTTCAGGAACCTTTATGTTATAGGCTGACAGCTGACTCCTAGACGTGATACTTCCATGAAGATCCCTGTTCAAGAACAGCTATGGGGTGACAACTGGGGTGACAACTGCCTCCTTCCTTAGGGATTCTTGTTCAGGAACACACTGTTTTGGGTGAAAAGATGAAAAGATTTCCCACGTACACAAAGCCATACAAAGTTTGGATAAGCTGATTAATTTGCTGCATGTAGAGTAAGATGGCCACCCTCTCGCTTCTATTTCAGGGCCTGACCATCAAACCGCTTGTCAAGTGGCTGAAAGTGAAAAGAAGAGACCAGCACAAGCCGACGTTAAATGAGGAATTACACGAGCATGTAAGCCTTTCAGATCTTCGGCCCCCCCAGCAGCTGTTGTACTTCCGTCCTTGGTAAATCATCCATGCCATCTAATTAGGTGTCCTCTTCCGACCACAAAGACCTGCTCATGTTTTCTGTGGTTTGGAGGAAAGAAAGGCCATGGATGGGGTGGTGTTGCAGGGGGAGTCATCACATTGGCAATGGACGGGAGTCTTCTGGCAGAGGGCATTTTAAAGAGATTGTTAAAGTGAAATCGTAATTGAATTCATAAAGCTAAATAGACAGTTGAGATACAGTACATACATATATGCGAGCGGCACCCCTACCAGAACGCAGACTCAAGCCTCGTACACACGGCCGGGAATCCCGTCAGGAAAAAACCGTCGGTTTTGCCGACGGGATTCCTGGAAAGCTTTCCTTGCCAAGCCGTGCATACAGACGGCCATTCAAAAGAACCGCCATTCTTTTGAATGGCAAGAACGTGGTGATGTCATCGACTACGACGAGCCTACGCTCGTCACATTCGATGCCGTCGCCGCCATCTTGCTTCACCCTTGTATGCTACCGTGCATGCGTCAAAGTCTTTTCGAGCATGCGCGGGTTTACCTGGGGACAGGTAAGCATACACACTCACGGTTTTCTCGGCAGAAAACACTCTGCCGAGAATCCCGACGAGAAAATAGAGAGCAGGTTCTCTATTTTTCTCGTCGGGACTCCCGGCAGTTTTCTTGCCGAGAAAACCGTGCGTGTGTACGAGGCTTCAGAGCCAATGTCAGTAGCTTCCGTGTGTGAGATCTTCATTAAAGTATATTTATTGACAAAACGTTTTTGTTTTTTTTTTAATATTGGATAGATTGGCGAGGGGTTAGGACCCCAATGTGGTTTTAATGGCTGTCTGTGCCCCAACTAGGATGATTCACCTTCTCTATCTGTTGTGATAACCTGTGTCACTGAGACAGAAAGTGAGGAGAAAATCCAACATTTTACAGCTGTCACCAGAACAAGAAGTGAATGGGAAATCTTCCAATGGGACACACCTGTTCCAACGACATCTCACTAAGATGGGATTTCCTCCCACTTCCTGTTGTGTCTGCAGAAGAGGAAGTGACGTAAAATCACCCCAATGGGACACCGCAAAAAATAAAAACTGACGGGCTGTAAAAATTCTCTACTTTATCCAAAACTGAAAAAAATAAAAAAGTTTGCTTATAGATACACTTTAAAGCAGAACATAAAGCAGATATCCCTCCCCCCCCCCTTTTTTTTTTTTTTTAAACCCCCGCCTACCTTGATGAACCATTTCAGATACTCACCCGCCCAGTTGATCCACCAGTTTCTTGTAGAATCCTCTCAGAATTCTGCCCCGCTCAGTCACGCGCCGCCATCTTCATTTGTGATATCATCTGGAGGCCCGCCAGCTCGTTAGGGTCTTGTGATGACATGCTGCTAGGCCCGCCACCCTCACTCCTTTACTCCTTTATCAATGGAGCACTAGGCAAAGGGAAGACAGTGCAGGTCATTTGTGCCCCCGGGGGGAGGGGGGCGGTTGGGGGTGTCGCTGAACTTCCTTTCAGTAAAAAAAAAAGTGCCCTCCCCATGTAAAAGAGGGAAGGAGGATTGGAGAGAAGGCAGCTTGACTATGACTGAAGATCTGCTTTAACCCCTCCTAAATGACCTCCCCCTTGTTTCTGTTCTGCACTGTCATATTTATAAAAAAAAAAGGCGCATGCTCAGATGCGCCACCGGTCTCTTCCAGGCATTTGGGTGCCTATATTGGCACTATAGTGCCCCCCCCCCCCCCTGCTGCATTTGTGTGCAACATGCTCCACAACTTGCAATTTAGTAACGCACTATAAACAAGGAAGGAGAATTTGGGACTTTAGATGAGGCTGTTGACTGGAAGAGGTTAATAGTATGTGGACATTTTTTTATTAACATGAGTAATATAAATACAATGCAATTGAAAAAATCATGTAAAAAAGTAATACATTCATAGGTTGGACTTGATGGACTTGTGTCTTTTTTCAACCTCACTTACTATGTAACTGTGTACACATTGCACGCATGGCATTGACATAAAAAAATCATAAATATATACATATAATCCTAATAATATGGCCCTGGCCCCACACTTATTTCACCCCTGTCGTTATCTGTTGCATGTAAGTACTCAGGACTGATGACCTTGTCCTTTCCTGTTGTGCTTATTTTAACATTAGGCTTAATTACCGGTATATTTTGTTTCTTGTAGATACCATATAGCATCCGCTCCTGAGGAAGTGTTTTTTTTATACGAAACGTGTCGGGAATTCAGGATGTAGCTATATCGGGGCTGGTGCAAGGATTTTTGACACCCTAGGCGAAACCTAATTTTGCCGCCCCCTCGGCTCCACCCCTCACTCCACCCTCTTTGCCCTGCCCATGTATACCCCACCCTTTTAATGCAACGCCCATCAAATGCAGCCCACCAGCACCCATCAATGCAGCCTCACAAGCGCCCATCAAATGCAGCCCACCAGCGCCCATCAAATGCAGCCTAACCGGCACCCATCAAATGCAGCCTAACCGGCGCCCATCAAATGCAGCCTAACCGGCGCCCATCAAATGCAGCCTAACCGGCGCCCATCAAATGCAGCCTTACCGGCGCCCATCAAATGCAGCCTTACCGGCGCCCATCAAATGCAGCCTTACCGGCGCCCATCAAATGCAGCCTAACCGGTGCCCATCAAATGCAGCCTAACCGGCGCCCATCAAATGCAGCCTAACCGGCGCCCATCAAATGCAGCCTCACAAGCGCCCATCAAATGCAGCCTAACTGGCACTCATCAAATGCAGCCTAACCGGCGCCCATCAATGCAGCCTCACAAGAGCCCATCAATGCAGCCTACCAGCGCCCATCAATGAATGTTTACTTGCTTCCATTCATTCGGGAGTCGGGACACAGACAGAAGTTCTCCGCCACCACTGCACCTCTGACACTATGTACGAATGGAGCAGCGGCTGCCTGCTGATGCTGAGACTTAGTTGCTTGCTGCAGAGAGAAGAAAGTAGGAACACCAGTGGCCGGGCATCCCTAGGCAGCAGGGTGCCCTAGGCAGCTGCCTAGTTTGCCTAGTGGTAGCACCGGCCCTGAGCTATATGCCTTAATAGGATTTATATCTAGATACATATTCTTTAATAATTTAATCAATTCATTCAATCCGGTTTGTGCTGCCAAGCTAAATGACGTGTTCATACATGAATTTATATTATTTTATATTATTATCTAATGGTGCTATGTGCTGTTCATGTATATATCCAGGGCCGCCATCAGGGGGGTACAGGCAGTACACCTGTAAGGGGCCCAGATGGCCCACCCTTTTTTTTTTTTTTATAATATTTTTTTTTTGTAAGGGGCCCAGAGGCCCGGAGTTCCCCAGGGCCCCGAATGTCAACCCCCCTTTTTTAATTTATTTTTTATAATTTTTTTATTTCATTTGTTTTTTTTATTTTTTTTATCTGATTATTTTTTTTTTTTGTAAGGGGCCCAGGATGGAAACCTCCCTTTTTTTTATAATTATTTTTTTTATTTTTATATATTCTTTTTTTGTAAGGGGCCCAGGATGGCAACCCCCCTTTCTTTTCTTCTGTTCTTTTTTGTGTTCATCAGCACCCAAACCCCCCGCTTCTCAATTCGCAGCAGCAGCACCCCCCCTCCGGTTCTCCTCAGCTCCAGGGGGCCCATGCCTGAAGCTGTGTAAGGGGCCCCAAAATTCCTGATGGCTGCCCTGTCCATCTGTCATATCTGTCCATTTTTGATGTCAATGCCATGCGTGCATGTGTACATATATGATATTACTTTTTTTTACATAGATTTTTACTATTGCATTGTATTTATATTACTAATTTTAATAAAAAATGACCACATACTATTAACCTCTACCAGTCAACAGCCTCATTTAAAGTCCCAAATTCCCCTTCCTTTTTTACCTGAACCAGGGATGGAGGCACATATGTTTTATGTTCTTCATCTAAAGTCCCAAAACTCCCCACTTTGTATTAGTAATTCCACTGCTGACACAGCAGGAGGCAGTGGTGCCTGCCCCCGGCTGGAAGCGTTGCCTTGCAGCACAAAAAAAAACAAAATTTGTAAAAAATAGAATAAAAATTTCTAGGGTTTGTGTAAGAGAGGGGGGGGGGGGGGGGCAAATTAAGAAATTCTTCTATAGGTGATGATGTAGCCAGTGTGTACAACATAAAACCTCATTTTAGGCTTCATCCTATTGTTGAAGATTTTTTTGAAACGTGGATTATGCGATTTCTTTTAAACGTAATAATTATGGTGCTTTTTTTTCTGTCTCTTCGAGGCTTTTGATCATATCCTGGCAGCTGTGGAGGACATAGTCGGCCATCATGGTTATCACCATTGGAGGGATAAGTGAGTAAATCCAAATTCTTGAAACTATCATTAATCAAATCTGAATCTTGCAGATCCATTAAGCCGTATTAAACCCAAAAAGCTAACATTTCATTATATTGCATCTTACCAATTCTTATGCCTCGTACACACGATCGTTTTTCATGACGAGAAAACTGCCATTTTTTTTTAGATTGGTCGTGAAAACCGGTCGTGTGTACGCTCCATAGCAGTTCTCTGGACGAGAAAACTACCCGCAAAAAAATTAGAACCTGCTCTATTTTTTCTCATAGTTTTTCCCTGTCGTTCTTTTTCTCGCCGCCAAAACCGGTCGTGTGTATGCTTTTCTGATGGGGAAAAAAAACGCGCATGCTCAGAATCAAGTATGAGACGGGAGCGCTCGTTCTGGTAAAACTAGCATTCGTAATGGAGATGGCACATTCGTCACGCTGTAACGGACTGAAAAACACGAAGACTGAAAAGCGCGAATCGTCTCTCACCAAACCTTTACTAACACGAGATCTGCAAAAGCAGCCCAAATGGTGGCGCCATTTGAATGGAACTTTCCCTTTATAGTGCCGTCGTACGTGTTGTACGCCACCGCGCTTTGCTCAAGCGTTTTTTTTTTCCTTAACGTGTGTATGCAAGGCAGAATTGGGAGGAATCACGACGAATCGCGTCGAGGAAAAACTTAGTTTTTTTGCATGACAGGAAAAACGGTTGTGTGTACGCGGCATTAGATGTGATGACTGCATTCATTTTCTTTCTCCTGTTTTTATCTGGTAATCCAGCCAGTATGTAGGCACAAGCTCTCCAACAAATGTATCAGTTACATGGATGAGACAAACCATTTAACACTGGCAGGGGTGCTTACAATTTACAGCTTTTGTGTATTCATGTAAAACCTTTTCTTTCCAGAAGGAAAAAATAAACTAAACAACTGCTGTAACTGCTTCTAAAGTGTGAGCTGGAGTTTGGCCTTAATTTATTAGCGTATTTAAATCTGCTAGTCCATCTAACACTCCCCTCCCCCCAGACTGACAATGCTGCTGTCCAAAGGTGTCTCTGTTGCTCCTTCATCCAGAGTGGGGGGGGCGCTCTAATACAGCAGGGGTGTTACTGACCACATCACCAAATGAAAACAGAGGGGAAAACCAATGCAGCCACCACATCTAATGATTAGTAAGCTGCAATATATTACAATTTTGGTTGTGGGTTCAATACCACTTTAACCTTTATTTCTTCCTCTCATCATACAGGTGGGAACAGTTTGATAAGAAATATCTAAGCCAATGGCTGATGAGGAAATCCGCTTACCGGATCAAAGACGAAATCTGGGAGGTTTGCTACAAACTCAACATCCGCGATGCTTTAATTTTGGCAGACCAGGTATTGGCCTCACCACCTCCATCCTTTCTCCCTACGTTTCTGCCTCCCCAGCTGTGCCCCCCTCCTCCATTGACTTCATGTCTGCCTCCCCCAGCTGTGCCCCCCTCCTCCGCCGACTTCATACCCGCCTCCCCAGCTGTGCCCCCCTCCACCGCCGACCTCATGCCCGCCTCCTTCACCTCCCAAGCTGTGCCCGCCTCCTCCACCAACCTCATGCCTTCCTCCTCTGCCTCCCAAACTGTGCCTCCCTCCTCCGCCGACCTCATGCCCGCCTCCCCAGCTGTGCCCCCCTCCTCCGCAGACCTCATGGCCGCCTCCCCCAGCTGTGCCTGCCTCTGCCGCCGACCTCATGCCCGCCTCCCCAGCTGTGCCCGCCTCCTCCACACCAACCTCATGCCTGCCTACTCCGCCTCCCCAGCTGTGCCCGCCTCCTCCGCTGACCTCATGCCCGCCTCGCCAGCTATGGCCCCCTCCTCTGCCGACCTTATGCCCACCTTTGGCAGCGCTGCCCATTCATTATAATGGGCAGGAGCGGTATATACACCGCTCTCGCATCGCCCCAAAGATGCTGTTTGCAGGACTTTTTTTCTGTCCTGCAAGCGCACCGTCCCAGTGTGAAAGGTTGATTATCAAAAATTTTCAAAATAAAACTCTATTTATGGGAACAAAATTATAAAAATTTAGTTTGGCTACAGTGTTGCATGACCGCGCAATTGTCATCTAAAAGCGACAGCGCTGAAAGCTGAAAATTGGCCTGGGCTGGAAGGGGGGGAAGTGCCTGGTATTGAAGTGGTTAAAAATGTAACATCCAAACAGCATCACAGATGTCAACATACTATATTTATTTATATACACTCACTTTATTGCTAAAATTACTCTAAAACTCAAGATGTAGCTGGGTGTAGTAAGATGTCCGCTGCCGCCTTCTTCTGACTGCAGATGTTCTGTCAGATGAGCAAACCTGATAGCAGTGAAACGCATGCGGTCACTTCCGTTACCTAATCTGGCGGGTCGCCGATTCTGACGGAACACCTGCATGCCTGAGCTAAGGGCATATGTATTCCAGGAAGTAAATGCTACATGAATCATCTGCCCTTACTTAAGATGGCCACAGCTAGAAATGCTAAGGGGGGAGGGGGGGGGGGTTCAGAGGGATTTCGCAACAAAATAAAGTATATAGAAATGGAAGGATTGATCAGTTTGCTTTGAATGATAAAAATGAACTAGAAAATGCATTTCCTGCAGAAAATGCGTGGGAATGCTGAATAGCTGAATTGGTAAAGCTAACTGGACGTATAGCTTAAATCCGTAAGAAAAAGTTGAAGAAGTGAGAATAGTTGGAAAAGTAAGAATGGTTTTAAAATAAACATGAATTTCATTAAAAAAGTTTAACAACACCACTAATGTATGAAAGATGTGG
This sequence comes from Rana muscosa, assembly GCA_029206835.1. NCBI lineage: Eukaryota > Metazoa > Chordata > Amphibia > Anura > Ranidae > Rana > Rana muscosa. Next base: position 310,127,827 of record CM055119.1, on the reverse strand, counting down.
AGAATTTAAAGGTTTTTTGAAAAGCTGACACTAAACTGAATTGTTGGCTTTAAAAGTTTGCAAAGAATAAGCCCAATACACACTCTGTTTAATCGATAACATTTCCTGAAATGATCACTAAACTTAAACAGCTTTTTTACAAAAACTGTAAAAGATATCAAACTGAAAAGATAGAGCCGAATAGCTGAATATTTTGTGATCATTTTAAAGTTTGTTTGGCGTCTGTAGGTGAAAGTATTAAGGAGCTGAAACTTTTGGGAGCGGAAGAAGATTTTAAGGATTTGAAGCATGCTCTCATTCACTTCAATGTTAAAAAAAAAGTGTTTAAAAAGCTTAATATTTTAAAAAGTATAAATAGTAGAAAAAAAGTTGAAGAAGTCCCATCATTAGCTGAGTTGAATGGTTTTAATAGCTGAAAGTTTGCAGAAGTTACGCAGAGCCAAAAAACGTACGGAAATCAAAAACTAACTAGAACATGCATTTCCTGCAGAAAATGCGTGGGAATCCTGAATAGCTGAATTGCTAAAGCCCACACCAAAGCCATTCACCATAACCACTACACTATCTTTAGGACATACAAGCCGTGTTCCTTCAGTACTTATAAAGCCTCTCTTTGATCATTAATCCCCACACCTAATGAGTGAGAGACAGTGTGAGAGAACCCTTCAAACAAGCCTTAATAAATCCACAACAGTACATGCTAGTACATGCTATCAAAACAGCGACTTCACCGTTAGAGACACACAGCCTTTGTGAACGTATGAGTATAAAATTTATGTTGATAAACTAAAAAATGTGGGCATGTTAGCGATTTAAAAAAGAAGTTCGCTGTGCGTTTCGCTGGGAAATGTGAAGAATTTTATACAGGACAGTCAATGGAAGAAAGTGTAGAACTCTTGTCATTTGGGAGCTCAACCAGCCAAAAGTAAAAGGCGTATCACAAAACTGTAGCGATGACATCATCCACTCTAAGCAACCCCATAGACACTCTGATAAAATTTCCTGAAATGATCCCTAAACTTAAACAGCTTTTTCACAAAAACTGTAAAAGATATCAAACTGAAAAGATATAGCCGGATAGCTGAATATTTTGTGAACATTTTAAAGTTAGTTTGGCGCCTGTAGGGGAAAGTATTAAGGAGCTGAAACTTTTGGGAGCGGAAGAAGATTTTAAGGATTTGAAGCATGCTCTCGTTGACTTCAATGTTAAAAAAAAGTGTTAAAAAGCTTAATATTTTTAAAAGTATAAATAGTACAAAAAATAAATACAGAAGTTCCATCATTAGCTGAAAGAGCCGAACATTTTAAAAGTTGAATGGTTTGAATAGCTGAAAGTATTCAGAAGTTACGCAGAGCCAAAAAACGTACGGAATAAAAATAAGAATAATCAGAATAAGAATAAATAAAAAAATGAATAACAAATGCTGAGCATTCCCACTAATTAAATAGCACTTTAGATTTGTGATCCTCAGATACGGTAGAGTCGTGCTATAATGCAGTCACCACATCTAAGGAACGGTTAAGCTGCGATATATCACATTTTTGTTCCTGGGTTAGGGATGGAGTGAACCAGTCTTTGGAAACTAATGAAAACACTGGGGATTTGTGGTGATTCGGGGGAAGACAGGGGACTGTGCAGTCAGCAGAGCTGTCATGTCCACACAGGGCAGGATGACCGATTATTAATCTCACAGCTGTGGACCAGAGACGTCGCAGGCCGCAGCTCCATCCATAGGAGCAGAAATAGATATCCGGCATCGCTATAGACCATGAGTCAGGCTGGGATTGGCCTGGCAGCTGAAGGAACCTTTTTTAGAAAGCACCGATGGAGCACATGTGATTGTTCTCATTTCCTCCTGCAGCCCAACATCCTCCAAACCTCTCCCGCTTAGATGGTTTTAAGAAGTATAAGGCTCAGAAAAACGATTTACACTATATGACCAAAAGTATTGGGACACCTGCCTTTCCACACTTGAATTTTAATGGCAAGCCAGTCTTAAGCCTCGTACACACACGGTCTGATTTTCTGCCGACAAAGCGTAGGACTTTTGTCCGAAGAGCGTTGGCCAGGAACTTGTATTGCATACAAACGGCAAAAGAATTGGCTGCCAACAAACACGAAACAACGTGTTTTTTTCAGCTCTTTAGCGCCACCCTTTGGGCAACTTCTGCCAATGTTGTGTTATAGTGCGCATTGCTTCTGAGCATGCGTGTTTTGTACTTTGGAGTTTTGTCCGACGGACTTCTGTACACGCGATCGCATAATCCGACAACACACATTTGTTGGTGGACAATTTTAACCACATAAGCCCCAGGCCACTTTTTGCGATTCGGCGCTGCGTCGCTTTAACTGACAATTGCGCTGTCGTGCGACGTGGCTTCCAAACAAAATTGGCGTCCTTTTTTTCCTCACAAATAGAGCTTTCTTTTGGTGGTATTTGATCACCTCTGCGGTTTTTATTTTTTGCGCTATAAACAAAAATAGAGCGACAATTTTGAAAAAAATTCAATATTTTTTACTTTTTGCTATAATAAATATCCCCAAAAAATATATAAAAAAACATTTTTTTTCCTCAGTTTAGGCCGATACGTATTCTTCTACATATTTTTGGTAAAAAAAAATCGCAATAAGCGTTTATTGATTGGTTTGCGCAAAAGTTATAGCGTCTACAAAAATGGGGATCGTTTTATGGCATTTTTATTAATATTTTTTTTTTTTACTAGTAATGGCGCCGATCAGCGATTTTTTTTCGTGACTGCGACATTATGGCGGACACATCGGACAATTTTGACACCATTTTGGGACCATTGTCATTTATACAGCGATCAGTGCTATAAAAATGCACTGGTTACTGTGAAAATGACACTGGCAGTGAATGGGTTGTCCACTAGGTGGCGCTGTAGGGGTTAAGTGTTTTCTAGTGAGTGATTCTTACTGTAGGGGGGGATGGGCTGTGTGCGACACGACACTGATCTCCGCTCCCGACTACACGGAGCTGAGATCAGTGTCATTGTCACTAGGCAGAGCGGGGAGATGCTTGTTTACATTAGCATCTCCCCGCTCTATCTCTCCGTGAGACGATCGCGGGTATCCCTGCGGCGATCGAGTCCACGGGACCCACGGTTGGGCTCACGGAGAATGCTGCAGGGTTGCGAGTGCACCGGCGCGCGCACGGCCGCATCTTAAAGGGGACGTACAGGTACGTGCTTATGCCTATCCGTGCCGCTCTGCCGATGTGAATGTACAGGCAGCGGTCCTTAAGTGGTTAAAGCATGCTATCCCACATTTGTTCCTCGGAAAATCCGACAACAATTGTCCGATGGAGTGTACAAACAGTCGGAATTTCCAACAACAGCCTGTCATCACACAATTCCGGTTGGATAATCCGATCGTGTGTATGAGGCTTTAGTCCGTAGGATTCAGTATTGAGTTGGTCCCGCCCTTTGCAGCTATAACAGCTTCACCTCTTCTGGGAAGGCCGTCCACAAGGTTTAGGTGTGAGGCCTCGTACACACGGCCGAGATTCTCGTCGAAAAAAACATGTCGTTTTTTTCGACGAGATCCTTGGACAAGAAACTTGTCCCGGCCGAGTGTACACACGCTCGATTCAAAGAACCCGCGGTTCTTTGAATGGAGCGTACGCGGTGACGTCATCGACTACGACGAGCATGCGCTCGTCACATTTGATGCCGTCGCCGCCATCTTGGTATACCCCTACGTATGCCTAGAAGCTACCGCGCATGCGTCGAATTCATTTCGAATATGCGCGGGGCTTCCCGGCGGACAGGTAAGTGTACACACACACACTTTTCTCGTCGAGAAACATGCCGAGGAGAATCTCGACGAGAAAATAGAGAGCAGGTTCTCTATTTTCTCGTCGAGGTTACTTGTCGGTTTTCTCGACGAGAAACCCGATAGCCGCGTACACACGACCGATTTACTCGGCAAGACCTCTCTGCCAGCAAGTTTCTTGCTGGTTCTTGCCGAGAAAATCGGTCGTGTGTACGAGGCCTCAGTCTATGGGAATGTTTGACCGTTCTTCCAGAAGTGCATTTGTGAGGTCAGGCACTGATGTGGACAAGAAGGCCTGGCTCGCAGTCTTAGCTCTAATTTAAAGGTGTTCTATCAGGCTGAGGTCAGGACTCTGTGCAGGCCAGTCACATTCCTCCACTCAAAATCTCTCATCCATGTCTTTATGGACCTTGCTTTGTGCACTGGTGCGTAGTCATGTTGGAACAGGAAGGGTCCGTCCCCAAACTCTTCCCACAAAGATGGAAGCATGAAATTGTCCAAAATGTCTTGGTATGCTGACGCCTTAAGAGTTCCCTTCACTGGAACTAAGGGGCCCAACCCCTGAAAAACAACTCCATACCATAATCCCCCCTCCACCCAAATGATTTGGACCAGTGCACAAAGCAAGGCCCATAAAGACCTGGATGAGTGAGCTTGGGGTGGAGGAACTTGACTGGCCTGCACAGAGTCCTGACCCTAACCCGATAGAACACCTTAGGATGAATTAGAGCAGAGAGTGCGAGACAAGCCTTCTCGTCCAACATCAGCCCCTGACCTCACAAATGCGCTTCTGGAAGAATGGTCAAACATTCCCATAGACACACTCCTAAACCTTGTGGACAGCCTTCCCAGAAGAGGTGAAGCTGTTATAGCTGCAAAGGGCGGGGCCAACTCAATATTGAACCCTACCGACTAAGACTGGGATGTCATTAAAGTTCATGTGCGTGTAAAGGCAGGTGTCCCAATACTTTGACAAACATAGTGTATTTCAGTTTTTGGTGGATGCTGAAGAGTTAAAGTGTCACTAAACCCACATCATAAAAAACGATCAATAAATGGTGTATTACATGCTGTTCATACTCACTATGAGATTAGTTTTCTGTATTCTGCAAAAACAAAAACTGGTTTATCCTGCTGCTCTCTATCTCGACAGCCAACTCCCCTCCCTCCTTCTCCAGGCCCACTAATCAGCTAAACACAATGGGGGAGGAATATTGCATGTAGATTGATGGAGGCTTCACCTCCCTCTTATTCTAAGACACAGGCTGGAGAGGCGTGACACAGCCTGTGACTGGCAGAAATCTGCCCCACCGTGTTATTGGCAAAAAATTATAAAGATTTGATTTCAAATATATATTTGTATGAGATAATTGATATTATTTATTTTCACTCGGTATTCCAAAGGCTGGTGACATGTGACCAGCAGCAGAGGACTAGAAGCTCCTCCTGCTTATGTTTCCCTGCAGACAGGCTGGGAGAGAGCCGGGTCATGTGACAGCTCTGTATATCGATTAGGAAAAAGGGACTTAGATGTTTTTTTAATTTAAAATAATTACAGAGCCGTCATCCACATAGAGAAATAGACGGGACAATGTAAGTTACACAGTGTGTGTTTAGTATCACTTCAAAGGCAAACCTGTTCTGAGAGAGACATGTAGATAAAAGGAAAGTCGGCAGCTTGATCTTCGCAATTAATACATTTATTAATCCAGGTGTGGTACAAAATTATACAGGGCTTACGCGTTTCGGCATGTAGCCTTAGTCATAGCCACGACTCTGATGATTCTGAGAGAAATGTGGAGCCATGGCTTACTAAAAAGTCAGGTGACAGTTGTCCCTGGGATTTTGTGGAGGTAATGCAAAAATTATACATAAAACATATAAAAATCAATAATTTTATTGAAAATATATACAGTAGTACCTTGGATTGCGAGCATAATTCGTTCCAGAAGTAATCCAAAGCACTCGTATATCAAAGCGAGTTTTCCCCATAGGAGTCAATGGAAACTCAGATAATTTGTTCCACAGTGACTGCTATTGTATGCAGTACCGCATGTGGCCAGAGGTGGGGGTGGGGGCACCGGAGACACTTGGAAACACTCGGAGACCACTAGGATGCACTCGGAGAGGCTCTGAGACACTCTGGAACGAAGTGTTTCCAGGTGTTTCCGAGTATCTCCGAGCGGCTCCCAGTGTCATCGGCGCCCCCCCCCCCCCGCACCTCTGGCCAAATGCGGTACTGCACACCCCATTGGCTTGAATCCTGCTCATCTTGCGAGACAACGCTCGCAAACCGAGTCAGGATTTTCTTTAAATAATAGCTCGTATTGCAAAACGCCCGTAAACCGTGTTACTCGCAATCCGAGGTATTACTGTAATTAAAAATGATTTAAGAAACAGAGGCACCAGAAAAAGACATAATACATTACAATTTTTTTCATCCTATTACATACAAATTTCTTTGTGTAAATATTTGCCGATCAGTGTCTAAAATTGACAGCAGAAAATGAAGAACATCATCATCTCGACGCGTTTCGTAAAGCATACGTCACTTCTTCAGGAGGTTGCTGCTGTTGACAGGGTGTAGCTGTTAATAGTGGTCACTGATCCACAAAAAGATGAAAATTGATATTTACAACGTCACAAAAAAGACCCACACCGGGGGGGGGGGCGTCTATCCCGGGGACTGTGGAGAAAAGGGGCAATGAGGGACAGCAAGCAGGACAAGGCTGAGGCAGGAACCCAGTGAAGTCATCCATGTGTCCTTCTAATTCTAGTCTCTTTTCCTATAGGGTGGTCACATACTGTCCCCCGACAGGCTCTCTCTGCCATCAATGCCAAGCCGCGCCTCCATGTCTGAGACCTCCGTGACTAACCTCCTGTAAGTTGGAATTCTATGTTATTGGGGTGCAGTGTATTATGGAAGGTTTAGAACCCCCATTTTTTATTGCCTTTTCTTTGTTTGGGAGATTAAAGTGGAACTTCACTCTACCAATCAACACTGATTATTTTGAATCCTCATGCTGCTAGCATTAGTAAATAGATAGGAAAGTATATTAAATGTATTTGTTTTAAACACATTTTTTTTTTATGCTTCTTCAATCACTTAGGCAAATGATGTCATACATCCTACAAGTCTTCAGGAGGGGAGGATGGGTTTTCTCAGCTAAGCACACTCCCCTGCATAGTGCATTACCTTAGACACCTTAAAACATTTTTATAAAAAAAAAAAAAAAAAAACATCAAGAGCATACTCGCAAACAATTAAACGATAAAACGTATACAACTCCAGTATTGCGGATGACACGTCTCTATGGTTGGAAAGCTAACGTGTTTCGGGAGACAGGCTCCCTTCCTCAGAGCTAAATTAGCTTGTCTCCTGAAACGCATCAGCTTTCCAACCATAGAGACCTGTCCTCTGCGACACTGGAGTTGTATGTGACATGCGTTTTATCCTTTTATGTTTGTGAGTATGCTTTTGGCTTTTTTTAATAAAAAAAAATTTAAGGTGTCTAACGCAATACACTAGGCGTTTGCGCCCACTTTTTTTTCTTTTCTGATTCTAGTGTTTTGGAGTTTCCCCACTCAAGGAGAGCAGCATCACTAAAAATATCATCTTCAACAGAGTGAGCGCTGAGGTTTGACAGTCTTTTGGAACACTCTCCTGCATGCATGCTTGAGCTAAGGGCAGATAGATTCCAGAAAAGTAAATGCTACAAGAATCATTTGCCCTTACTCAAGATGGCCATGGCCAGAAATGCCTTGCGGCTTCACAGCCTGTTTCCTGCTGCGCATGCACGAGTCTCGCTGGGCTTTCTGAATGGTCCTCCTGTCTTCTGGGACCTGTGTGTCTCCCAGAAGGCAGCAGGGGGGGGGGGGAGAAGGAGAGAGGCCGGAGGTTTCCTTACACGAAAGTGGGAGCAGATACCTGGTTTTGACAGGTATCCACTCCCCCCCAACCCCAGAAAGGTGCCAAATGTAGCAGTGGAGGGAGAGGCATACAAGTGGAGCTTCGGGACACTAAACAGCAAGAAAGTTTAAAGGAGAAATACAGTCAAAGCTCATTTGGCTGTACTCCTCCTCTGTATAACAGGAGTGCAGATCGTTCTGCACTCCTGTGACCTGTTTTCAGCAGACAGCGGGCTGAAGACATCAAAGCAGTGGCGGCTGGTGCTCAACATTTTTGGGGGGCGCAAACAAACTAAAAAAAAAAAAAACATCAATTGCCGCCACTGTGCCCATTAAACGCAGCCACTGTGCCCAAACACCACAAGTTTGCCCCCTCAAATGCAGCCAGTCCCCCCCCAAATGCAGCCAGTTCCCCCCCCCAAATGCAGCCAGTTCCCCCCCCCCAAATGCAGCCAGTTCCCCCCCAAATGCAGCCAGTTTCCCCCCCCCCAATGCAGCCAGTTTCCCCCCCAAATGCAGCCAGTTCCCCCCCAAATGCAGCCAGTCCCCCCCAAATGCAGCCAGTTCCCCCCCCCAATGCAGCCAGTTCCCCCCCCCAATGCAGCCAGTCCCCCCCCCCAAATGCAGCCAGTTTCCCCCCCAAATGCAGCCAGTCCCCCCCCAAATGCAGCCAGTTCCCCCCCAAATGCAGCCAGTCCCCCCCAAATGCAGCCAGTCCCCCCCCCAATGCAGCCAGTTCCCCCCCCAATGCAGCCAGTCCCCCCCCCAAATGCAGCCAGTCCCCCCCCCCAAATGCAGCCAGTTTCCCCCCCCCCAAATGCAGCCAGTTTCCCCCCAAATACAGCCAGTTCCCCCCCAAATGCAGCCAGTTTCCCCCCCCCCCAAATGCAACCAGTTGCCCCCCCAAATGCAACCAGTTTCCCCCCCAAATGCAACCAGTTTCCCCCCCCCCAAATGCAACCAGTTCCCCCCCCAAATGCAACCAGTTTCCCCCCCCAAATGCAACCAGTTTCCCCCCAATGCAGCCAGTTCCCCCCCCCAAATGCAGCCAGTTCCCCCCCCCCAAATGCAGCCAGTTTCCCCCCCCCCAAATGCAGCCAGTTTCCCCCCCCCAAATGCAGCCAGTTTCCCCCCCAAATGCAGCCAGTTTCCCCCCCAAATGCAGCCAGTTCCCCCCCCCAAATGCAGCCAGTTCCCCCCCCCCAAATGCAGCCAGTTTCCCCCCCCAAATGCAGCCAGTTCCCCCCCCCCAATGCAGCCAGTTCCCCCCCCCAAATGCAGCCAGTCCCCCCCCAAATGCAGCCAGTTTCCCCCCCCAAATGCAGCCAGTCCCCCCCCCCAAATGCAGCCAGTTCCCCCCCCAAATGCAGCCAGTTCCCCCCAAATGCAGCCAGTCCCCCCCCAAATGCAGCCAGTTCCCCCCCCAATGCAGCCAGTTCCCCCCCAATGCAGCCAGTCCCCCCCCCAAATGCAGCCAGTCCCCCCCCAAATGCAGTCAGTTTCCCCCCCCAAATGCAGCCAGTTTCCCCCCAAATGCAGCCAGTTTCCCCCCAAATACAGCCAGTTCCCCCCCCAAATGCAGCCAGTTCCCCCCCAAATGCAGCCAGTTTCCCCCCCCAAATGCAACCAGTTGCCCCCCCAAATGCAACCAGTTTCCCCCCCAAATGCAACCAGTTTCCCCCCCCAAATGCAACCAGTCCCCCCCCCCCAAATGCAACCAGTTTCCCCCCCAAATGCAACCAGTTTCCCCCCCCCCAATGCAGCCAGTTCCCCCCCCCAAATGCAGCCAGTTCCCCCCCCCAAATGCAGCCAGTTCCCCCCCCCAAATGCAGCCAGTTTCCCCCCCCCCAATGCAGCCAGTTCCCCCCCCCCCCAAATGCAGCCAGTTTCCCCCCAAATGCAGCCAGTTCCCCCCCCCCAAATGCAGCCAGTTCCCCCCCCCAAATGCAGCCAGTTCCCCCCCCCCCAAATGCAGCCAGTTCCCCCCCCCCCAAATGCAGCCAGTTCCCCCCCCCAAATGCAGCCAGTTCCCCCCCCCAAATGCAGCCAGTTCCCCCCCCCCAAATGCAGCCAGTCCCCCCCCAAATGCAGCCAGTTCCCCCCCCCCCCAATGCAGCCAGTTCCCCCCCCCAATGCAGCCAGTCCCCCCCCAAATGCAGCCAGTTTCCCCCCCCCCCCCAAATGCAGCCAGTTTCCCCCCCAAATGCAGCCAGTCCCCCCCCAAATGCAGCCAGTTCCCCCCCAAATGCAGCCAGTCCCCCCCCAAATGCAGCCAGTTCCCCCCCAATGCAGCCAGTTCCCCCCCAATGCAGCCAGTCCCCCCCAAATGCAGCCAGTCCCCCCAAATGCAGTCAGTTTCCCCCCCCCCCAAATGCAGCCAGTTTCCCCCCAAATGCAGCCAGTTTCCCCCCAAATACAGCCAGTTCCCCCCCCAAATGCAGCCAGTTCCCCCCCAAATGCAGCCAGTTTCCCCCCCCCCAAATGCAACCAGTTGCCCCCCCAAATGCAACCAGTTTCCCCCCCAAATGCAACCAGTTTCCCCCCCAAATGCAACCAGTCCCCCCCCAAATGCAACCAGTTTCCCCCCCAAATGCAACCAGTTTCCCCCCCCCAATGCAGCCAGTTCCCCCCCCCCAAATGCAGCCAGTTTCCCCCCCCCCAAATGCAGCCAGTTCCCCCCCCCAAATGCAGCCAGTTTCCCCCCCCAATGCAGCCAGTTCCCCCCCCAAATGCAGCCAGTTTCCCCCCCCAAATGCAGCCAGTTCCCCCCCCCCCAAATGCAGCCAGTTCCCCCCCCCCAAATGCAGCCAGTTCCCCCCCCCAAATGCAGCCAGTTCCCCCCCCCCCAAATGCAGCCAGTTTCCCCCCCCCCAAATGCAGCCAGTTCCCCCCCCCAAATGCAGCCAGTCCCCCCCCCAAATGCAGCCAGTTCCCCCCCCCCCAATGCAGCCAGTTTCCCCCCAGTCCTGCACTTACCTTCCTCGGGTCAACGCCATCCTTCCGTCCTCGATGTCTTCTCCCGCCCTCGATGTCGCTTCAGCCAATCAGGTTACCGGTAACCAGACCCGGTGAACCTGATTGGCTGAAACGCCTGTCCGTGTTAACCAAGGAACGCACCCCCCATGCGTCCTCTGGTTAACTATTTGGAAGCCGATTACAGCCTGCTGGCTCTGATAGGCACTTCCAATCACCAACCAGCCGCTGTTATTCAGATGGCCGGCGCTCAACAGGGGGCCGGCCATCTGAATAGTGGGCGGCAGCGGCGGCGAAAATACATAGGTTCATGCAATGCATGAACCTATGTGTTGTTATTGTGAGTGGGCACAGGAGCGAGAGGGGGCTGCGCTCCTGCGCCCACTATGGACGCACCGCCACTGCATCGAAGAGCCATTCCAAGCTCGGTAAAGATCATGGCAATGGAGTCGGGATCCACCCACATCCCTGGACCAACACCCGGCTCAGCCTCTCAGCGAGCCGCTGAGAGCCTGAGCTGGCCGCTCCCGCCCCCTCTACATGCCCAGCGCTCCAGTGAGTGAAGGGGGGGGGGCAGAGCAGAGAGTTGTGACTGACAGTCACCAGATCTCTTCTCAGTGAGCTCTGAGAACCGAGCGATTGCCGGTGTTTGATCACTTGGTTCTTAGTGGTAGTCGAGCCGGCGGGGGACAGATGCAGCATCCACCTAGATAAGTATGATTTTTAAAAAAAAAAATGATTCCCATACTTCTCTTTTAAACCCCTTTCACACTTGTGTGACTTCTCCTGCGACTTGGGACTGCAAAGTCACATGACAAGTCGTACCCCATGATTTCCAATGAGTACCATTCATATCTGTGCGACTCCAAGTCACAGCGACTTCAAAGTATTTCCTGCGCTACGTTGGTCCGACTTTGATGTGACTTGAGGCCCATAGACCTCAAGATTACACAGGCATTGCTTCAAGTCGCATCAAAGTCACGGGAAAATCGCAGCAGAAATCACTGCAAAATTGTGCGACTTTCAGGTCACACAGGCGTGAAAGGGGCCTTAAGGAAAAGAGCAATGAATTAATAAATACGTAAAAATATACAATTAGCGATACATTGGATCTTTCTGGAGATCACTGCGAAAGGGAAAAGATGTTCGGGCAGATCCAGCCAACAGCACCGCATAACAGGGCAGTCCTCAACTTCAGAAGGACCTTGTGACCCGAGCATTGGCCGGCTTTGGAATAGCCTGCTCAGACATCGCATGTAATTCGCAGCGCACTGCTGTTCACATTACATGCGATGTCTGTATAGTATGGCTGATATCGCACCGCATTCGGTCCAAACACGCACAGGACCCTTTTTTCTGTTCGGACCAGAATCAGATCGCATGTGTGTTCAAACCTATGCGATCCGATTTGTGTCCGAACTGCAGAATCAGATCGCATGTGTGTTCAAACCTATGCGATCCGATTTGTGTCCGAACTGTCATTTGCAGTGCGATACACGAGCTGAAATTGGGGTGTCGTTAAGATATAATGACACTTCCCAGCAGTTCGCATATGGCAGTGCGATGCGGGAACCCGCAGTGGATGCGCAGGGTTCTCGCATCGCACAAGTGTGAACCGGTCCTAAGGGCCAGTTCACACCATAGAAACGCAATCTGGATGCTTTCCAGGTGCTTTTTTGCATGCGCATTTTTGATGCGTTTTTGGAACTTTTTTAATGCAGTCCAGTGCTTTTTTTTCACCTCTTTTTTATTAACCTTAGATAAGAACAAGTGTGTTACAGTGCATTTAGGTGCGTTCCAGTGTGTTTTTGATGCGTTTTTGATGTGTTTTTGATGTGTTTTTGGTACGTTTTTAATGCAGTCCAGTGCTTTTTTTCACCCCTCTTCTTTATTAACCTTAGATAAGGACAAGTGTGTTCCAGTGCGTTTTTGGTGCATTTAGGTGCGTTCCAGTGTGTTTTTGACGCGTTTTTGATGCGTTTTTGGTACGTTTTTAATGCAATCTAGTGCTTTTTTTCATCCCTCTTTTTTATTAACCTTAGATAAGAACCAGTGCGTTTTAGGTGCGTTCCAGTGCGTTTTTGATGCGTTTTTGATGTGTTTTTGGTACGTTTTTAATGCCACCTAGTGCTTTTTTTCACCCCTCTTCTTTATTAACCTTAGATAAGGACAAGTCTGTTCCAGTGCGTTTTTGGTGCATTTAGGTGCGTTCCAGTGTGGTTTTGACGCGATTTTGGTGCGTTTTTGGTACGTTTTTAATGCAATCTAGTGCTTTTTTTCATCCCTCTTTTTTATTAACCTTAGATAAGAACCAGTGCGTTTTAGGTGCGTTCCAGTGCGTTTTTGATGCGTTTTTGATGTGTTTTTGGTACGTTTTTAATGCCACCTAGTGCTTTTTTTCACCCCTCTTTTTTATTAACCTTAGATAAGAACCAGTGCGTTTTAGGTGCGTTCCAGTGCGTTTTTGATGCGTTTTTGATGTGTTTTTGGTACGTTTTTAATGCCACCTAGTGCTTTTTTTCACCCCTCTTTTTTATTAACCTTAGATAAGAACAAGTGTGTTCCAGTGCGTTTTTGGTGCATTTAGGTGCGTTACAGTGTGTTTTTGACGCGTTTTTGATGCGTTTTTGGAACTTTTTTAATGCAGTCCAGTGCTTTTTTTTCACCCCTTTTTTATTAACCTTAGAAAAGAACAAGTGTGTTCCAGTGCATTTAGGTGCGTTCCAGTGTGTTTTTGATGCGTTTTTGATGTGTTTTTGGTACGTTTTTAATGCCACCTAGTGCTTTTTTTCACCCCTCTTCTTTATTAACCTTAGATAAGGACAAGTGTGTTCCAGTGCGTTTTTGGTGCATTTAGGTGCGTTCCAGTGTGTTTTTGACGCGTTTTTAATGCGTTTTTGGTACGTTTTTAATGCAATCTAGTGCTTTTTTTCATCCCTCTTTTTTATTAACCTTAGATAAGAACCAGTGCTTTTTAGGTGCGTTCCAGTGTGTTTTTGACGCGTTTTTGATGCGTTTTTAGTACGTTTTTAATGCAGTCTAGTGCTTTTTTTTCACCCCTCTTTTTTATTAACCTTAGATAGGAACAAGTGTGTTCCAGTACGTTTTTGATGCGTTTTACAGCGTTCCAGGTCAGGTGCAGGTTAAATGCAGCATGTTCGTCTTTTTTTTCTGGCACTGGAACTGCAAGCACTGGTGTGAACTATGCCATTGAAAACCATATAACCTACTTTCCATGCGTTTTTGATGCAGAAAAAAAACGCACTGGACTGCATGTGATGTGAACTGGCCCTAAAGGTTCGTATCTCAGATCTTCTATTGCTATTCATTTATTTGTTACGACTCCAGCACAATCTTTTATGTTGTTTGGATCGAGCAGGGAGGGGTTAGGATCTCTGTCATGATGTAGTAGAAAGTCCCCCCTCCCCCCCCCCCCCTCACCATTTCTTGTGCAGGTTTCATGGTGACTTCACAGATGTCATGTGAGGGAATTTCTCACTAATGGGGTCACAAGTGGAAATAAAAACTTTATCCAAACTTAAAAAATGGCTTCTGTGAGGTTTTGATTGAAAACAAACCAATCTCACACCTGGGCAATATATACGAAGCATAGAAAACATACGAAAAAATCCATAACCAAAGGTCAAAACAATTTGTAGATACAGAAAAAATAGGATTTTTATAACAGCTTACCTGTAAAATCCTTTTCTTGGAGTACATCACGGGACACAGAGCGACATAGTCATTACTAATGGGTTATATAGATACCGTCAGGTGCTGGCACTGGCAACTTCCAAAACCGGAAGTACCCTCCCCTATATAAGCCCCTCCCATCCGGGAGCACCTCAGTTTTGTAGCAAAGCAATAAGTGTCCCTAAAGAGGGGCGGGAGCTCTGTGTCCCGTGATGTACTCCAAGAAAAGGATTTTACAGGTAAGCTGTTATAAAAATCCTATTTTCTTTCTCGTACATCACGGGACACAGAGCGACATAGTCATTACTATGTGGGACGTCCCAAAGCAATGCCAAATGAGGGGGGGGATACACCATATATAAGCTGAGCGCTATCAGACATGAGGATCTTTTGCGGCCTGCAACACACTGCGCCCAAAGGCGACATCCTCCTGACTTCTAACGTCCACCTGGTAGGACCTAGTAAACGTGTGTACCGAAGACCATGTTGCGGCCTTACAGATTTGAGCCAGGGAGGCCTGGTGATGCACTGCCCATGAAGTTCCAACTGCTCTCGTGGAGTGCGCTCTAACTTTGAACGGAGGTGGTCTCCTTCTCAAGCCATAAGCTTGCATAATGACCTGTCGAATCCACTTGGCTAAAGTAGACTTTGACGCTGCCTGACCCTTTCTGGGGCCTTCCGGCAGAATAAACAAAGTATCCGTTCTGCGAATCTGAGCAGTGGCTTTTAGATAAGCTTTAACTGCTCTTACTACATCCAAAGAATGCAATAACTTTTCCTCTACCGAAGTAGGTTTGGGGAAAAAAGAAGGAAGAACCACATCTTGGTTCAAATGAAACCTCGATACCACCTTAGGAAGAAGGCTGGATGAGGACGTAACACTACTCTGTCCTTATGGATAACCAGATATGGCTCCTTACAGGACATAGCTGCTAATTCCGATACTCTTTTAGCCGAACAAATGGCTACTAGAAAAATCAATTTCCTGGTGAGAAGCACCAAGGAAATATGCTGTAATGGTTCAAATGGTTGTTTCTGTAGAACCGACAGAACCAAGTTTAGATCCCATGGACATATGGGAATATTAACCGGAGGACTAATACGCATCACTCCTTGTATAAAGGCTTTGACTAGTGAATGCGAAGCCAAGGGCCTTTGAAAAAATATTGACAAGGCCGAAATCTGACCCTTGATAGTACTCAAGGCAAGCTTCCTATCTACAGCCCACTGTAGGAAGTCCAGAATCCTACCTATTACGTACTTATGTGGATGCCATTTCTTGGCCTCACACCACGCGATGTACGCCTTCCAGATTCTATAGTAGATCTGCCTGGATACCGGCTTCCTGGCATTGATCATGGTAGATACCACAGCATTAGAGAGCCCTCTCTTTTTTAGAATGTGGGCTTCAATAGCCAGGCCGTCAAACCTAGGGCTGGTAAGGAAGGGTGGTATATCGGTCCTTGCGAAAGCCGGACGACGTGGGAGAGTCCAAGGACTCCCCACTGAAATTTTACAATCTCCGCGTACCACACTCTTCGGGGCCACGCTGGAGCCACCGGAATCACTGGTTTCTTTTCTACCCTGATTCTGCGGAGTAATCGAGGTAACCATTGGCGGTGTGAATGCATATATCAGCTTGAACTGATCCCAAGGGAACACTAGGGCATCCGAGCCGCAAGCTAGGGGATCCCTTGTCCGAGAGACAAACCTGTCCCCCTTTGCGTTGAATCTGGATGCTAGAAGATCTACATCCGATGTTCCCCACCGCTGACATATTGTCCAGAAAACCTCGGGGTGAAGGGACCCTTCCTCTGGGCCTAATTGCTGGCGACTTAGAAAGTCCGCCTTCCAATTCTCCACTCCTGGAATGAATACCGCAGATATGGCTGGGACATATTTTTCTGCCCATTTCAGGATGTAATTTACTTCCCTCTGGGCTGCACGACTCCTGGTGCCCCCCTGATGATTGATATATGCCACTGCTGTGGCATTGTCTGATTGAATTCTGACAGGGGACCCTTGGAGTTTGGATGTCCATGCTACTAGGGCATACCGGGCTGCTCGTATCTCTAAGAGATTGATGGGCAGGGCCTTTTCTGCATCCGACCATCTGCCCTGGAGAGACTATTGCTCCAGTACTGCTCCCCAGCCTATAAGGCTGGCATCTGTAGTGACCACCTTCCAAGAAATCGGACTGAAGGATTTCCTTTTTTCCAGATTCTGGGGAACCAACCACCAACGGAGGCTCTTGCGAACGGAAGGGGACAAGGACATTGTAAGTCTAGGGCCTGAACTTTTTTGTTCCAGGCTGACAGTATGGCCCCTTGCAAATTCCTTGAATGGAATTGACCGTAGGGTACTGCTTCGAATGATGCCACCATTTTTCCCAGCAGCCTCATATACAGGCGTATGGACGGCTGTCTTTTTTGTACCCACTAAGTGGATCAAATCTTTCAAAGACAACACCTTTCCTCGAGGCAAGAATATTTTTCTCTGGCCTGAATCCAACCTTAGCCCCAAGTATTCCAGACTTTTGACTGGTTTTTAGGGCTGACTTGTCTCGGTTGATAATCCAACCGTGAGATTCCAGATACTTGATCGTCTTGTGAACGACCACGTCTAGTTTTTTCACTGAGTGGTCTATCAGCAACAAGTCATCCAGATATGCCATTATCATTACACCTTGTGTTCTTAGATTGGCCAATAAAGGGCCAGAATTTTTGTAAACACTCGTGGTGCTGTGGCCAAACCGAAAGGTAAGGCTCTGAACTGAAAATGGCGCCCTTCTACTGCAAAGCGTAGACATTTTTGGTGGACTGGAAAGATGGGAATGTGCAAATAAGCATCTTTGATGTCGATCGTGGCTAACCAATCCTCCCCTTGTAGGGCAGTGGCCACCGATCGGATCGACTCCATCGGAAAGTCCTGATATACAGGAATTTGTATAGCCCTTTTAGAATTAATATGGGCCTCCCGTCCGCGTTTGCTTCGGGACTGTAAAGAGGTTTGAGTAAAACCCGAACCCTCATTCTTCCAGGGGAACCTCCATAATTACTCCTTGGAGCAATAGTTGTTCTAGTGCCAACAGGAGGGACTCTCTCTTCCGGGGATCCCTTGGCACGTTTGACCTCAAAAATGGGAAGGAGGAGAGTCTTTTAACTCCAAACTGTATCCCAGCGAACAACTGGAGTCCTCCCCCCACCCGACTGAGTGGGGGCTTCAATGAATTTAACTTTGGGGGAGGTTTTGTACCTCCCCTGACCCAGGGTTTCTCATTACCCTGCTACTGTCCCTGTTTTTTACCCCCGGGATTTGACCGAGGAGGCCGTCGGAACTGTTACACAGCCGATGCCCCAGGGACTGGAGAAGCAGGCCTCTTAAAGAGGGACCTCTAACTCTGCTTTTAACCGGCAAGAGCGTATTTTTACCGCTGGAAATTTTCTGGATATATTTGTCCAGGTTTTCCCTGAATAAGCGTTCACCATGAAATGGGACGCTAACCAGCCATTCTTTACAGGGAGCTTCAGCAGACCAGTTTTTGAGCCATAGGAGCCTACGCATATGTACTATAGACAGCGTAAGGCGGGAGGCCTGATGGACTGAATCCTCTATGGCGTCAACCGCAAAGCCTAAGGCTCTAGGTAGATCAGCTAGGGCAAAGCCTGCTGATCTGTCAAGTCCCTCAAGACCTGTTTCAACTGATCCTTCACTGCTTAGCAGACCCCAATAGCTGCTACTGCTGGTTGTATCACCAAGCAGATTTTCATAAGGACTCCAATCCTTTATCTATTGGGTTCTTGAACATTTGGACATTATCCACTGGACATGTCAGTGATTTATACATACAAGAGATGGCTGCGTCCACTGTAGGGACCTTCCATTTTTTTTTTTTTTTTGATGAACTTATCCTCCATGGGATAGACCACCGGAAATCTCTTGGGGGAATAAATATTTTCTCAGGACGTTCCCAATCCTGGTAAATGAGCCCTTTCAGTAAAGGGTGAAGTGGAAAAGAACAAACAGTCTGGGGGCTTCTAGCGACCCCAACGAGGATACAGTAGTGGTTGATGGTTCCGCAAGGTGCATTTTTAAATGCTGATCGGACCATGTTAGTCAGAGACTGAACCCATAATCTTTCAGCTTAAGATGCTGAGAAAAGGTTCCCCCACTGTTGATTCCTCTATAACAGAATCAACCTCATCCTGATCCCCTTCAGGCAGGTCGATCCCTGTATGGGACTGTTGCTCTGCTAACAGGCACTCTGAAGGAGGAGACGGAGATCGGGCGTGCTTTCCCTGACAGGGAGGCAGCGATAAATGTTGACAATCTCTCTCTAATCCTCCCAGAGCTGAGGAAAAAACCTCCTCTGTTACATACACAGGAGCAGGTGAACTGAGGACAGCCACAGTACCAAGTACCCTGCGGGGTCTCTACGGTCACTTACCTCTGAACTTCAGGGGAGACTGGTGCAGCAGGAGTATGCCCAAGATCCTCCGAGCCCGATGAGACCCCCTTCGCTTCCTGGAAGATTCAGTTCCGGAGCTTCTGGACGGCATATTCCTAAGCCTAAAGCTGAGGTATTCCAGCCGTAATACACCACTTTTACTGAGAATAGTCTAGCACAATTGCTGCTATATCACAGTTGGTGTCTACTAATGTGCCTTTCTAGGGGATGCCTGTATCAACCGCTTGCTGTATGCCTTTAAATGTTGCCAGCTCTGTCTCTGTACTTCATAGCCAGCTCACTACAATATTGTGTTTTTTTTAAACTGCTGGGACGCCCGCACATGCGCAGAAGCGCTGCGGCGCGCACAGAGCGTCATCCCCCAGGCTCCGCCCCCTTTCCCGGCTCACCTCTATATATAGAGGCGCGTGCACGCGCACGCGCGCGGGCACGTGCGCCTTCGGCGCTAATTTCAAATATGGTAACAAGGGACAGGAGCCAGGGCCCCTCTTTGCCGCAGGCCGGGGGATGGACGAGCACTGCAACATGGCAGAGGAAGCAGTTTCCTATAAGAGAACTCACCATCTGCCTGGACTTTGCTCTGCTGAGAAGAAGCTAGTCCACATGACAAGAAAACATTCCACAGCGGCCTCTAGTGGACAAACACAGGTACCGCAGTCTAATATATTAAATATATATAAAAAAAATTTTTTTTTTTTTTTTCTTGACCACCATTAAAAATTATTACATTTTTTTTTTTTTTTAGTAGTTACAGGCATGCACAGAATTTTGCGGGAATACCATTAGGTAACAGACAGAAAGACAAATTAGGCTTGGGGGTCCCCCAATAGAACCAAGTTCCTGGGGGCCCCCACTTACCTGTTCCCCGCCGCAGGACTTTGTTTGGTCCACAAAAGCCCAAACTTCACCTATCACGGCAGGCATTGTAATCAAACCTTCAGGGACCGGGTTCCCAAGGATTCCACTCCCCTGGACCTGTATAGCACCCTGCACAGAAAACATCTTGGTCGTGGGTATGACCAGAGCTCTGGATCCCAGGGTCCAGCTCTCCTAAGAGAAGCATTACAGGCAGAACCTTGCTCTTCTCTGCAAGGCCCGGGTACCGACCGTTTAGCTATGAAGCTTTTTTGGTCGGATCCGGAATAGCTTACTGAGGCCCAAAAGAACCTGTACGCAAGCTCAGTGAAAAACACATGTTTCTTCTTGGCCAACACCTTAGACACTGGCAAAAAACTGAGGTGCTCCCGGATGGGAGGGGCTTATATAGGGGAGGGTACTTCCGGTTTTGGAAGTTGCCAGTGCCAGCACCTGACGGTATCTATATAACCCATTAGTAATGACTATGTCGCTCTGTGTCCCGTGATGTACGAGAAAGAAATAGGCAGCTGAAGTGGTTTGCTCGATGCTTCCTGTAAAACTTGCCCTCTCCTAGGCTTCCCTACTGAGCCACTAATATGGCAGTCAGTCACACTGACCAATAAGGTGGTTGGAGGGGTGGGGCCAAGCTTGACCTCAGAGGAAAAGTCAATATTGGAAAACAAACCTCGGCTTCCTATATGTCGGGATCAGGTGGTCCTTTTGATCTGTGGTTTGCAGTATAGGCTGGTTACATCCATTGTTTTTATTCTGTCATCAGTCCTCTTCTTTTTGTTGACTTCTTTCTTCTTCTCACCCCTCAGCAGAGAGAATGGAAGCAAGGCATGTCTGGACCTGCAGGCCATAGACACAGTGCGCAGTGGGCGGGACAGGGAGGACGCCGTCATGCACCATGTGCTGAGGGGGGGCCTCTACAAGCCACGGCGCATGGTAAGACCCTACTAAATGGAATCTACTGTCCTTTCAAGAGATACTTCCACGTTCATAGAACAATCTAAAGGACCTGCGGGGCAACGCACTTGTATGTAATGGCAAGGGGTGCTGGGGTGTGCTTGAGGGTCTATTGTTGCTGACTGTTGAAGGATCTAATGTTGCTGGGGGGATATTGATTGTTGCAGGGGGTTTATTTTTGCTTGGAGGGTCTTATGTTGCTGGGAGGGATCTATTGTTGAGGGAGGGGTCTATTATTGTTGGCTGCTGGAGGGTCTATTGATGCTGGCTACTGGGAGATCTATTGTTGCTGTAGGGGGGGTCTATTGTTGCTGGGGTAGATCTGTTGTTACTGGGGGGGGTATTTTTTTGATTGTATTGCAGGTAGGGTTGCCACTTTTTTTTTCAAGCCAAACCCGAACACTTTAGCGTCCCGGGACACCTTTGGGTGCCCCAAGGAGAGTAGTAATGAATGAATGACTTGTATAGCGCTCACATGCAAACTGAATTGCCTCTAGGCGCTTTTTGCAGCCAGTGTCTGCTTGGCTGGTGCGGTCATTTTACCCCATAGGATCTTGGGACACACATATATACATATAAACAGTCGTACACACATATATACATATATACTGGGCCAATTTGGACAAGATCCAATTAACCTACCAGCATGTCTTTGGAGTGTGGGAGGAAACCGGAGTACCCGGAGGAAACCAACGCAGACACAGGGAGAACATGCAAACTCCAGGCAGGTAGTGTCGTGGTCGGGATTTGAATCAGCAACCCTTTTGCTGCTAGGTGAAAGTGCTACCCACTACACCACTGTAATGCGGTGCGCATAGCGTGCCGCAGCAAACGGTGGGTGTGGCCAAATTGCTCTTGCTGACATCATCGGCCTGCCCCCCAGTGATGCCGAACCTGCCCCCAAATAGCCCCCCGCAGCTCCCGGACGGTAGCAGGTTTGTGTGTGACTATCTTCGTTGCTTGGGGAGCCACAGCCCGATCTGAATCCCGGACACATGATTCAAACCCAGACAGGTGGCAACCCTAGTTGCAGGGGGGGGGGGTCTATTGTTGTTGGGGGATCTATTGTTGTTGGGGGATCTATTGTTGTTGGGGGGGGCTATTGTTGCTGGCTGCAGGGGAATCTATTTTATTGGTTTCTTGTTATCATTAACAAGTTCCATACAAATTACTCACAAATCCATCACAAAATGAATGGTTCTGTATTCTCGAAAAGGGGCAGTACTGGCAGGTGGGCATGGGGGTGACACCAAGGGAATTTGCTTGGAGGTGGGTAGGGGGGGCAGGGACAAGGGGGGATTCAGAAAGGGGAAGTACTTGCACCTATTCTATGATAAATTCTCAGATTCATGCCTGATGAAGCCTAATAGGGGGGAAAGGTTGACACACATTGCCCAGGCCACTGTTCACTATCAGGAAACAGGTCTAGGTCTAGGAAATTGATGTCCAGCCAACGCATTTAAACAGGAAGTGGCTAAGAAAAAAGTTGAAAATTCTGTTTAAAAAGAAATGGTGGCTGCTTATGATATTCTAGCAAATTTAACGTCAACGAGTTATGGATTTTATCTTCAATGTAGACATCTGTCATTGGTCTCAATTCACAAAAACTTAACGCCAGCCTTAGGCATTCTGTGTTCAGCCACATGATTGTAATTTTTGAGATTTCATTGGACTCAACTGGAAACAATGGTCATGTTTTTTTTTTTTTTTTAAATAAGGATACTTATTCCAGCGTGTTAGCTTTGTGAATTGAGCGCATTGTCTGTAACTCTTGCAGTGCAAGTCCAGCTACAGTCGCCATTTTATGACGCAGGATGAGCAGGAGCGCCAGGAGAAGGAGGTCTTCCAGCAAAACATGAAGCGGAGGCTGGAGTCGTTCAAATCTACCAAGCACAACACCTGCTCCTCCAAGTCCCGGGTCAAAAAAGATGGTCGCAAGAAGGTATGGAAGCTTCTGAAAGAAGAGCTGACTGTATGAATGACCCATCCCATTCTTTCTCTCATTTTCTTAACTAAGATAACCTATCAAAGACTGACGCCTCGTACACACGACCGGTTTTCCTGACATGCCAAAAACCGACGTTTTTCCCGACGTGATTTCTCTCAAGCCTGCCTTGCATACACACGTTCAGGCAAAAAAAAAAAACGCTTGACCAAAGCGCGGTGACGTACAACACGTACGACGGCACTATAAAGGGGAAGTTCTTTTCAAATGGCGCCACCCTTTGGGCTGCTTTTGCTGATCTCGTGTTAGTAAAAGTTTGGTGAGAGACGATTCGCGCTTTTCAGCCTCGTGCTTTTCAGTCCGTTACAGTGTGACGAATGTGCCATCTCCATTACGAACGCTAGTTTTACCAGAACGAGTGCTCCCGTCTCATAACTTGCTTCTGAGCATGAGAGTTTTTCTTCCCCACGGAAAAGCATACACACGAGCGGTTTTCGTGACGAGAAAAAGACAGACAGGAAACGCGACGGGAAAAAATAGAGCAGGTTCTAATTTTTTTGCGGGCAGTTTTCTCCTTGGGAAAACTGCTATGGAGCCTACACACGACCGGTTTTCCCGACCAATCTAAAAAATGCCAGTTTTCTCGTTGGGAAAACCGGTCGTGTGTACACGAGGCATTAGGCTCCCGTTGCTGATCTATCCTTCTGAAAGGGCTGGGTGCCTGGCTGTGATGCTGATCCTCTGGCTTCAATACTTGTACATTTGTGCAAATAAGGACTTCTGATTGTTCTCTGATCTCTTACTTTTTCCAAGTAGGAGAATCAAAAGGTATTGGAGCCAGTTTGGCAGCACTTTCAGAAGGTCAGCAGTAGCAGACCCCATAAAGAAGAGGCACCCAGTAAAAAAATGTTTTATAATCAGCGGCGTCCCTCTCAATGTGGCGCCTGGGACACATGCCTCTCCCCCCCCCCTCCTCCAGTTTTAGCCCTGATGCCACCCCCGCTGCCCAACCTGTCTAGGCCCTCTCAGTGCGGCTCCCGGGGCATATACGTTCTCCACTCCCTAGTTTTGACACTGTTTATACTTATATAGAAGTGCTATAAGTAGAGATAATTGTTTAAATTGGTGCCTTCGTCCCAGTAAATGTGTTATGCCGCGTACACACGACCGTTTTTAATGTCATTGAAAAAAACTGCGTTTTTCTCGACGTGATTCTTCTCAAGCCTGCCTTGCCTACACACTATCGTGGAAAAAAATGCTCGAGCAAAGCGCAGTGACGTACAACACGTACGACGGCACTATAAAGGGGAAGTTCTATTCGGATGGCGCCACCCTTCATGTTAGTAAAGTCTGTTGAGAGACGATTCGCGCTTTTCAGCCTCGTGCTTTTCAGTCCATTACAGCGTGACAAATGTGCTATCTCCATTACGAACGCTAGTTGTACCAGAACGAGCGCTCCCGTCTCATCACTTGATTCTGAGCATGGGCATTTTTTTTCACGTCGTTAAAGCCTACACACGGCCGTTTTTCATGATGAGAAAAATGACGACGTGAAAAACGACGAGAACATTTTTTCATGGCCATTTTTCACGTCGTGAAAAATGCTCTGAAGCCCACACACGATCATTTTCAATGACCATTTTAAAAAATGGCATTTTTCTCGTCATTAAAAACGGTCGCGGCATTAGAGTGGAAAAAGAGGCTTAAATAGACTTTAATGGCAGCGTATGTATGAACTGGTGGCCAGTTAGTTTTATAGTATAAAAAGTTTTTATTGCAAAAATAGAATATGGTATTTTCTCATATACATAAAAGAATACTGATTGTGACAAATGTACGAATTACTACGAAAGCTCGTACTTGACATTCTACTGTTACCAGACAGAATATCCGTTTATAGACATTGCATAGTATAAAGAACTCAACATGTTTCGCGGTTTTCCTAAGATTCCACTTCTTCAGGAGTTATACATAAGCAGGTATTTGTCAAGAAATATATTTGAAAATTGTCACATAACTAAAACAGAAAAAACAAGTATTAATATTGTGGACAGGGGAGGGCTGGGCCAGGGGGCAGGGTGGCAATTGCCTCCCAGGCCGCCCTAACTTATGTTAAAAATGGCCGGCAGCCGCTGCCTGATACCATTTTCTTTTTTATTCTGGTCTAGGAAGTCGGGCCGGGGGCATGGCCATGGTGGCCGACCACTAGCTGTTGCATTCCGGGAGTTGTAGTCCGCACTCAAGCTTCTGGTGGGTGGAAAACACAGCAGCGCAGAGGAAACTACAACTCCCTGGGACCAGATTTTTGGAAGCAGGCAGAGGCAGGGCGTGCCAGGGAGTCGGGATGCAGGGCTGGGTGCTGGCTGCAACTTGACCCCAGGATCAGGAGCGTTACCCCCCAAGGAGACCGTGGCGTGCAAGGACCTGCTGAGCTGAGATCGCTGAGGTGAGAGACCCTGACACCCCTAGCTAACCCCCCATCTGATGGGCACTGGAGTTGGCTGCACTGATGGGCACTGGTGAGGCTGCATTGAAAAACCAGGTGGGCCATGGATGGTGAGCTGATTCGGCGGTTCAGTGGGCCACTTGACTGGACTTGCCCCCCAGGCCTAAGGCCGCCAGCCCTCCCCTGATTGTGGATATTTAGTACATTATCATTTCCGTAAACAGAGGTATTTATTCATCTATGTGTCAAAGGAATTCATCACAACCATTCAACACTCTCACCATGAATGCTGTGCCACCGGAAGTCGGCAGCCGGATCCTGTTTATACTTACCTTTCTGGCCCCATGGTCCAAGAAATCTTGGCTTTCTATTTTTTTTTTCTTTTTTTAAATATGTTTATTGGGTTTTTCAGACAAAAGAAAAGGAAAAACATATCACAATTAAACACGATCAGTATCAATTGTCTCTCATATTCAGACATACTATACCAATATCAATACAATGAAGTTTACGCGGAGGGCACCACAGATAGCATATGATATCGCAGGATTAAAAAGTCGTACAAAAATGTTAAGATCTTGGATCTACAGAAGCTAAAGCAGTTGTTGTCAACTATAGTGGGCCTCAAATGCGGCTCCTGACATCCCCAAAAGGTTCGCACATAATGTTCAATATACTGTATGTAATGCTTGAGAGGACTGTCAGAGACTGCAGACCTAATAGAAGAAATGAGGGTCAGAGAGTGAGGACAGGATACATTGTTGGTGGGGAGATGCTGCAGAAGACAATATGAAACTGGGAACATGTTACATGAGGCTGGTAGAGATTAATGCTGTTACCCGAATCAATGTTCAGCACAGGGCAGCACAGTGGTGTAGTGGTTAGCACTTTCACCTAGCAGCAAAAGGGTCGCTGGTTCGAATCCCAACCACGACACCATCTGCCTGGAGTTTGCATGTTCTCCCTGTGCCTGCGTGGGTTTCCTCCGGGTACTCTGGTTTCCTCCCACACTCCAAAGACATGCTGGTAGGTTAATTGGATCTTGTCCAAATTGGCCCAGTATATATGTGTGTACGACCGTGTGTCCCAAGCGTGTCGAGATCCTATGGGGTGGAATGACCGCACCAGCCAAGCAATGCGAACTGAATCACCTCTAGGCGCTTTTTGCAGCCAGTGTGGCTGCAAAAAGCGCCTAGAGGTGATTCAGTTCGCATGTGAGCGCTATACAAGTCATTCATTCATTCACATTCATTCAATGTTCCCACTACAGACTGCTGAGGTCCGAGGGTCAGTGGCAGTGCGTCCATTAAGGGCGCACGGGCGCCGCTCTCTCTCTCCAGCCACCCCCCTATATGACTAATGGAAAGTTTCATGCATTGCATGAATCTATCCATGGCCGCCGCTGTCACCACCTATTCAGGTGTCCGGCCTGAATTACAGCGGCGGGGTGTATTTTTAAAGCACCTGATTAGAGCCATAGGCCATAGGCTCTAATAGGCATCAAAAAAGGTGAACTCGGAGCGCAAAGCATTGCGATCGGAGTCTACCCAGGTGTGTTAGAAAAGGGAATGAATATTCACTTTTCTAACACTGAAACGCCTCTCCGCCAATCAGGAAGCGCGGGTCTGTTACCCGTAACCTGGTTGGCTGAAAGGACAGGCGCTGTGATTGGACACCTATCAGGAGGAGGGGAGGAGATGCATGAAGAACACATCTCGCCACAGTCACCCGCTGCCTGACCCGCCACTGAGATAGGGTAAATGCCGGGCAGACGGCAAATGGGCACGGGGGGGTGGGCAGGGGGGGGGGAGAACAGTGGCAACGTTTGATGGGTACAGTGGCAACATTTGATGGGGCACATTGGCAGCATTTGATGGGCACAGTGGCAGCATTTGATGGGCACAGTGGCAGCATTTGATGGGGCACAGTGGCAGCATTTGATGGGGCACAGTGTCGGCATTTGATGAGCACAGTGGCGGCATTTGTTGGGAACAATGTTGGCATTTGTTGGGAACAGTGTCGGCATTTGATGGGGCATAGTGGCGACATTTAATGGGGCACAGTGGCGGCATTTGATGGGGCACAGTGGCTGCATTTGATGGGCACAGTGGCTGCATTGATGGGCACAGTGAGGCTGCAATTGAGGTTTTTGAGCACCAGCCGCCACTGCCAAGGGCCACACATCAGATACCAAAGGGCCACCGCAAGCGAATCCTCGTGCCACAGATGGGGCACCTGGGGGCTAGAGTAAGAGGGCTCTCCACCCATCGATTTCTTTGTCAAAGGTCTGTGGTTTCTTCCCAAGTTCAAGAGTCAATTTGTATAATGGGAGGCTAACATTAACTAATCCCTTCCAGGTATCTATAGAGAGGGGACAGTTTCCCTTTCCATGTCAGTAAAATAGCTTTTTTGGCATAAAAATAGAGAATACTTAGTAAACACTTGTCATATTTGAAGATTACTAAGTCTCCAAAGATCCCTAGGGTTCCTCCAGAGGTTGCTAAGGGATTCCTTGAGCAATGAGTACTTTCTGACTCTCAGATAAGTTCTCACTAACATTATTGATCGTTTTGCTATCTGTAAGGTGGTAATTCTTCCCAATGACCACAAGTGTAAGGAACATTCTTCCTCAACTAGGGTCCCACTACAGGTTTCTAGGGATTCCTTGAGCAATTTCTGCCTCTCAGATAAGTTCCCACTGACACCATTGATCTTTTTACCGATCTGTAAGGAGGCAATTCTTCCCAATGACCACAAGTGTGAGGAGCGTTCTTCCCACTGACCATCACACTAATGTATCACGAGTTGTAGATACGGTCTTTTTTAGCAGGGGGTTCCCTGAGACCGGAAAGTTATTTAAGGGGTTCCTCTATGTTGAAACCGTTGAGAAAGGTTGCCCTATATTATGACATGCCAAGAATGTCTTTTGCAGTTTTACTACAGGTCCTCTTTACTGATTGAAAAAGAAAGAACAAGGGCGCACCAGCCTGGTGTGATATCGTTTAGGATAATTTATTTAAAATAAAAGCAATAGAAAGGTACTTACAAAAGTAGTACAAAGGTTTGCATTGTACAAACAGTGCCTTGGAGGCTGCAACATGTGAAACCCAAACCACACTTCGACCGATAAAGGAGACCGTGATAGGGCGCACTACCGGCTGACGCGTTTCGAAGCGCTCAGCTTCTTTATCAAAGCCACGCCTTCGAAACGCGTCAGCCGGTAGTGCGCCCTATCACGGTCTCCTTTATCGGTCGAAGTGTGGTTTGGGTTTCACATGTTGCAGCCTCCAAGGCACTGTTTGTACAATGCGAACCTTTGTACTAGTTTTGTGAGTACCTTTCTAATACTTGTATTTTAAATAAATTATCCTAAACGATATCACACCAGGCTGGTGCGCCCTTGTTCTTCCCTTTTTCATTTGCTACTAGGACACTCCTATCCACGAAGGGCAGCAAGGCCGGTGCTATCGTTATAGATTACTGAATGGTCGATGGTCATCTCGTGCGCAGGATTGTTTGTTGTTTTTCTGCCACTTTAAAATACCTCTTTACTGATTGGCCTAATGCTAATCCAATCCTCAGAACTGATAATACTTATTTTCTTATTTTCAGTTGTGTGAATGTTATAATAGGATGCAGAGTGTTGGTACATTCCGTCTTATGAAGGGCTTTAATGTATTTTGGCAGCAGGACGCATAATGCTGTACGAATGCCGTTTCCAAGACGACCTTCTGGATAGCGGAGACGTCTGCGATGTATTTATTTACTAGCCTGTCCTATTTACGTAATTGTTCCATACTGAGCCCTGCCGCTCGGTTTGTTAGCAAACGGTAATTTAATCTACAGATGGTTATCGAGTCGGATTCATGTCAACATTTTTCCCACTTCTCAGTGAGTAACTGAAAGGAAAACCTCAGGGTAACCAGCAAAATGGAATCTTTAGGACAAGCCAAGAGCTACATATAACTGGATAGTATTTAATTTGCCTTCATTGCAGATAATTTCAACTTACATCCTCTAATGTTTAACCGTCTACTGGCTGTGCTCTGTGATCTTCCACTAAAATAAAATGAGCTTATGACAAAAAAAATAAAAATAATTATAGGTTACCATAGGGTGACCACGTATCCCGGATTGCCCGGGACAGTCCCGCATTTTGCAGGTCCGTCCCAGGTCCCGGGCACCTTCATTCCAGGACAATACAGTGTCCCGGAATGAAGCTGACACAGCCACCCCCCCTCCCCATTATCTGTTGCCCCCAAAAAAGGCCACCACATCGCCGCTTTACTCACTGACAGCACTTGCCCTGGCCAGGAATGTCTGGAGAGGCAAAATCCCCACCCCCTGCTTGTGATTGGAGAAATCATAAATCCCACCTCTTGTGTCTAATTACAGCAGGGCAGTGTAAAGCCAGCGTTGGAACAAGGTAAAACGGGTCTCGGCCAGTCAGGACAAGTGCTGTCAGTGAGTAAAGTGGCGATGCCACTTTTTGGGGGCATGATCAGTTCTTCTGGGTAGAGCACGCATCTGCTGCCCCAGCTGTGCTGTGATTTATTACAGCACAAGCTGATTTTTGGGAAGGGGGTCTCTGAATGGCCGTTTGGAAATGTGGTCACCCTAGGTTACAGTCCTGAGCCTTGCTATTGGTCAGTGAGGCAACACATCACAATAAAGGACCAATAAAGAGGCAGAAGACTTGAGGTTAGAGATGTGCACGACAGAAAAATTTGTTTTGTCTCAGATTCATTAATTAAAGCGGAGTTCCGCCTGCAAAAATGTATTTTGTATAAAGTCGGCAGCTACAAATACTGCAGCTGCTGACTTTTAAAATAAGGACACTTACCTTTCCGGGGATCCCGCGATGTCGGCACCCGAACCCGACCCATCCCTCGGCTCCCAGAGGTACAGATTAATGCGCCGGCATCTTAAAGCAGAGCTCCACCCTAAAGTGGAACTTCCGCTGATCGGAACCCTCCCCCCCTCCGGTGTCACAATTGACACCTTTCAGGGGGGAGGGGGGTGCAGATACCTGTCTAAGACAGGTATTTGCACCCACTTCCGGGAGTCCTCTCTGCGGGAAATCTGCGGGAAGTGTGGCTTTGATAAAGAAGTTTTATACTTCGAAACGCGTTAGCCGATAGTGCGCCCCATCACGGTCTCCTTGATCGGTCGAAGTGTGGTTTGGGTTCACATGCTGCAGCTTCCAAGGCACTGTTTGTACAATGCAAACTTTTGTACTAGTTTTGTGAGTACCTTTTCATTGCTTTCATTTCAAAAAAATTTTTCTAAACGATATCACACCAGGCTGGTGCACCCTTGTTTTTTCCTTTTTTTCATTTGCTACTAGGACACCCCTATCCACGAAGGGCAGCAAGGCCAGTGCTTTCGTTGTAGATTATTGAATGGTCGATGGTCATCTCGTGCGCAGGATTGTTTGTTGTTTTTCTGCCATTTTTATACCATAAATAATAACATATGAGATTTTTCACTCCAGCAATATATAATGAGTTTGGAAATTGTAGAGAAATGTTAACTAATGCATTACAATTTGTTTCCACCCATTAGATTTTAGATGACTACAATAAGTTTTAGTCGACTAAAATGTACTGGAGATTTAGTTGACTAAATACGACTAAAACTAAAACAACTGCAGAAGACTAAAATGGGACTAAAACTAAAATGCCAATTTAGTCCTTATGCCGCGTACACACGATCATTTTTCCGGTCGGGAAAAATAAAAAAAAATTTTTTTAACAAGAAAAACGACCGTGTGTGGGCTTTTTGTCATTTTTCCCGACGGGAAAAACGGCATTAATCACGACGAGAAAAATTAGAACATGCTCTGATTTTTCTCGTCGTTTTTCCCGTCATTTTTTTCCGCTGTAGTTTTCCCCATAGGGAAACACTGCCACTGAGCCCACACACGGTCGTTTTTCTCGACTAAGAAAAAAAATGTCGGGAAAAACGGCCGTGTGTAGGGAACCATGCCGTTCCCTCGTTTTTCCCGTCTATTTTCTCTACGGTGTTTTCACCGTCGAGAAAATCAATCGTGTGTACGCGGCATAAGACTCAAGCCTCGTACACACGGCCGTTTTTCTCATCAAGAACCCACAAGAAAACTGCTTGCAGAGCTTTCTTGCCGAGAAAACCGTTGCGTGTGTACGAGGCTTTCAGGTTTCTCGTCAAGAAAACTGGCCAGAATCTCGACGAGAAAAATAGAGAACCTGCACTCTATTTTCTCGTCGAGATTCTCGTCGGCCTGTTTCCTGACGAGAAACCCGAGAGTGTGTACGCTTACCTGTCGCCGTGGAAACCCGCGCATGCTCGAAATGACTTTGACGCATGCGCGGTAGCTTCCTAGGCGTAGGTAGGGTGTAGCAAGATGGCGGCGACGGCATCGAATGTGACGAGCGCACGCTCGTCGTAGTCGATGACGTCACCGCGTTCGTGCCATTCAAAAGAACGGCGGTTCTTTTGAATTGTACGTGTGTACACTCGGCCCGGACAAGATTCTTGTTCAAGAATCTCGTCAGGTAAAACAACGTGTTTTTTCCTGACGAGATTCTCGGCCGTGTGTACGAAGGCTTAAGACTAAATCAAAATTTGCTGCCAAAATTAACACTGGTGGCGCCATTGTACGGCTAACCACATGCCCCTTATAAGTTCCTTCTTAGCAACAAGCTGCACGTCTGAACTTTTTGCTGGTTCCATAGAATGGACAGTTCCATAGTGCAATGATCAGACATTTTATGCTACAAAAACTCATGCCGCGTACACACGACTGTTTTTCATGACAAGAAAAATTGCATTTTTTAAATTGCTCATTAACCACTTGCTTACTGGGCACTTAAACCCCCTTCCTGCCCAGGCCAATTTTCAGCGCTGTCACGCTTTGAATGACAATTGCGCAGTCGTGCGACGTGGCTCCCAAACAAAATTGACATTTTTTTTCCCCACAAATAGAGCTTTCTTTTGGTGGTATTTGATCATCTTTTGCGGTTTTTAATTTTTGCGCTATACACAAAAAAAGAGCGACAATTTTGAAAAAAACACAATATGTTTTACTTTTTGCTATTATAAATATCCCCATTTTGTTCCTCAGTTTAGGCCGATACGTATTCTTCTACATATTTTTGGTTAAAAAAAATCGCAATAAGCGTTTATTGATTGGTTTGCGCAAAAGTTATAGCGTCTACAAAATAGGGCATAGTTTTATAGCATTTTTAGTAATTTTTTTTTTTACTAGTAATGGCGGTGATCAGTGATTTTTATTGTGACTGCGACATTATGGCGGACACATCGGACACTTTTGACACCATTTTGGGACCATTGTCATTTATACAGCGATCAGTGCTATAAAAAATGCACTGGTTACTGTAAAAATGACACTGGCAGTGAAGGGGTTAAGCACTAGGTGAGCTGAAATGGTTAAGTGTACCTAAGGGAGTGATTCTTACTGTGGGGGGAGGCGACTGACTGGGGGAGGTGACCGATGGTTGTCCCTATGTACAAGGGACACACCAGCGGTCTCCTCTCCATGACAGGACGTGGAGCTGTGTGTTTACACACAGCTCCACGTCCCTGGCTCTGTAAATGCCGATGGCGGGTACCTGGCGGACATCGCGGCCACCAGGCACGCGCATCGGCACCCGCGTGACGCGGCGGGCACGGAAGTTCCCCGATGCACGCTCGGGGACGAGGAAAGGGGCGGACGTCAATTGATGTCCTCCCGGCATTCTAGGTCCGCGCTGTAGCCGTCATTCGGCTATAGCGCGGACCCCTAGTGGTTAAAAACGATTGTGTGTGGGCTCCAGAGCATTTTTCGCGACGTGAAAAATGGCCATTAAAAATTTGGAACATGCTCTATTTTTTCTCGTTGTTTTTCACGTCGTCGTTTTTCTCGTCATGAAAAACGGCCGTGTAACGTGAAAAAAACCGCGCATGCTCAGAAGCAAGTTTTATGAGACGGGAGCGCTCGTTCTGGTAAAACTAGCGTTCGTAATGGAGATAGCACATTCGTCACGCTGTAACGGACTGAAGAGCACGAGGCTGAAAAGCGCGAATCGTCTCTCACCAAACTTTTACTAACACGAGGATCAGCAAAAGCAGCCCAAAGGGTGGCGCCGTCCGAATGGAACTTCCCCTTTTATAGTGCCGTCCTACGTGTTGTACGTCACCGCGCTTTTCTCTAGCATTTTTTTTTCACGATAGTGTGTAGGCAAGGCAGGCTTGAGAAGAATCACGTCGAGAAAAACGCTGTTTTTTTTTCAATGACATTAAAAACGGTCGTGTGTACGCGGCATCAGAGTTTCCATTATTTCATAAAGTTTTGCTCTTTTTCCGATTCCATGCCTCATTCACTGGCAGAAGCGCTGCCAAGATAACCCTGTTACATCGGCAAATGATCACTGTGCCTGGCTAAACCGCCAAACCTCGAAAGAAAGACTTTGATGGCTTCGGTTCATGGAAGATCCGAGTCACTTTCTCAACTCTGGTTCATTTCTCCAGTTGTATGTTTTGTCTATGCATATCACAGTTTTGTGCTTTGGTCAAGTCTCACTTGGGTTTGCCAGCTAGACGTGTGCCGGTCATCATGAGGACCATTGATTGGGGGCCAACTTGTATCTGTTTACAGAAATTTTATCCACAAAGAGAAAACGGACTGGTATGTACAGGCATACCCCGCTTTACGGACACTCACTTTACGTACACTCGCGAGTACGGACATACCCGCGAGTGTACATAAAGTGCCTCACAAGACAAACATTCCTGCACCATCAGCCGCAGTAGAAGGAATTTAAGCTCTGAGCATGTAGCCTACCCTATTCCAGTGTGCTCTTCCTGTTTCCTGGCCGCCGCCCCACCTCCTGTGCACAGCGCGATGTCTGGGGGATGGATTGGAGTGGGCCCCCCCTTGCATCAGATGAGCCTAATTACATGTGAGTGTTTCCCTGACACCCCCACTACAGCCCCTGACGCCCCATAACAGCCCCTGGCACCCCCACTACAGCCCCTGACTCCCTCACTACAGCCTAGAAGTGAAAAAATGTATTGCTTCACTTTAAGTACATTTTCGTTTTACATACATGCTCTGGTCCCGTTGTGTACTTAAAAGTGGGGTATGCCTGTACAATGTTTAAACCCACCACAAACAGGAATAAGAATGTTTAAAAAAAAAAAAAACAGTAAATGGAATACTTGATATTGTCCTAATTGCCAATATATAACCAATGAAGTTAAAAAAACGCTCCACGCTGATCAAACAGTTGTGCTCATAAGTTTGGCAGAATTTATGATTTCTTGGCCATTTTTCAGAGAATAGGAATGATAACACAAAAACTTTTCTTTCACCCCATGGTTAGTTTTTGGGTGAAGCCATTTATTATCAATCAACTGTGTTTACGCTTTATAAATCATAATGATGTAGCGCTACCCCCAGTTAAGAGAGCCGCTGGTTTGATTTTCGGGCCCTGAGTACAGCTCCACCAACCCCCGGCAATCTTGTATAGTCCCCTGTGGCACAGTTATGCCTCGTACACACGGCCGAGATTCTCGTCGAAAAAAACATGTCGTTTTTTTCGACGAGATTCTTGGACAAGAAACTTGTCCCGGCCGAGTGTACACACGCTCCTTTCAAAGAACCCGCGGTTCTTTGAATGGAGCGAACGCAGTGACGTCATTGAATACGACGAGCATGCGCTCGTCACATTCGATGCCGTCGCCGCCATTTGGTTCACCCTACCTATGCCTAGGAAGCTACCGCGCATGCGTCAAAGTCATTTCGAGCATGCGCGGGCTTCCCGGCGAAAAGGTAAGTGTACACACACACAATTTTCTCGTCGAGAAACAGGCTGACGAGAATCTCGACGAGAAAATAGAGAGCAGGTTCTCTATTTTCTCGTCGAGATTCTTGTCGCTTTTCTTGACGAGAAACCATACACACGAACGAATTTCTCGGCAAGAAATCTCTGCCAGCAAGTTTCTTGCTGTTTTTTGCCGAGAAACTCGTTCGTGTGTACGAGGCTTGTGTCTAGGGATGTTTTCTATTGCACTGTGATTGGCCGGAGCGGCGAAGACGTGACTCCGCGCATGCGCGCGGAAGCCGTCAAATCCGGCTAAGTCGTCGAATGATGGGACTTAGCCGGATTTGTGAATGGGATTAACCCCATGAATGCGCCGTTGTCTACGGCGCGCATGCGCCGTAGACACGGAGCAATGTCATTTTAAGCAAATAACTCCTAAACCTTGTAGGTTTAGGAGATATTTCTTGCACCTACAGGTAAGCCTTAATCTAGGCTTACCTGTAGGTGCAAGTTGCAAAAGGGGGTTTACAACCACTTTAAGAGGTATCTGGTCTATGTTTGGTATGGGAAACCAAGGGATGTCAAAATGGGTGAATGGATGATCCCCAGTGGGTCGACCTCTACCCGTTCACCTCAAAAAGGGTTCTTGCTGTGAACGGGAGGAGACCCCTGATAAGGCCACACAGAGCTTATACATGACTGGGTCATCATTTTAAGTAGCATTCCCTATCCCTAATGAATTCAGTAATCTCTATCTGACGTAGGCATGAGGGGTAACATCAGACTGAGTTTACAGCACGGTGCACCTTTCATGGGTGAATATAGGTATAAGGTGGCTCATATTCATTTTCATGTTGTAGGGGTAAGTAATCAAAGGGGGGGGGGGACGGGACGGAAGTCTCATGCTTCCATGGCCAGAGTACTTTAGTGTTTCCTGTACTGGGCGGGGGTACGGTAGAGGAGCTCCCTGACCGTGTGGCTTTTCTATAGTGGAACCAGCACGCAAAACTTCTTCTTTGCATTAAGGTAAAAACATTTTAGGTGCAACTCCTCCCAGCCCCCCCCCCCATAAATACTTACCTGAGCCTGATCTCAGTCCAAGGCTTTGCCCGAGAGCAGCGACGCTACTCTCTCTCTTCCTTCTCACTGGAGCCATTGGCTTCTGCTGCTGTCAATCAAATCCAGTGACAAAGACGCAGGGGGTGGGGCTGAGCCGCACAGTGTTTGTCAACACTGTGCAGCTCAGGAGCAAGCCCACATGAGTACCCCTCCCCAGCAAGCGGCGGCAGGCAGGAGAAGCCAGGAACATCAGTGGGGGACCTCAGGAGAGGAGGATCGGGGCTGCTCTGTGCAAAACCATTACATAGAGCAAGTAAGCATTTTAATGAGCATTTAACCCTTGCAGTGCGGAGGGCCCATGGGTCCTGGCCATAGGTTCAAGGCAACAATAACCAAAAATACATTCTGAAGTATGCTAAAATTTCCCCCCGACATGTTCAATGAGGGTAGAAAAATGCTGCGGCGCTCAAAGATTTGTGCTGACACATATTACTATAAAACAACCTTCTCTTTTGTTTCACAGAAGCCCGTGCAAGCCTATAGAAAATGTATCAGCCAGATGCACGAGAATGGGACCCACCACATTGTGCCTTAATAGTAAATGCAAAGTCAGCAATCTGGAAGCACACACTCTCCTTATTAATCCAAATCTCCCCCCAAAGCCAGGCCTTGCCAGCTCTGCAAGAAAGCAATCCAAAGAAACGTGATTTGGGGAGCGGGAGACGTGTCCCGTCCATATTGTGCCAACAACCAGTCCACAGCCGCAGGTTTACAGCCATTCTTGGAGTCGAAAACCCTAATTTCCTACCGGCTCCAAGACTTTACGAGCGAGAACATACACTCACTAAGAGGGAAGGCTGCTGCTTAAATAATCCATAGATGAGGCTCTGAGTCGTATTTTCCACTGAGAGCTTGCATGGTGGTGAGAGTGTGATAGATTTTCAGTCTGGTTTTAATATACTAATCCCGTTTTTTTTTTTGTTTTTTTTTATTTTGTCTGGAGCTGACGCCAAATTGCCAAGCATGCATTGTGCCGGGATCCTTGTTTTAAAGCCAAGCAAAACTAAAACATAGTCGATGCTACAAAATAAATATGTTGAAGTGTCAATCTACCCAGTAATGATTTTGCAGTTAAAGATGTTCTTGCACACCCAGGGCAATGATGTGGCACCTTCTATGGCTTTTTAAAATAGGGTGACCAGAAGTCCCCGGATTGAGGACATTGTCCCCGGACCAAGTCTGTCCCCGGTTTCGTCCCCGGATTGGATTTGAACGGGGGCTGGGGCAATTTCAAAGACAGTCAGTGCAGAAATAAAAAATACATTTCTGAATTACACCCCCCCCCCTGCTCCTACTAGCTTAGGGGGGTGTATTTTTTCCATTATCTGTGCCCCTTTCTGATGATCATGTGCTGGTCGGAGCGGAGGGAATATTTGTTCAGTTTCGGGCGCCCATTCCGCTCCGCTCGCATGTTCTTCTGCCTTGGCTCAAGTTCCGGCCAGCCGCCGGCCTGCTTATCTCCTTGCCTTCCCTGGCGGAGTGGTCTTTCTCTGCTCTCCCGCTCCCCACCCAGTAGTAGCCGGGTCCCAGAGAGCGAGACTTGAGAGGCTGTGAGGCGGCTCAAGCGGGGAACGACAGGCAGAGAGAGGCAGCTGAGCTCAGCTGACAGTGTCCATCAGCAAGAACAGAGAGGGGAAGCAGATCTGATTGTAGGGCTGCCAGTGCCCTCAAGGCTTCAACACAGGGGTGCTTTGGGGTGTCTGTGAAAAGATTACATTGCACTATGTCTGTCTCTCTGACTCGATGTACGCCGGCACCCGCCGATCGTTTTGTACACAGGCAGATCGCCGTTCTGCCTATGTAAACAGACAGATCGCCGTTCTATCAGAATGGAAGACATTGATCCTGTGTTCCTGCAAAGCAGGGACAGAGATCTATGCCTTCCCTTAGTAAAAGCACCTCCCCCACAGTGAGAAAACACTGGTTAGGAGCACATTTAACTCTTTGATTGCTCCAGTTGTTAACCCCTTCCCAGACAGTGTCATTAGTACAGTGACAGTGCATATTTTTTTAGCACTGGTTCCCACAAAGTGTCACTTAGTGTCCGATTTGTCCACGGCAATATCGCAGTCCTGCTATAAGTTTCTGATTACCGCCATTACTAGTAAAAGTAAAAAAAATATGTCCCCAGGTTTCATTTTAAAAATCTGGTCACCTTTTTTTAAAAGGAATCCCCCCACCTACTGATACCTACCTTTGCCGCTCCTCCTGTTCATCTTTGGAAGCACGTGACCTTCCTCAAGCAGCCAATCACTAGACCTTAAAGATGCAAGGTTGGTCTGTAAAGTGACCCATTGAGCACTTGGCTCCGGTTAGGGGCCTTTCCAGGTCATCTAATAACGTAAGTTAGCCATAGAGTGCTTTACAGGCCATGCTACACTGGCTAGTGGAGGCCTGTCTATGGAGCCCCCTTTGTGTTATTCCCACTGGTGGGGCAAGGGCCTTAAAGGGGTCCTGCTGGCATCTGCTGTGTTAGTAGTCACAGGGCACCTTGCTAATCTCAGAAAAAATAAGTCAGGGCTTTGCCCTTCTGGGAGCTCTGTTGTGTGTAAGGCCACTCATTCCTTCTGGGGTTAAAGTGGATGTAAACCCGAAATTTTTATTTTTTTTTGCTTTCACAAATGTAGCGTATAAGATTTCCTATCATTTGTGCCAGGTCTTGCCACAAAGAGTTAATCCAGCTCTGAGCAATCCTCTTTTATCGTTCAGTGAGATAAAACGGACAAACAGAGAAAAACCTTTGTCCGTTCCGCCCCCTTGCTTTGAGTGACAGGTTATTTACATATCTCGTGCACTAGCTTTAGACAGCCATTATTTTTTAATTCCCACCCCCCCACTCCTTTTCTGAAGTCATGTGGTTACTTTTCTGGATTTTGACTGGATGTTGGTGATCATAGCAGAAGGAATACACAGGAGAAAATGCATGTTGACAAGGGGAGTGTAGAGGTGGGCGGGGAGTCTACTGACATCACGACTCCACCCACCGAGCTCCAGACAACAGATCCACCCACAAAATCTGCAGTTTTTCAGTTCTTATAAGAGACAGAGGGGAGACATTTGACAGATAAGGATACATGCAGGAGGCCTCTATATCCTTATAGATCAACACTATGGCAGTAGTTTAGAAAGGATGAGAGTGGCTTTACATCCACTTTAATGTTTTGGCTTTCACTGGTAATTTCTCTGGCATTGGCAGGAGTCCTACTGCATATGTGTGGCCTTCTCCAATTGTCATTTGCTACCACCTGGTTTAAAAGCACCCTTGACGTATAGGTGACAGATAGGGTTGCCACCTTCAAGTCAAACCCGGACACTTTAGCGGCGCACAGCAATTTTGTTTTGTAGTATGAACTGTACATATATTTTGCTATTAAATAACATTTCTAATCGTATGAAGTTAATAACAAGTCCCCCTTTACATCAGAGTCTACAGAGTTCCCCTTTTACATCTGAATCCGCAGAGTTCCCTTTCACTGTAAGGCCCCTTTCACACTGGGGCGGGAGGTGCGGTGACGGTAAATCGCCGCTATTTTTAGCGCCGCTTCACCGTCGGAATTGCGGCGGTATTCGGCCGCTAGCAGTGCGGCTTTAACCTCCGCTAGCGGCCGAAAAAGGGTTAAAAACCACCGCAAAGCGCCTCTGCAGAGGCGCATTGCCGGCGGTATAGCCGCGCTGTCCCATTGATTTCAATGGGCAGGAGCAGTGGAGGAGCGGTAAACACACCGCTCCTCTCACCGCTCCAAAGATGCGGCTAGCAGGACTTTTGGAGCGGTCCTGCTAGCGCACCGCTCCAGTGTGAAAGCCCTCAGGGCTTTCACACTGGAGACACAGCAGCTGCTGTTTAGGGTCGGTTTGCAGGCGTTATTTTTAGCGCAATAGCGCCTGAAAACCGCCCCAGTGTTAAAGGGGCCTTAGGGGGGATACTGCAGACTCTGATGTAAAGGAGAACTATGGGGACTCTAACATAAGGGATGCTCTGGGAACCCTGATCTAAGAGGGAACACTGAGAACTCTGATGTACAGAGAGAACTCTGATTTAAGGGGGAACACTGTGACCTCTGGTGTAAAGGGGAACTCTGATGTAAGGGGTGCTCTGAGAACTCTGATTTGCCTTAGTGTACTCACTCAGAGGCAGGAGAGAGAAGGGGGCAGACTTCAGTCACAGACAAGGATGGATGGTGAGCTCACTCACTCCTTGGCAGTCAGCACCTCTCATCTAGATGTATCTGAGGCTGCTAGACTTCAAATTTCCAGCCAGCACTTTCCTTTTCTAAGGAGTGTGGGAAGACACAGAGGGGTAGGGGTTGGAGGAAGAGGTGCAGATCAAGCCCTCTCTCTCCTCTCCCGTCTGTGTGGGGGAGGGGGAATTGTTAGTGCTGGCTTTGGGCAGCATGAAAGAGAGTGTAACACACACTCTCAGCTTAACAACTGCGGCCAGTAACCCTGCTGGGAAGCCATAGTCCAGTCTGAATAATGTGTCCGGGTTTCAGGCAGTCTGAAAACCCGTACACAAAATTTCAAACCCGAACTGTCCGGGTAAATCCCGGACAGGTGGCAACCCTAGTGACAGACCTAGTGTACTAAAGTAACAGGCTCAAATTTCAAACTCTACCTCCACCTCACTTCATGTTGTCCAACAGGCCAACATCCCCGCAGAGGCTAGCGGACTAGCTGGGAGTCATTATTTGAGAAACAAAGCCCTGGTTAAACCCACAAGTGCTTTTTTTTCACCAGTAGTATTCCTTTATACTGGTTTTTGACATTTACAAATGCAGCAATTTAGAAAATAGATGAAAGGTTTAGCACTGGGAAACACTTGTATAAATAATAAAAAGTACATTATTTATACAAATTTCGAATTAGGGACAGTCCCTCTAAATGCGGGACAGTTGGAACGTATTGCATGATGTGAACAGGCACCATAGAGAATAACGTGATTTCCATTGTCATGCATTGCAGTGCCACAGTAGATGCACTAGCATGAATGAGGGCTTATGCCGCGTACACACGTTCGGAATTTCCGATGGAAAAAGTCAGGCGGAATTTTTTCATCGGATATTCCGACCGTGTGTGTGTGCCCCATCGGACTTTTTCCTTCGGAAATTCCGACGGACTTAGAAAGAGAACATGTTCTCTTTTTTTCTGGCGGAAAAAATTTCTAGCAGAATTTCAGTTAGTCTGGATGCAATTCTGACGGATTAAAAACCACGCATGCTCAGAATCAAGTCGATGCATGCTCAGAAGCATTGAACTTAAAGGGGTTGTAAAGGTAAACGTTTTTTCACCTTAATGCATTCTATGCATTAAGGTGAAAAAACATTCGAGCATTAGCGCCCCCCGAGCCCCCGTTTACTTACCTGACCCCTCGAAAGTCCCGCGCCGTGAACGCGCTTGCTTCTCGGCCAGGCTTCTCTGCGCATTCATTGGTTGATTGAAAGCAGCGCAGCCATTGGCTCGCACTGCTGTCAATCACATCCAATGACGCGGCGTGCCGGGGGGCGGGGCCAAGTGATACAGTGAGCGGCTGTGGCCGCCGGCTGTATCACGGGAGCACGCCCGCAAGAACTCCTCACCATGCGAGCTCGCATGAAGGTGAACTTTGACCCATGACACATCCATCATGTGGTACAGGACAGCCAATTGAGACATTTCAGCACATGGACATACCCCCTACCTTATAAATAGACCTGATCCGGCTGCCATTTTACATTCTGTCTTTTGTCAGTGTAGGGAGAGGTTGCTGTGTGGAGCAGGGACAGACTGTAATCACTAGCTATTAGGTCCACAAAAGTCCTTTTAAGGACTGGTATAGGTGTACTATTTGGTGTGCAGTATATAGGGGTGTAATACACGTCTAAAATACTTTCAAATATAGAAAGCATATTATAGTGCATTTCTACTTTGCAGCATTGTGACTGCTGAGCGGTTCTGCAGCTCTTTTGTCAGTGTAGGGAGAGGTTGCTGTGTGTCGCAGGGACAGACTGTAGTGACACAAATCACTAGCTAATAGGGATGAGCTTCGTGTTCGAGTCGAACATACGTTCGACTCGAACATCGGCTGTTCGATCGTTCGACGAAGATCGAATGATTTGGGCCGTTCGCGCCAAATTCGAGTGACGCGAACGGCCCACAATGCACTACGCAATCGCAGTGTCATCCAGGCGCTGTGATTGGCCAAGCATGCACTGTGACCCCGCATGCTTGGCCAATCACAGCGCCGGCAGCGAGGAGAGCAATGATTGGCCACAGGCAGGATGCCTTTGGCCAATTATTGCTGAGGGGGTTTAGTACACGCCCCACACTATAAAAGGCCGCCAGCGCGGCGGCCTTGTGTAGTGTGTTCCGGAGCAGGGAAAGAGAAGCATAGGCAGGGACAGTGTCATTTTTTTTCCTTTACTAATCCTGGATTCCTTGTGTTTAGGGACAAATAAGGATAGGTAGGGAGAGTGTCAGTGACAGTGTGCTATTCTGTGCTAATCCTTGTTTGTAGGGACAGAGAGGTACAGTGAGGGAAAGTGTCAGTGTGCTATTCTGTTCTAAACCAATCTTGCTGAACCATATTTTCAATCCTTGAGTTGAGGGACAGAGAGGTACAGTGAGGGAAAGTGTCAGTGTGCTATTCTGTTCTAAAACTATTTTGCTGAACCATATTTTCAATCCTTGAGTTGAGGGACAGAGAGGTACAGTGAGGGAAACTGA
Organism: Rana muscosa; assembly: GCA_029206835.1. Taxonomy (NCBI): domain Eukaryota; kingdom Metazoa; phylum Chordata; class Amphibia; order Anura; family Ranidae; genus Rana; species Rana muscosa. Next base: position 310,085,152 of record CM055119.1, on the reverse strand, counting down.
CAGTGTGCTATTCTGTTCTAAAACTATTTTGCTGAACCATATTTTCAATCCTTGAGTTGAGGGACAGAGAGGTACAGTGAGGGAAAGTGTCAGTGTGCTATTGTGTTCTAAACCAATTTTGCTGAACCATATTTTCAATCCTTGAGTTGAGGGACAGAGAGGTACAGTGAGGGAAAGTGTCAGTGTGCTATTGTGTTCTAAACCAATTTTGCTGAACCATATTTTCAATCCTTGAGTTGAGGGACAGAGAGGTACAGTGAGTGAAACTGACAGTGTGCTATTCTGTTCTAAACCAATTTTGCTGTTCCATATTTTCAATCCTTGAGTTGAGGGACAGAGAGGTACAGTGAGGGAAAGTGTCAGTGTGCTATTCTGTTCTAAAACTATTTTGCTGAACCATATTTTCAATCCTTGAGTTGAGGGACAGAGAGGTACAGTGAGGGAAAGTGTCAGTGTGCTATTCTGTTCTAAACCAATTTTGCTGTTCCATATTTTCAATCCTTGAGTTGAGGGACAGAGAGGTACAGTGAGGGAAAGTGTCAGTGTGCTATTGTGTTCTAAAACTATTTTGCTGAACCATATTTTCAATCCTTGAGTTGAGGGACAGAGAGGTACAGTGAGTGAAACTGACAGTGTGCTATTCTGTTCTAAATCAATTTTGCTGTTCCATATTTTCAATCCTTGAGTTGAGGGACAGAGAGGTACAGTGAGGGAAACTGACAGTGTGCTATTCTGTTCTAAACCAATTTTGCTGAACCATATTTTCAATCCTTGAGTTGAGGGACAGAGAGGTACAGTGAGGGAAAGTGTCAGTGTGCTATTGTGTTCTAAAACTATTTTGCTGAACCATATTTTCAATCCTTGAGTTGAGGGACAGAGAGGTACAGTGAGTGAAACTGTCAGTGTGCTATTCTGTTCTAAACCAATTTTGCTGTTCCATATTTTCAATCCTTGAGTTGAGGGACAGAGAAGGACACTCGTAGAAATTATCAGTGTGCTATTCTGTGCTAAATCTTGTTTGTAGGGAGGGACAGAGTAGGACAGTGAGTGAAACTGACAGTGTGCTATTCTGTTCTAAACCAATTTTGCTGTTCCATATTTTCAATCCTTGAGTTGAGGGACAGAGAAGGACACTCGTAGAAATTATCAGTGTGCTATTATGTGCTAAATCTTGTTTGTAGGGAGGGACAGAGTAGGACAGTGAGGGAAAGTGTCAGTGTGCTATTCTGTTCTAAAACTTTTTTGCTGAACCATATTTTCAATCCTTGTGTTTAGGGACAGAGAAGGATAGGCAGGGGACAGTGTCAGTGTCATTGTTGCTAAGCCTCCTGCACAATATACACCTGAAGGTAGCCCTTATTGCTGTTTTTCCCATCTCCCTGCAGGCCATCCATTAAAATGTCTGGAAGGCAACCAAGGAGAGGCAGACAGTCAGGAGGCAAAAAAAGAGGGCAAGCAGGCTCTGTGTCTGGGGGCAACAGTGCTGGTCGTGTACGCGGTGCATTGTCATCAGCACATGGCCATGGGACACGCTTGTCCTTGTTTTCGGCAGCTGGACATGTTGAGCCACATCATGCCGAAGACTTGGTAGAGTGGATGACCAAGCCCACCTCATCCTCCTCATCCTCTCTCACCCAGGCTCAGGGTACTGGCAAAGCAGCTGCCAAAGCGTCCTCTTCTCTGGTATCATTATCTTCATTAGTCAATCCTTCCCTAGACCCACCATGCCCTCCTCCTGAGGAGTCCCCCGAACTGTTTGAGCACAGTGTTGGGTACATGCTCCAGGAGGATGCCCAGCGTTTGGAAGGATCTGATGATGATACCCAGCTAGAGGAAGGCAGCAGCGTGAGAGCAGAGAGAGGGGATGCTCAAGAAGGACACCAATCTGGCAGTCATGTTCCAGCAGCTGCAGCATACTGCCAGATTGGCTCCAGTGATGAGGAGGGAGGGGATGATGAGGTCACTGACTCCACGTGGGTGCCTAATAGGAGAGAGGAGGAGGAGGAGGATGAGGAGGAGGCACATCTCCAACGAGGCAGGATGCCCTTGAGTGGCCAGTGTATGGGCAGCACACCGACGGAATCACACCGCAGAGCTCCGCCTGTGCAGGGCGCTGCCTCTGCCCGTCATTCAAAAAGTTCTTTGGTGTGGGCCTTTTTTGAGGCGAGTGCATCAGATTGCACAGCTGCTGTTTGCAACATATGTCTGAAGCGTATATCGCGTGGCCAAAACATCAGCCGCTTGGGCACCACATGCTTGATCAGACATATGTTGACCTGCCATGCAGCTCGTTGGCAAGCCTACCTTAAAGACCCACACCAAAGAACAAAGCTGACCTCTTCTTGCACCGCATCAGCTGGGATCTCCAACCCCACTATACCTTCACTCCTCTCTGAAACCTGCTCTGAGAGGAATGAAGGTGTAGAATTAGGTGTGTCACAGGCAAGTACTTGCGGGCACTCTGCTAGCAGTACACCAACGTCCGATTCTAGCAGGCAAATTTCCCTGCCCCAGCTGCTGGACCGTCGAAAGAAGTTCACTCCCAGCCATCCACATGCCCAGCGGTTGAATGCTAGCTTGGCTAAATTGCTAGCGCTTCAACTGCTGCCTTTTCAGTTGGTAGACTCGGCCCCCTTCCGTGAGTTTGTGCAATGTGCGGTTCCTCAGTGGCAGGTTCCCAAACGACACTTTTTCGCACGGAAGGCTATTCCGGCTCTCTACAGGCATGTGGAAGGCAATGTCTTGGCCTCGCTGGACAGGGCGGTCAGCGGTAAGGTGCATATTACCGCTGACTTATGGTCCAGCAGGCATGGACAGGGACGTTACCTTTCTTTCACGGCCCATTGGGTCACTCTTTTGGCAGCTGGGAAGGTTGCAGGACAAGGTGCAGTAGTGTTGGAGGTTGTTCCACCTCCACGCCTCCAAAATGCTACTACTGGTTGTGACACACCTCTCTCCTCCACCCCCTCCTCTTCTTCTTCCTCCATGGCCTCTTCCTGTGGTTTGTCCTCGGAACCAGCGGTGCTCCGTAGGCGTTCAAGGGGCTACGCAAGTACGCAGGCAAAAAGATGCCATGCCGTGCTTGCGCTGGTGTGTTTGGGGGACAGGAGCCACACTGGGGCAGAGGTCCTGTCTGCTCTGCAGGGGCAGGCCGAGAGGTGGTTGACGCCACACCAGCTTAAGCCAGGAATGGTGGTTTGCGACAATGGCACCAACCTCCTCTCCGCCCTCCGACAGGAACAACTGACCCATGTGCCCTGTATGGCTCACGTCCTTAACCTGGTGGTGCAGCGGTTCTTGGGCAGGTACCCGGGCTTACAGGATGTCCTGAGGCAGGCCAGGAAAGTCTGTGTGCATTTCCGCAGATCTTATAATGCCAGTGCTCGCCTGGCTGAGCTTCAAAAGGAGTTGAACCTGCCCAAGAACCGCCTTATATGTGACATGCCCAACAGGTGGAACTCAACGTTGGCCATGCTGCAGCGGCTGCACACGCAGCAGAGGGCCATCAATGAGTACCTGTGCGACTACGGCACCAGGACAGGGTCAGGGGAGCTCGGGTTTTTTTCACCACGCCAGTGGGGCATGATCAGGGATGCATGCACTGTCCTGGCACCATTTGAGGAGGCCACGAGGATGGTGAGCAGTGACAGTGCATGCATCAGTGACACTGTACCTCTTGTCCACCTGTTGGAGCACACGCTGCGTGGAATAATGGACAGGGCACTTGAGGCAGAACAGAGGCAGGAAGAGGAGGACTTCCTTGCCTCTCAAGGCCCCCTTTACCCAGACAGTGTTCCTTCTGTCCCACCCATCGCACAGGAAGAGGAGGAGGAGGAGGATTGTGTCAGCATGGAGGTGGAGGCTGGCACTCAGCATCATCAGCAGCAGTCTTTTAGGGATGATTTACAGTCCCAAGAAACCAGTGGACTTGTACGTGGCTGGGAGGAGGTGGCTGCGGATCATGTCGTCCTTAGTGACCCAGAGGACTCCGGACTGAATGCCTCAGCTAACCTACGCTGCATGGCCTCCCTGATCCTGCAAAGTCTGCGGAAGGATCCTCGTATTCTTCGGATCAAGGAGAGGGACCATTACTGGCTGGCCACTCTCCTTGATCCACGGTACAAGGGTAAGGTTGCGGACCTTATCGTACCGTCGCAGAGGGAGCAGAGGATGAGACAACTCCGGGAGGCCTTGCAGAAAGGTCTGTGCAACGCGTTCCCAGAGACTGGGAGGTTACAAACTCCTGGTCCTGGACAACGAGTTGCTGAGGCTTCGGGCAGTGAAAGAAGGAGCGGTGGGGAAGGTGGCCGTCTGACCGATGCGTTCAGACAATTCTTTAGTCCCCAGCCCCAAAGTATGATCGGTTCGAGCAACCATCGCCAGCGTCTGATATACATGGTGCAGGAATACCTAGGGGCAAGGTCAGACTTGGACACCTTCCCCACCGAAAATCCTCTGGCTTACTGGGTCTTGAGGATGGATCACTGGCCAGAGCTTGCACAGTATGCAATTGAGCTACTGGCCTGTCCTGCATCCAGCGTTCTTTCAGAACGCACATTCAGTGCTGCTGGAGGATTTGTCACGGATCACAGGGTGCGCCTGTCCACCGACTCGGTTGATCGACTGACTTTCATCAAGATGAACCAGTCTTGGATCACCACCAGCTACCACACACCAGATGCTGATATAACAGACTAATTGATTTTAAAATGTCACATCCCTTCAAGACTGATGCTGATGCTGAGTGCCTGTGCTGTTATGTTGACTGGCTATCCTCCTCCTCCTCCTCAATGATACGATTAACGATGATAGCTTGGAAGATCATTTTGGTTTATGGGTGACGCCACCAGTGGCTAAGGCCCAATTTTTCAGCCCCTGTTTAACAGGGGCGTGTAATTAAAATTTTTGATGCAATACTTTGCAACAGGCCTCATTGCTGTGCTCCAAGTACAGTATCTGTGAGGGGTTGCAGTGTTGTGCCACCAGTGCCTAAGGCCCAATTTTTCAGCCCCTGTTCAACAGGGGCATGCAATTATAATTATTGATCTAATAATTCACAGCAGGGAGCATTGCTGCGCCCACCAAGAGTAACTGTCAGGCCTTACAGTGTTGTGGCACCAGCACCACCATCACCACCACCACCACCACCAAAGGCCCAATTTTTCAGCCCCTGTTCAACAGGGGCATGCAATTATAATTATTGATCTAATAATTCACAGCAGGGAGCATTGCTGCGCCCACCAAGAGTAACTGTCAGGCCTTACAGTGTTGTGGCACCAGCACCACCATCACCACCACCACCAAAGGCCCAATTTTTCAGCCCCTGTTCAACAGGGGCATGCAATTATAATTATTGATCTAATAATTCACAGCAGGGACCATTGCTGCGCCCACCAAGAGTAACTGTCAGGCCTTACAGTGTTGGGGCACCAGCACCACCATCAAAGGCCCAATTTTTACTACCACTGATCAACAATTATATGTTATTACAATTCCTGATATTATACTTGACAGCAGGGCGTTCCAGCACCAACCAAGAATAACTGTGAGTGCTTTCAGTGTTGTGCCAACACCAACACCTAAGGGGCCAATTTCTGCAGAGTATATACGGAAGGTCCCTACTTTCAAACATCCAACTTACAAACTACTACTACTTGCAAACGGAAGAAGACAACAGGAAGTGAGAGGAAATCTACCCCTTGGAAGGAAAATTCTCTCCTGTAAGAATTAATATGGGAGAAAGGTGTCTCCTCTCTACTGATGCTTTATCACCAATCCTTGTTTCAATAAAAACACCACATTTCAAAAACAGTTGTCATTGGGACGCAAAGTGAGGTGAAATGTTCTGAACAGGGGCACAGACAGCAAAAAAAATGTGACAGGGGTGATAACCGTTCCCTATGTTTTACAAAAAACTAAAAAAAAGGAATTTGCCATGGAGCTCCACTTAAACAATGCAGCTGTTCAAAATTATAAACAGATTCTACATAAGAACAAACCTACAGTCCCTGTCTTGTATGCACCGCCTGTATACGGCTGTTCAGAGTATATAGGTCCTTTTTTATTTTGTGTGCGGGGTTCCCCTTAATATCCATACAAGACCCAAAGGGGCTGGTAATGGGCTGGGGTAGGGGGGGGGGGTGTTGATGGGGTAGCTATGCCATTTTTCTTAAAGATTTTCATCCATATTACCTGGACCAGACATTGCATTAAAGCCGCAAGCAGTTTTAAATGACTTTTTTCCCTTTAGAAATGTTATTTTGTGCAGGGACAGTTCTAAACACGGGAAACACGTGGCACTTCACAGGCATACTTTAGACACCCCCCAGGTACAATATTTAAAGGAATATTTGACTTTTTTTTTTTCACTTTATGCATCATTAAAATGACTGCTCCCGGAAAACATCCGTTTTTAAAACTTCTTTTTGCATTGATACATGTCCCCTGGTGCAGAAGCCGGGTTCCCAAACTCTGTTTCGGACAATAACATGGATAATAGTCGTTATAATTAGCACTTTAGAATCCGAACGTTCGCATCCATTGTATTTAATAGGGTTCTAATGTTCGCGCGAACTTTCGGTCCGTTCGCGGGTTCTGGTGCGAACTGAACCCGGGGGTGTTCGGCTCATCACTACTAGCTAATATAGGTCCACAAAAGTCCTTTTAGTGACCGGTATAGGTGTACTATTAGGTGTGCATTATATAGGGGTGTAATACACGTATAAAATACTTTCAAATATAGAAAGCATATTATAGTGCATTTCTATTGTGCAGCATTGTGACTGCTGAGCGGTTCTGCAGCGATACTACAACTACAAAGAGTGACAAACGCAATTAGAAAAAAAGTATTATAACTGGTTTAATAGACCAGTGGCCCCCCAAAACGATGTGAGGGTGAGGGTGAAGCGGGGTGTTATATACCTTCTTCCACATATACTGCACTTCTCTAGAGACTTTTGTCACAGGGTCATTTAAAAAATGGGGATACCCGCTACAATAACTTGTATAAAAAATAAAAATAAATTGCAGATAAAAAAAGAATGCTTGTCGTTGTCGATCGCAGATTCGCTTAATAATTCTGGTATGTCAGTGTCCATGTTGTGGGACTATGTGTGCACAGCTAGTAAGTATTTTGTGGCTGCAAATATGACCTGGAGGTTTTTAATGTTCGCCTGCCATTAAAATGAATGGGAACATTTGTGCGCGATCGCGTTCACGAACCGTCCCGTTAGATGTTCGTCCATCACTAGAGGTATATATAACATGTTTGTTATTTTAAAAAAATAAAAATTTTGCCTTTACATACCCTTTCATTTTTCTCGGCTCGTCGTAGTGTTGTACGTCACCGCGTTCTTGACGGTCGGAATTTGGTGTGACAGTGTGTATGCAAGACAGCTTGAACGGAATTCCGACGGAAAATCCGACCGTGTGTGCAAGGCATAAGGGTGAGCGAAGAATGTTAGAGCCCCTGTGAGGCTTTTATTGCTGTCTGTGCCCCCCATCATGTTGATTCTAATCACATCCTTTACTTGCACAGCAAAAAAATGTAATAAGGAAGTGATGGTGAGTTTCCCAATGGTGATGAACAAAGCCAGTTGACCTTGAAAAACAGATGTCAGGACTGTGTAATACAAATAAAAGCCTCGGACAGCCCTTTCCGCGGGCTTAGTATGAAATTAAGTTTTTATCTCATCTTACTTATCACATGTAAAGCGTGAACTTTTGTCAGCTGAATGACACGATGGTCACAAAATCCACCCCCCCCCCCCCCGGAGGCAGAGAAAGATCCAGATTGCCGTTTATTTTCTGTACAATTCCCAACCAGTGGCTCTTGGCTGAACCTTCCCTGCTCCTTGTACCCAGACCGACGTATGTCCCCGGGACTCTCTCACACACACACATGGCCTCTGTTTCCAATATAGACAAAGACTTCAGAAAACATATGAAAACAATTGTTAACGTGTCCAATTAAAGTGCAAATCCAGCCAATTTTTTTTTTTTTTTTTATCTGGATATAGAGTAGGAAAGGATCGGAGCCCCTTCCAGGTTTTCACTGCTATTTGTGATGCTGTCGAAAGGATTTCCTTTTGTTTGTAGTCACAGTGACACCAGTCTAAGCAGTTGGGGAATGAAGGAAAGTCTAAAATGGGGACACCGACTGAAATAAAAATGCATTTTTTCTAGTAGAGTGGGGAAAAGCTAGATCCTCGTAAAGCTGTTTATTGCTGTATGCATCCCTGCTGGAGATATTCCTTCCTTCAGCTGCATTTATTGGTTGTCAACAAAGTAACTGCGTACAACAACGTCTCCACCTGGAAACCATCCTTCCTTGACGCGTTTCACTGCTCCTGGCATATTCACAAGGATAGGACTTCCCCCATCCTTGGGAGCGAGTCAGGAGTGGTGAAACGCATCAGTGAAGGTTGGTTATTAATAAACAAGTGATCTTGCGCAGTAATAAATTATCACAAACAATAATGTAATATAAATGTGCAAAAATAGGTGTGTTAAATCAAGTCCCAAAAAACATCTAATCCATATGGTCCTTCACGCGAGAGAAGTCTCTAATATGTATTCATTTCGTGCCTTCACACAACTGTTATGTGCTCACAGAACTCTCACCAAAAACAGTGAATATCCAGCCTCACATTATAAAGGAATAATCCCCCTGCAAATGTATCGCTCCAGGATCCTCTTACTGGTATATTCACGCCTTCCTGAAACCCATAGACCCCATTACACTTTTTTCAGGCGCTTTAACGCTAAAAAAAGCACCTGTAAAGCGCCTGAAAGAAGCCTCACCTGCAATCCCAATGTCAAAGCCCAAGTGCTTTCTCACTGAGGCGCTGCGCTGGCAGGGCGTCAAAAAAAGTCCTGCAAGCAGCTTCATTGCAGCGCTTTAGGAGCACTGAATACACCGCTCCTAAAGCACCCCTTCCCATTGAAATCAATGGGAAGCGCCTGCAAAGTACCTGCAAAGCGCCTTCTCGTATGCGATCCACCACTCCTTGCTTGGACTTCCCCTATCCTTGTGTGCAAGCCAGGAGTGGTGAAACGCGTCATTGAAGGTTGGTTCCCAGGTGGAGACATTGTTGTATGCTGTTGTGCTTTCTCCACCATTATCTTCTCTGATGTCCACCAGGAGTGGTGAAACGCGTCATTGAAGGTTGGTTCTTAGGTGGAGACATTGTATGCAGTCACTTTGTGGAAAATAAATACAGCAAGAAGAGCTAAGAGTGGAGTGGGCCTGATTTTTTTTTCCATATTTCTCATGGGGAGCGGAGATGGACTACAGAACCCAGCGTGTAGAGGAGGGGCAAGTCTTGTGTTTCATACCCTAAATATCCAGTTAGGGTTTAAATCTCCTTCAACCCCTGAAACTGGGGGACGTAGAAAGATTGGCCGCACCATTTACTGGAATAGTTGATTGATTCCTCCAAATTAGGATCTTGCTCATTCTTCGGATGATCGCTAAGAAGGTTTATCTTTCTCTGGATGAGGGACGATGATTAGAGACTGTCATCTCTGCTCTGCTGAACAGACTACAAAGCCACCTCTTGATCTTTTGGTGCAAAATGGAGCGTGACGGGCAAGTCTTGAGGATAAATGGACTTCGAAAATACTATTGAGACTCGGCTATACGGACTATTTGAAATGGCCTTTTGAGGACGGATATGGGAAAACACTGCGATGATGGAACGCAAAAGGAAAAATATTTGTCTCTCATTGCAACCACTTACATCAGTATGTCTTTGTGGTGCGTACCGTAAACATGACCTGTTAGCTGTTTAGAAATCTTGTCCAGTAAAAGATTTTTTAAAAGCCCAGTCAGGAACATTGAGCCCTTTAGTAATTAAGCCATACAGAGATTTCTCTCGTTCAGCCTGCTAATAGATTCTTCCATTCACATTAAAAAAACAAGGATGGGGGAATCCCCACTATCGGCCAACAATTTTTCTCCTGGCTCCATCCATTTCTTGGTCAAAGTTTATCTAGTGGTGTCAACAATAATACCCATGGCTCAAAATGTGAGCAGTGTATAGCCAGCTTAACTTCAACTTTTCTTTGTTCTTTTTTTTGTTCTTATTCTATCCCCTCCCTCCAAAAAAGCATTGCTAAGTTGCACTTACCTTCTCCACATCCCAGTGCTGTCCCTGTCATTCTATTCAGTCAAGCACTGATAGTCCTCCTCATTCAGGGTGACAGTTATGCAACAACCCTGGAAGACGTCAACATTGACGAAACGCGTAGGGTGGAGCTATGCCACGTGACATCATCATGCTACGGAAAGTGTCCACAGAACTAAGAATTAGCCAGTTTCTGAGATTTTATACAGTTTTTGTGATATTTTACTACTAATATGTATGCATTAAATACATCTGTTGTGTCCATTGTGAGGATTTCCTTTCATCCCTGTGCTGAGGTCCCGGGTCTGTACACCTGCTGTGCCCATTGTGAGGGGTTCCCACCATCCTTGTACTAAGTTCCCGGGTCTGTACGCCTGATGTGCCCATTATGAAGGGCTTCAACCATTGATGTGCTGTGTTACCAGCTCTGCTTACTGTGCCCATTATGAGGGGGTTCCCTCCATCCCTGTGCTGAGTTCCCGGCTCTGTAGACCTACTGTGCCCATTATGAGGAGTTTCCACCATCCCTGTGCTAAGTTCCCGGGTCTGTACACCTGTTGTGTCCATTATGAGGGGCTCCCACCATCCCTGTGCTAAGTTCCTGTGTCTGTACACCTGCTGTGTCCATTATGAGGGGTTCCCACATCCCTGTACTGAGTTCCCAGGTCTGTATACCTGATGTGCCCATTATAAGGGGTCCCCACCATCCCTGTGCTGAGTTCCTGGGTCTGTAGACCTGATGTGCCCATTATGAGGGGGTTCCCTCCATCCCTGTGCTGAGTTCCCGGCTCTGTAGACCTGCTGTGCCCATTATGAGGGGTTCCCACCATCCCTGTGCTGCGTTCCCGGGTCTGTACACCTGCTGTGCCCATTATGAGGAGTTTCTACCATCCCTGTGCAGAGTTCCCGGGTCTGTAGACCAGCTGTGCCCATTATGAGGGGTTCCCTCCATCCCTGTGCTGAGTTCCCAGGTCTGTACACCTGCTGTGCCCATTATGAGGAGTTACCACTAGCCCTGTGCTGAGTTACCAGCTATGCACACTGGTTGTGACCATTTTGAGGGGGTTCCCACCATCCCTGTGCTGAGTTCCCGGGTCGGTACACCTACTGTGCCCATTATGAGGGGTTCCCACCATCACTGCTGGATTTTCTATGTATTTTATATACTGTAAAATATAACAGAAAGCGCTGAGGCACACAATTGTGGGCAGGAACATATAAAACTGCCAGGTAGACAGGGACAGAGGCAACAAGTATGGCAAGGAGATCTCACTTGTCATGACAACCAAGACATATAGGAAAGCAGGGGCCCCCTCAACTCACTAAGCTCCACCTACAAATGAAATATTTCCTCTAGGTGGATTGGTCCTTTCACCTTAGGTTGGCCCCCTCCTATCATAATCCTATAACTGGTTACTATACAGCAGGGGTCATCAACCCCCAGACGTGGCCCACTACCGGGCCGTGGACTTTCTGCAGCCGGGCCGCCGGTGCGGGCGGCCGGCATGTGAGAGCCGACGGCGGGAATGAGACAGCCGGTGGCCGGCATAAGACAGCCGGGTGGAAGAGATGAGCGGGCGGGCAAGCAGAGATGACATCATCTCTCTCCGCCCCCCGCATCATTGCTCTTCCGCCCTGATAGCCTCAAGTTCGGAGGTACGGCGGGGAGCAGAGAGATGACATCATCTCTCACCGCCCGACCCGCATCTCCGCTCTCCTGCTCTCACTCAAGAACGACCACTGCACAGAGGCCTGCCTCTGTGCTAAATGAACCAGTGCCACCAATGCAGTGATAATCCACATCTGGTGGCACTGGCAGGTGACGTGGCAAGTGGCATTCCTCATCTGGTGGCACTGGCAGGTGACGTGGCAAGTGGCATTGCTCATCTAATGGAACTGGCAGGTGACATGGCAAGTGGCATTCCTCATCTGGTGGCACTGGCAGGTGACGTGGCAAGTGGCATTGCTCATCTGATGGCACGGGCAGGTGACATGGCAAGTGGCATTCCTCATCTGATGGCCCTGGCAGGTGACGTGACAAGTGGCATTCTTCATTTGGTGGCACTGGCAGGTGACGTGGCAAGTGGCATTGCTCATCTGATGGCACGGGCAGGTGACGTGGCATTCCTCATCTGATGCCACTGGCAGGTGACGTGACAAGTGGCATTCTTAATTTGGTGGCACTGGCAGGTGACGTGGCAAGTGGCATTGCTCATCTGATGGCACTAGCAGGTGACGTGGCAAGTGGCATTACTCATCTGATGCCACTGGCAGGTGACGTGACAAGTGGCATTGTTAATTTGGTAGCACTGGCAGGTGACGTGGCAAGTGGCATTGCTCATCTGGTGGCAGGCAGCGTGGCAAGTGGCATTCCACCCGACTCCCCCCCACCGCCGGGCCTTGGCACAATTTTCTTCTACGCAGCCGGTCCCCGATGCCAAAAAGGAGGTTGGAGAGCACTGCTATACAGCTTCCCATGTGTTCACTTGCCTACAATACATATTTTGCAATGTTGGCTTTGTATCCTTTTATAGTCCATTCTTTTGTTCTGGATTTCCTTCTGTCTCTTAATTGGTGAAGTTTCCCACCTGTGATTGTCTCAAGTGGCAGTTTAATGTATCAACACATCCTGGCAGCCCTAGGGGTCAGAGGTCACTTCCATTGTCTAGGAGCCCCGGAGGTCAAGGCTTTGTGCCTGCTCTGGAAAGCAATATTCTTGGTCACCTGATCGGCTTTCTGCCACCTCCCTTTAAAGAAAGACAATTGTGTAATCTAAACCCAAAAACACAAATGTAATACATTGTAGCCTACCGATCTGCATTTGTTTTCCTCTTTAAGAGCTGGTTCACACCAGGGCGACTCAGATCAGACTTCAGGTCGCCCAGGGACGCCCCTAGTCGCGTTGAAGTCGCCCTGTAATGTTAGTCTATGGAGCTGTCTTAATGTACACTACAGAAGTCGCTCCGACTTCAAAAAAGGTTCCTGTACTACTTCAAAACGACTTCTAGGCGACCTGGCACCATTGATTTCAATGGAAGTCGCCTGCAAATCGGATCCCTGTTCATTTTGAGGGCAACTTCACAGGAAGTACAAAGGAATTAACCAGGAAGTACAAAGGAATTATCCCGGTTTTTATACACCCCCACTGCAGGCAGCCCCTCCTCCCCAAACACAGAGTTCAGTTAGCAGACCTGTGTTCTTCTGTAGAACAGATAAAAAATGTCCAGCAGAGCCAGGGTGATTAGAAGGGAGGCTGTGGACAATGAATCCCTTATTAGATTAGTGAGGGAGAGAACCTGTCTGTATGACAAAACTAACAGCACATACAGAGACCAGCTGAAGAAGGACAATGCCTGGCTGGAGATCTGTTCCCAGTCATATGATGATTGGGATTTATTGTCTCAGAAAGACCGCACTGACAAATGTAAGTCTAACCATTTATATGTCTGTTGTCTTTTACAAAGCATGAGTTTTGTACTTACATACAGGTCTTCTGTTTCACAGAGAATATGTGCATAAAAAATTAGTGTTACAATACAAACATGTGGCAGGTCATGTGGCACTTGTGGCAGGTCATGTGGCACATGTGTCAGGTCTTGTGGCAGGTCATGTGGCACTTGTGGCAGGTCATGTGGCACATGTGGCAGGTCATGTGGCACATGTGCCACGTTACGTGGCACTTGTGGCAGGTCATGTGGCACTTGTGGCAGGTCATGTGGCACTTGTGGCAGGTCACGTGGCACATGTGCCACGTTACGTGGTACATGTGGCTGGTCATGTGGCAGGTCATGTGGCACATGTGGCAGGTCATGTGGCACTTGTGGCAGGTCATGTGGCACTTGTGGCAGGTCATGTGGCACTTGTGGCAGGTCACATGGCACATGTGCCACGTTACGTGGTACATGTGGCTGGTCATGTGGCACATGTGGCAGGTCATGTGGCACATGTGGCAGGTCATGTGGCACTTGTGGCAGGTCATGTGGCACTTGTGGCAGGTCATGTGGCACATGTGGCAGGTCATGTGGCACTTTGTGGCAGGTCATGTGGCACTTGTGGCAGGTCATGTGGCAGGTCATGTGGCACTTGTGGCAGGTCATGTGGCACTTGTGGCAGGTCATGTGGCACATGTGCCACGTTATGTGGCACATGTGGCAGGTCAACGTTGCAACTGACAGCAACAGTAGATCCATTGACAGCAACATTATATCTACTGACAGCAACAGTAGACCACCCCATACAGTTAGTACTAATGTAACCTGAACTAAAATAATCACAATAGAATTTCATCATCCAAAATTTAATAAAAACAATAACCAAACAGTACAACAAACAGGATATTTTAGTGCAAAAAGAACAATATCAAAGATAACAATTTTTTTTGAGTACATTTTTTTTTTCCCTTTATTCAAGCACATCCTCAACACAAAAATCATACAAAAATTAAAAGCAGATATAAATCTAAGCAGTTGTAAAGAATATTTTTTTATTTTAATTAGGAAATGGCGTCCATTTGCCACTGTATTTCACCTGCTGGGGAAATGAAATATTCATTAAATAGATCCCTCACAGTGGCACCATCAGTGGATCCCCTTGTAGCACTCATTTGTGCATTCTCCATCTCGTGCATCAGAGAATCTTCAAACACATAGCCATCCCGTACTCTCACAAAATTATGCAGCACGCATGCTGCTTTCACTGCAGTGATAGCATTTTCTATGTTTAGTCCAATGGCTGTATGTAGTAAACGCCATTTGTTGGCTAGGATTCCAAAGGTGCATTCAACAACTCTTCTTGCCCTGGTTAAGCGGTAGTTGAAGATTTTTTTGGGAGTGGTCAGGTTCCTACCGGAGTACGGCCTCATCATGTGTTGACCCAATGCAAAGGCTTCATCTGCTACAAATACGTAAGGTAGCGGTGGTTCCGTTGTGCCCGGAAGAGGACAATTTTCTGGAAGGTCAAGACGATTTTCCCGTAACATTTGTCCAAATGTCGAATTTAAAAAAATCCGAGAATCGCAGCTACTTCCATAGGAACATATGTCAATATATGTGAAGCAATAGTTGGCATCGGCAACGGCAAACAGTACGAAAGAACAATATTTTTTATAATTATAGAACATACTGCCGCTACCAACTGGCTTTATGACACGCACATGCTTGCCATCAATAGCTCCAATGCAGTTGGGGAAATTGCACCTAATACGAAATTGATTAGCGATATCACGCCAATCCTCTGCTGTAGGCCTCTTCATCACTATGCTGTTGAGCACGTCCCATAAAACTTGGCATGTTTCTCGTACAATGTAGCTGATAGTGGACCTGCCCACCATAAACTCATAATGTAGGCTTATTAAAGTATGACCGGTTGCCAGGTATCTGAAAGACTTTCATAACCCTCCGCAACCCAGAAGCCAGTCGTATTATACCCCTCGCTACAGGCCATACATTGATAATTTTGGCAATGCCATTACGCATGCCAATGACCCCATCCCCTATCCATTACCATCCCCTATAGTTCAACAAGCACCTGTCGACCTGCCACCCACACCTTCTCCAAGACCTTCCTGCCACCCACACCTTCTCCAAGACCTTTAACAACCCAGCGGGTTACTACCCAACATATGAGCAACTGTAAGTTTTCCCCAAAAATGTTATGTTTTTGATGTTCAAAAAAATAAAGTTATGCTGCTAAATTGTTAATAATAAAATATTGTTTTGTTAATATTAAAAAAAATAAGTTTTATAAATTAGTAGTATGTTTGTTTCTAACTTTTTTCAAGATTTAATCCAGGATATTTTTTTTAGTAAATATACTTACCTACATGGATATAGCATCGCAACAATGCTACATATGTCCACTTCCGCTTCTTCAGACAGAACTGAGTGATCAAACATCGTCAATGGCTCGCTTCTCTCCCCTCCATGAGCTGAGAGCTGCTGACACTCAGCAGATCTCCTGCTCTGCTCCTCCACGCTCATTCACGCTCATTGGAGCGCTAAGCTGTGAAGAGTCAAAGAGAGGCTTGCTGAGAAGCTGGGACTGCCATCAGTCAAGGTAGCTGCACTAATTTGACCCCTTGCAGAAGACCGGACATATGAGCACAGTTTGGACTTCATTAATTTGCTAAATATGCTAATAATACACCTATTAAAAATAATTACCTTAGTGTAATAATAAGTCTTTCCGTGGAAGAAATACTCCTCCGGTATGCTGTATTCTGGCGTTCAAGATGGCTACCAACCAGACTAAGCAATTCATCAAAACTGCAATACATAAAAAAATATATAATGTAATTTACTATGTATAAAATGAATAATATCAACCAATGGTAGCTACACACAGACACACATTTACAATTAGTTAGGTGACGTGGTAAGTGATGTGTGAGGTGTACAATACACAAATTGTGGCACGTTATGTGCCACATGACCTGCCACAAGTGCCACATGACCTGCCACAAGTGCCACATGACCTGCCACAAGTGCCACGTAACTTGGCACATGTGCCACATAACCTGCCACATGTGCCACATGACCTGCCACATGTGCCACATGACCTGCCACAAGTGCCACATGACCTGCCACAAGTGCCACATGACCTGCCACATGTGCCACATGACAATGGACAATGACATACAACAAATGTACTTGCCTTGTGATCGACATCCGTGTATACTTGAAAAACTTATCCTCATAGGCACGCAGGTTCTCATACAGAGCCCAGAACTGCCCTCTATTAGGTCTATAGGCAATAATCGGGTGGACCCAATAGCGACGTCTTGTTCTCCTAATCGCTCTTAATCTTCTCTTCCTTTCTTCCTCTTCCTCTTCCATCAACACAGCCAAACCAGCTGTTATGACTGCTGACATTAGATATCGCACAGACAGCATTTTCCACTCAAAACGACAGGGCACAGGGAAGAAGGAAGTAAACAGGAACAGGAATGATGTCACAAGAGCTGCTGAGCTCTAATTGGCCACTTCACAGTTCCCTGTCCTGGAGGCGACTTCAAATCGCGTTGTAAGTCGCGCTGAAGTCGCCCCAAGTCGCGCTTCTAAGTCGTGTCCGAGTTGCCTGGCTAGTCGCGCTGGAAGTCGTGTTGCTCTGGTGTGAACCAGCTCTAAAGTGGTAATGAACCCAAAAGCAAACATTTATTATATTGCAGGTTACCAATTTTTAGATGTGATGGCTGCATTAGTTTTATTTTTTAGGATTTCTTTCTCCTATTTTCATCGGGTGATCTAGCCGGCAAGTCTGTTGTTTTTCAAAAGAACAAGTTCTCCAACAGAAATCATAATTTACAGGGATGAGACAACCCATTTACCACTGGCAGAGATGCTTACAATGATCAGCTTTTATTTATTTATGTAAAACCTTTATCCCAATAGGAAAAACAAATGTTTGCTGTAACTGATTATAAAGTTTGATCTGGAGTTCACCTTCAATTTGTTAGTGTTTCTAAATCTACTAGTCCATCTAACACTCCCCTCCCCCCAAACTGACAATGTTGTTGTCCAAAGGTGCCCCCTGTGCTCTTTCATCCATAGTGGGGGCTCTCTAATACAGGAGATATGTTACTGGCAAGATCACCAGGTAAAAACAATGGGGAAAAAGCCTAAAGAAAAGAAAACGAATGCAGCCACCACATCTAATGATTGGTAAGCTGCAATGAGTGGCATAGCGTTGGGGGATGCAGGGGGTGCAATGGCCCCGGGCGCGACATTTAGGGGGGTGAAATTTAGTGCCAGTAGTGTCACTACTGGCTGCCTCCTCTTAATTTAAATTTCCTATGTCCCCGGCGGCCGGCCACCATGTTCAGTGTCCGGCGCCCTGTGATTGGGCGTATGGGGGTCATGTGTGGCGTGGGCCTGGCCTGTCCATGACCGCGGTTGCTCTTGAAGTCCCGCCTCCGCACATGACCCCCATACGCCCAATCACAGTGCTGTGGGAAACAATATACATTGGCGGCCGAAGCGCGGGGGAGATGAGCACTGGAAAGTGTGAGCTGCCGGGGCCGCTGTCTCCTCCTCCTCCTCCTGCTCCGGAGTCCGGACCGATGCAGGACAAGAAGGTGCGAAATGGATGGACACGAACTGCAGGGGGGGGGGGAAGAGAGAGAGGCGCCATATATGTAGTGTCAGTATAGGAAGACTGTAGGCAGGACAGTATAGTGGTCAGAATAGTATAGTGGTTAGTATTGTGGTCATTGTAGTATAGTGGTCATTGTAGTATAGTGGTCAGTGTAGTATAGTGGTCAGTGTAGTATAGTGGTCAGTGTAGTATAGTGGACAGTATTGTGGTCAGTGTAGTATAGTGGTCAGTATTGTGGTCAGTCTAGTATAGTGGACAGTATTGTGGTCAGTGTAGTATAGTGGTCAGTGTAGTGGTCAGTATAGGGGACAGTGTAGTATAGTGGTCAGTGTAGTATAGTGGACAGTATTGTGGTCAGTGTAGTATAGTGGACAGTATTGTGGTCAGTGTAGTATAGTGGACAGTATTGTGGTCAGTGTAGTATAGTGGTCAGTGTAGTGGTCAGTATAGGGGACAGTGTAGTATAGTGGTCAGTGTAGTATAGTGGTCAGTATAGGGGACAGTGTAGTATAGTGGTCAGTGTAGTGTAGTGGTCAGAATAGGGGACAGTGTAGTATAGTGGTCAGTGTAGTGGTTAGTGTAGTGTAGTTCTTAGTATAGGGGTCAGTATAGTGGACAGTATTGTGGTCAGTGGGCAAGGGTTGTGGGGATGAGGCCCTTGTCCCCATCAACATGGGGGCATCCTCCCCATGTTGAGGGCATGTGGCCTGGTACGGTTCAGGAGGGGGGGGCGCTCTCTTGTCCCCCTCTCTTTTCCTGCGGCCTGCCAGGTTGCGTGCTCAGATAAGGTTCTGGTATGGATTTTTGGGTGGAACCCCGCGCCATTTTTTTTTTATTTTTGCGCGGGGTTCCCCTTAAAATCCATACCAGACCTGAAGGGCCTGATATGGAATTTGGGGGGACCCCCACGCATTTTTTTTTTAATTTTGGTTTGGGGTTCCCCTTAATATTCATACCAGACCCAAAGGGCCTGGTAATGGACTGGGGGGGGGGAACCCATGCTGTTTTTTTTTCAATGCCTTTTTATCTGTATTGCCGGGACCTGACCATTCATTATAGCCGCGAGTAGCTTTAAATTACTTTTTTTCCTTTAGAAATGACATTTTGTGCAGGGACTTTTCTAAACACGGGAAACATGCGCCACTTTACATGCATATCATACACACCCCCCAGGTACGAAATTTAAAGGAATATTTCACTTTTATTGTTTCACTTTAAGCATTATTAAAATCACTGCTCCCGAAAAAACGTCGGTTTTTAAAACATTTTTTTGCATTGATACATGTCCCCTGGGGCAGGACCCCGGTCCCCAAACACTTTTTATGACAATAACTTGCATATAAGCCTTAAAATTAGCACTTTTGATTTCTACCATAGACTTTTAAAGGGTGTTCCGCGGCTTTCAAATTTGCTGCGAACACCCCAAATTGTTCACTATTCGGCGAACGGGCGAACAGCCAATGTTTGAGTCGAACATAAAGCTCATCCCTAGTGATGTGCAGTGTAGCGTTTTGCTTTTAGGCCAAAAAGTAAAATTTTGGTCTCATCGGACCAGAGCACCTTCTCCCACATGTTTGCTGTGTCCCCCACATGGCTTCTCACAAACTGCAAACAGGACTTCTTATGATTTTCTTTCTCCAATGTCTTTCTTCTTGTCACTCTTCCATAAAGGACAGATTTGTGGAGAGCACCACTAATAGTTGTCCTGTGGACAGATTCTCCCACCTGAGCTGTGTATCTCTGCAGCCCCTCCAGAGTTACCATGGGCCTCTTGGCTGCTTCTCTGAATGTTCTCCTTGCCCAGCCCGGTCAGTTTAGGTGGACGGCCATGTCTTGGTAGGTTTGCAGTTGTGCCATACTCTTTCCATTTTCCGATGATGGATTGAACAGAGCTCCGTGAGATGTTCAAAGCTTGGGCTATCTTTTTATAACCTAACCCTGCTTTATACTTCTCCACAACTTTATCCCTGACCTGTCTGGTGTGTTCCTTGGCCTTCGTGATGCTGTTCGTTCACTAAGGTTCTCTAACAAACCTCTGAGGGCTTCACAGAACAGCTGTATTTATACTGAGATTAAATGACACACAGGTGGACTCTTTATACTACTTAGGTGACTTCTGAAGACAATTGGTTCCACTAGATTTTAGTTAGGGGTATCAGAGTAAAGGGGGCTGAATACAAATACCCCCCCACACTTTTCACATATTTATTTGTAAGAAATGTTGAAAACCATTTATCATTTTCCTTCCACTTCACAATTATGTGCCACTTTGTGTTGGTCTATCACATAAAATCCCAAGACCTCGAAGTCCGGTTTCTGTGTTTACAAGTGACAGCTCTGCACTCTGTGTGTAACCCCCGCTGAACTCTGCACTCTGTGTATGTAATGCAACCCTGGTATTTAATGCCCCTTTAAGACCCACCTACTGTTTGTGAAATCTGACTGACCACACCCACTATTTGATGTAATTTGGAGGGTGTGTGCAGTGTAGGGGGAGGGGTTTTGGAGGGTCGTGCTTGAGTTCCAGCACCTATTGTTTGAGAAAAAAAGCCCCGTATTTAGCAGACCACAACAGCAGCTAATAAGAGAAAATAATTGTTGGGGTTTAATACCTGTCATGTGATGGAGTACAGATGGTTCACGATATCATATTATAATGTATGCTGTTTTACTTTTCCCACATAGAGAAGATTAAGCGAAGACCTTGAGCCACAGAAAGGAAGGCAAAGTAAAGGCGTGAGCTGGCAAAACACAGGTAAGATCTTCTTCAGAACCTTGTCAATAGCAGTGGCGGCTGGTGCTCAAAATTTTTGGGGGGGCGCAAACAAACTGAAAAAAAAAAAAAACATCAATTGCCACCACTGTGCCCAAACGCCACCAGTTTGCCCCCTCAAATGCAGCCAGTTTCCCCCCAAATGCAGCCAGTTTCCCCCCAAATGCAGCCAGTTTCCCCCCAAATGCAGCCAGTTTTTTTCTCCCCAAATGCAGCCAGTTTCTCCCCATATACAGCCAGTTTCTCCCCATATACAGCCAGTTTGTTTCCATATACAGCCAGTGTGTCCCCCCAAATGCAGCCAGTGTGTCCCCCCAAATGCAGCCAGTGTCCCCCCAAATGCAGCCAGTGTCCCCCCAAATACAGCCAGTGTGTCCCCCATATACAGCCAGTGTGTCCCCCATATACAGCCAGTTCCCCCCAAATGCAGCCCTACACTTGCCTTCCTCGGGTCAGCGCTGTCCTTCTTGTCTTCTCCCGCCCTCGATGCCACTTCAGCCAATCAGGTTACCGGTGAACCTGATTGGCTGAAATACCTGCCAGTGTTCACCAAGGAACGCACCCCCCGTGCGTCCCTCGGTGAACTATTTGGAAGCCGAATACTGCCTGAGGGCTGTAATCGGAAAGCCTATAAGAGCCGCTGGCTCTGATAGACACTTCCAAAACACACCCACCGCTCTAATTCAGATGGCTGGCGTTCACCAGGGAGCCGGCCATCTGAATAGTGGGCGGCAGCGGTGACAATACATAGGTTCATGCAATGCATGAACCTATGTATTGTTTTTCAGTGGCGTTGCGGGAGCGAGAGGGGGCGGCGCTCCGGCGCCCTCTATGGACGCACCGCCACTGGTCAATAGTGTACCGCTTAAAGGTAAAGCCCAACTCCAGGTATTTGTTTTAGTAGATAATAGTTAGAAGAGCCCCATACCATTTTTTTTTATTGCTGTCTGTGTCCCTTTTTGAGAGATTTTCCCTACACCCTGCTCCCTCTTCTCCATCACTATGAGGAGTCCTTTCCAAAATGGACACAGTAATAAAACACCTTTTGTTAGCAAGGGAGGATTAGAGCCTCTATTAGATGCTTGTCTTGTCTGTGACCCTGGTGGGCTGATTCCCTAGTACTTCCTGTTCAGGTGCCACCTGGACAGGAAGTGAGGGGGAATAAAAACCCATGATAGATTTCTTTCTAGTGCTGAAAAATAAGACAGTGGTTCAGACAGGGCTAAGGCATACGGCGGTCCCCACTTACCTCCCGCTACGCGGCCATGCCTGTTTCTCCTCTCCCGCCAACAATGTCACCCTATCAGCAGAGCAGGGGGCGGGAGGAGCTCGGGATCTGCACAGAGAGCGGGAGTCTTTTCATATTAACAAGCCGGTAATCACTCACTTTCTTAGTATGATCCAGATCTGCAGCTCCTCTGAGGGGACACAGGCTGAATCCTTCCTCTGCCTTGCCGAAGGTAGTAATGTGCAGGCGAGGCAGAGAGTAAAAGGGGGCACTGCGATTAGAGAGACGGGGGGGGGTCATGACTGCAAGGGGCACTGTGATGGGGGGCTATGATTGCTAGGGGCACTGTAATGTAAAGGGGCACTGTGATGGGGGGCTGTGATTGCTAGGGGCACTGTGATATAAATGGGACTGCACTATAAAGGGGTGCTTATAATATTTACAGTACCCCTTTACGGTGCAGTCCCCTTTATATCACAGTGCCGCGTTACATTACAGTGCGGAGGACCGACTTTGTGAACATCCCATCACTAAGCACCCCCACGATCTACCGCCCCGGTCCCTGGAAAAATTGTCCGGGCCTATTTTTTGTCCCAGTCTGGGTCTGCTGGTAGCTGTTTATCTGCAGTGTAAGATTGAAGGCAATGCTGCCTCTGGCTGTATGCAGGGAGGATTTGGTATTAGATCTGGAGATGTCACTTTTGATTTGCTGACTGTTCTCCTTGCTGGAGGCTCTGACATGAGGAAGCAAAGCCCCGCCTTCACCAAGCTGGCCGCCTCCACCAAGCTGGCCACCTCCACACAGTGCAGAACAAGGCACGGTAGCTCAGTGTAGCACCCTGGTGTTAGGCAGGGTTGCTCACAAAGTTAGTTTACCAGATAGTAAATGTTCTGGTCAATTGTTAGAAGATCCACTCATCCCTCTCTAATTCTGGAGTTGCTGCACCTTTTCTCTCTCCTCTCACTGGGTGGCACTGTTGCTGGTGACATTAGATAATTGAGGGCATAGCAAGGTCCGTTTATGAATGGATGGGGTGTCTCAGCCAATGGGCAGGGGTTTCTTTAGCCCCTTGGCCTTCTGGGAGAGCCTATTTATTTGGGTGGAGTCAGGTGATCGGTGGTCTGTGCCACCTGGACGGCCATCTGGGTGGACGTGTGTTATGTCGTCCCGGTTTGCTAGGCCATAAGCCTGCGGCCTATCCTGGGGACACCTGGCTCCTAGGCTGCCTGAGGCCTATCCAGGAGCAGGAAAAGCAGCGTAGGATTGGAGTCCAACTGAATTACAGAGGATCAGCCGGACGGGGAAGCAGTCGTGGTCGGAGGTAAAGGGGAAGCAGTTGCCACTAAGTGACCATCCCACCTAATTACCAGAGACCACTATGAGCAAGCCTGAAGAAGTACCAGAGCAGTCTTCTCACCAGCCGTGGATGGTGAAGAAGTGGGAAAACTTCACCAGGTGCCAAGTCAGGGACCCAGCGGGTTAGCGGGGGTGACGCTTGAGGAGTATACAGCGGGTTAGCTGTGGAAGAGCTCATGGGATCCAGCGGGTGGCTGGGATCTGAAAGCCTAGTGAGAGACTGCAAGCTCAGTGATTGAAGACCTACAGTGAGATAAGAGAAGAACCGTACTGTGTTGCCAAGTTCTATGTGTGAAGATCTTTGGCAACTGTTAAAAGCTTAGTTGCCGTATGAGACAGCGGTCCTGCCAATACAGAAGTTGCATCCGGTTGGAGGCTTTGAACCATATAGCTGTCTGCCTATTGTGTCTCAGAGTCTGCTAATTGTCATTGGATCTACCTAAGGGTGTCCTGACCCTAACCCCCCTCTCCCACTGTTCTTGTTAAGAGACAATAAATCTCTTTATTCGCATTCAAAAAGTGACTGGCGCCCATCATTTCATCTGGCATTACACCCACCATGCCTGGTAACCCACTCTACGAAGATGGATTTCAGCTCTCCCTGACTCTGGAGGTCACCATCAGGCCTCTAGAGGTCCGGGAGGTTGCTACATCACAGGTAATACTGGTGACTAGTCCGTTGTCCTCTGCCTGGCTTTTTTTGGACACAACTTCCACAAACCAGTCCCTCTTGAAATGTTTTGCAGTATCGTGCACATGAAAGGTCTGAGGAAAAAACATCATTGGGTGTCCTCTGCGAATGATACTTACCTGGCTGTGATGATGATCTTCTGACATCAGCCATTTCTGAGTCCCAGGTTCAGAACAAATATACAGCTGGTGACTCAAAAAAGCCAGGCAACTAGCATTTTCATAAGGAGGCCAGCAGTGCAGCTTATGTATTTCTCTTATGTTGGGTGTTCTGTGATTATAGATTTAGCACTGCAATCTTTACCAAAGACCAACACTGTCCTATCTCTCCTGATCAGCGTCCATCGTGATAACAGCGGACTCGGATGACGAGAGTTCCAACATTGAGGTAGAAGAGGATGAGGGAATCACCTTCGTGGCTCGAGCAACAGATGAGATCCTTCAGGGGGTTACAGTGACAGGTAAGAGGAACTGTGAAAAGGGAGGATAAAAATACACACTCCGGCACATTTTTCATGGCATTTATTACATTTCTGTCCGATAAATTGGTATTTGCCTCACTTCTGCCTAACACAGGCATCACTGTCAAAAAGGCACTTCAGAATTGTGACCCATCATCCAGGGCTGGGACAAGGGGTGAGCAAATGACACCAACAATGGGGCACTTTCTTCCACTGACACCAATGATATTGTGCTATTTCTCCCAATAATACCATTGATGGAGTACTATTCCTCCCACTAATACCAGTGATGGGGGCACTATTCCTCCCGCTGATACCAATGATGGGGTACTATTCCTCCCACTAATACCAATGATGGGGTACTATTCCTCCCACTAATACCAATGATGGGGTACTATTCCTCCCACTAATACCAATGATGGGGTTCTATTCCTCCCACTAATACCAGTGATGGGGGCACTATTCCTCCCGCTGATACCAATGATGGAGTACTTACTATTCCTCCCACTATTACCAATGATGGGGTACTATTCCTCCCACTAATACCAATGATGGGGTACTATTCCTCCCACTAATACCAATGATGGGGTTCTATTCCTCCCACTAATACCAATGATGGGGTACTATTCCTCCCACTAATACCAATGATGGGGTTCTATTCCTCCCACTAATACCAATGATGGGGTTCTATTCCTCCCACTAATACCAGTGATGGGGGCACTATTCCTCCCGCTGATACCAATGATGGAGTACTTACTATTCCTCCCACTATTACCAATGATGGGGTACTATTCCTCCCACTAATACCAATGATGGGGCACTATTCCTCCTACTAATACCAATGATGGGGCACTATTCCTCCCACTAATACCAATGATGGGGCACTATTCCTCCCACTAATACCAATGATGGGGCACTATTCCTCCCACTAATACCAATGATGGGGGCACTATTCCTCCCACTAATACCAATGATGGGGGCACTATTCCTCCCACTATTACCAATGATGGGGTACCATTCCTCCCACTAATACCAATGATGGGGCACTATTCCTCCTACTAATACCAATGATGGGGTACTATTCCTCCCACTAATACCAATGATGGGGCACTATTCCTCCCGCTGATACCAATGATGAAGTACTTACTATTCCTCCCACTAATACCAATGATGGAGTACTATTCCTCCCACTAATACCAATGAGGAGTACTATTCCTCCCGCTGATACCAATGATGGAGTACTTACTATTCCTCCCACTATTACCAATGATGGGGTACTATTCCTCCCACTAATACCAATGAGGGGTACTATTCCTCCCACTAATACCAATGATGGGGGCACTATTCCTCCCGCTGATACCAATGATGGAGTACTTACTATTCCTCCCACTAATACCAATGATGGGTACTATTCCTCCCACTAATACCAATGATGGGGGCACTATTCCTCCCGCTGATACCAATGATGGAGTACTTACTATTCCTCCCACTAATACCAATGATGGGTACTATTCCTCCCACTAATACCAATGATGGGTACTATTCCTCCCACTAATACCAATGATGGGGGTACTATTCCTCCCGCTGATACCAATGATGGAGTACTTACTATTCCTCCCACTATTACCAATGATGGGGTACTATTCCTCCCACTAATACCAATGATGGGGTACTATTCCTCCCACTAATACCAATGATGGGGCACTATTCCTCCTACTAATACCAATGATGGGGCACTATTCCTCCCACTAATACCAATGATGGGGCACTATTCCTCCCACTAATACCAATGATGGGGGCACTATTCCTCCCACTAATACCAATGATGGGGGCACTATTCCTCCCACTATTACCAATGATGGGGTACCATTCCTCCCACTAATACCAATGATGGGGCACTATTCCTCCTACTAATACCAATGATGGGGTACTATTCCTCCCACTAATACCAATGATGGGGCACTATTCCTCCTACTAATACCAATGATGAGGGCACTATTCCTCCCGCTGATACCAACGATGGAGTACTTACTATTCCTCCCACTATTACCAATGATGGGGTACTATTCCTCCCACTAATACCAATGATGGGGTACTATTCCTCCCACTGACACCAATGATGGGGCACTATTCCTCCCAATGATAGGTACTATATCTCCCATTAATACAAATGATGGGGCACTATTCCTCCCCTTAATACCAGTGATGGAGTATTATTTCTTCCACTTTTACCAGTGATGGAGTACTATTCCTCCCACTAAAACCAATAATGGGGTACTATTATTCCTCTTATTATCACCAATGAGGGGCACTATTCCTCTCTCTAATACCAATGATGGGGCACTATCCCTTCCAATGAACCAACAATGGGGCACTACTACTCCTTCTTTTGACCATGTTTATTCTCACTGATATGCTGGGCCCGGGACCTTTTCTACCCCCTCTGGCCACAGTTCAACCCCCTTTAATGTCTGAAGGACAATAAACTGGCCCTTTGTTTGAAAAATTTGGAGACCCCTGGGGTAACTCATCTCATAACTATAACCCCCCATTCCCGAAATGCATTGTCAATGATTGAAGTCTGACACAGATTTAATGTCCACAGGAATGCTGGGAGTCTGTCAGAGTCCTCGTTTTGTGCCACCATCACCAACCATGGCTGAGAAGGTGCTGCCTTGGAAAGGAGACCCAGATCAGAACACAGTGTGCATCTCATCAGAGACTACAAAGATCGTCCCTGTGGATCTCAAGAGGTCCTGGAAGCAGAGCATCTCCTCTCTAGAGAGTATTGGGTCTCCTCCAGCTCCTGACCTACAGGTAGACGCAGCCAGGTGTTTGAGACAAGATCTCCGCAATCCTCCTGGCCTTCAGACTCTCCCAGAGACCTGTAGCTATTTTCCTTTTGCCAATTCTCCATCACAAGGTGGCAGAAGCCATCGAGACCCAACAGATATCCAGCAGCAGGAACTACAACCCTTAATGCCCAGGGAAGAGGGTTCTGGACATAGTTCTCAGACCAGCAGACACAGTCATAGCAAAAGACTGTTGCAGTTGCATCGGCCCTCTAAAATCTGATACGGTGTGGGTGGCCCGAGCCTGGCCAAGAAGAATTTGACATATCGGTGCAAGGGAAGACTTTGGTCTTGCAGGTTAAGGTCCAAAGTTATCTCAGCATTTACATAGGCAAAGGTATGAGGCTTTGGAGTAGCGGTGTTAAACCTTAGCTGTACGAACGTCTACAGGGAATATATGAATATTCAGTCCTAAATGGTCCGTCCGTGTCCATTTAGGGTAAAGCAACAGGTTAATTTTTGTCAACTCTTCTCCAGCAGCACGTATGCACCTTTCCTCCCCTACCCACCACTGCAATCAGCTACTGAAAATACCAGTACTTCCGAGTATGGAGGAGTAATGCTTGTTGATTGGCCCTGCAATGTCACATGGGGGTGGGTGGGGGATAAGGCTTCACCAGAGTCACTCTAGTCTTCTGTTCTGCCCATACAAAGCTCAGGTTCCATTTTTGATTTGTGATTTAGGAGTTAAACACCATTCATGCCTAGTCAGGGCTTTTGTTCCTCAGAGAAGTAGGTGCAGGTACACCGTCCTTCAGAGTAACCCCTTGTTTTCGCCCCCCTACCCACCTCCAAGCACTGTCCCTTGGTTCTACCCCCTACCCACCTCCCAGAATTGCCCCTACCCACCTCCAAGCACTGTCCCTTGGTTCTACCCCCTACCCACCTCCCAGTATTGCCCCTACCCACCTCCCAGAATTGCCCCTACCCACCTCCAAGCTCTGTCCCTTGGTTCTACCCCCTACCCACCTCCCAGAATTGCCCCTACCCACCTCCAAGCACTGTCCCTTGGTTCTACCCCCTACCCACCTCCCAGAATTGCCCCTACCCACCTCCCAGTATTGCCCCTTTTGGAGAATACAGAAGCAAGTATTATTTTGGCATGCCAAGTAATTTGTATGAATATAAAGTGGCAGCAACAGGATGATTGGGAATATAACGGTGCCCAAGATTGAAAAAAAAATAATTTTGTAGAAAAATAGAAAGTTTATTCATAAAATAACAACACATATTGGGTTCAATAAAAAAGCAGAGTATGATACAAATCAAATTGAATCACTGGTGTCCATGTATAGAAGGTGATCGGTACGTGATGTTATATCCCAACATGTTTCGCCAACATTGACTTCTTCAAGGGATTTCTAAGGACCTCCAATTCTCTTAAAGCTCCAGAGAGACATCAAGGAGATCACCAAGCAAGTCCACAAAATTGGAGGGGAGGTTCTGTGCGATCTCAGGGGATACATGGGTACCAGGAAGCCTCTGATATAGACACAGATTAGTGCAGGGGCGCCAGCAACTAGCTGCAATCATGCATACATGGTGCTGTCATATAATGACCACATTTACTTGCAGCACAAAATCATAATGGTCGCCCCTGCCTTCCAGCTGGCGCCCCTGCACTAATCTGTGTCTATATGAGAGTCTTCCTGGTCCCCGTGTATCCCCTGAGATCGCACAGAGACTCCCCTCCAATTTTGGTGACCTCCTTGATGTCTCTCTGGAGCTTTAAGAGAATTGGTGGTCCTTAGAAATCCCCTGAAGAAGCCAATGTTGGCAAAACATGTTGGGATATAACATCAAGTACTGATCACCTTCTATACATGGACACCAGTGATTCAATTTGATTTGTATCATATTCTGATTTTTTTTATTGAACTCAATATATGTTATTATTTTATGAATAAACTTTCTATTTTTATACAAAATGTATTTTTCTCAATCTTGGGCACCATTTATAATCCCAATCATCCTGTTGCTGCCACTTTCTATTCAATAGGGATGAGGTGCCGGATATCATAGTGTCACCTAATCTATCACTTGAACTATTATAATTTGTATGAAGTTTGTTAATGATAACAAGAAAAGCAGTAAAATAGATCCCCTGCAGCTAGCAATAATAGACCCCCACCAGCAACAATAGGCCCTACTAGCAACAATAGATCCCCCCAGGAATAATATATCCAACCCAGCAACAATGGACCCATCCCACCAACAATAGATCCCCAGGAACAATATATCCAACCCAGCAACAATGGACCCATCCCAGCAACAATAGATCCCCCAGGAACAATCTATCCAACCCAGCAACAATGGACCCATTCCAGCAACAATAGATCCCTCAGGAACAATCTATTCAACTCAGCAACAATATACCCCACCAGCAACATTAGATCCTCCCAGAAACAATATATCCAGCCCAGCAACAAGGGACCCATCCTAGCAACAATAGATTCCTCAGGAACAATCTATCCAACTCAGCAACATTAGATCCTCCCAGAAACAATATATCCACCCCATCAACAATAGACCCCCCCCCCACCAGCAACAATAAATCTCACAGTAGCCAGCATCAATAGACCCTCCAGTAGCTAGCAACAATATACACCCTCCCTTAACAATAGATCCCTCCTAGTAACAAGCAGCCCTTGCAATTACATATTTCCAGGACTGGAGGTGACAGAAATGCTGGAAAAAAAAGCCCTGTCCCAAGGTCTTGTTTAGGTTTTAATTTTGTTTCTACATTTAAGTTTTCGTTTTCCTAAATATTACATGGACAGAACAGATGTTGCATGCTCACCTCCCGACTAGTGTGCTTGAGGGTCAGCGGTGGGAGTTCACCTGAGGTTGCTGCCCTGTCAACTGCCAGAGCTCACATCCTATCTCCCAGCTTCTGAGTGTGCATAACAGTGTAAAACACAATGCCTGCTGTTATGCTATTGTGACCTAATAGGTGCTGGAGAATAGTGTATGAGAGAAGTCAATTGACAGGGAAGGGGCTGTCAGACTTCATGTGACTTCAAATACCTAAAGTGGTTGTAAACCTCAGACCTGAAATGCAAAACCATGCATATCTCTCTATAGTGTGTACTTGTCTCAATCCAGAGCACTAAGTGTCATTTCTGTCTGCTGCTTCCTTCCTCTGCTATCTACATGAGTCACAAGTGAGTGACAAGTTTCCCTGACACCCAGAGAAAAAAAGGTGACAGGGGCGGGAGCTCCAGCGAACGGTCTGTGATTGACGGCCACAGCTTTGTTCCTGTGTGCTGTGTGAAGGAGGGTGTGTCCTAGGATTGCCACCTCATCCTTTTAAACCCGAACACATATGAATTACACGGGTTCCGAGGCCAATTTAATGCAAATAAGGCACTAAGTGAGTTTAATTACCACCTTAATCAGCCACAGAACCTGTGTAATTCATATGTGTTTGGGTTTAAGGCTGAGTTCACACTGCTGCGAATTCAAAATCGTGTGCGATTTTACCGCGATTTGGCGGCTGCGTTTTTGCAGCGAATTTGCCGCGATTTGCGGCCTGCGATTTCAGGGAATACCAGTCTATAGAGCTGAATTCGCATGGCACACGGATCAAACTCGCACAGGACCCTTTTTTCCCCACAGCTTAGATTCGCACCGCACTGATGCGAACGGCACTAATGGAAAACAATGTAATTTTAATGACTTGCGAATTTGACAAATCGCAATGGCTCAAATTCGCAATAAAATTCGCAAGCAGTGTGAACCTAGCCTGAAGGGCAACTCTAGTGTGTCCCTTCCCTCCAATCAGCTCCTCAATGAGCTCTGCAGAGTGTAACTTCAGCTCCCGCCCCCCGTTTTCTGACATCTCAGACAAGCTGTATAAATTCTGGACTTTGAACGGATGTAGAGAAGAGAAGACAGCAGATAAACAGGTACAACTTATGTAGGAGGATTTGTTTCATCTCTGTGTATCATTTTAGGCCAGTTACTTCACCGGGTGTATGTAAAGGGTTTGCAAACACTTTTTAGGTATGTAAAGCAAACCTTAGAGAATGGACAGACACTGCTAGGCAAAGGAAAAGGTGTGCTTGATAAGGAGGCCCACCAGATTTATATCCTTACCCATGCCCTCCTCTCCCCTGTTCCCTGGAGCCACTGCTGGTGAAACTTTCTGTGCAAATTTCCACTTTCACCAAGTCTAAATTTCCCCAGGAATTTGCACCACCTCCAGCCACCATGGGCAGGGCTGCTGTTAGAAATCACCGGGCCCCCTACAGCCTACCTGGCAGGGCCCCCCAGGCCCCCACCCCCAAAATATAGCAAAAAAATCATTATTAGCAGACACAAACATAGCAGAGAACCTGTGTGAATTAGCCCTTTTTTAAAAAGTTTTGTACAATCTTTAAACTTTTTTATAATTTAAAATTTTAGTGCGAAACAGGTAAGCCGGCATTGCCATGGGGGGGGGGGGGGGCAGCAGCACATTGACACACAGGGGGGATCAGAAGCAGGCAGAACAGGGAGGGTGAAGCAATTACAAGAACAATTCCCTGTGTCTGTGTCTCTCCCTGCAGCAGCTGAAAGCCAGCAGGAGGGAGCGAAACCGGCTTTCAGCTGCTGCAGAGAGACGCACAGGGCATCCATCTGTAATTGCCCCTTTGCCCGACCACACCAATTCCCTCTGCTGTCTGGGCCCCCCTGTGTACCTGGGCCCCCTACAGGAGGACTGGTGGTCCCCCCCCCCCCTATCAGCGGCCCTGACCATGGGGCAACCTTTAGCCATGGGGTGCCGGTGAAACGTCACTTATTCTCCAATGCTCAGAAGTACTGGGCTTTTGATGAGCACCAGTAGCAGATCAGGATGGTGGGGAAAGGTAGGTATAGTTTGCTTGTCCTAGCAAACGTTTGCTTGGTTTTAAGTATCGTATAAATATAAATCTTTTATCAAAAGTCTGCTTAATGGTAAGTATTTTAGACGAAATTCTCTGGTTTTTGTATAAGTCTACTCATGACCAGTTCTCACTCTAAAGCCTCCTACACACGATCGGATTTTCCACGGACAAAGCGTTGGAATTTTGTCCGAAGGGGGTTGGCCGTGAACTTGTCTTGCAAAGAATTGTCGGCCAACAAACCCGAAACGACGTGGTTTTTCTGCTCTTTGGTGCCACCCTTTGGGCAACTTCTGCTAATGTTGTGTTTTATGGTGAGCATTGCTTCCGAGCATGCGTGTTTGTACTTTGGTGTTTTGTCCAAACACACGATCGGATAATCCGACAACACACAATTGTTGGCGGAAAATTTTAAAGCATGCTATCCCACATTTGTCCGCGGAAAATCCGACAACAATTGTCCAATGGAGCGTACAAACGGTCGGATTTTCCCGACAACAGCCCTGTCATCACACAATTCCCGTTGGAAAATCCGATCGCGTGTACGAGGCTTAAGGATAGATGTCTAGTGCAGCAAACCCATAGCTACCAGAAGCCACCCTGCACTTATAAGACAACAGAAGACTGAGATCTGGTTGGCTGTGGTGGTTTGTTGCAGTTTGCACATCCTCTTTACAATTTGCACTGCCTTGTGCGGACAGAACCATTGAAGGTCTTTTCATGCTTGTTTGAGGACCAGCATTCGTGAGAACCTTCGGGGTCTTCATAGCAGAAGGACGTTTATGTACAGAACCAGATGAAGAACGAGACTGTATTGCTCAGAACTGTGAGCCCAGCATGAATTTTATATGACTGTGAAAGAAAACTTTTCTGTTACAATTTATAGATTGTTATTTTTTTTCCTAATCTTCATGGGTCATGTCATTCCACCTTTCTGGTGCTTGTTGATGAAACGCTGCCTTGGTCCATGTGCAGGGCCGTCTTAATAGCATCCCGGGCCCCCCCTACCAGGCTTCCCCCAAATTTACCCACCTACTCTCAAGAATGAAAGTACAGATAGTTTATAGAATTAAACATATATGAGTACTTTCAATAAAGTAGATTTTAACAACTTGATATCCAGAAGATTCCCCCCCCCCCCCCCCCTTCATGACCAGGCCATTTTTTTGCGATATGGCACTGCGCTATTTTTAACTGACAATTGCGCAGTCGTGCGACGCTGTGCCCAAATACAATTTACCGTATATACTCGAGTGTAAGCCGACCCGAATATAAGCCGAGGCACCTAATTTTACCACAAAAAAAAAACTGGGAAAACTTATTGACTCGAGTATAAGCCTATGGTGTCCATCTGCATGCCTCACTGTGCCTCACTTTGCCTCACTGTGTCCATGTGCATGCCTCACTGTGCCCTCACTGTGCCCATGCCTCACTGTGCCTCACTGTGTCCATGCCTCACTGTGCCTTACTGTGCCCATGCCTCACTGTGTCCATGCCTCACTGTGCCCATGCCTCACTGTGTCCATGCCTCACTGTGCCCATGCCTCACTGTCACTGTGTCCATGCCTCACTGTGTCCATGCCTCACTGTGTCCATGCCTCACTGTGCCCATGCCTCACTGTGTCCATGCCTCACTGTCACTGTGTCCATGCCTCACTGTGCCCATGCCTCACTGTGCCCATGCCTCACTGTGCCCATGCCTCACTGTGTCCATGCCTCACTGTGCTCATGCCTCACTGTCACTGTGTCCATGCCTCACTGTGTCCATGCCTCACTGTGCCCATGCCTCACTGTGTCCATGCCTCACTGTGCCCATGCCTCACTGTCACTGTGTCCATGCCTCACTGTGTCCATGCCTCACTGTGTCCATGCCTCACTGTGCCCATGCCTCACTGTGTCCATGCCTCACTGTCACTGTGTCCATGCCTCACTGTGCCCATGCCTCACTGTGCCCATGCCTCACTGTGCCCATGCCTCACTGTGTCCATGCCTCACTGTGCTCATGCCTCACTGTCACTGTGTCCATGCCTCACTGTGTCCATGCCTCACTGTGCCCATGCCTCACTGTGTCCATGCCTCACTGTGTCCATGCCTCACTGTGCTCATGCCTCACTGTCACTGTGTCCATGCCTCACTGTGTCCATGCCTCACTGTGTCCATGCCTCACTGTGTCCATGTCTCACTGTGTCCATGCCTCACTGTGCTCATGCCTCACTGTCACTGTGTCCATGCCTCACTGTGTCCATGCCTCACTGTGCCCATGCCTCACTGTGTCCGTGCCTCACTGTGTCCATGCCTCACTGTGCCCGTGCCTCACTGTGCCCATGCCTCACTGTGCCCATGCCTCACTGTGCCCATGCCTCACTGTCACTGTGCCCAATCTCCCTACCTGATCTCCTGCGCTGCATGATTAGACTGACGTTTAACATGGGAGTCTATAGAAGGGGTGTCCAGCTTTTAAAAATCAATGTTCCCTGGCCGTAGGTCCCCTGGACTACAGAATGTGCACACTTGTAGATGAACAGCTACATGTGTGCCAAGTTTGGGGTCCAGGGGACCTAGGGCCGGTCGGTACCGGGTCCCCAAAATCACTGGAAAAATTATCGTTTAACATGGGAGTCTATTGAAGGGGTGCCCGGCTTTGAAAAATCGGTGCTCCCCGGCCGTAGGTCCTCTGGAACAACAAACTTGCAAACTTGTAGAGGAAGAGTGGGGATACATGTGTGCCAAGTTTGGGGGCCAGAGGACGTATGGCTGGCCGGGATCAGGCGCACAAAATTGAAGATGGACACAGACTCGAGTATAAGCCGAGGGGGGCATTTTCAGCACACAAAAAATTTGCTGAAAAACTCGGCTTATACTTGAGTATATACGGTATATCATTTTTTTCCCCCACAAATAGAGCTTTCTTTTGGTGGTATTTGATCACCTCTGCGGTTTTTATTTATTACACTTTAAACAAAAAAAGAGCGTCAATTTAAAAAAAATGTTTTAACTTTCTTCTATAATACATATCCAATAAAAAAATCTAATTTATTCCTCAATTTAGGCCAATATATATTCTGCTACATATTTTTGGTAAAAAAATCCCAATAAACGTATATTGATTGGTTTGCGCAAAAGTTATCGCATCTACAAACTATGGGATTCTTTTTATGAAATCTCGATTTATTTTTATTTTTTACTAGTAATGGCAGCTATCAGCGATTTGTAGCGGGACTGCGACATTGCGGCGGACAAATTGGACACCTAACTGACAGTTTTGACACTTTTTGGGGACCAGTGACGCCAATACAGGTATTAGTACTAAATACAATGCACTTTCACTGTACTAATGACACTGTCAGGGGCGATCAAAGGGTTAAGTTTGCTCCTAGGGAGTGCTTTCTAACTGTGTGGGGGGTGGCTTACCTGGAGAAAGGTGGAGATCAGTGTTTCTGCTTAGCAGAAACACAAGAGCTTCTTTCTTCCTTGATGACAGAACGGCGGTCTGCTTTGTATAAATAGGCAGACCAACATTCTGCCTCTCCTGCCAACGATTGGCGGTTCCCAGCGGACATTGCGTCCACTGGACACGCTGATTGGCTCCCGCTGTGTCCAGCCGGCAGCACGCGCGTGCGTGCCCCAGATCCTGTGCACGAAGGTTCGTGATTTTGTGTAGGAGGGCCGCCCTGCCGCATATATCTGCGTGGGGCGGTCGTTAAGTGGTTAAACAAAAAGAAAACATTCCATAAATCGAAGATTAAATCAACACAAAGGGCACAGTACATGGTGGGGGATCAGGGGGGCAAGGTACTGGGATCAGGAGGGCAAAGTACAGGTTCCGGGACACTGACCATCCCGGGAAAGCTTAGTAAAAAGCGTGACTATCCCAACAGATCTGGGACAGTTGGCAAGTATGATGTAATGCAAGATTATCATGGGGCCCCCATGCACCTGGGGCCCCTGGGCAGTGCCCATGCATTAAGACAGCCCTGTCCACGTGTATAAGAGGAAGTCGTAGAGGCGATGTGACCAAAGCAATAGAAAAGTGCCAAAATGAACACTTTGTAATATTTATGTTGATGAGTAGAATTAACTATGAAGAGATTTTATATTTTACACTAGGGACCTGTTTATTATTGTTATCTGCAGCTTTGACTCCGGCTTTCTCTGTAACAGCAGCACAAGATGTCTTCATTGCTACTACTGACATGCGTAGTGAATCTGTACTGGTCTTTTAGAGTTTGCACCAGGGAGTTTTGTTCTTCTGCTAAATTTTCAGCAATGACCGTCAAACCCGTTCAGCTCTATATAGCTTCCTAATAGTGATTAATGTATGGAGAACTGAAGCCCGGCACGATTTGGCACTAGACATGTGCAGTGCCGAAAAATATGTTCGTTTTCCTTTAATTTTTTGCTTTTTTTTTTCTCGTTTTCTGGGCCATTCATTATGATCGCAATTCGTAAATTAAACAATTCGTAAATTTGACATTTCGTAAATTCGAAAAATTCCAAAATAAGAAACAAAATTCGAAAGAACAAAAATTCTAAATAATAACTAACTATTAAATTATAGGTATTGGAATTTCCTTTCAAATTTGGCTGGTAGTGAATACGAATTTATCCAAAGTTACGAAATATCCAAAATAATGAATGCCACATCTAAACGAATGGAACAAAACAAATTAATAATAAATAATAATAAAAAGTTTTTATTATTATTATTGTTATTTATTAATTCCTTACATTCTATTAGTTTAGATACGGCATTCGTTACTTCGGAAAATTTGTAACTTCGAAAAAATTTGAAAGAAAAATTCCAATATCTATAATTTTAGGTTATTTTTTTCAGATTTTCGAATTTACGAATTTTCGAATTTACAATTTTCGAATATTCAAATTGACGAATATTCGTAAAAATTTGTTAAATGGGTTTTCGTAATTCGGACTTTTCCTAATTAACGAATTTGTCGAAATTTGTTAAAAAGTTAATTCGTAACGAAACGAATTGCACATGTCTATTTGGCACCTTTATTCTTTAATTACCAAAAAGACTTGAGACTTACACTATATGGAGAAGTTTGTGGACAGCTGACCGTCACATCTATAGAAGCTTGTGGCACATCCCATTCCAAAACCATGGCCATTAATACAGAGTTGTCCCTGTCCACTCTTCTGGGAAGTCTTTCCATGAGATCTTGGAGTGTGTCTGGGGGGGAATCTGTGTCCATTTAGCCAAAGGCCCATTTGTGAGGTCAGGTACTGTCCTGATGTTGGATGAGAAGACCTGGCTCAAAATCAACGTTCCAGTTCATCCCAAAGATGTTCAATAGGTTCAGTGGGGTTGAGGTCAGGAGTTAATGCAAGCCACTCAAATTCCATAATACCAAACTCATCAAACCATTAAGCTGACTTTGTACACAGGGGTACAGTCATGCTGGAACAGAAAAGCACCTTCACCAAACTGTTACCACAAGGTTGGAAGTGCACAGAACACCTGAAATCAATCATTTGGATGGGTGTCCACATACTTTTGCCTATATAGGGTGAAGGAAAGGAGGACCAGCTGACATGGCTACAGGGTGTTTATGGGGGGGGGGGGGGGGTTGTCGCTGCATGGCAAGCTGCACACTTCATAAATCTCCCATATCTTGCCCCGCCATGTTCATTCTTGCTGCCGTTTCTGGCAAGCTGAGAGAGAGCAGCAAATAAGCATGCTGTCAGGGTCACCTGTGGCCAGGTGACAGATGCACACCGTAGGGGGACAGGAGTGCACCGCGAGGTAGTGAACCCTATGGCTGGCTTCTGTGGATAGGAAACTGGGTGGTTGTGGAAAGCGGGACCAGAGGAGCACAACCGGGATCCCAACGGAAGCGAGAGCCAAGATTCCCCAGGGCGCGGAGTCTAAGACCCAGCTGGTCTTCTCCAGGGCCTCTAGTGGTGAGGATGTTACGCTGCAGGCTGGGACCAGGTCGCGGCCCCTGGAGTTTCCTAGCTCACGCCCCGTAGGATAAGGGGAAGCAGCAGCACACGATAGAGAGAACCGAATAACAAGCCGAAGGTCAGGGGCCACAAGCAGACAAGGATAACGAAGAACGAGCCGAAGGTCAAGGGTCACGAGCAGACAGGGATGGTCGGGGACAAGCCAATAACGTAACAGAGAGACAGACGTAGCACACGGCAGGCAGGAACCCAAACACACAATGCCTAACAAACACGTTGATCAGCAAAGCAGGCTTGCAGTGCACAGGTTAATATAGTGTTCAGTGATAGGGCCTGGGGTGGAGTCAGGCTGGGAGGAGATTATAAAGGAAGCCAGGTGAAGGAGGTCTGGTCTCTAGATGAACACATGAGGAGGAAGGTAAGATGGCAGACAGACATTAATGCATATCCATGACAGTACCCTCCCTCTTACGAGGCCTCCCCCTTCCCCGCCTGGGCCCAGGTTTAGAGGGAAACTTCAGATGAAACTCCTTTAACAGACGAGGTGCAAAGACCTCAGATGCAGTGATCCAAGACCTCTCCTCAGGACCAAACCCTTTCCAATGAACGAGGTACTGAAGAACGCCTTTACAGAGTCGGGAGTCCAGAATTTGACTGATCTCGTACTCCTGATTATCCTCAGAGACAGGCGCCACGGTAGGAAGAGGACGAGAGAATTTATTGAGGACTAAAGGCTTTAGAAGAGCAACATGAAAGGAGTTAGTGATTTTAAGGCTCTTAGGAATCTGGAGTTTGAAACAAACCGGATTCAGTTTAGCAGTTACCGTGTATGGACCGATGAATCGTGGAGCAAACTTCAGAGAAGGAACTCGGAGCTTGATGTTCCTGGTAGAGAGCCAGACTTTGTCCCCTGGCTGAAGAGAAGGCGGTTTACGCCTGCGGCGGTCGGCAAAGCCTTTGAATTTTTCAGCAGCTGCCCGGAGGGAATCATGAACGTGACCCCAAACGGAATTGAGAGACTCCTGAACCGAAGCCAAAGCTGGAATGTCTGGAGAACAGATCATAGGAAGAGGAAGTTGAGGGTGTTTTCCATAAACTGTGAAAAAGGGTGTCTTCTGCGAACTGGTATTCACATGATTGTTATGGGAGAATTCTGCCCACGGGAGTAGAGAGGACCAATCGTCATGGTGAGAAGACACAAAGGTGCGAAGAAAGACCTCTAACTCCTGATTAACCCTCTCAGTCTGTCCATTGGATTGGGGATGGTAAGAAGAAGAAAAATCCAAGACAATATTGAGGGATTTGCAAAAGGCTCTCCAAAAACGAGACGTGAATTGGACTCCCCTGTCGGAAACAATATGAGAAGGGACCCCATGTAGGCGGAGAATTTCTCGAATGAAAATGGGAACCAAGGCAGGGGCAGAAGGAAGACCAGGAAGAGGAACAAAATGAGCCATCTTGGAGAATCGATCGATTACCACCCAAATGACTGTATTATTCTCAGACAGTGGGAGATCGGTGATAAAATCCATGGCAATATGGGCCCAGGGTTCCTTAGGAATAGGCAAGGGCATGAGGAGACCAGCAGGAGCTTGTGTGGAGGATTTGGACTGAGCACAGACATGACAAGCTTTAACGTAGTCTTTGACGTCTGAGCGGAGATTAGGCCACCAGTAGTGACGACTGATGAGTAGGAAGGATCGGAGGAATCCAGAATGCCCTGCCACCTTGGAATCATGTCCCCAACGAAGGATCTTAGCTCTTAGCTCAGTGGGGACAAAGGTCTTACCAGGCGGAATTTTAGACTTCAGGGTGGTAGAGTGGGCAACAATGCATGAGGTGGGAATGATCGGCTCAGGTTCAGGGGCGGACTCCTCGTCCAAAGTGTCAAATGACCTAGAGAGCGCATCAGCCCGACCGTTGCAGGAACCAGGTTTGTAGGTAATCGTGAAATTAAAACGGGCAAAGAAGAGACTCCACCTGGCCTGTCTAGGATTCAGACGTTTAGCATTCTGTAGATACTGTAAATTCTTGTGATCGGTAAAGATCGTTATGGAGTGAGGGGAACCCTCCAAGAGATGACGCCACTCCTCTAACGCCAATTTAATTGCGAGAAGTTCCCGATCACCGATGGCATAATTCCTCTCTGCCTGAGAAATTTTTTTGGAGAAGAACGCACATGGTTGGCGTCTCTTCTCAAAGATTTGAAGAAGCACAGCTCCCACCCCCATTGAGGAAGCGTCCACTTCAATAAAAAATGCATTCCCAGGATTTGGTCTCCTCAAGAGGGGGCCAGAAACAAAGGCCTGTTTCAGGTTGTGAAATGCAGAGACAGCTTCGGGAGGCCAGTCTCTGGCATTCACACCCTTCTTGGTCAAAGCGATAATAGGCGCGGCAATGGAAGAGTAATTCCTTATGAACTGCCTATAATAATTAGTGAAGCCAAGAAAGCGCTGTGTGGCCTTGAGGCTAGCAGGAAGAGGCCAGTTGGTGATAGCCAAGACCTTCCCAGGGTCCATACGAAGCCCCGAACATGAGACAAAGCACCCCAAAAACAGGACCTCAGAACATTCAAAGGAACATTTCTCCAGCTTGGCATAGAGATTGTTCTCTCTAAGACGTTGAAGTACAGTGCGGACATGGTTTCTGTGGACGAGCAGATTTTCAGAAAAGATCAGAATGTCATCCAGATAGATGACAACAAACTGGTACAGCAGATCTCTGAAGATTTCATTGACAAAGTTTTGAAACACGGCTGGAGCATTACACAGACCAAAAGGCATCACCAGATATTCGTAATGCCCGTCTCTAGTGTTAAATGCAGTCTTCCATTCGTCACCCTCCCGTATTCGAATGAGATCGTACGCGCCTCTGAGATCCAACTTGGTGAAAATGGAGGCACCCTTCAACCTATCGAATAGCTCAGATATTAAGGGTAAGGGGTATCGATTTTTAATAGTAACCGCATTTAAACCCCGATAATCGATGCAGGGTCTTAAGGTACCATCCTTTTTGGCAACAAAAAAGAACCCTGCCCCTGCAGGCGATGAGGATTTCCAGATGAACCCTCTCTCCAGATTCTCTGCTACATACTCCGACATGGCCTGGGTCTCTGGGATGGACAGAGGGTAGGTACGACCCCTGGGTAGAGTTGCTCCGGGGACAAGATCAATAGCACAGTCAAAAGACCTGTGGGGAGGAAGCACCTCAGCTGATTTTTTACAGAACACATCCCGGTAATCGCTGTATGCGGCGGGAAGATCAGAAGAAACAGAAGTGGCAGCAACCGGAAGACTCTCCTTGGGGGTCACCTTGAGAAGACACGACGAGAAACATGAGGAACCCCAGGCCAGGATCTGCCCAGAGACCCAGTCCACATGTGGAGAGTGGAGCTGTAGCCAAGGGAGGCCCAATACAACTGGGGTAGAGGCCTTGGGTAGAATAAGAAAGGATATCCACTCCTGGTGGAGAATCCCTACCGACATCCTAATGGGTAGCGTCTGGAAGCGAATAGGGCCCCCTGGGAGAACAGTGCCATCAATTGCCGAGACTACCAATGGGGTAGTGAGAGGTGAAAGGGTAAGCTTCATAGAAGAAGCAGTTCTCCAATCCATGAAATTGTCGGCAGCCCCGGAATCCAGGTATGCAAGGGTTGACTGAGGAGAAGTGCCTACATGAAGGGACACCGGCAAGAGCAGGCGAGAAGGTGATGTTTCTGGGTCCAATACTCCACCTTCCAAATGTATTAGACCCGAGCGTTTCCCGGACGAAGCGAGCAGGAGTCACGAAAATGACCCTTGCCCCCACAATAGAGGCACAAGCCCAGAGTTCTGCGCCTAGCACGTTCTTCGGGGGTTAGTCTGGTCCGGCCCAGCTGCATAGGTTCTTCAGCAGGTAGAGGATGCTCCACGGAATGAAGGGAGGGGAGCTCAGACTGGCTAGGACCCAGAGAGTGCTGGCGTCTTTTTTCTAAGGACCTCTCTTGAAAACGAATGTCGATCTGGTTGCATAATGAAATTACATCGTCCAGACCGACGGGAATGGCTCTTCCCGCTAATTCGTCTTTCACTCGGTCAGAGAGGCCATGTAAAAAGGTAGCGACCAGGGCCTCATTATTCCAGCTCAATTCAGCTGTGTGGATACGGAACTGAAGAGCATATTGCCCCACTGAACTAGATTCTTGGCGAAGACGTAAGACAGCACTAGCCGCTGAAGAAGCCCGAGCCGGCTCTTCGAAGATATTACGAAAGAGCTTCAAGAATTCGGACAGACTGGAAACCACCGGATCGTTCCTCTCCCACAGGGGGGCAGCCCAGGCCAAAGCTTCACCGGAGAGGAGGGAAATGATATAGGCTACCTTAGCCTGGTCAGATAGGAAGCTTTGAGGCTGAAGCTCAAAATGAATAGTGCATTGGCTGAGAAACCCCCTGCAGGCCTTGGAGTCCCCAGAGAAACGGAACGGAGCTGGCAATCTTAGTGAGTGTGAGGCTGCGACTGGTGCGATAGGTACAGCCGCTGGTTGTACTTGGGGTTGCGGATTCGGGGTTCCCAAGGAGACCTGAAGCTGCTCGAATCGAGAAGCCAGATCCTGGAGGAATCGCATCACCTGGGTCTGATTTGATTCCTGGGTCTCAAGTCTGCGAACTATGCCCTGCAATGGATCATCCGCGGGAAGCGGGATGTCAGCCGGGTTCATGGCTGATCAAACTGTCAGGGTCACCTGTGGCCAGGTGACAGATGCACACCGTAGGGGGACAGGAGTGCACCGCGAGGTAGTGAACCCTATGGCTGGCTTCTGTGGATAGGAAACTGGGTGGTTGTGGAAAGCGGGACCAGAGGAGCACAACCGGGATCCCAACGGAAGCGAGAGCCAAGATTCCCCAGGGCGCGGAGTCTAAGACCCAGCTGGTCTTCTCCAGGGCCTCTAGTGGTGAGGATGTTACGCTGCAGGCTGGGACCAGGTCGCGGCCCCTGGAGTTTCCTAGCTCACGCCCCGTAGGATAAGGGGAAGCAGCAGCACACGATAGAGAGAACCGAATAACAAGCCGAAGGTCAGGGGCCACAAGCAGACAAGGATAACGAAGAACGAGCCGAAGGTCAAGGGTCACGAGCAGACAGGGATGGTCGGGGACAAGCCAATAACGTAACAGAGAGACAGACGTAGCACACGGCAGGCAGGAACCCAAACACACAATGCCTAACAAACACGTTGATCAGCAAAGCAGGCTTGCAGTGCACAGGTTAATATAGTGTTCAGTGATAGGGCCTGGGGTGGAGTCAGGCTGGGAGGAGATTATAAAGGAAGCCAGGTGAAGGAGGTCTGGTCTCTAGATGAACACATGAGGAGGAAGGTAAGATGGCAGACAGACATTAATGCATATCCATGACACATGCACTTAGTGCACTGTGTGGGAACAAAAAGTCACAGCCAGACACCAAGTAGATACTAAAGCCAAGCTAGCTGCTTTAACAAAGAGAGATAGGGGTGCAGAGGTAGGCCTAAAGAC
Source organism: Rana muscosa (assembly GCA_029206835.1). NCBI lineage: Eukaryota > Metazoa > Chordata > Amphibia > Anura > Ranidae > Rana > Rana muscosa. Next base: position 310,041,276 of record CM055119.1, on the reverse strand, counting down.
GGTCAGCTTTGAAGGAGAGGATGGTGCAGAGGTGAGGGCTGTGGGGTAAAGGGGATGCAGATTTGGGAGCTGAAGAGAGGAGTGCAGAACTGAGATGTGGATGGTGCAGAGGTGAGTTGTAGATGGGAGGGGGGAGGCAGGGGTAAGCTAGATGGCAAAGGTGAGGGGTGTGGACAAGGGGAGCAAAGCTGAGCTTTGGAAAAGGGGTGCTGAGGTGAGCTTTGGACGAGGGGTGCAGAGGAGGGGTGCATAGGAGAGCTTTAGACAAGAAGTACTTAGGACAAGGGATGCAGAGGTCAGCTTAGGACAAGGGGTGCAGAGGTCAGCTGTGGACAAGGGGTGGAGAGATAATCTGTGGCTGCGGAGTGCAGAGGTCAGCTGTGGATAGGGCTCACAGGTGTAAGCTGTGAGGGGGGGTTTAGAGATGACCTGTGGCTGCAGGGTGCAGAGGTCAGCTGTGGATGGGGTATGCAGATGTAAGCTGCGAGTTGAGGGGGTTTAGAGGTGAGCTGTGGATAGGGTGGTGTGCAGAGGTGAGCTGTGTACAAGGACAATGTGTAGAAGTGAGCTGTGAGGGTGGGGTTTAGAAGTGAGCTGTGGCTGGGGGGTGCAGAGGTGAGCTGTGGCCAGGGGGGTGTGGAGGTGAGTGGTGGACAGAGGGGGCAGAGTTGAGCGGTGGATGGAGTGTGCAGAGGTGAGCTGTGGCCAAGGGGGTGCAGAGGTGAGCGGGGGAGGAAGAGTGCAGAGGTGAGCTATGGACAAAGAGTGTAGAAGTGAGTTGTGGACGGAGAATGAAGAGGTGAGCTGTGAACGGAGGGTGCAGAGGTGAGCGGTGGACGGAGAGTGCAGAGGTGAGCGGTAGACAGATAGTGTAGTGGTGAGTTGTGGACGGAGAGCGTAGAGGTGAGCTGTGGCCAGGGGGGGTGTAGAGGTGAGCTGTGGCCTGGGGGTGCAGAGGTGAGCTGTTGGGGGGGTGCACAGGTGAGCTGTGGCCGGGGGTGGACAGGTAAGCTGTGGACGGAGAGTGTAGAGGTGAGCCATGGACAGAGGGGTGCAGAGGTGAGCTGTGGCCAAGGGGGTGCAGAGGTGAGCTGTGGCTAGGGGGGGTGTAGAGGTGAGCTGTGGCCTGGGGGTGTAGAGGTGATCTATGGCCAGGGGGATGCAGAGGGGAGCTGTGGCCAGGGGGGGCGCAGAGGTGAGTTGTGGCCAGGGGGAGTGCAGAGGTGAGTTGTGGCCAGGGGGGGTGCAGAGGTGAGTTGTGGCCAGGGGGGGTGCAGAGGTGAGCTGTGGCCAGGGGGGGTGCAGAGGTGAGCTGTGGCCAGGGGGGTGCAGAGGTGAGCTGTGGCCAAGGAGGGGTGCACAGGTAAGCGGTGGATAGAGGATGCAGAGGTAAGATGTGGTCCGGGGGGTGCAAGGATGAGCTGTGGATGGAGAGTGTAGAGGTGAGCTGTGGCTGGGGGGTGCAGAGGTGAGCTATGGACAGGGGGTGCAGAGGTGAGCTGTGAATGGTGAGTGCAGAGGTGAGCTGCGGTCAGGGGGGTGCAAGGATGAGCTGTGGATGGAGAGTGTAGAGGTGAGCTGTGAACAAGGGGTGTAGTTTGGCATCTTTTCCCTGAGCACTGGATGATGTTGTCCCATCACTGGGTATGAGTGATGTTCAGGTATCCACAAACTTTTATCATATATTGTACATCTACAGGCAAAGTACTGAAACTTTTAAACTCTTTAAGACCAGTACTAGATACTGAAATGCTTCTGCTAACTTTATTATACAGCTCATGTTGGCATTGATACCTATAAAACATTTGTCAGACCAATAAATGAATTGCTTGATAGGTCTTTTTTAAGTCTTTTTTTTTATTATTCTGTTTTGTTTACTCAAAAATGTTCTGCCTATAAATTCTGTTACAGTATCTCAAGTTAATAAACTGTCCTTGCACAGGCTCTATTGTGTTCGTGTGATTTCAAAAGTTATTTTGTATCTTTTTAAATCTGCAGCTTTTATTAAAATAACACATGGTGGTCCTTCCATGAAGGTCATTTATGGGTATTTTCTGTTGTAGGGTGACAACACTCTGTCCTTGTGTCCCAGTTGAGCTCCTGCATTGTCACACAGGCTTCTGATGGCAATTAGAAGCAGTTGTGCCAGGGCACATCATATAAGTATGGGCCACTGCTGTTACCATCAGAAAACCCACCCTGGGAAATTCCATGCAGTTATTGATTTCTGAAGTAGATGTAGACATGAAGATGGTTCCAAGAGGGTTCAGGAGATCATCAGCACTGAAATGCAACAAAAGGTGCAAAAAAAAAGTGTAAACAAGTGATGTATAAAAAACACAATTATTTATGATACAAATCACTTTAGGAAATGAAATGTCATTCAGATGAGGTTAAAATCTACTTTAAGGACCATCCAATTATTTGTAAAGATGTAATGCTCGTTGCGTCAGCCGATTCACAAAGTGCAGAGGTGAGCTGTGGACATACGTTGTACAGGGGAGCTGTGGATAGGGGGTGCAGAGGTGAGCTTTGAATGGGAAGGTGTGCAGATCCAGTATGAGCTGTGGACCAGGGGGGTGCAGAGGTGAGCCATAGGCCGTGGCTGCATAGGTTAGCTGTGGATGCAGGGGAGAGCTGTTGACGAAGGGTGCAGAGGTGAGCTGTTAACGGGGGGTTGCCGAGGTGAGCTGTGGATAGGGGTGCAGAGGTGAGCTGTGGATGGGGAGGTATACAGAGGGGAGCTGTGACTGCAGGGGGTGCAAAGGTGAGCTGTGAACAGGGAATGCAGAGGTGAGCTGTGGATGGGGTGCAGAGGTGAGCTGTGGATGAGGGTACAGAGGTGAGCTGTGATTGGGTAGGTGTACAGAGGTGATCTGTAGGTGTACAGAGGTTAGCTGTGGGTGGGGAGCTGTACAGAGGTGAGCTGTAAATGTAGGGATGTACAGAGGTGAGCTGTGAGTGGGTAGGTGTACAGAGGTGAGCTGTGGGTGGGGAGGTGTACAGGTAAGCTGTGAATGGGGGTGCAGAGGTGAGCTGTGGGTGGGGAGCTGTACAGAGGTGAGCTGTGAATGCAGGGGTGTACAGAGGTGAGCTGTGGACAAGAGTGCAGAGGTGAGCAGTGAGTGGAGGATACAGAGGTGAGCTGTGGGTGGGGGTACAGAGGTGAGCTCTGGGTGGGGAGGTGTACAGGTAAGCTGTGAATGGGGGTGCAGAGGTGAGCTGTGAGTGGGGAGCTGTGCAGAGGTGAGCTGTGAATGCAGGGGTGTACAGAGTTGAGCTGTGGGTGGAGGGTACAGAGGTGAGCTGTGGGTGGGGAGGTGTACAGAGGTGAACTGTAAATGCAGGGGTGAGCTGTGGGTAGGGAGCTGTACAGAGCTGAGCTGTGGGTGGGGAGGTGTACAGGCGAGCTGTGGATGGGGGCGCAGAGTGAGCTGTGGACAGGAGTGCATAGGTGAGCTGTGGGTGGAGGGTACAGAGGTGAGCTGTGGAGGTGCAGAGGTGAGCTGTGAATGCAGGGGTGTACAGAGGTGAGCTGTGGACAGGAGTGCAGAGGTGAGCTGTGGGTGGAGGGTACAAAGGTGAGCTGTGGGTGGGGAGGTTTCCAGAGGTCAGCTGTGGGTGGGGAGGTGTACAGAGGTGAGCTGTGTGTGGGGAGGTGTACAGGTGAGCTGTGAATGCAGGGGTGTACAGAGGTGAGCTATGGATGGGGGTGCAGAGGTGAGCTGTGGAGGTGCAGAGGTGAGCTGTGAATGCAGGGGTGTACAGAGGTGAGCTGTGGACAGGAGTGCAGAGGTGAGCTGTGGGTGGAGGGTACAAAGGTGAGCTGTGGGTGGGGAGGTTTCCAGAGGTCAGCTGTGGGTGGGGAGGTGTACAGAGGTGAGCTGTGTGTGGGGAGGTGTACAGGTGAGCTATGAATGCAGGGGTGTACAGAGGTGAGCTATGGACGGGGGTGCAGAGGTGAGCTGTGGGTGGAGGTGTACAGAGGTCAGCTGTGGACGGGTGTTGAGAGGTGAGCCATGGATGGGGTAGTGTGCAGATGTGAGCTGTGGACCGGTGAGCTGTAGGTGGGGAGGTGTACAAAGGTGGGCTTTGGACAGGGTGTGCAGAGGTGAGCTGTGGACAGGGGGTGCAGAGGTGACCTATGGAAGGGGTAATGTGCAGATGTGAGCTGTGGAGTGCAGAGGTTAACTGTGAATGGAGACGATGAGTAGAGGTGAGCTGTTTACCAGCTGAGATGGGGGGGGGGGGTGCTGAGGTGAGCTGTGGAAAAAGGTAGAAGGGTGAAAGGTACAGAAAAATGAGGGTGGTATGATATTCAATATGAATGGCGCTACAATGCAAGCTACTTAGCACATTGTGGAAGTGTAAATGACACCCTACTGTAGAGTATTCGCTTCAGATGCATCATTCCATGCCGCTTGCCCAGTTTTGTAACATGCAGCCTGTATTTTGCTTAGCAAACTGCTGTCCCTGAGTCCCATTCTCACCAGAGCGATTACTTTCAGTGAGTTTAAAAAAATATATAAAGTCCGCTGCAGTAGGACTGGATGTGACGCAAAGTAATGGCAAGGAGGGTGACCCATGCCAATTTAAACACCAGCGGTAGCGGCATTGTGAAGCAAGGGGGTGGAAGGAGGCCGCATGCAGCAGTTCAGCCAAAGGTTGCAGCACCAGGAGAGGATTTGAGGAACCTGATTATTGTTTTTCTAGCCTCTCTGTGACTCAGTATGTGTGTGGATATAAATCCCCGGCTTTTATAGAGGACTTGTTAAATACCTTGTCACCACCTGCACAAAGCCTGCTCTATTGACTTGGGCAGCTTAGGTCCCACTCCCCTCCTCCCACCTCCTCTTAGGGCAGCTCAGGAGACTTGAATATTACAGAGGCTACAAAGGCATTATGAACTAGAGGAAGGACCTGCCGAATTTCAGTCCCAGGCTGACCCAGGATCTTAAACCTCTCGTGGACCGAGATCAAGAAAGAAGGAGTCCAAATTCAATCAGAGAAAAGCATCAGGTAAGCGTTTAAAGGGATACTCCAATCAAAAATGAAAATTAAACCTTAAAATCTTACAAGGGGAGTAATTTGCTCACCTTGAACATTTTTTTTTTTTTTTTTTGCACCAGGCCGCCACACTGCAAAAAGCTCTGCGATTGCTGAAAAAATAGCTTTCTGGCTGCCATGGTAATCCTCTGCCTTTAAAGCCCAACTTTGAGCTTTTTATTTTATTTTTTGAAATGGTGCCACCGGAGGTGTTAAAAGAAACAAAAACATCTCTGGCTGTGATATACACTTCCTCTACTGTGCTGTCCCCTGCAGTAATTGCTTTCCACCACTAGGTGTCCTCAGTCTTTTGGGTTGAATGATACAGGAGCCTATGGGCTATTGTATTTGTGTAAGTGTAGCGCTGCAATATTCACTTCCTCTACTGCGCTGTCCCTCGCAGTAATTGCTTTCCACCACTAGGTGTCCTCAGTCTTTTGGGTTAATTGATACTGGAGTCCATGGGCTATTGTACTGTGTAAGTGTAGTGCTGTCCCCTGCAGTAATTGCTTTCCACCACTAGGTGTCCTCAGTCTTTTGGGTTGAATGATACTGGAGCCCATGGGCTATTATATTGTGTAAGTGTAGCGCTGTGATATTCACTTCCTCTACTGCGCTGTCCCTCGCAGTAATTGCTTTCCACCACTAGGTGTCCTCAGTGAGTGAGTGAGTGAATGACTTATATAGCGCTGCAAATGCGGACTAAATCGCCTCAAGGCGCTTTGCATCCAGTGACGTCCTGATCTTTCAGAAGAGGTGGGTCTTAAGTTTTTTCCTGAAGGCCCGATGGTTTTCTTCCATACAGATGTCAGTGGGTAGAGCGTTCCATAGCCGTGGTCCTTGGACTGCAAATCTTCGTTCTCCCTTCCATTTGTACAGTCTTTTGGGTTGATTGATACTGGAGTCCATGGGCTATTGTATTGTGTAAGTGTAGTGCTGTCCCCTGCAGTAATTGCTTTCCACCACTAGGTGTCCTCAGTCTTTTGGGTTGAATGATACTGGAGTCCATGGGCTATTGTATTGTGTAAGTGTAGTGCTGTCTCCTGCAGTAATTGCTTTCCACCACTAGGTGTCCTCAGTCTTTTGGGTTGAATGATACTGGAGTCCATGAACTATTGTATTGTGTAAGTGTAGTGCTGTCTCCTGCAGTAATTGCTTTCCACCACTAGGTGTCCTCAGTCTTTTGGGTTGAATGATACTGGAGTCCATGGGCTATTGTATTGTGTAAGTGTAGTGCTGTCTCCTGCAGTAATTGCTTTCCACCACTAGGTGTCCTCAGTCTTTTGGGTTGAATGATACTGGAGTCCATGGGCTATTGTATTGTGTAAGTGTAGTGCTGTCCCCTGCAGTAATTGCTTTCCACCACTAGGTGTCCTCAGTCTTTTGGGTTGAATGATACTGGAGTCCATGGGCTATTGTATTGTGCAAGTGTAGTGCTGTCCCCTTCAGTAATTGCTTTCCACCACTAGGTGTCCTCAGTCTTTTGGGTTGATTGATACTGGAGTCCATGGGCTATTGTATTGTGTAAGTGTAGTGCTGTCTCCTGCAGTAATTGGTTTCCACCACTAGGTGTCCTCAGTCTTTTGGGTTGATTGATACTGGAGTCCATGGGCTATTGTATTGTGTAAGTGTAGTGCTGTCTCCTGCAGTAATTGCTTTCCACCACTAGGTGTCCTCAGTCTTTTGGGTTGATTGATACTGGAGTCCATGGGCTATTGTATTGTGTAAGTGTAGTGCTGTCCCCTGCAGTAATTGCTTTCCACCACTAGGTGTCCTCAGTCTTTTGGGTTGATTGATACTGGAGCCCATGGGCTATTGTATTTGTGTAAGTGTAGTGCTGTCCCCTGCAGTAATTGCTTTCCACCACTAGGTGTCCTCAGTCTTTTGGGTTGATTGATACTGGAGTCCATGGGCTATTGTATTGTGCAAGTGTAGTGCTGTCCCCTTCAGTAATTGCTTTCCACCACTAGGTGTCCTCAGTCTTTTGGGTTGATTGATACTGGAGTCCATGGGCTATTGTATTGTGTAAGTGTAGTGCTGTCTCCTGCAGTAATTGCTTTCCACCACTAGGTGTCCTCAGTCTTTTGGGTTGATTGATACTGGAGTCCATGGGCTATTGTATTGTGTAAGTGTAGTGCTGTCTCCTGCAGTAATTGCTTTCCACCACTAGGTGTCCTCAGTCTTTTGGGTTGATTGATACTGGAGTCCATGGGCTATTGTATTGTGTAAGTGTAGTGCTGTCTCCTGCAGTAATTGCTTTCCACCACTAGGTGTCCTCAGTCTTTTGGGTTGATTGATACTGGAGTCCATGGGCTATTGTATTGTGTAAGTGTAGTGCTGTCTCCTGCAGTAATTGCTTTCCACCACTAGGTGTCCTCAGTCTTTTGGGTTGATTGATACTGGAGTCCATGGGCTATTGTATTGTGTAAGTGTAGTGCTGTCCCCTGCAGTAATTGCTTTCCACCACTAGGTGTCCTCAGTCTTTTGGGTTGATTGATACTGGAGTCCATGGGCTATTGTATTGTGCAAGTGTAGTGCTGTCCCCTTCAGTAATTGCTTTCCACCACTAGGTGTCCTCAGTCTTTTGGGTTGATTGATACTGGAGTCCATGGGCTATTGTATTGTGTAAGTGTAGTGCTGTCTCCTGCAGTAATTGCTTTCCACCACTAGGTGTCCTCAGTCTTTTGGGTTGATTGATACTGGAGTCCATGGGCTATTGTATTGTGTAAGTGTAGTGCTGTCTCCTGCAGTAATTGCTTTCCACCACTAGGTGTCCTCAGTCTTTTGGGTTGATTGATACTGGAGTCCATGGGCTATTGTATTGTGTAAGTGTAGTGCTGTCCCCTGCAGTAATTGCTTTCCACCACTAGGTGTCCTCAGTCTTTTGGGTTGATTGATACTGGAGTCCATGGGCTATTGTATTGTGTAAGTGTAGTGCTGTCCCCTGCAGTAATTGCTTTCCACCACTAGGTGTCCTCAGTCTTTTGGGTTGATTGATACTGGAGCCCATGGGCTATTGTATTTGTGTAAGTGTAGCACTTTTGGGTATTTATTACCTTTCAGAGGGATCACAGCACTGCCTTTATCTCCTTTACAGAAGACTGCGCCATATTTGTTCAGGTATCACCAAGGGTCACCATCTACCCCCTGGATTGAGATGCTGCTCAGGACTGACACACTCATGTAAATGCCGGTGCCTGTGCAGTTCTTGGCTGTGTTCACAAATGTTTGTTACAGATCAGTTCTTGCTGCAGCCTCTCACCTTGCTGCAAAGTTTTGGTGTACAGTCAGTGTGATCTCTGGGGGAGAGGAGACTGAGGAAATGCTTCCTCCTGCCTGCAGCAGACTGATGACACCACGTGAGTCTAGGCAAAGTCACTAGACTGGAGCTCAGAGCGGCTTTTTAATGATAAAAGGTGGAGGTTGGAGCTCTTTTGAAAAAATTATATGGTTACTGTACCTTTGGGAATTATCAGTTATTTATTTATGCCAATCTGTAAAGTTACTAAAGTGCTAATACCGGGTTCAGGATGACGGCTCTGGGACCCTCACCCTGAAAAGCAAGTCAGCAATTAAAGTGATGTTATATGGAAGAGCTCTGGGGACATCCTAAAATGTTTTAAACACAATTCTGAGTTTCAAAGTCAGAATTCTGAGAATAAAAGTTTGGGACATGCTAACATTTTATTAAACACAATTCTGAGTTTCAAAGTTAGAATTCTGAGATTAAATGTGAGAATTTTGAGTTCAAACGTCAGAATTCTGAGTTTGAAAGTAAGAAATCTAAGTTTCAAAGTCAGAATTCTGAGATTAAAAGTTTGACCCTTTCTAAAATTTATTAAACACAATTCTGAGTAAAAAAAAAGTCAGAATTCTGAGATTAAAAGTCAGAATTTTGAGTTCAAAAGTGAGATTTCTGAGTTTAAAAGTCAGAATTCTGAGATTTAAAGTTTGGGCCCACTGATCTTATCGGATGCTGCATCCTTGTTGTAACTATTTCATGACAATTGTTTGAACGTGAACGTCTGTATGATGACTTAAACTTCTAATAAAAACCATTGACACAAAAGTTTGGGCCACGCTAAAATTTATTAAACACAATTCTGAGTTTGAAAGTCAGAATTTTGAGATTAAAAGTCAGAATTCTGAGATTACAAATTTGGGCCACGCTAAAATGTATAAGCCCTGGTTCACACTGGTGCGTTTTGACATGCGATTTGGCAGGTCAAATCGCATGTCAAAGCGCCGGTATTTGCCGTAAATTGCCGGCAATGGCACCTTCCTAATCGGTGTGACGCCGCATCTGCGGCGCTGCACCGATTTCAAAAAGTAGTTTCTGTACTACTTTTTGCGATTTCGGCCGCGATTTACATTGACAATCTGTGTCAGATGTCTTTGTAATCGCGGCTGAAATCGGGACGACCAGCGGGAGTGAAATGGTGCGAGTTCAGCTGAACTCGCACGGCTTGACTCCCGCAGCCTCAGTGTGAACCTGGGCTTAAGCACAATTCTGAGTATGAAAGTCTGAATTTTGAGAATAAAAGTTAGAATTCTGACTCTGAAACTCAGAATTGTGTTTAAAACATTTTAGATTGGCCGCAGAGCTCTTCTATAATCCAAAAAAGGAACACAACTGTTGTAACAGACTATAAAGGGTGAGCTGGAGTCTTGCTTCAATTTGTTAGTGTATTTATATCTGCTAGTCCATCTAACACTCCCCTCCCCCCCAGACTGACAATGCTGCTGTCCAAAGGTGCCTTCTGTGCTCCTTCATCCAGACTGGTGGTGCTTTAACCACTTCAGCCCCGGACCAATACGCAGCATAAGGACCAGGCCCCTTTTTGCGATTCGGCACTGCGTCGCTTTAACTGACAATTGCGCGGTCGTGCGACGTGGCTCCCAAAAAAATTGGCGTCCTTTTTTCCCCACAAACAGAGCTTTCTTTTGGTGGTATTTGATCACCTCTGCGGTTTTTTTTTTTGCGCTATAAACAAAAATAGAGCGACAATATTGAAAAAAATATATTTTTTACTTTTTGCTATAATAAATATCCCCAAAAAATATATAAAAAAACATTTTTTTCCTCAGTTTAGTCCGATGCGTATTTTTCTACATATTTATGGTAAAAAAAAATACTATCTGCGTTTATTGATTGCTTTGCGCAAAAGTTTTAGCGTTTACAAAATAGGGGATAGTTTTATGGCATTTTTATTTTATTTTTTTTACTAGTAATGGCGGCGATCAGCGATTTTTATCGTGACTGCGACATTATGGCGGACACATCGGACACTTTTGACACCATTTTGGGACCATTGTCATTTATACAGCGATCAGTGCTATAAAAATGCACTGGTTACTGTGAAAATGACACTGGCAGTGGAGGGGTTAACCAGAAGGGGGCGCTGAAGGGGTTAAGTGTGTCCTGATTTGTGTTTCTTACTGTTTGGGGGGCGTGGCTTGGCATGTGACGTCACTGATCGTCGTTCCCTATGACAGGGAACAGACGATCAGTGACAGGCTCACTAGGAAGCACGGGGGAGAATTTGTTTACACTTACCTCTCCCCGTTCTTCAGCTCTGTGACCCGATCGCGGGACACCGGCGGCGATCGGGTCTGCTGTTCCTGCGGGGACGGTCACGGAGAAGAGGACCGGGTCGCGAGCGCGCCGCCTGGGCTCTTAAAGGGGACGTACCTGTACGCCCATGTGCCCAGCCGTGCCATTTTGCCGACGTACATCGGCGTGCGGCGGTCCCCAAGTGGTTAATACAGGAAGTGTGTTACTGTCCAGATCACCAGGTGAAAACAGAGGGGGGAAAAAAAGCCTAAAAACAGAAAACAAATGCAGCCGCCACATCTAATGATTGGTAAGCTGCAATATATGACATTTTTTGGTTTTGGGTTTACTACCACTTCAAACATCAATGTCATTTCCCATATTTGTAGCCTGATAGGGTCCCTTTTAACAGATTCCTTGTTTGTTCTTATGCTTTGAACATTTATACAATGGGGATATTCAGGCCGGATCTTAAAAATGTTTTTTTCCTCTGATGAAAAGTCCCTGATTGGTACACGGTGGGACAAGCTGCTGCGGCTGCTACTTCTTGCTTGGCTGCCAGCCGCAGATTAAGCCGGCGGTGGTCTTAAAGGGTCTGTGGATTATATCTGGGGGGGGGGGGAGGGGGGAGACTGGACGGTAAGAAGAACAGCGTGATCAGTGAGTGACAGACGGGGCGATTGTACTGATTGTAATGTGTGCCGCCATATCCTCCTTGTATTCAGTACACGAGAACCCTTTACTTGTATGGCCCCATTCACACCTCATGTAGCCAGGGCCGCCATCAGGGGGGTACAGGCTGTACACCTGTAAGGGGCCCGGATGGCAACCCCCCTTTTTTTTATTTATTTATTATTTATTTATTTATTGTAAGGGGCCCAGAGGTCCCCAGGGCCCCGGATGGCAACCCCCCCTTTTTTTTATTTATTTTTAATTTTTTTATTTATTGTAAGGGGCCCAGAGGTCCCCAGGGCCCCGGATGGCAACCCCCTTTTTTTTTTTTTATTAAATTTTTTTTTCTTTCTTTAAATTTTTTTTGTAAGGGGTCCAGAGGTCCCCAGAGGCCTGGAGTTTCCCAGGGCCCCGGACGGCAACCCCCCCCCCCCCCCTTTTTTATTTTTTATAATTGTTTTTTATTTTTTGTTCTATACATTTTTTTAAATGTTTTTTTTTGTAAGAGGCCCGGAGGTCCCCAGGGCCCCGGATGGCAACCCCCTTTTTTTTTTTTTTTATTACATTTTTTTTTTCTTTCTTTGAATTTTTTTTGTAAGGGGTCCAGAGGTCCCCAGAGGCCTGGAGTTTCCCAGGGCCCCGGATGGCAACCCCCCCCCCATTTTTTTTTTTTTTTATATAATTAATTTTTTATTTTTTGTTCTATACATTTTTTTAAATGTTTTTTTTTGTAAGAGGCCCGGAGGTCCCCAGGGCCCTGGATGGCACCCCCCTTTTTTTTTGGTCAGCACCCAAAGCCCCCCGACCTCAACAATTCCTCTGCGGCAGCACCCACCCCCCACCCCTCGGGTTCTCCTCTGCTCCAGGGGGCCCATGCCTGAAGCTGTGTAAGGGGCCCCAAAATTCCTGATGGCGGCCCTGCATGTAGCACGAAGCTCCAAAACGCTGGAGGAAAAAAAAAAATCAATGATTCTCTATGGAGACGGATCGCATCTCCCCTCCAAGTCACCTGAAGATCAAAAAAGTTTTTTTGTAGTTCAAACCAGAAAAGATTTGAGGTTTTTAACGCATTTTTATTCCCATAGAAACGAATGGAAACGCACCATTCGCGTGTGTTTTTGTGCGCTGTCGCGCGTTCTAGCGCAATGTTCTGCTCAAATGTGTAATAAATACACAAATAACTAAAAATCATAAATAGATTTTAAAAAAATAATAATACATATGTGAGGGGGTTAGCTCGGCAGCGGGTGTGTGTGACCCCCGGGATGGGCTCCCCACACAAAACAGGCCCAGCAAACGGAGGTTGTGGTTTTCAAAATCAAAAAGGTGCGGTTTATTTTCTATTTACAGTGACAAAACACAGCAAAGCAAAAGAAACATAACCAAAATAAATCCTGGTCAAGTTGACCTCTGACTAAACATACAGGTTTCCTAACTAACAACTGGGATCAGCCTAGTGCTGTCCTAGTCCCTAAGTCCCTGGTTTTAAATGTCCAAGCAAATAGCCACACAGGCTTTGTCTCACCGCACAGGGGTTCACTCTCCCTAGACAGTCCACACAGGTCTGGTTCCAGGCATGAGCTAACATCTAATGAAGCTGGGAGTTCTTATAGAGGCCTAAATGAGCTGACAAGCTTCAGCTGGTCTCATCAACTCCCTGTCTGCACGACGCCCAGCCCTCTCCCTAGAGGTATGAGTCATCCCTGAGCCCACTAGCCTTATACAACTCTCCACCTAGTTGTATAAGTCGGCGTAAAGCCTGAATCTGGGCGAAATATATCTACCCCCCTGGATGCAACCAGGTGACTTTACCTTCCTGCTGTCACATACCCCCCCCCTCTTGTTTTAACCTCGGGGTTGGAACACCAGCAATCAGGCATTCATGTACTCGAGACAAAGCATCTACATTCCCCATTTGAACGCCAGGGCGATGCTTTACTGTGAAGTTGAATTCCTGGAGGGCCAGGAACCACCTATTCACTCTTCTATTTGTTTCCTTGTTTTGAGCCATCCACTTTAACGGAGCGTGATCCGTAACCATGTCAAAGTGCCTACCTAGCAGGTAGTACCGAAGGGAATCTAGAGCCCACTTCACCGCTAAACACTCCTTTTCAACGGTGGCGTAATTTACCTCATGGGACTTCAACTTCCTGCTGAGGTAAATGACTGGGTGCTCTTCCCCGTTCCAGACCTGGGACAATACTGCTCCTAACCCCACATCTGACGCATCACTTTGTACGACAAAGTCTTTAGAGAAGTCGGGTGAGTACAACACTGGCTGGCTACATAAGGCTTGTTTCAAGAATTGGAATGCTGCCTCAGCCTCGGGGGTCCATTTAATCATGACCGACCCTTTCCCCTTCGTCAGGTTGGTTAGGGGCACAGCCTTAGAAGCAAAGTGGGGAATGAATCGCCGATAATACCCAGCGATTCCCAGAAAGGCTCGTACCTGCTTCTTGCTGTTGGGACGTGGCCAACTCTGGATGGCCTCGACTTTGTTGAGTTGGGGTTTTATTACTCCCCTCCCAATGGTGTACCCAAGATATTTGGCCTCCTCCTGCCCAATGGTACACTTCTTGGGGTTAGCCGTAAACCCCGCTTCCCGAACAGAGTCCAGGACTGCTTGCACTTTTGGCAGATGTGAGGCCCAATCTGTGCTATGGACAATTACGTCATCCAGGTAAACCGCAGCATACTTCCGATGGGGCCTCAGCATCTGGTCCATTTTCCGCTGGAATGTGGCCGGCGCATTCTGTAACCCGAACGGCATTCTTTTATATTGGAACGCCCCGTCTGGGGTTACAAATGCGGTTTTCTCTTTGGCCGACTTGGCCAGGGGGATTTGCCAATACCCTTTTGTGAGGTCAAGAGTCGTCATGTATCGGGCTGTTCCCAGCCGGTCGATCAACTCATCTATACGTGGCATGGGGTAGGTGTCAAATTTTGTAACTTTGTTCAACTGACGAAAATCGTTACAAAATCGCCAGCTCCCATCCGGTTTAGGCACCAACACGATGGGACTAGACCAATCACTTTGGGACTCCTCTATCACCCCTAAGTTCAGCATTTTCTGTACTTCCTCCCGTATTGCCTCCCGTCGGGCCTCTGGGATCCGATAGGGTTTTAACTTCACCCTTTCACCGGGCGGGGTAATGATGTCATGCTCTACCCCAGATGTTTGTCCCGGCAGCTCAGAGAATACCTCCTTGTTGCGAAGCACAAACTCCTTAACCTCCTGTTGTTGGGGTTGTGACAAGGTGGCTGCTATTCCAACCTCAGGAATCACGCAACCAGTTTGAGCTGGTGACCAAGTGTCTGCGACTAGGGACTCTCTATCCCTCCAGGCTTTCAACAGATTAACGTGATAGATCTGTTCGGGCTTTCGCCTTCCTGGTTGTCTGACCTTGTAATTCACTTCGCTCACTTTTTCCATTATCTCGTAGGGGCCTTGCCATTTGGCAAGGAATTTACTTTCAACCGTAGGGACAAGTACCAATATCCTATCCCCCGGGGAAAAGGTACGGGTCTTGGCTCCACGGTTGTACACTCTCTGCTGTGCCAACTGCGCTTGGGCCAAATGTTCCTTCACGATGGGCATTACCTGTGCAATTCGATCTTGCATCAGGGCGACATGCTCAATCACACTCCTGTGGGGAGAACTCTCACTTTCCCAAGTTTCCTTGGCAATATCCAACAGCCCTCTTGGGTGTCTCCCATACAGTAACTCAAAGGGGGAGAATCCCGTAGAGGATTGGGGCACCTCCCTAATAGCAAACATCAAATAAGGAAGTAAACAGTCCCAATCCTTTCCATCTCTATCCGCCACTTTCTTCAACATTTGTTTTAGGGTTTTGTTGAATCTTTCAACCAGCCCATCGGTTTGGGGGTGATACACAGACGTACGCAATTGCGTCACTTTGAACAATTTACACAGCTCTTTCATAACCCGGGACATAAAGGGTGTACCTTGGTCCGTAAGCAGTTCTTTACAAATACCCACCCGGCTAAAAACAAGAGATAGCTCTTTGGCTATGGTTTTGGCCGAGGTATTTCGGAGAGGGATCGCTTCTGGATAACGGGTGGCATAGTCCATTATAACTAATATGTACTGGTGCCCCCTAGCGGACTTGATTATAGGACCTACCAAATCCATGGCGATCCTCTCAAACGGGACCTCAATGATGGGTAGAGGGACCAGCGGGCTACGGAAATGTGGCATCGGGGCCAACCTCTGACACACAGGGCAGGAGGAACAATAATTTTCTACGTCCTTCATCACCCCCGGCCAATAGAATCTCTGTAATACCCTCTCTCGGGTTTTCTCTGTCCCCAGATGACCTCCAAGAATGTGCCCATGGGCCAACTCCAACACCAACTTCCTGTAAGGTTTGGGCACCACAAGCTGCTCAACGGTTTCTTCTGCCCTTTTTGCCACCCGATACAGTAGGTCCTTCTCTACGCTGAAGTATGGGTAAGTGCAGGTATTATCTGGGTTCACTAACTCGCCATCTATTTTCACTACGTTTTCCCGTGCCTTTATTAGGGCGGGGTCTTTCAACTGTTCTGTGGCAAAGTTTTCCCTGTGAACCTCAAGATCAGAAAACTCCACAGACGGTAGGTTTTCGTCTGAGGAGGTGGGCTCCTCTCCAGTTTCTTGAGTCTCCCCTGCCAATACTGATAAGGGAAATTCCGGAGAGTCCTCACCACTCTCAGGGGAGTTCTGGCTATCACATTCCTGGTACATAGGGGCACCAGTGAGGGGCTCAGGATCATCCCACAGTTCCCAGAACTTAGGAAAATCCCTTCCCACAATGGCGTCATGCGGTAACTGAGATACTAAGCCCACTGGATGAGAGAGGGTACCTTTGGGGGTCTCGAAACACACTGTAGTCACTGGATACTCTCGGGTGTCCCCATGCACACAAATAACAGCTACCTTGCTATTCCCAGAGACCTCTGTTTTAACTAACTCAGCCTTTATCAGGGTCACAAGGCTACCTGAATCCAGCAATACCACAACATTTCTACCATTAACACACATTTTGCATAAATGTTTCTCAGTTCCTCGAATGGCAGTGCATGCGACTGTCGCACACAGCGACTGACGTCTGCCCGTCAGAAAGTCACACTGCATGGGTTCCTCCACAACCGGGCAATTGGCTGCAATATGTCCCGCTTGCCGGCAGCGGTAGCAAACGATCCTTCTTGCCGCCTCTTGAGCCGCTGATTTCCCAGGCTGTTCTCGCCAAACTTGGGGTAGAGCTCCCACCCTCTCACTCTCTCCACCCTCACCCCTTGGAATCCTCTTATCCGCCCCTGGGGATGGTCTGGTCTTAGGGTGGAAAGTCCGAGTGTCTCTGGAAGAGGCCGTCAGGTTCTCTGTAGCCAAGTATTTCTCCACACGATCCACAAGACCATCGGCCGTCTCTGGGTCTCCATGGCTTACCCACTTTTGGATGGCAGTAGGAAGAGCTCTCAAAAACCGATCCATTACAACACGTTCCACAATCTTTGGTGCGGACAAAGTCTCTGGCTGTAGCCACTTTCTGCTCAGGTGAATGAGATCATACATTTGAGACCTGGGGGGTTTTCCAAGCTGGAAAGTCCAGTTATGCACACGCTGAGCCCGGACAGCCTGGGTGACACCCAGCCTTGCCAATATTTCAGCTTTTAGCATCACATAGTCTTTTGCTTGGTTAGGCTCTAGGTCATAGTAAGCCTTCTGCGATTCACCAGTTAACAGAGGAGCCACCAGTCCAGCCCACTGCTCCTCAGGCCACTTTTCTCTTTCAGCAGTCCTTTCAAATGTGGTCAAAAATACCTCTGGATCATCCTCTCCAGTCATTTTTGTCAATAAACGACTCACCCCAAAGGACGCGGTATTAGTGGGACGGCTTTCCTCACTGGTCTGCGGACGTTGCTGCATTACTGCTTCCATTTGTTGTAGTCTCTGCTCTTGCTTCTGTAACAGGTCTATGAAGCGGGCCTCAGATTGCTGCTGGGCTTGTTGCTGAGCTTCCAGACTCTGTTGGTGAGCTTGCTGCTGGGCTGCAAGGCTCTGTTGATGAGCTTGCTGCTGGGCTGCAAGGCTCCTTTGCAAACCTGCATTTGTCTGCTGTTGATTGGCATTTGCTAGAGCCAGCTGTTTCAGTATCTCCTCCATGCTGGCTTAAAAAAAACTGCCACTGGTTCTCCACCAACTGTGAGGGGGTTAGCTCGGCAGCGGGTGTGTGTGACCCCCGGGATGGGCTCCCCACACAAAACAGGCCCAGCAAACGGAGGTTGTGGTTTTCAAAATCAAAAAGGTGCGGTTTATTTTCTATTTACAGTGACAAAACACAGCAAAGCAAAAGAAACATAAACAAAATAAATCCTGGTCAAGTTGACCTCTGACTAAACATACAGGTTTCCTAACTAACAACTGGGATCAGCCTAGTGCTGTCCTAGTCCCTAAGTCCCTGGTTTTAAATGTCCAAGCAAATAGCCACACAGGCTTTTTCTCACCGCACAGGGGTTCACTCTCCCTAGACAGTCCACACAGGTCTGGTTCCAGGCATGAGCTAACATCTAATGAAGCTGGGAGTTCTTATAGAGGCCTAAATGAGCTGACAAGCTTCAGCTGGTCTCATCAACTCCCTGTCTGCACGACGCCCAGCCCTCTCCCTAGAGGTATGAGTCATCCCTGAGCCCACTAGCCTTATACAACTCTCCACCTAGTTGTATAAGTCGGCGTAAAGCCTGAATCTGGGCGAAATATATCTACCCCCCTGGATGCAACCAGGTGACTTTACCTTCCTGCTGTCACACATAATACACAAATAAAAAATAATTGATCCCTAACCTTAAAAAATATTAAATACATTATTATTGTATTTAATATTTTTTAAGGTTAGGGATTAATTATTTTTTATTTGTGTATTACTATATATTATTTTATTTATTTATTTATTTATTTATTTCTTTTTTATTTTTTTTGGAGTGTTTATTATTATTTTATTATTATTATTATTATCATCATTATAATAATAATGATAATTATTATCATTATTATAATAAATATTATATAATATAATAATAATAATGATGATGATAATAATAAAATAATAATTTAATAATAATAAAATAATAATGATGATAATAATAAAATAATAATAAACACTCGAACAAAAAAAAAACATAATAATTATACTTTATTTATTATACTGTATTTTGCCTCTCGGGGGATCAGGAAGGATTTTTTTCCCCTGCTGGAGCAAATTGGTTCGTGCTTTGCTGGTTTTTTTTGCCTTCCTCTGGATCTACTGTAGGTATAGAATTGTGTATATGGGATTGTATGGTTTTTTTTTTCTTTCCCTAAACTGAACTAGATGGACTTGTGTCTTTTTTCAACCTGACTAACTATATAGTTACATAGTTAGTCAGGCTGAAAAAAGACACAAGTCCACCTAGTTCAACCATAAAAAAATAAAAAATAAAAATAAAAAAAATAAAAAATATCGTACAATCCAATATACCCAATCCTATACCCACAGTTGATCCAGAGGATCAAAAAAAAAAAGATCCAAAGGAAGGCCAAAAACCCCAGCGAAAAACGATATTACTATATTATTATTTTTTTTAAGGGTTAGGGGTTAATTTTTATTTATTATTACCAAGTATTCCTTTATTGAATGTAGTTAATAGTTATTTATGATTGTGATTTATGATTTTTTATTTGTGTATTTATTTTACATTTATTTATTCATTTATTATTATTGTTATTCTTAGTAGTAGTATTAACACCCTAACAACAAAAAAAAAAATATTAACCCTAACCTAACCTTAACTCTAACATCTTACCCTAACGAAAAAAATAATAATAAAAAATGAATAATAATAATAATAAAAAATAAATAAAAGCTAATGGAAAAGCTAAAAAAGCTGAAATACCGAGCAACAAATGATAATAGTTTTCTCTACTGGCTAATAAAAAAATGTTAAACTCAAAAACGCTGCATACAAACGCGCAAGTCGTGCAAAAAAAACGCATCAAAAGCGTGCATAAAAACGCACAAAAAAAGCTGGAAAGAGGCTGAAAGACGCTCAGGTGTGAATGCAGCCCTATGGGGACGGGGCGTACTGTAGGTGTATAGTCAGCCCAACGCCGCACACAATTTTCCTGTTTATGTTTCGGAGAGAGTAGAGAAGGGTCGGCTTTTATAGGAGACAATAAAAAAGTATCACTTTCAAAACTTCTCTTTATTGTTTCCCATAAAAATGTTGCACTTTGAAGAGGATCCATTAAGAGATTTTATAGGTGAATTTAAGGCGGTATGAAAACCCAAAAAACAAACCAGGCCTGTTCTGACACTTTTCGTTTTACACGTAAAAAATCTGTATTTTTTTTGCTAGAAAACTACTTAAAATACCAAAACATTATGTATATATATATATACGTTTTGTAGCTGAGGCCCTAGAGAATAAAATGGCGGCTGTTGTAATATTTGCGTCTCAGTTTTTCAAAGGCATTTTTTGGGGAAAAAATACACTTTAACCACCTGCCTACCGGGCACTTTCAGTTTTAATTTTTCAGCGCTCTCACACTTTGAATGCTAATTGCAACACTGTACCCAAATTACAATTTTCACATAAATAGAGCTTTCTATTTGCGGCATTTGATCACCACTGGGGTTGTTTTGTTTTTTATTATTTTCTTTGTTTCTGTTATAAAACTTTGCATACAGGTAATTTTTCTGCTTTACTGATGTGCACTGATAAGGTGTAACTGATAGGCTGCACCAATGGGCACTGATGAGGCTGCACTGATGGGCACTGATTAGGCAGCACTGATGGGCACTGATTAGGCGGCACTGATGGGCACTGATTAGGCAGCACTGATGGGCACTGATAAGGTGTAACTGATAGGCTGCACCAATGGGCACTGATGAGGCTGCACTGATGGGCACTGATTAGGCAGCACTGATGGGCGCTGATTAGGCGGCACTGATGGGCACTGATTAGGCAGCACTGATGGGCACTGATAAGGTGTAACTGATAGGCTGCACCAATGGGCACTGATGAGGCTGCACTGATGGGCACTGATGAGGCTGCACTGATGGGCACTGATTAGGCAGCACTGATGGGCACTGATTAGGCGGCACTGATGGGCACTGATGAGGCTGCACTGATGGGCACTAATGAAGCTGCACTGATGGTCACTGATGAGGCTGCACTGATGGGCACTGATTAGGCAGCACTGATAGGCTGCACTAATGTGCACTGATGAGAGGCACTGATGAGGCTGCACTAATAGGCACTGATGAGGCTGCACTAATAGGCACTGATGAGGCTGCACTGATGGGCACTGATGAGTCTGCACTGATGGGCACTGATGAGGAGCACTGATAGGCACTGATGAGGCTGCACTGATAGGCTGCACTAATGTGCACTGATGAGAGGCACTGATGAGGCTGCACTAATAGGCACTGATGAGGCTGCACTGATGGGCACTGATGAGTCTGCACTGATGGGCACTGATGAGGAGCACTGATGAGGCTGCATTGATAGGTTGCACTAATGTGCACTGATGAGAGGCACTGATGAGGCTGCACTGATAGGCTGCACTAATGTGCACTGATGAGAGGCACTGATGAGGCTGCACTAATAGGCACTGATGAGGCTGCACTGATGAGTCTGCACTGATGGGCACTGATGAGGGGCACTGATGAGGCTGCACTGATAGGTTGCACTAATGTGCACTGATGAGAGGCACTGATGAGGCTACACTGATAGGCGGCACTGACGTTTCCAGCTCTCCTCTCTTCACACTGTGACAGCGCGTGAGGAAAGGAATGACAATAACCGGGAAGTTTGTTTACATTGTGATCAGCTGTGATTGGACACAGCTGATCAGTGATCACATGGTAAAGGGCTGCTGCGATTGGCCCTTTACCTTGATCTGTGATCAGCTGTGTCTAAAGGACACAGTGATCACAAAGCGTGCCGGATGCGTGCCCCAGGGGGGAAGGGGGGGCATGATTCTGGAAGGACGTCGATGGTCACCTGCCAAGAACTGGACGACCGCACTGTATCAGTCTTCTGGCTATAGCGCGGTCAGGAATTGGTTAATAGACCTATTAGAATTAAACCCAAAAACAAACATTTATTATATTGAAATGTACTAATTCTTAGATGTGATGGCTGCATTAGTGGACTGACCCTTTAATAAGATCCGGACAGGACTTTGCCTAATCCGGTAGTTTTGGCTGAAAGTCTTCAGGATGACACAACACAGGAATCACCTCTGTCCTGTCTGCAGCCCCCAGAAACCATAACCCCCCCCCCCCCCCCGGCATGATCAGGAGAACTTGTGATTAACTGGCGTGTGACAAGCTGGGCCCATCCCGGCGTGGGATCCTCCGTGTCTTCATAGGGAACCTTGTGTTTGAAGACAGAGGCCTGTGATTAGCAGTGACAGTTAGAAGCCGGGTGTTCTGCAGCTGCCACTATAGTGACGGGTATTTTTATCCTGACCTCCCATCACACCACACCGGCCAATGACAAGGGCAGCTTGTAGGGGTTTGCTGGATTCTTCAAATCGGCATGAACGTGTTTCTGATATCACAATATACACTACATGACCAAAAGTATTGGGACACCTGCCTTTACACGCACATGAACTTTAATGGCATCCCAGTCTTAGTCCGTAGGGTTCAATATTGAGTTGGCCCCGCCCTTTCCAGCTATAACAGCTTCAACTCTTCTGGGACGGCTGTCCACAAGGTTTAGGAGGGTGTCTATGGGAATGTTTGACAATTCATCCAGAAGAGCATTTGTGAGGTCAGGCGCTGATGTTGGACGAGAAGGCCTGGCTCGCAATATCCGCTCTAATTCATCCCAAAGGTGTTCTATCGGGTGAGGTCAGGACTCTGTGCAGGTCAGTCAATTTCCTCCACCCCAAACTCATCCATGTCTGTATGGGCCTTGCTTTTTGCACTGGTGCGCAGTCATGTTGGAACAGGAAGGGGTCTTCCCCAAACTGTTCCCACAAAGTTGGGAGCATGAAATTGTCTTGGTATGCTGACGCCTTAAGAGTTCCCTTCACTGGAACTAAGGGGCCAAGCCCAACCCCTGAAAAACAACCCCCCACCATAATCCCTCCTCCACGAAATGACTTGGACCAGTGCACAAAGCAAGGTCTATAAAGACATGGATGAGCGAGTTTGGGGTGGAGGAACTTGACTGGCCTGCACAGAGTCCTGAATTAGAGCGGAAACTGCGAGCCAGGTCTTCTCATTCAATCAGTGCGTCATCATCAGTGTTACCTATCAGTGCTGCCTATCAGTGCCACCCATCAGTGCCCTTCAGTTCTGCCTATCAGTGCCTTTCAGTGCAGCCTCATCAGCGCACATCAAAAATCAATCAGTGATTAAATACCACTAAAAGGAAGCTCTATTTGTGTGAAACAAATGATAAAAATCTCATATGGGTCCAGTGTTGCACGACCGCGCAATTGTCATTTAAAGTGTGACAGCGCTGAAAGCTGAAAATTGGCCTGGGCAGGAAGGGGGTATAAGTGCCCAATAAGCAAGTGGTTAAAATCCAGTAATACACTGTATACACTTACCCCACTCTGCACATGCTCAGTTGCTCTCCATTTTTAGGCACTGCCGACTTCGCTGACAGCCATAAAGTAGAATTAAACCCTCCTATCCTTTGCAGCCAAGGAAGATGCTTCTGTTTGATCTGCAACTGCCATTGTGCCACACATTTGATTAGTTATGACACCAGCCATTTAATAGTTTGACAGTTTTGTTGAGGACACAAGCACATGTGACAGTTAGCAATCCCGGCATTCCAAGCCATTTTTTGAAACCGTTAAATTGATGGTTTTAGTCCCGCTTTATGATTTACTGCTGCTCGGGGCTCTGGGCTTGAGCAAAATGGCCGCCTCCAGCAAGAAGAAACAGGAGCAATCCTGGAGGCAATTTACAGCACACACTAATGTTGGTAGTAGGGTGACCACATTTCCAAACTACCATTCAGGGACACCCCCCCCCCGACACCCCCCTTCCCAAAAATCAGCTTGTGCTGTAACGAATCACAGCACAGTGTTTGGACTCAAGAGGCGGGATTTATGATTTCTCCAATCACAAGCAGGGGGCGGGGATTGTGCTCCTCCAGGCATTCCCGACCAGGACAAGTACTGTCAGTGAGTAAAGCAGTGATGTGGCGGCCTTTTTCGGGGGCATCAGATTGGCCCGGGGGGGGGGGGGGGGGTGGCTGTGTCAGTTTCATTCCGGGACACTGTATTGTCCTTGAATGAAGGTGCCCGGGACAGACCCACAAAATCCGGGACACGTGGTCACCCTAGTTGGTAGCATAATTATTAATATGGAACGTATGTTCCTTTGCTAAAGAACATTATTTTTTATCAAGTTGTTATGGGTAAGGTCCTAGACTCGGTTGCGTTTTTTTCATGCTTTTTTTTTTTTGCAAAAACGCAGGACATTATTTTTAACATGGATTCCTATGGAACACGTTCACATCAATGCATTTTTTTGTGCCTCTGCATTTTTGGAAAGGGTCGGGGACTTTTTTTTATGCAAAACGCTGCTTTTTTTTTTGCTTTTTTGGTTCAATAGACTTCAATGGAGAAGCTGCTGAAAAGCATGCAGTGCCTTTTTTTTTACCACGATTTTGCCGTGATTTGGGCTTTTTGATCTGCCCAACAGCAAATTTGGCCAAAAAAACCCATAAAACATGCAAATCCGTGGAAAAATCGCGGTAAAATCTCAGTAAAAAAGAACGCAAAAAGCACTGCAGAAGCGCTCAAAAGCAAACTACATAGGTGTGAGGGAGCCTAATGCCGCGTACACACGGGAGGAATTTCCGACAAGAAAAGTTCGATGTGAGCTTTTCGTCTGAAATTCTGACTGTGTGTAGGCTCTAGAGATGAGCTTCGAGTTCGAGTCAAGTCCATGTTCGATTCGAACATCGGCTGTTCGACCGTTCGTTGAATTTCGAACATTATGGGCCGTTCGCGCCAAATTCGAGTGCATTGCTGGCTGATGATTGGCCAAGCATGCACTATGACCCGCATGCTTGGCCAATCACAGCGCCGTAGGTACAGAGAGCCGTAATTGGCCAAAGCCAGGGTGGCTTTGGGCAATCTTGGCTCAGAGGAGTAGGTAAACGCCCCACACTATATAAGGCCGCCGGGTTGGCGTCCTTGTGTAGTGTGTTGGCGTTGGTTAAAGGAAAGAGACAGAGAGAGAGAGAGAGACAGTGTCATTTATATTTAGTTAGATAGAGCAGGCAGGCGAGTCAGTTAGCTGCAGTTACAGTGTGTAGAGGCTATATATGCATCCTAGGTGTTGTATATATATTTATACACTGTATTCAGTTTAGCTAGATCCGTTCCTGGTTTTCTCTATACTGTGACAGGCAGGCAGGCGATTGTGCTAGCTGCAGTGTTTCACTTAGTGTACTGTGTGCTTTGCATAGCGTTCACCTAAAGCTCACCTGAATACAGTTAGTGGTGTTTTGATACAAATACAGGCAGGGAGCTGCAGTATTTTGATTTAGTGTCCTTTGCACAGTGTGCACCTAAAGCTTACCTGAATACAATTGCTGGTGTTCTCATACTAATACCACAGGCAGAGAGTTCAAAATTACAAACAGATTCTATGTAACAACAAACCTACAGTCCCTGTCTTGTTTTCACTGCCTGTATATTGCTGTTCAGAGTATATAGGGCCTGGAGGCCCCACGCCTTTCCTTTTTTTAATTTGTGTGCGGGATTCCCCTTAATATTCATACAAGACCCAAAGGGGCTGGTAATGGGCTGGGGTGGGGGGGGGGGGTTGATGGGGTAGCTATGCCGTTTTTCTCACTGATTTTCATCCATATTACCGGGACCAGACATTACATTAAAGCCGCAAGTGGTTTTAAATGGCTTTTTTTCCTTTACAAATGTCATTTTGTGCAGGGACAGTTCTAAACACGGGAAACACGTGGCACTTCACAGGCATACTTTAGACACCCCCCAGGTACGATATTTAAAGGAATATTTCACTTTTTAGGACAATCACTTACATATTAGCCTTCATAATTAGCACTTTTGATTTTGAACGTTCGAGTCCATTGTATTTAATAGGGTTCTAAAGTTCGCATGAACTTTCGGTCTGTTCGCAGGTTCTGGTGCGAACCGAACCCGGGGGGGGGGGGGGGGTGTTCAGCTCATCCCTAGTAGGCTCCATCTGACTTTTGCTGTCGGAATTTCCGCCAACAAAAGATTGAGAGCAGGTTCTCTATTTTTCCCGACGGTAAAAGTTCCTATCGGAAATTCCGATCGTCTGTAGCAATTCCGACGCGCAAAACTCCTACGCATGCTCGGAAACAATTTCGACGCATGCTCGGAAGCATTGAACTTAATTTCCTCGGCTCGTCGTAGTGTTTGTACGTCACCGCGTTCTTGACGGTCGAAAGTTCCGAGAACTTTTGTGTGACCGTGTGTATGCAAGCCAAGCTTGAGCGGAATTCTGTCGGAAAAACCATCCAAGGTTTTTCCAACGGAAATTCCGATCGTGTGTACGCGGCATTAGGCTCCATTCCACCCGCAATTTCAAATTGCTGCAAAACTTGGGACGCGTTTGCGATGCCATTACTAATCTAATGGCACCCCAATAACACCGCGATTTTGCCGCCATTGTCACTCAAAATAAGCCCATGTTCCTTTTTGATTGGGGTGCCATTAGAAGTAATGGCATCGCATACGCGGCCTTGCGTTTTGAAGCGATTTGAAATCAGGTGCGAATGGAGCCCTAAACTTCAACTTCAGTTTCACCCTCCCAGTCGAGTCCAATGCATCGTTCCCCAAAAATGGTGACATTTCGGCAAAGCCGGATTTCGCTCGGGTCGATTGCAGGACCTTTCTATCCAGTCGCTATTGTATTACCAGTTTACTTTATTGAGTACCAGCTTACCGACACGCATGCCCAGGTAATAGAAGAAGAACCAGCCCTGATTATATTACATTGTCCTACTTCTAGTAGATGCCAGCCTTGGATCTGGACAAAGGCGAGCGCCCAAATTTCCCGCAGACCCGTTCCTGGGGTATTATTGAGGTCTGGTAAGTGATTTGAGGGGGTAATGGTGTTTCCAGCTGGCAGCACACCAGCCGTAGTACAAACCTGGAACAATAAGAGCAGGTGTGAGGTCATCGCAGGTCCGGTGATGGGCATAAACCTAACATTAACCTCTGAACCCTAAAAAAAAAATCTGGATGTGTCACAGGCTGGAGTAAGAAGAAAAAGAACAGCTGGCCCACAAATGACGGTCATATTAGGCAAAAGGCTCCGGTGCCGAACCTTTTACACCTCCCCATTTAGGTAGGGCTCGTTCAGACAGGCAGCCAGGGGCTGGTAAACGGTGAATGAGCCAAGGCTTTACCATCCCGACCCCCCACCTAAATACACTATATTGTCAAAAGTATTGGGACACCTGCCTTTACACGCACATGAACTTTAATGGCATCCCAGTCTTAGTCTGTAGGATTCAATATTGAGTTGGCCCCGCCCTTTGCAGCTATAACAGCTTCAACTCTTCTGGGAAGGCCGTCCACAAGGTTTAGGAGGGTGTCTATGGGAATGTTTGACCAATCTTCCAGAAGCGCATTTGTGAGGTCAGGCACTGATGTTGGATGAGAAGGCCTGGCTCACAGTCTCCCCTCTAATTCATCCCAAAGGTGTTCTATCAGGTCCTGTTCCAACATGACTGTGCACCAGTGCACAAAGCAAGGTCCATAAAGACATGGATGAGCGAGTTTAGTGTTCTATCGGGTTGAGGTCAGGACTCTGTGCAGGCCAGTCAAGTTCCTCCACCCCAAACTCTCTCAGCCATGTCTTTATAGACCTTGCTTTGTGCACTGGTCCACATCATGTGGTGGAGGGGGGATTATGGTGTGGGGGGTTGTTTTTCAGGGGGTGGGCTTGGCCCCTTAGTTCCAGTTAAGGGAACTCTTAAAGAGGAAGTAAACCCTGATGGGTTAGCTTTAGCTCGCTGCTGCAGCCTGCACATGAAAAGAATAATGGGCTAGTATGCATCGCATACTAGCCCATTATGTGCCACTTACCTGCAAAAGAATCCAGCGATGTCCCCAGAGTAGGCAGCGTTCATCTTCTGTCTTCTCTTCCTTCCGGGACACGGACTCCGGCGCTGTGATTCGCCAGTGCCGCGTGACGTCACTCCCGCGCATGCGCACGGGAGACACAATTCACGGCACAGGCTGGGGAAGAAGTGGCACTTCGTTTTGTTTCTTCCCCGCGCATGCGCAGTGAAGAATTTCGGCGGACTACAAGTGAAATTGCCTCCTTCCCTGTTGATGCCTTGTATAGGAGAAACGCAGCGTCGGGCGGAGCAATCATCTCTGACGTCACCACGCTCCAGCTCAGTGGTCTGAGCCGCGGCTGGTTGTCTTATTTACACCGCGTTTTTTAAAATACTTTTGTTCAGAGACTCTGGATGTTAGCTCCTGTTATTTTAATAAAGGGACCTTTTGTTGATATACTGCACCATGAGTCTCCCCCTATCTCTTTTTTGATATCCATACTGAATCATTGGGGAATCGATCCTGACTATAAGGAAACTGTGTCCCTGAACGATCCAAGGGAGAGGGCGGACCTGCTGCAGGACGGATGTTTTTGATGTGCTGAGCCTGTATGATCTCCGTAATAGAGATCCACCGGAGTCGGTAAGCCCCCACTCTTTCCATTTTTATGTCATCTGGCTGGAAAACTGTCGGAGGAAGATTCCAATCCTTCCCTGCTACAATTTCCTTTTTCATGCAGTTTTGAATGCAGCGAGTCATCTCACAACCTATTTACAGTCACTTCACAGTTTTTACTTGTAGAGGAAGACTTCAACCCTTCCCTGCCACAATTTCTTTTTTATGAAATTTTGAATGCAGCGAGTCACCTCACAACCTATTTACAGTCACTTCAAAAAAATGTTTTTCTTTTTGTGTTTATTGGGACACTAATTGATAATTTTTCTTGGGACTTTTTTTGTATTAATTGTATTCCAGTTTGCACTTTGATTTGTTGCACATAATTGTTGGTAGCGCATTTTTTTTATTATTTGTGAATATTTTTGTATAGCTGTATATTCCAGCTATTTTTTTAGATGCAGCACCCATCACTTATATTTCATTAGTCTTTTATAAGGATCATATTCCTTTGAAATAACTTTTTTGGCACCAGAGTTTTCTTTTGAACCTTTGTTTTTTGCAGCACAGGGGATGCGCA
Organism: Rana muscosa; assembly: GCA_029206835.1. Taxonomy (NCBI): domain Eukaryota; kingdom Metazoa; phylum Chordata; class Amphibia; order Anura; family Ranidae; genus Rana; species Rana muscosa. Next base: position 310,012,719 of record CM055119.1, on the reverse strand, counting down.
AATTTTTCCACGCTTTACAAGTGAAATGTCTCCTAAACAGCGCACGTTTAGGAGATCTTTCCACTACCTATAGGTAAGCCTTATTCTAGACTTACCTATAGGTAGAAGTAGTCCAACAGGGTTTACAACCACTTTAAGGCATCAGCCAGGGTCGAGACAAGGGGTGGGCAGGAGGGGAGGCTGCCCTGGGCACTGTGGTATCATGTGAGGTGGGGGGGCACCACAAAGTGATTGGGGGAGGTGATTTTTTTGGGGGGCAGCAGGGGGTAAGTATTGTTCTAGGAGGGGAAATTAGGGGCGGGCGGTGCTAAGAGTGGTGATTGAGAGGGATTTGTGTAGGGAGGGGGGATATGGGGGAAGAAGACTTGTGCTAGTAGGTGGGATTTAGGGGGAACTTGTGCTGGGAGGGGGAGAAGATGTGCACTAGGAGGGAAAATTTTAGGGGTAGAGGATTTGTGCCAGGAAGGGTGAATTGTTTTGGGGGGGGGGTTTCAGCAGGGGGCAGATTTGTACTGGGAGGAGGAGAAATTCATGTTTAAGGGGTAAGCATGCAGATTAGTTCTCAGTGTTACACATAATGCTCATACAACTTGGGGGGGGGGGCACAGTTTGGCATGTTCGCCCTGGGCTCTGCATGACCTTGTCCCGGGCCGGCACTGGCATCCGCCTACCAAGACATTTTGGACAATTTCACGCCAACTTTGTGGGAAGAGTTTGGGGACGGCCCCTTCCTGTTCCAACATGACTGCACACCAGGGCACAAAGCAAGGTCCATAAAGACATGGATGAGTTTGGGGTGGAGGAACTTGACTGGCCTGCACAGAGTCCTGACCTCAACCCGATAGAACACCTTTGGGATGAACTTGAGCGGAGACTGTGAGCCAGGCCTTCTCTTCCAACATCAGTTCCTGACCTCACACATGGGCTTCTGGAAGAATGGTCAAACATTCCCATAGACACCCTCCTAAACCTTGTGGACAGCCTTCCCAGAAGAGGTGAAGCTGTTAGTATATTATAGCCTCATGCCGCGTACACACGATCATTTTTCTCGTTGAGAAAAATTTCATTTTTTCTCTTTGACGAGAAAAACGACCGTCTGGGGGATTTTCATAATTTTTCCCGACGAGAAAAACGGCAAGAATCATGACGAGAAAAATTAGAACATGCTCTGATTTTTCTCATTGTGATTCACAGCATTTTTTTCCGCGGCAGTTTTCCCCATAGGAAAACACTGCCAGGGAGCCCACACACGGTCGTTTTTCTCGACCAAGAGAAAAAATGTCAGGAAAAACGGCCGTGTGTGGGGGGAACAAGCCGTTCCTCGTTTTTTCCCGTCGATTTTCTCGACGGTGTTTTCACAGTCGAGAAAATCGATCGTGTGTACGCGGCATTACCCTTAGGTAAAAATGACCAAGCGGGGTACACAAGCGCTTTAATAGAAACGTTAGACCCCCTTTTGCATGACTGTTGGTACAGCCCTCATATTCATTCTTTCATACGGTCTGTGTTGGTAGTTGGTACTCAGGGTAACTTTCTCCCTGGTGTAAAACTTTGTACATCTGTTTTGCAGAAACTTGAAATGCGTCTTTATAAAAGTTCCTCTAGGAGGTTCTCGCGATGACGGCGATAATTACAATGTGCCAGTTTTGGGAAGCGATGTTTCCCATGGAGTTTTCTTGTACCTGCAGAGTCCATGGGCAGAGATCTGAGTGCTATCCATGGAGGGCAGGCTGTGTATGTAGATGAGGGGGGGATGGGGGGGGGGGCACAGTAAGCTGACTCTGTGATTCATGTCAGTGCTGAAGTTTTCTTCCTGCAGAAGTTTCCTCTCTGCCTGTTCAGACTTTTCCTTTAATCCCAGGAACTGGAGTTTAGCTTGGTTTGTAGTGTCAGGAGCCTCCATGGCGGAGGTCTGAGGACTGCGGACAACTGTCACCGGGGGTCCCATCCACTTATGTACTGACCCTCTGCTGGGGGCTTATTCACAATGGCATGTAAGTGTCAAATATATACCTTTTTTCTTTTTTTTTTTCTTTTTTTGCTGTTAGTCATTCTGTCACTTTGTGCTGGCTGCTGATTATTATTATTATTATTATTATTATTATAGTAGAGCATTATTTATTATTATTAATATTTGTTTTTTATAATTATTATTATTAATAATAATTATTATTATTACTATTATTATTATTTTTCTGTATTTATATATTTTTATATTGTTTTATAGAGCATGGAAGTCTATTGGTATATAATTATTCACAATACCATGTGAATATAAAATATATACTCATATTATGCTGTTGGTCCTACTGAAACTTAACATTGGCAGCTGATTATTTATTATTATTAATATTTGTTTTTTTTATTATTCTTATTATTAATATGTGTTTATTATTATTATTATTTTTCTGTATTTATATATTTTTATATTGGTTTGTAGAGCATGCAAGTCTATTGGTATATAATTATTCACAATATCGTGTGAGTATAAAATATATACTCATATTATGCTGTCAGTCCAACTGTCACTTAATGCTGGCATCTAATTATTTATTATTATTATTATTATTATTGCTGTTATTATTATGTATTTATATATTTTTATATTGGATTATAGAGCATGGAAGTCTATTGGTATATAGTTATTCACAATACCATGTGAATATAAAATATATACTCATATTATGCTGTTGGTTCTACTGTCACTTAACATTGGCAGCTTATTATTTATTATTATTATTATTATTAATATTTGTTTTTTATTATTATTATTATGATTAATAATATGTGTTTATTATTATTATTACTATTATTATTATTATTATTATCACTAATATTATTTTTCTGTATTTATATATTTTTATATTGGTTTGTAGAGCATGGAAGTCTATTGGTATATAATTATTCACAATATCATGTGAGTATAAAATATATACTCACTTTATGCTGCCAGTCCAACTGTCACTTAGTGCTGGCAGCTGATTATTTATTATTAGTAGTAGTACTATTATTATTATTATTATTATTGTTGTTGTTGGCAGCTGATAATTTATTGTTATTATTTTTTTATGTATTGAGATTTTTTTTAGATTAGTTTGTAGAGACGGAAGTCTATTGCTATATACATTTTACAATGTCATATGAGTATAAAATATATACTCACTTTATGCTGTTAGTCCTACTGTCACTTAGTGCTGGCAGTTTATTTTGTTATGATGATGATGGTTATTATTATTTTTTATCACTATTATTATTATGTATTTATATATTTTATATTAGTAGAACGTGGAAGTCTATTGATATATATATTTTACAATATCATATGAGTATATAATATATACTCACTTTATGCTATTAGTCCTACTGTCACTTAGTGCTTGCAGCTGATTATTTTTTATTATTTATTTATATATTTTTATATCAGTAGAACATGGAAGTCTATTGATATATATTGATTTATACTGTAAGTCCTACTGTTACCTAGTGCTGGCAGCTGTTTATTTTTTTTATTATTGTGTGTGTGTATATATATATATATATATATATATATATATATATATATATACACAGTATCTCACAAAAGTAAGTACACCCCTCACATTTTTTGTAAATATTTTATTCTATCTTTTCAGGTGACAACACTGAAGAAATGACACTTTGCTACAATGTAAAGTAGTGAGTGTACAGCTTGTATAACAGTGTAAATTTTATGTCCCCTCAAAATACCTCAACACACAGCCAGTAATGTCTAAACTGCTGGCAACAAAAGTGAGGACACCCTTAATGCCGCGTACACACGATCGGAAATTCCGACAAAAAAAGTCCGATGTGAGCTTTTGGTAGGAAATTCCGACCGTGTGTATGCTCCATCGGACTTTTGCTGTCGGAATTTCCGCCAACAAAAGATTGAGCGCAGGTTCTCTATTTTTCCAACGGAAAAAGTTCCTATCGGAAATTCCAGTCGTCTGTACGCAATTCAGACGCACAAAAAAACACGCATGCTCAGAATCAAGCAGAAGAGCCAAACTGCCTATTGAACTTCATTGATCTCGGCTCGTCGTACGTCTTGTACGTCACCGCGTTCTTGACCTTCGGAATTTCCGACAAGATTTGTGTGACCGTGTGTATGCAACACAAGTTTGACCCGAAATTCCGTCGGAAAAAAATCCACGGTTTTCTTGTCGGAATTTCCGATCGTGTGTACGCGGCATTAGTGAAAATGTCCAAATTGGACCCAAAGTGTGAATATTTTGTGTGGCCACCATTATTTTCCAGCACTGCCTTAACCCTCTTGGAGTTCCCCAGAGCTTCACAGGTTGGCACTGGAGTCCTCTTCCCCTCCTCCATGATGACATCACGGAGCTGGTGGATGTTAGAGACCTTGCGCTCCTCCACCTTCCATTTGAGGAGCCCCACAGATGATCAATAGGGTTTAGGTCTGGAGACATGCTTGGCCAGTCCATCACCTTTACCCTCAGCTTCTTTAGCAAGGCAGTGGTGGTCTTGGAGGTGTGTTTGGGGTCGTTATCATGTTAAAATACTGCCCTGCGGTCCAGTCTCTGAAGGGAGGGGATCATGCTCTGCTTTAGTATGTCACAGTACATGTTGGCATTCATGGTTCCCTCAATGATCTGTAGCCCCCCCAGTGCCGGCAGCACTCATGCAGCCCCAGACCATGACACTCCCACCACCATGCCTGACTGTAGACAAGACACACTTGTCTTTGTCCTCCTCACCTGGTTGCCGCCACACACCCCTGACACCATCTGAACCAAATACGTTTATCTTGGTCTCATCAGACCACAGGACATGGTTCCAGTAATCCATGTCCTTAGTCTGCTTGTCTTCAGCAATCTGTTTGGGGGATTTCTTGTGCATCATCTTTAGAAGAGGCTTCCTTCTGGGACGACAGCCATGCAGACCAATTTGACGCAGTGTGCGGTGTATGGTCTGAGCACTGACAGGCTGACCCCTACCCCACCCCTTCAACCTCTGCAGCAATGCTGGCAGCACTCATACGTCTATTTCCCAAAGACAACCTCTGGATATGACGCTGAGCACGTGACCTCAACTTCTTTGGTGGACCATGGCGAGGCCTGTTCTGATTGGACCCTGTCCTGTTATACCGCTGTATGGTCTTGGCCACCGTGCTGCAGCTCAGTTTCAGGGTCTTGGCAATCTTCTTATAGCCTAGGCCATCTTTATGTAGAGCAAAAATTCTTTTTTTCAGATTCTCAGAGAGTTCTTTGCCATGAGGTGCCATGTTGTACTTCCAGTGACCAGTATGAGAGAGTGAGAGTGATAACACCAAATTTAACACACCTGCTCCCCATTCACACCTGAGACCTTGTAACACTAACGAGTCACATGACACTGGGGAGGGAAAATGGCAAATTGGGCCCAATTTGGACATTTTCACTCAGGGGTGTACTCACTTTTGTTGCCAGCAGTTTAGACATTAATGGCTGTGTGTTGAGTTATTTTGAGGGGAGAGCAAATTTACACTGTTATACAAGCTGTACACTCACTACTTTACATTGTAGCAAAGTGTCATTTCTTCAGTGTTGTCACATGAAAAGATAGAATAAAATATTTACAAAAATGTGAGGGGTGTACTTACTTTTGTGAGATACTGTATATATTAACAAAACATACCAAAAAAGGTTCATTCAAGAACAAATCCATATTGAATCTCAACTACTCGCTGTTCAGTTAATTAATACAACGTCATATTTGGACTTCAAAGGATGACTCAATGTGATAAATGGCGTATTTCCACTCGTTAACGCTGATTCATGCAGTTGGATGAGGATAACTCAGCACGTTTTCCAATTCCCAACATCTGCTTCATCAGGAGACACAAGGAGGTATATGTATCATAAGAGCCTTTGTGTTCTCAGTCATGCCATGAACCAAGGACAAAAACTCCTGAAAAAGAGACATATAAAGACTCCCAGAGCACCAAAACTCATATGGGATTCCAATAGATCCCATAGCCCATGTAATAAAGTTTAGTATTTCGAGAGTCAAAACCAACTTGGATATTCACATTCCATTACAGGGTGGATAAGGCAGGATCTCAATTGAACATCCAAATTAGGAGCAATCAACTGTTGCTGAACCACACTGCTAGCAAAAAGATTATTCACCGCCACACTGAGCGGAGAGTCAGCCTATGGATGACACCATTATGTCTGCTTGGTGTTTTGGCTCCTCTGGACAGACAACCAGCAAAATCCTGCATTAATAAGAGAAGATCTGGCTAAAAGTGCATTGCAAACAAAATGTGATGCAACTCCCCCATAGGAATACCCATAAATTGGGCTTCTGCCTGGGGTGGAGCTACAGCCAGCAGATACATAGAAAATTCCCTTTACTATAAAAGATGGCCATGGATCAAAACAGGACCAAGTGCTCCATGCATTAGGTTCCTTGGGAAGTCCATAAGTATTTAAATATTGTAGTGATGCTCCTTCTTTAGGCTCAGTTCACACCTACAAAGGCCGCGGATCGGACAGGAACGCTGTGCGTCCCTGTTGTTCGTTTCAGGGACGAATCAGGTCCGAATCTCTGCCTGAATTCGGCCCTGAAACTGAGCCAAAGACGTACAAGCCGCTCCGCAGCCGCCCCAGGGATATGTGAACCGGCTCCATAGAGACCCAGTCACAATTTCCTGCTATGCAAATTGGATGCGGGGAAACCTGCATCCAATTCGCATAGGTGTGAACCAAGCCTTAAAGCCGTTATAAACTGCGAATGTTGTTTTAAAAAACAAAACAAAAAAAACACCTGCAAGGCGATGGCATAATGTGCTAGTATGCATGGCATACTAGCACATTATGAAATACTCACCTTGGAACAAAGCCTTTCAGCGCTGTACTGTCACCGCTGAGAAGGCTGACGTGTTCCCCCCGGCCTTTCTTCCAGGTTCGCGCGCTATGTGATTGGCCGGAGCTGCGATGACGTCACTCCCGTGCATGCGCACGAAGCACTGAAGTTCTGGCAAAGTATGTCGGACCTTCAGAGCGCATGCGCCAGCGATGTTACTGGCTGCACCCAGGGTGAACATCTCCTAACCGGTGCACATTTAGGAGATATTCATTTTACCTACATGTAAGCCTTATTATAGGCCTTATTATAGGCTTACCTGTAGATAAAAATCTCAAAGCGGGGTTTATTACCGCTTTAAGGGTCTGTTCACACCAGCTGCTGCATTACAACACAGGGGCTGGTGTGCGTTACAAGTGAGGAAGTGCTGATGCGCGTATCCCAGTGCACTGTTCACTTTTTTAATTTGAAAACAAACTTTATTGAAATATCATATAGTGAGCTTTCACAAGGATCATTTGTCCAATATTCTCATCATGTGTACCCGCTACCACTTCCAGTCAGATTGCCACATCACTCTCAACTGAAGTTTGGCCCCCCTTCTCCCCCCCCCCTGCCTTCTGGGTAGGGTTGCCACCTGTCCAGGATTCACCTGGACAGTTCGGATTTTGAATCATGTGTCCGGGTTTTAGTCTGACACATTATTCAGACTGGGCTGTGGGCTAGTCACACACAAATCTGTAGCTGTCAGGGAGCAGGTTTGCACACCTCCCAACTTTTTGGAGATGGGAATGAGGGACACCTATTAGCAAAAGTATGCAGGCATAGGACACTCCCCATGCCATGCCCCTGCCACGCCCCCTTAAAGGAGAATTACACAGAAAAATTATTGGTTAAATCCACACATGTCTTTTTTTTTTACCACTACTATTCCTTTATTTTGGCTTTTCAAATTTACAAATGCAGCAATTTAGAAATTGGATGGAAGGTTTAGCCCTGGGAAACCCTTTTTGAAAGATAAAAAGTGCATTTTATATACAACTATGTAGATCGGACCAAAAAAAAAAAAAAAGGACAGAGGGACTTTGTTCCAAGTCAGGGACAGTCCCTCGAAATCAGGGACAGTTGGGAGCTATGGGTTTGGCATCTCTAGGGGGCGGGACAACAATGTCAGCCAGAGTAGTTTGGCCACACCCACTGTTTGCCGTAGCGCACATAGTTACTACTCACCTTAGGGCACCTGAATGTGTCCTGGGTCTTTTATAATCCTGTAGTGGATTGTAGAGAAAACAAATGTGCCCTGTGCCGCTAAAGTGTTCGGGTTTGGCTTGAAGAAAAGGTGGCAACCCTACTTCGGGGACACAATTTTTTTTATTTTTTTTGCTGTCACAATGTAGAGTATAAGATTTCCTATCATTTGTGCCAGGTCTTGCCACAAAGAGTTAATCCAGCTCTGAGAAATCCTCTTTTATTGTTCAGTGAGATAAAACGAACAAACAGAGAAAAACCTTTGTCCGTTCCGCCCCCTTGCTTTGAGTGACAGGTTATTTACATATCTCGTGCACTAGCTTTAGACAGGCATTATTTTTTAATTCCCACCCCCACTCCTTTTCTGAAGTCATGTGGTTACTTTTCTGGATTTTGACTGGATGTTGGTGATCATAGCAGAAGGAATACACATGAGAAAATGCATGTTGACAAGGGGAGTGTAGAGGTGGGCGGGAGTCTACTGACATCACGACTCCACCCACCGAGCTCCAGACAACAGACCCACCCACAGAATCTGCAGTTTTTCAGTTCTTATAACAGACAGAGGGGAGACATTTGACAGATAAGGATACATGCAGGAGGCATCTATATCCTTATAGATCAGCACTATGGCAGTAGTTTAGATAGGATGAGAGTGGCTTTACATCCACTTTAATGCAGAACTTCACCAAAAAGGGGAAGTTCTGCTTGTGTGCATCCTCCTCAAACAATCTTGTTTGCATCCTGCGCCATAACGATCTGAGACGGACATTCAGCCGACCCTTCTGCCTCCCACAGCCTTCTGGAACACATCACAGGTCCCAGAAGACTGCAGGACCATTCAGGAAGCGTAACGTGGCTCGCGCATGCGCAGTAGGAAACCGACTGTGAAGCCGCAAGGCGTGACGGCTTGTTTCCCTTACTTGAGATGCTGGCGCCTGCGCTCAAAGCCGATTGAAGAATCGGTTTGGGTGAGGACATCGCTGGATCCCTGGACAGGTAAGTGTCCTTATATTAAAAGTCAGCAGCTACAGTATTTAGGGGGAGACTGGAGCTCCTCTTTAAATCTATAAAAGAGAGCTGTGCAGCATGTCCAAGCAGCCCCCCCCCCCCCAGTAATTATACAAATGGCCTTGTCAAATGTGAACTTAGCGTTACATTGTAACTTGAATCCAGATATAGAAAGACTCAAAGGAAACTTTGTTACTTTGTATAAGTTGTGGATTGCTGTACTATCCCAATGACTTTTTTCACAGGTTCCCTGTAAAGTGCTGTGCACACTGCTGGCGCCATATAATTCCTGTATAATAATAACAAATAAAACAAATACACTGTTGCAGTTTGCAGCCTTCATCTCTCTGGTGTCAGCTGATACCGGCGCTGTCAGCTCTGTGGGTTCACCTTTCAGAATCCCCCGCCTGTCACTTGTTCGGAAGCCTGCGAGCGTTTGATGATCTGAGCAGCTGTTTTGGGATGGGGGAGGGGTACGCCGTCCATGAATATTGTCATTGTGAATATGGCCGGGGACGGCGGAGATCACAGTGTGCACCTGGGGACCCCTCACCACACCAACCTACAGCTCAGACTTACTCCGGGGGGGGGGTGTACAATGAGGCTTTGTTCCTACAGGTCCACAGGTCCTCTCCCCCTGTTCCTTCTCATCATTAGGGGCAGAGAAATAAAAGCTCAAACTCGTGTAAAAGCGTCTTTTTATTTGAGCGGCAGTGTGCATGAGCCCCAATTCTGCTCCTCCAGGACCTCCAGCAGGTCATATTTTCCAGATGGCTAAGATGCGCTGATTGACCATCATGTAAAAGAAACAATTCTTTAACACCTGATTGCGTCAAGAAATCTGGAAAACATGATCTGCTATTGGTCCCCCCAGGACAGGTTTTTGAAAATGTGAAGTTAAAGCGTCATCTTGTCCCTTATGACTCCTGAGGAGTTTATTTAATGACTTGAGCTCTTTGGACGTGTCTGGTACGCCCGGATGCTCAAGTGGTTGTTGACTCACGCTCTTTGGACGTGTCTGGTACGCCCAGATGCTCAAGTAGTTAAAACACGCTAAAAGCTGCAGCAGCTGTGAACTTGTTTTTTTAGGCTTTAGTGCTTTTAATTAAAAGCACAGTTATTGGAATGGTCCCTAAATGTAAAATAGTCCTAGTGAAGGGTTACATTTAGGGGTTATTTATTATGTTAACATCTAATCTATCACCTCTAAGAAAGTTTAGTGAATTGTAAACATGAGCCCATTTGAAGTCAATATATTGAGTAACTATGAGATCAGGTCCTCCTTAATTCTGTCTATTTGGTGTCTGGGAGGACAGGTCTACTTTAAAGTGGTTCTTAAGCAAATTGCTTGATTCCCCATCAATCCCCTATCAGCATAGTCAGTGCGTCTTGTCTTCTGCCAGTGGGGATCCTTCTCAGCTGGCAGAAAACAATGATTACTGTTAGCAACTATAACTGTTTCTGGGGGGACAGGTCCTCTTTATATTCAGTTTCTGGGGGGGGACAGGTCCACTTTATATTCAGATTCTGGAGGGGCTTGTCCTCTTTGGGTCTATATATTTAGTTTCTGGGGGGACGAGTCCTCTTTATATTCAGTTTCTAAGCGGGACAGGTCCTCTTTATATTCAGTTTCTGGGGGACATGTCCTTTTTTTATACCAGTTTCTGGGGGGACGGGTCCTCTTTATATTCAGTTTTTGGGGGGACAGGTCCTCTTTATATTCAGTTTCTGGGGGGACAGGTCCTCTTTATATTCAGTTTCTGTGGGACATGTCCTTTTTATATACCAGTTTCTGGAGGGACAGGTCCTCTTTATGTTCAGTTTCTGGGGGGGACAGGTCCTCTTTATATTTCGTTTCTGGGGGTACAGGTCCTCTTTATATACCAGTTTCTGGGGGGACAGGTCCTCTTTATATTCAGTTAATGGGGGACAGGTCCTCTTTATATTCAGTTTCTGGGGGAACGGGTCCTCTTTATATTCAGTTTCTGGGGAGACAGGTCCTCTTTATATTCAATTTCTGGGGGGACGAGTCCTTTTTATATACCAGTTTCTGGGGGGACAGGTCCTCTTTATATTCAGTTTCTGGGGGGACAGGTCCTCTTTATATTCAGTTTCTGGGGGGACAGGTCCTTTTTATATTCAGTTTCTGGGGGGACAGGTCCTTTTTATATTCAGTTTCTGGGGGGGACAGGTCCTCTTTATATTTAGTTTCTGGGGGGACAGGTCCTCTTTATATTCAGTTTCTGGGGGGACAGGTCCTCTCTAGGTCTATGTATTCAGTTTCTGGGGGACAGGTCCTCTTTAGGTCTATGTATTCAGTTTCTGGGGGGGACAGGTCCTTTTTATATTCAGTTTCTGGGGGGGACAGGTCCTCTTTATATTCAGTTTCTGGGGGGACAGGTCCTCTTTATATTCAGTTTCTGGGGGGACAGGTCCTCTTTAGTTATATATATTCAGTTTCTGGGGGGGACAGGTCTACTTTATATTCAGTTTCTGGGGGAAAGGTTCTTTTTATATTCAGTTTCTGGGGGGGGGGACATGTCCACTTTATATTCAGATTCTGGAGGGACTTGTCCTCCTTAGGTCTATATATTCAGTTTCTGGGGGGACAGGTCCTCTTTATATTCAGTTTCTTGGGGGACAGGTCCTCTTTATATTCAGTTTCTGGGGGGACAGGCCCCCTTTATATACCAGTTTCTGGGGGGACAGGTCCTCTTTATATTCAGTTTCTGGGGGGGGACAGGTCCTCTTTATATTCAGTTTCTGGGGGGACAGGTCCCCTTTATATTCAGTTTCTGGGGGGACAGGTCCCCTTTATATTCAGTTTCTGGGGGGGACAGGTCCTCTTTATATTCAGTTTCTGGGGGGACAGGTCCCCTTTATATTCAGTTTCTGGGGGGACAGGTCCCCTTTATATTCAGTTTCTGGGGGGGACAGGTCCTCTTTATATTAAATTTCTGGGGGGACAGGTCCCCTTTATATTCAGTTTCTGGGGGGGACAGGTCCTCTTTATATTCAGTTTCTGGGGGGGACAGGTCCTCTTTATATTTAGTTTCTGGGGGGGACAGGTCCTCTCTATATTCAGTTTCTGAGGGGGACAGGTCCTCGTTTTATATTTAGTTTTTGGGGGGGACAGGTCCTCTTTATATTCAGTTTCTGGGGGGGACAGGTCCTCTTTATATTCAGTTTCTGGGGGGACAGGTCCTCTTTAGGTCTATATATTCTGTTTCTGGGGGGACAGGTTCTCTTTATATTCAGCTTCTGGGTGGACAGGTCCTCTTTATATTCAGTTTCTGGGGGTACAGGTCCTTATTAGGTCTATATATTCTGTTTCTGGGGGGGCAGGTCCTCTTTATATTCAGTTTCTGGTTATAAGTCCTCTTTGCATTCAGTTTCTGGGGGGGGACAGGTCCTCTTTATATTCAGTTTCTGGGGGGGGGCAGGTCCTCTTTATATTCCGTTTCTGAGGGGGACAGGTCCTCTTTGTATTCAGTTTCTGGGGGGACAGGTCCTTTTTATATTCAGTTTCTGGGGGGGACAGGTCCTCTTTATATTCAGTTTCTGGGGGGACAGGTCCTTTTTATATTCAGTTTCTGGGGGGACGGGTCCTCTTTAGGTCTATATATTCAGTTTCTGGGGGGACAGGTCCTCTTTATATTCAGTTTCTGGGGGGACAGGTCCTCTTTATATTCATTTTCTGGGGGGGACAGGTCCTCTTTATATTCAGTTTCTGGGGGACAGGTCCTCTTTATATTCAGTTTCTGAGGGGGACGGGTCCTCTTTATATTCAGTTTCTGGGGGGACGGGTCCTCTTTATATTTAGTTTCTGGGGGGGGCAGGTCACCTTTATATTCAGTTTCTGGGGGGACAGGTCCTCTTTTTATCTGTACATTGAGTCTCTGATGACTACAGATGGGTGATCTCCCCCCCGGAGTCAGACAAGAAGGGTCTTCTTAGGAGCGCGGTCCTCGGCTCGTCGCGCAGACGTTTTCCTGGCGAAATCTTCCAAACCGCAATCCCTGCAGAGGGGAAGACACTGCGGCCTCGCTGCTGATTCACTGAGCCCATAATTACCCGCTTCCCGGCTATAATGGAGCTCGCAGTTCGGCCCGTGTCGGGTTACATCACAAGCGTCCTGTTGTGTACGCGGCTGAAGTCATGGAAGGATGATGTCATTGGGGGAATTAGTAAACTGTTATTATTTGTCTTCTTCGCCCCGGCCCCGGGAAATAACAGGCCGCAGTGGTTGGATCTGGCACAGGACATTAGAAGACTATCATTAGACGTCTTTTTCTGCTTCTCTGTAAAATTATATTTTGGGGGTTTTTATTTATTTATTTATTTTTAACCCCTTCACGACCAGGCCATTTTTTGCGATCCGCACTGCGTTAATTAAACTGACAATTGCGCGGTTGTGGAACGTTGTACCCAAATAAAATGAATGTCCTTTTTTTTTATTTTTTGCTCTATAAACAAACAATTTTGAAAAAAAAATCCCATTTCTTCATCAATTTAAGCCAAAATGTATTCTACTACATGTTTTTGGTTAAAAAATAAAAATAAAATCGCAATAAGCGTATATTGATTGGTTTGCACAAACGTTATAGCTTCTACAAACTATGGGATAGATTTATGGACGTTGTATTTATCATTTTTTTTTACTAGTAATGGTGGCAATCAGTGATTTTTAGCGGGACTGTGACATTGCGGCGGACAAATCAGACACCTAACTGACACTTTTGACACTTTTTAGGAACCTGTGACACTAATACAGTGATCAGTGCTTAAAAAAATGCACTGTCACTGTACTAATGACACTGGCAGGAAAGGGGTTAACATCAGGGGCGATCCCTTTGGGTTGCTTGCTCACTATGTGGGGGATGGTCTGACTGGGTGAAGACAGAAATCGATGTTCCTGCTTAGCAGGAACACAAGATCTCCATCTCTCTCTCCTGCGTTCTGCCTTGTTACTACTGAGCGGGGGATCTGCTGAACAGGTATACTAATAAGCTGGGGATCTGCTGAACAAGGATACTAATAAGCTGGGGATCTGCTGAATAAGAGTACTTAAAAGCTGGGGGTCTGCTGAACAAGCTGGGGATCTGCTGAACAAGGGTACTAATGACCTGGGGATCTGCTGAATGAGGGTACTAATACGCTGGGGATCTACTGAACAGGGGTACTAATGAGCTGGGGATCTGCTGAACAAGGGTACTAATAAGATGGGGATCTGCTGAACAAGAGTACTAATGAGCTGGGGATCTGCTGAATGAGGATACCAATAAGCTAGGGATCTGCTGAACGAGGGTACTAATGAGCTGGGCATCTGCTGAGTGAGGGTACTAATAAGCTGGGGATCTGCTGAATGAGAGTACTTAGAAGCTGGGGATCTGCTGAACAAGCTGGGGATCTGCTGAACAAGGGTAATAATGACCTGGGGATCTGCTGAATGAGGGTACTAATAAGATGGGGATCTGCTGAACAAGAGTATTAATGAGCTGGGGATCTGCTGAATAGTGATGAGCCGAACACCCCCGGGTTCGGTTCGCACCAGAACCCGCGAACGGACCGAAAGTTCGAACGAACATTAGAACCCTATTAAATACAATGGATGCGAACGTTCGAATTCTAAAGTGCTAATTATAACAACTATTATGCATGTTATTGTCCTAAAAAGGGTTTGGGAACCCGGGTTCTGCACCAGGGGACATGTATCAATGCAAAAAGAAGTTTTAAAAACGGTCGTTTTTCGGGAGCAGTCATTTTAATGATGCATAAAGTGAAAAAAAAAAAGTCAAATATTCCTTTAAATATCGTACCTGGGGGGTGTCTAAAGTATGCCTGTGAAGTGCCACGTGTTTCCCGTGTTTAGAACTGTCCCTGCACAAAATGACACTTCTAAAGGAAAAAAAAGCCATTTAAAACTGCTTGCGGCTTTAATGTAATGTCTGGTCCCGGTAATATGGATGAAATTCTTTAAGAAAAATGGCATAGCTACCCCATGACCCCCCCCCTACCCCAGCCCATTACCAGCCCCTTTGGGTCTTGTATGGATATTAAGGGGAACCCCGCACATAAAATAAAAAAGGCCCTATATACTCTGAACAGCCCTATACAGGCGGTGCATACAAGACAGGGACTGTAGGTTTGTTCTTATGTAGAGTCTGTTTGTAATTTTGAACAGGTACATTGTTGAAGTGTAGCTCCAGACCAAAAATCTATTTTTAAACTTTTTGGAAAACATAGGTAAGGGTTATCACCCCTGTAACATTTGTTTTGCTGTCTGTGCCCCTGTTCAGAACATTTCACCTCACTTTCCGTCCCAATGACAACTGTTTTTGAAATGTGGTGTTTTTCTTGAAACAAGGATTGCTGATAAAGCATCAGTACAGAGGAGACACCTTTCTCCCATATTTATTCTTACAGGAGAGAATTTTCCTTCCTAGTGGTAGATTTCCTCTCACTTCCTGTTGTCTTCTTGCGTTTGCAAGTAGGAGTCGTTTGTAAGTTGGATGTTTGAAAGTAGGGACCTGCCGTATATACTCTGCAGAAATAGGCCCCTTAGTTGTTGGTGTTGGCACAACACTGTAAGCACTCACAGTTACTCTTGGTTGGTGCTGGAACGCCCTGCTGTCAACTATTATATCAGGAATTTTAATTACATATAATTGTTGAACAGTGGTAGTAAAAATTGGGCCTTTGATGGTGGTGCTGGTGCCACAACACTGTAAGCCCTGACAGTTACTCTTGGTTGGTGCAGCAATGGGCCCTGCTGTGAATTATTAGATCAAGAATTGTAATTACATGCCCCTGTTGAACAGGGGCTGAAAAATTGGGCCTTAGGCACTGGTGGCACAACACTGCAACCCCTCACAGATACTGTACTTGGAGCACAGCAATGAGCCCTGTTGCAAAGTATTGCTTCAAAAATTGTAATGACACGCCCCTGTTAAACAGGGGCTGAAAAATTGGGCCTTAGGCACTGGTGGCACAACACTGCAACTCCTCACAGATACTGTACTTGGAGCACACCAATGAGCCCTGTTGCAAAGTATTGCTTCAAAAATTGTAATGACACGCCCCTGTTAAACAGGGGCTGAAAAATTGGGCCTTAGGCACTGGTGGCACAACACTGCAACTCCTCACAGATACTGTACTTGGAGCACACCAATGAGCCCTGTTACAAAGTATTGCTTCAAAAATTGTAATGACACGCCCCTGTTAAACAGGGGCTGAAAAATTGGGCCTTAGGCACTGGTGGCACAACACTGCAACTCCTCACAGATACTGTACTTGGAGCACAGCAATGAGCCCTGTTGCAAAGTATTGCTTCAAAAATTGTAATTACACGCCCCTGTTAAACAGGGGCTGAAAAATTGGGCGTTAGGCACTGGTGGCACAACACTGCAACTCCTCACAGATACTGTACTTGGAGCACAGCAATGAGCCCTGTTGCAAAGTATTGCTTCAAAAATTGTAATTACACGCCCCTGTTAAACAGGGGCTGAAAAATTGGGCGTTAGGCACTGGTGGCGGCACCCATAAACAAAAATGATCTTACAAGCTATCATCATCAATCGTATCATTGAGGACTCGGAGGAGGAGGATAGCCAGTCAACATAACAGCACAGGCACTCAGCATCAGCATCAGTCTTGAAGGGATGTGACATGTTAAAATCAATTAGTCTGTTATATCAGCATCAGGTGTGTGGTAGCTGGTGGTGATCCAAGACTGGTTCATCTTGATGAAAGTCAGTCGATCAACCGAGTCGGTGGACAGGCGCACCCTGTGATCCGTGACAAATCCTCCAGCAGCACTGAATGTGCGTTCCGAAAGAACGCTGGATGCAGGACAGGCCAGTAGCTCAATTGCATACTGTGCAAGCTCTGGCCAGTGATCCATCCTCAAGACCCAGTAAGCCAGAGGATTTTCGGTGGGGAAGGTGTCCAAGTCTGACCTTGCCCCTAGATATTCCTGCACCATGTTTATCAGACGCTGGCGATGGTTGCTGGAACCGATCATACTTTGGGGCTGCGGACTAAAGAATTGTCTGAACGCATCGGTCAGACGGCCACCTTCCCCACCGCTCCTTCTTTGACTGGCCGAAGCCTCAGCAACTCGTTGTCCAGGACCAGGAGTTTGCAACCTCCCAGTCTCTGGGAACGCGTTGCACAGACCTTTCTGCAAGGCCTCCCGGAGTTGTCTCATCCTCTGCTCCCTCTGCGACGGTAACATAAGGTCCGCAACCTTACCCTTGTACCGTGGATCAAGGAGAGTGGCCAGCCAGTAATGGTCCCTCTCCTTGATCCGAAGAATACGAGGATCCTTCCGCAGACTTTGCAGGATCAGGGAGGCCATGCAGCGTAGGTTTGCTGAGGCATTCGCTCCGGAGTCCTCTGGGTCACTAAGGACGACATGATCCGCAGCCACCTCCTCCCAGCCACGTACAAGTCCACTGGTTTCTTGGGACTGTAAATCATCCCTAAAAGACTGCTGCTGATGATGCTGAGTGCCAGCCTCCACCTCCATGCTGACACAATCCTCCTCCTCCTCCTCCTCCTCCTCCTCCTCTTCCTGTGCGATGGGTGGGACAGAAGGAACACTGTCTGGGTAAAGGGGGCCTTGAGAGGCAAGGAAGTCCTCCTCTTCCTGCCTCTGTTCTGCCTCAAGTGCCCTGTCCATTATTCCACGCAGCGTGTGCTCCAACAGGTGGACAAGAGGTACAGTGTCACTGATGCATGCACTGTCACTGCTCACCATCCTCGTGGCCTCCTCAAATGGTGCCAGGACAGTGCATGCATCCCTGATCATGCCCCACTGGCGTGGAGAAAAAAAACCAAGCTCCCCTGACCCTGTCCTGGTGCCGTAGTCGCACAGGTACTCATTGATGGCCCTCTGCTGCGTGTGCAGCCGCTGCAGCATGGCCAACGTTGAGTTCCACCTGGTGGGCATGTCACATATAAGGCGGTTCTTGGGCAGGTTCAACTCCTTTTGCAGCTCAGCCAGGCGAGCACTGGCATTATAAGATCTGCGGAAATGCACACAGACTTTCCTGGCCTGCCTCAGGACATCCTGTAAGCCCGGGTACCTGCCCAAGAAGCGCTGCACCACCAGGTTAAGGACGTGAGCCACACAGGGCACATGGGTCAGTTGTCCCTGTCGGAGGGCGGAGAGGAGGTTGGTGCCATTGTCGCAAACCACCATTCCTGGCTTAAGCTGGCGTGGCGTCAACCACCTCTCGGCCTGGCCCTGCAGAGCAGACAGGACCTCTGCCCCAGTGTGGCTTCTGTCCCCCAAACACACCAGCGCAAGCACGGCATGGC
Organism: Rana muscosa; assembly: GCA_029206835.1. NCBI lineage: Eukaryota > Metazoa > Chordata > Amphibia > Anura > Ranidae > Rana > Rana muscosa. Next base: position 309,994,308 of record CM055119.1, on the reverse strand, counting down.
ATCTTTTTGCCTGCGTACTTGCGTAGCCCCGTGAACGGCTACGGAGCACCGCTGGTTCATAGGACAAACCACAGGAAGAGGCCATGGAGGAAGAAGAAGAGGAGGGGGTGGAGGAGAGAGGTGTGTCACAACCAGTAGTAGCATTTTGGAGGCGTGGCGGTGGGACAACCTCCAACACTACTGCACCTTGTCCTGAATCCTTCCCAGCTGCCAAAAGAGTGACCCAATGGGCCGTGAAAGAAAGGTAACGTCCCTGTCCATGCCTGCTGGACCATGAGTCAGCGGTAATATGCACCTTACCGCTGACCGCCCTGTCCAGCGAGGCCAAGACATTGCCTTCCACATGCCGGTAGAGAGCCGGAATAGCCTTCCGTGAGAAAAAGTGGCGTTTGGGAACCTGCCACTGAGGAACTGCACATTGCACAAACTCACGGAAGGGGGCCGAGTCTACCAACTGAAAAGGCAGCAGTTGAAGCGCTAGCAATTTAGCCAAGCTAGCATTCAACCGCTGGGCATGTGGATGGCTGGGAGTGAACTTCTTTCGACGGTCCAGCAGCTGGGGCAGGGAAATTTGCCTGCTAGAATCGGACGTCGGTGTACTGCTAGCAGAGTGGGCGCAAGTACTTGGCTGTGACACACCTAATTCTACACCTTCATTCCTCTCAGTGCATGTTTCAGAGAGGACTGAAGTTATAGTGGGGTTGGAGATCCCAGCTGATGCGGTGCAAGGAGAGGTCCGCTTTGTTCTTTGGTGTGGGTCTTTGAGGTAGGCTTGCCAACGAGCTGCATGGCAGGTCAACATATGTCTGGTCAGGCATGTGGTACCCAAGCGGCTGATGTTTTGGCCACGCGATATACGCTTGAGACATATGTTGCAAACAGCAGCTGTGCGATCTGATGCACTAGCCTCAAAAAAGGCCCACACCAAAGAACTTTTTGAATGACGGGCAGAGGCAGCGCCCTGCACAGGCGGAGCTCTGCGGTGTGATTCCGTCGGTGTACTGCCCTTACGCTGGCCACCAAAGGGCATCCTGCCTCGTTGGAGATGTGCCTCCTCCTCATCCTCCTCCTCCTCCTCTCTCCTATTAGGCACCCACGTGGAGTCAGTGACCTCATCATCCCCTCCCTCCTCATCACTGGAGCCAATCTGGCAGTATGCTGCAGCTGCTGGAACATGACTGCCAGATTGGTGTCCTTCTTGAGCATCCCCTCTGTCTGCTCTCACGCTACTGCCTTCCTCTAGCTGGGTTTCATCATCAGACCCTTCGAAACGCTGGGCATCCTCCTGGAGCATGTACCCAACACTGTGCTGAAACAGTTCGGGGGACTCCTCAGGAGGAGGACATGGTGGGTCTAGGGAAGGAGTGACTGATGATTTGTCTGACATTGATACCAGGGAAGACGACGCTTTGGCAGCTGCTTTTCCAGTACCCTGAGCCTGGGTGAGAGAGGATGAGGAGGAGGAGGAGGGCTTGGTCATCCACTCTACCAAGTCTTCGGCATGATGTGGCTCAACATGTCCAGCTGCCGAAAAGAAGGACAAGCGTGTCCCATGGCCATGTGCTGATGACAATGCACCGCGTCCACGACCAGCACTGTTGCCCCCAGACACAGAGCCTGCTTGCCCTCTTTTATTGCCTCCTGACTGTCTGCCTCTCCTTGTTTGCCTTCCAGACATTCTAATAGATGGCCTGCAGGGAGATGGGAAAAAAGCAATAAGGGCTACCTTCAGGTGTCCTTCTCTGTCCCTTGAAACAAGGACTTGCAGAGTGAAATAAACTGACACTCTCCCTACCTACAGTTTTCTGTCCCTAGAATAAATGTTTTTTTTAATCACAATATAGCACAAGGACAATTCACTCACTGTCCTTACAGGTCCCTGGAAACAAGGACTTGCAGAGTGAAATAAACTGACACTCTCCCTACCTACAGTTTTCTGTCCCTAGAATAAATGTTTTTTTTAAGCACAATATAGCACAAGGACAATTCACTCACTGTCCTTACAGGTCCCTGGAAACAAGGACTTGCAGAGTGAAAGAAAAAAAACACTCTCCCTACCTACAGTTTTCTGTCCCTAGAAAAAATGTTTTTTTTAATCACAATATAACACAAGGACAATTCACTCACTGTCCTTCCAGGTCCCTGGAAACAAGGACTTGCAGAGTGAAAGAAACTGACACTGTCCCTACCTACAGTTTTCTGTCCCTAGAATAAATGTTTTTTTTAAGCACACTATAGCACAAGGACAATTCAGTCACTGTCCTTCCAGGTCCCTGGAAACAAGGACTTGCAGAGTGAAATAAACTGACACTCTCCCTACCTACAGTTTTCTGTCCCTAGAATAAATGTTTTTTTTAATCACAATATAGCACAAGGACAATTCAGTCACTGTCCTTCCAGGTCCCTGGAAACAAGGACTTGCAGAGTGAAATAAACTGACACTCTCCCTACCTACAGTTTTCTGTCCCTAGAATAAATGTTTTTTTTAAGCACAATATAGCACAAGGACAATTCAGTCACTGTCCTTACAGGTCCCTGGAAACAAGGACTTGCAGAGTGAAAGAAAAAAAACACTCTCCCTACCTACAGTTTTCTGTCCCTAGAAAAAATGTTTTTTTTAATCACAATATAACACAAGGACAATTCACTCACTGTCCTTCCAGGTCCCTGGAAACAAGGACTTGCAGAGTGAAATAAACTGACACTCTCCCTACCTACAGTTTTCTGTCCCTAGAATAAATGTTTTTTTTAATCACAATATAGCACAAGGACAATTCAGTCACTGTCCTTCCAGGTCCCTGGAAACAAGGACTTGCAGAGTGAAATAAACTGACACTCTCCCTACCTACAGTTTTCTGTCCCTAGAATAAATGTTTTTTTTAATCACAATATAGCACAAGGACAATTCAGTCACTGTCCTTCCAGGTCCCTGGAAACAAGGACTTGCAGAGTGAAATAAACTGACACTCTCCCTACCTACAGTTTTCTGTCCCTAGAATAAATGTTTTTTTTAAGCACAATATAGCACAAGGACAATTCAGTCACTGTCCTTACAGGTCCCTGGAAACAAGGACTTGCAGAGTGAAAGAAAAAAAACACTCTCCCTACCTACAGTTTTCTGTCCCTAGAAAAAATGTTTTTTTTAATCACAATATAACACAAGGACAATTCACTCACTGTCCTTCCAGGTCCCTGGAAACAAGGACTTGCAGAGTGAAATAAACTGACACTCTCCCTACCTACAGTTTTCTGTCCCTAGAATAAATGTTTTTTTTAATCACAATATAGCACAAGGACAATTCAGTCACTGTCCTTCCAGGTCCCTGGAAACAAGGACTTGCAGAGTGAAATAAACTGACACTCTCCCTACCTACAGTTTTCTGTCCCTAGAATAAATGTTTTTTTTAATCACAATATAGCACAAGGACAATTCAGTCACTGTCCTTCCAGGTCCCTGGAAACAAGGACTTGCAGAGTGAAATAAACTGACACTCTCCCTACCTACAGTTTTCTGTCCCTAGAATAAATGTTTTTTTTAAGCACAATATAGCACAAGGACAATTCACTCACTGTCCTTCCAGGTCCCTGGAAACAAGGACTTGCAGAGTGAAAGAAACTGACACTGTCCCTACCTACAGTTTTCTGTCCCTAGAATAAATGTTTTTTTTAATCACAATATAGCACAAGGACAATTCAGTCACTGTCCTTCCAGGTCCCTGGAAACAAGGACTTGCAGAGTGAAATAAACTGACACTCTCCCTACCTACAGTTTTCTGTCCCTAGAATAAATGTTTTTTTTAATCACAATATAGCACAAGGACAATTCAGTCACTGTCCTTCCAGGTCCCTGGAAACAAGGACTTGCAGAGTGAAATAAACTGACACTCTCCCTACCTACAGTTTTCTGTCCCTAGAATAAATGTTTTTTTTAATCACAATATAGCACAAGGACAATTCAGTCACTGTCCTTCCAGGTCCCTGGAAACAAGGACTTGCAGAGTGAAATAAACTGACACTCTCCCTACCTACAGTTTTCTGTCCCTAGAATAAATGTTTTTTTTAAGCACAATATAGCACAAGGACAATTCACTCACTGTCCTTACAGGTCCCTGGAAACAAGGACTTGCAGAGTGAAAGAAAAAAAACACTCTCCCTACCTACAGTTTTCTGTCCCTAGAAAAAATGTTTTTTTTAATCACAATATAACACAAGGACAATTCACTCACTGTCCTTCCAGGTCCCTGGAAACAAGGACTTGCAGAGTGAAATAAACTGACACTCTCCCTACCTACAGTTTTCTGTCCCTAGAATAAATGTTTTTTTTAATCACAATATAGCACAAGGACAATTCAGTCACTGTCCTTCCAGGTCCCTGGAAACAAGGACTTGCAGAGTGAAATAAACTGACACTCTCCCTACCTACAGTTTTCTGTCCCTAGAATAAATGTTTTTTTTAATCACAATATAGCACAAGGACAATTCAGTCACTGTCCTTCCAGGTCCCTGGAAACAAGGACTTGCAGAGTGAAATAAACTGACACTCTCCCTACCTACAGTTTTCTGTCCCTAGAATAAATGTTTTTTTTAAGCACAATATAGCACAAGGACAATTCAGTCACTGTCCTTCCAGGTCACTGGAAACAAGGACTTGCAGAGTGAAATAAACTGACACTCTCCCTACCTACAGTTTTCTGTCCCTAGAATAAATGTTTTTTTTAATCACAATATAGCACAAGGACAATTCAGTCACTGTCCTTCCAGGTCCCTGGAAACAAGGACTTGCAGAGTGAAATAAACTGACACTCTCCCTACCTACAGTTTTCTGTCCCTAGAATAAATGTTTTTTTTAATCACAATATAGCACAAGGACAATTCAGTCACTGTCCTTCCAGGTCCCTGGAAACAAGGACTTGCAGAGTGAAATAAACTGACACTCTCCCTACCTACAGTTTTCTGTCCCTAGAATAAATGTTTTTTTTAATCACAATATAGCACAAGGACAATTCAGTCACTGTCCTTCCAGGTCCCTGGAAACAAGGACTTGCAGAGTGAAAGAAACTGACACTGTCCCTACCTACAGTTTTCTGTCCCTAGAATAAATGTTTTTTTTAAGCACACTATAGCACAAGGACAATTCAGTCACTGTCCTTCCAGGTCCCTGGAAACAAGGACTTGCAGAGTGAAATAAACTGACACTCTCCCTACCTACAGTTTTCTGTCCCTAGAATAAATGTTTTTTTTAATCACAATATAGCACAAGGACAATTCAGTCACTGTCCTTCCAGGTCCCTGGAAACAAGGACTTGCAGAGTGAAAGAAACTGACACTCTCCCTACCTACAGTTTTCTGTCCCTAGAATAAATGTTTTTTTAAGCACAATATAGCACAAGGACAATTGACTCACTGTCCTTCCAGGTCCCTGGAAACAAGGACTTGCAGAGTGAAAGAAACTGACACTGTCCCTACCTACAGTTTTCTGTCCCTAGAATAAATGTTTTTTTTAAGCACACTATAGCACAAGCACAAAACACACTGACACTCTCCCTACCTATCCTTCTCTTTCCCTAAACTAAAGGAATCCAGGTTAAGCAAGAAAGAAATAACAGTCACTGTCCCTGCCTATGCTGCTCTATCCCTGCTCCGGAACACACTACACTAGGCCGCCGTGCTGGCGGCCTTTTATAGTGTGGGGCGTGTACTAAACACCCTCAGCAATAATTGGCCACAGGCATCCTGCCTGTGGCCAATCATTGCTCTCCTCGCTGCCGGCGCTGTGATTGGCCAAGCATGCGGGGTCACAGTGCATGCTTGGCCAATCACAGCGCCTGGATGACACTGCGATGGCGTAGTGCATTGTGGGCCGTTCGCGTCACTCGAATTTGGCGCGAACGGCCCAAATCGTTCGATCTTCGTCGAACGATCGAACAGCCGATGTTCGAGTCGAACGTATGTTCGACTCGAACACGAAGCTCATCCCTACTGCTGAATGAGGATACCAATAAGCTTGGGATCTGCTGAACGAGGGTACTAATGAGCTGGGGATCTGCTGAATGAGGATACCAATAAGCTTGGGATCTGCTGAACGAGGGTACTAATGAGCTGGGGATCTGCTGAACGAGGGTGCTAATAAGCTTGGGATCTGCTGAACGAGTGTACTAATGAGCTGGGGATCTGCTGAACGAGGGTGCTAATAAGCTTGGGATCTGCTGAACGAGTGTACTAATAAGCTGGGGATCTGCTGAATGAGAGTACTTAAAAGCTGGGGATCTGCTGAACAAGCTGGGGATCTGCTGAACAAGCTGGGGATCTGCTAAACAAGGGTAATAATGACCTGGGGATCTGCTGAACGAGGGTAATAATGACCTGGGGATCTGCTGAACAAGGGTACCAATAAGCTGGGGATCTGCTGAACGAGGGTAATAATGACCTGGGGATCTGCTGAACAAGGGTACTAATGAGCTGGGGATCTGCTGAATGAGGGTCCTAATGAGATGTGGTTCTGCTGAACGAGGGTGTCAATAAGCTGGGGATCTTCTGAAAAAGGGTACTAATAAGCTGGGGATCTGCTGAGTGAGGATACTAATGAGCTGGGGATCTGCTGAACAAGGGTACTAATGAGCTGGGGATCTGCTGAGTGAGGGTACTAATGAGCTGGGGATCTGCTGAACAAGGGTACTAATGAGATGTGGTTCTGCTGAGTGAGGGTACTAATGAGCTGGGGATCTGCTGAATGAGGGTACTAATAAGATGGGGATCTGCTGACTGGGGGGTACTACTGAGCTATGGTTCCACTGGGCCCCTTTAAAACGAATAGAAAATCAACACACACAGGGCACCTGCCAAGCTTCATTTTAAAGCTTCAAAAAAGCTTCACCGAAGCATCAAAAACCACATTTTAAAAGCATGTTGAAGTGATAGGCGCTTTATTGTGTTGAAGTCGATGGAAGTGTAAATCAGCCCAAAAGGCGGTGATAATTGAGCGATTATTCTGTCACTGTACAGTGTGACATGTCAGGAATGGATTCGCTCGCTGATAGATCCGCTTGAAGTAAACCTTTTATTGTGTTGGCGACGCTGAATCCAACGCAGGAAATGCGGTAAATGAAGTAGTTGGAGATTACATCGTCTTCCCTTCATACCCCGACATCTGGCAATTACATCTGAATGTACACCATGGTGTGAGGTCATGAAGTCTCTGGGCTGTGATTGGGTCATGGTTCTCATTAGAGGAAAACAAAAGCGCAAGATGATGGAAGAGGAAGCGTGTTTCCGACAGAGATAGTAGCGGGGGTCGTCTGACTCGCAGTGCAGAGAGCGAAGGAAATGGGGGTTCCCATCGGAGATCTTCCTCTATAGAGGGGCTGGGGCTAGAAATGGAGAAAACAGCTGGACTCCCAGCAAGTCCCATCCCAGCAACTGCATGCTAAAGAGTACCTGTCACTCCTAGGACAGCCCGGGATAAGAGTGGGAAAGGGTCAGCTTTGAAATGCTGATTGTGTCCACTGTGGGGGGGGGGATCGCTCCTCACTTCCTGTTCTGCCGGACACCCACCACCTGGACAGGAAGTAAGGGGAGATCCCCCCCAGTGGGGGGGCAATAAAAACCCGGCAGGGGTTCTAAAGCCTCTAATTGGGTTTTCTGATTGTTTGGTGCCCATTGGATGAGGTAGAATTTGGAAATTCTACTGATCTGGGTGACCTCTGGATGGAAAAACGTCTATAGGACAATAGTGTAATGAGAAGTGGTATGGAGAATAAAACATGCAGCACAGCATATAGAGCAGAGGGGCGAGGCACATGTGTAGCACCCTGGGGCTTAGTCAGGGAGCTCCTCACAAATTTACTTGCCAGGAGTAATTATCCTGGTCGATTGATAGAGATCTATTGATTTCTCCCTGTTTGGCCTTGTTGTACTTTTCTCTTCTACCACTACATGGCCGGGTACTTGGTGGTACTAGATATAAGAAGGGCATTGCAAGGTCAGGTTATGGGTATATGGGGTATCTCAGCCAATGGGCAGGGGTTTTCTTGAATCCCTTGGCCTGCTGGGAGAGCCTATATATTCAGGTGGAGTCAGGTGATCGGGGTTCTGTGCCACCTGGACGGCTGTCTGGGTGGACGTGTGTCATATTGCCCGGGCTGCTAGGCAGGAGATTGGGCCTATCCCGGGGACATCTGGTTGCTAGGCTGTCTGAGGACCTATCCAGAAGTAAGAGGGCAGCACAGGGTTGGGATAAGGGTGACCACGTGTCCCGGATTGCCCGGGACAGTCCCTCATTTTTCAGGTCTGTCCCAGGCACATTCATTCCAGGACAATACAGTGTCCCTGAATGAAACTGACACAGCCACCCCCCGGGACAATCTGATGCCCCCAAAAAAGGCCGCCACATCACCACTTTACTCACTGACAGTACTTGCCCTGGCCGGGAATGCCTGGAGGACCACAATCCCCGCCCCCTGCTTGTGATTGGAGAAATCATAAATCCCGCCTCTTGTGTCCAATCACTGTGCTGTGATTCGTTACAGCACAAGCTGATTTTTGGGAAGGGGGGGGTGTCCCTGAATGGTAGTCTGGGAATGTGGTCACCCTAGTTGGGATTGCGGCTTGCAGTCCAACCAGAAGTGACGGTTCTGCTGGCCGGAAAACCTGTTGTGGTCGGAGGTAGAGGCATAGCTCCCAACTGTCCCTGATTTGGAGCAATGTCCCTCTGTCCCTCATTCCTCCTCATTCGTCCCTCATTTTGGTCTGATCCATATAGATGTATATAAAATTCACTTTTTAGCTATCAAAAAGTGTTTTCCAGCGCTAAACCTTTCATCTGATTTCTAAATTGCTGCATTTGTAAATTCCAAAAGCCAATATAAAGGAATAGAAGTGGTAAAAATAGCACTTGTGGGTTTAACCAATCTTGTTTTTTTTTGTACAATTCCCCTTTAACCACTTAAGGATCGCCTCACGCCGATATACGTTGGCAGAATGGCACGGCTGGGCACATCAACGTACAGGTACGTTGCCCTTTAAGAGCCCAGCTGTGGGTCGCGCGCGCGCCGCCGGCGGCGCGCTCGCGGCCCGGTCCTGAGCTCCGTGACCGCGCCCGTGGGACCCGTCGACCCGTTCGCTGCCGGTGTCCCGCGATCGGGTCACAGAGCTGAAGAACGGGGAGAGGTGAGTGTAAACAAGCCGTTCCCCGTTCTTCTCCGTGGCATGTCAGTGATTGTCTGTTCCCTGTCATCGGAACAGACGATCAGTGACGTGTAACCTGTAGCCACGCCCCCCTACAGTAAGAATCACTTCCTAGGGAACACTTAACCCCTACAGCACCACCTAGAGGGTAACCCCTTCACTGCCAGTGTCGTTTTCACAGTAACCAGTGCATTTTTATAGCACTGATCGCTGTAAAAATGACAATGGCCCCAAAATGGTGTCAAAAGTGTCCGATGTGTCCGCCATAATGTCGCAGTCACAATAAAAATCGCTGATCAACCGCCATAACTGGTAAAAAAAAAAAAATATTGTTAAATATGCCATAAAACTATCCCCTATTTTGTAGACGCTATAACTTTTGCGCAAACCAATCAATATGCGCTTATTGCGATTTTTACCAAAAATATGTAGAAGAATACATATCGGCCTAAACTGAGGGATTTTTTTTTTTTTTATATATTTTTGGGGATATTTATTATAGCAAAAAGTAAAAAATATTGGTTTTTTTTCAAAATTGTCGCTCTATTTTTGTTTATAGTGCAAAAAATAAAAAACGCACAGGTGATTAAATACCACCAAAAGAAAGCTCTATTTGTGGGGAAAAAAGGACGTCAATTTTATTTGGGAGCCACGTCGCACGAACGCGCAATTGTCAGTTAAAGCGACGCAGTGCCGAATCGCAAAAAGGGGCCTGGTCCTTTAGCTGCAAAATGGTCCGGGGCTGAAGTGGTTAATGGGGTAGAATTTGGAAGTCCTAGTGGTAGGAGAATGTAACATACAGCACAACCAGAATGGGTTTTTCTGTAGGAATATATTATAATAAAGAGCGGCAAGTAGCGGGAGACGGGAGGATTGCCAGGTATTAGTCCGGCATCTCTGATGATTCCTAATCCTCTGTCTGCCTCAGTGCGGCTCCACATCACATCCATCACATCACCGGCGGTGACTGCTACTTGGTATTTCAGCTCCGCCGCGGCTTTAACTCTTTCTCCGGCCTCCTTCGTACAAATTGCCTTCCCTGCCGCCCGATTGGTGGTGGATCGCTTTTCAAAGGCGGTTTGCAGGCGATAAGGAAGTGCGAGAGGTTGTGGTGTGGTCCCATTGACTTCAATTAGGCGGGTTTGACAGGCGGCGCCGCATCTCCAACTCAACATAATCAGTGCGTCCCCTGGTTAACTATTTGGAAGCCAATTACAGCTCACAGGCTGTAATTGGGAAGCCTATCAGAGCCGCTGGCTCTGATGGACACTTCCAAAAACCAAACAACTGCTGTTATTCAGATGCCCGGGGCTCGCCAGGGGGCCGACCATCTGAAAAGAGGGCAGCAGCGACAATACATACATACATTCATGCAATGCATGAATGTATGTATTGTTGACGGTGCAGGGGATAGAGGGGGCGGCGCTCCTGCGCCCACTATGGACGCACCACCACTGCTGGGATGTCATTAAAGTTTATGTGTGTGTAAAGGCAGGCGTCCCAATACTTTTGGTAATATAGTGTGTGTGTGTGTGAACTGAGCCTTAAGCTGGATACAATTTTCTTTAGATTTTTTCATTTAGATTTACCAATACCATATAATATGAGGTCCAACCTAAACCCTTTCAAATTTTTGGCAATGGGGCGGCCCCCCCACTACATAATGGAAGGTAAATCTAAAGGAAAGCGAACGACAAAACTTGGATCGCGTGTATCCCGCGTCAGAGCCGCACTCTTTTATTCTTTGTCTACTTTTTCCCTTTGATTCGTATTTTGGTGAAAATTGCAGTTTCAGGAATTGTTTGCAGACTTTCCACCTTGTTCTCGGAATATTTTCCAAAATACTCGTATCTACAGGGTCAGCTTAGCATTTTCTTTTTCCTTTTCCTGCAGAATTTTGGAAGAGGGAAGAATTCACACATCAGTGTTTTTATAGCACAAACATTTCTGACCCGGCTTCTCCAGAATCCCCTCCCCCCCCCTCCCCGCCCCCGAGGTGCGACTTCACACTCACCTCTCAGTTTGTTTCTCACTTTCCCACTAACAGTCGGCAGTAAAACAATCAACATGCTTTCAGTTTAGCAAATAGGATGAGAGGGGGGAGGGGAGGGGGGGGTCAATTGGAATCTTGACGAATCTCTTCCATATTGAACGGTTCAGTTTGTATGAGAGTCCGGGAAGTCCGGGCCGGCGTACAAAAAACAGAATCCTTAAAGCTGAACTCCGGGCACAAAAACTTTCATTTAAGTGTAGCGGCCTCCACTCTCCCCTCTTTCTCATCAGCTCGTCTCTCCTCTAAGGTACCCCTAGACAAGAGACAGAGTGCGGGGTCACCACGCCAAGCCTTCACCGCAGATGTTTGTGTGGTGGGAGCAAAGTTCTTGTTTTACCTTCGGGTCGGTGTTCTGCACCTGGAACCTCCAAAGAGAGTTACCTTGAACAATGTCTGCCAGAAAACGAGCCCCACACCATTAAAGTCCAACACTCCTTTATTCTTCTCAATGCAAAAGTGAACACAATCAGTTGGACCCCTTAGAGAACAGAACAGACAGGCAGGGGGGGTGTGGATGAGAGTAGGCCCAGACACAATGAACTCTCCACTTTCCTTTCTGATAGTGGGTTGCGGTCTCCAAGCGAAGGGGAATTTCCTTCCAGGCGGTTTCCGATGGAAGGCTCACCTGTCACTGGCAATTTGCTGCACCAGGTCTTCAAGCAAGTGTCTCCCACCGCTCCATTACGCCCTCCGGATTCGGGTTCCCACTCCCGGGGTTCCCTAGGATCTCCTTCCCTCGCGGAACTCAGTGTTGGGCACTGAGCTCCAGACCTCCATCCGAGTTCCTCACCCCAGGCTAAAGGTGCCTGGGATGGAACACGACCTCCGAACGCCCTCTAGGCCTAGGCCAACTAGAGGACCGACACGAACCACCGCCCACAGGCTGAAGGTGCCCGGGACTCGACCCCGTGACAAAGATGGCCGGCCCCTTTATACCCTCTCCCAGCAAGCACGGCGGGTTCCCCGCCCCGCCATACCGCTGCCGAGGGAGGACAAAAAGGGAGCACAGCACACAGCAATGGTTCAACCCCAGCCCAAGGCGACAGCGCCATCCGCTGGGCTGCAGGGAACTGCACATCACTGGTGTCTCTGCCAGTTTTAAACACAGAAAAGTGTAAACCCGCTACATAAGTATATTCCTCAATAGTCACAAGTAATCTGCATGTTATAGTTACTCCTGTCCGATCGTTCCACCAATCACCCGTCCTGCTACACCCCCATAACACATTGGTATGGCCCTCTCTAAAAACATCTTTAAACTGCGACCCTTTGCTTGACTTTATCCAACCCAATGATGGGGCACTATTCCTCCCACTGACACCAGTGATGGGACACTATTCCTCCCACTGATACCAATGATGGGGCACTATTCCTCCCACTGATACCAATGATGGGGCACTATTCCTCCCACTGACACCAATGATGGGGCACTATTCCTCCCACTGACACCAGTGATGGGGCACTATTCCTCCCACTGACACCAATGATAGGGCACTATTCCTCCCACTGACACCAATGATGGGACACTATTCCTCCCACTGATACCAATGATGGGGCACTATTCCTCCCACTGACACCAATGATGGGCCACCATTCCTCCCACTGACACCAATGATGGGGCACTATTTCTCCCACTGACACCAATGATGGGGCACTATTCTTCCCACTGACACCAATGATGGGACACTATTCCTCCCACTGATACCAATGATGGGCCACTATTCCTCCCACTGATACCAATGATGGGCCACTATTCCTCCCACTGACACCAATGATGGGACACTATTCCTCCCACTGACACCAATGATGGGCCACTATACCTCCCACTGACACCAATGATGGGCCACTATACCTCCCACTGACACCAATGATGGGCCACTATTCCTCCCACTGACACCAATGATGGGCCACTATTCCTCCCACTGACACCAATGATGGGCCACTATTCCTCCCACTGACACCAATGATGGGCCACTATTCCTCCCACTGACACCAATGATGGGCCACTATTCCTCCCACTGACACCAATGATGGGCCACTATTCCTCCCACTGACACCAATGATGGGGCACTATTCCTCCCACTGACACCAATGATGGGGCACTATTCCTCCCACTGACACCAATGATGGGCCACTATTCCTCCCACTGACACCAATGATGGGCCACCATTCCTCCCACTGACACCAATGATGGGGCACTATTTCTCCCACTGACACCAATGATGGGACACTATTCCTCCCACTGATACCAATGATGGGCCACTATTCCTCCCACTGACACCAATGATGGGCCACTATTCCTCCCACTGACACCAATGATGGGCCACTATTCCTCCCACTGACACCAATGATGGGCCACCATTCCTCCCACTGACACCAATGATGGGCCACTATTCCTCCCACTGACACCAATGATGGGCCACTATTCCTCCCACTGACACCAATGATGGGGCACTATTCCTCCCACTGACACCAATGATATGCCACTATTCCTCCCACTGACACCAATGATGGGCCACTATTCCTCCCACTGACACCAATGATGGGCCACTATTCCTCCTACTGACACCAATGATGGGCCACTATTCCTCCCACTGACACCAATGATGGGGCACTATTCCTCCCACTGACACCAATGATGGGCCACTATTCCTCCCACTGACACCAATGATGAGGCACTATTCCTCCCACTGACAGCAAAAGTGGGGCATAATTCAATCCACTGACACCAATGATGGGGTACTTTTCTTGCCAATGACACTAAAGATGGGGCACTGTTCCTCCTCCACAGCTACTTTGTAATTTTTTTACTCGTACATTTTCTACTCCCACTGGCCGCAGTTCGGCCCTACTAAAGTCTGGAGGACAGTTAGTTGGCCCTTTATTTGGAAAGTTTGGAGACCCCTGCTTTATCCAATCATAGCCATGGACTGGACCAAACATCAATGGGGACTTTTTGGATTTTCTTTTGGAGTTCCAGGATGAGACAATGTAACAGGTTAAATCGTCAGACTTCTCGGGATAAAAGAAATGCGTGTCACTGGCTGACCTGTCTGGAGGAACAATACAATGCAGAGGCTCTGCGGGAGGACGCGGTGGAGGCTGATAAAGGCCGGCCTATAGTGGTGAGGCGGCTTTTGTGTTGTGGCCATTGTCCTGTGATGTCCCGGAGGTATCAGACAGCAGAGGACATGCAAGGTCACCGCATTGTCCCCGAGCTTGTCTGTGACACCCGGCCGGCCCGTGTTTTATGAGACGCAGCAAAACTCTCCTCTTCATGGGCTGGCATCATCACACGACGAGCAACCTTGGTGCTGCACCCAAATGCCGGCAACAAACACCGACTACAGTATTTAAAGAGGACCTGTCAGGGCTCTAAATGACAGCTCTGGTGGTCTGCATTTCTTGCCTCTCCTCCGTCATGGTCAGGGGTTCTCCTCCTCAGTCCTCAAGGACCCCCAACAGGCCATGTTTTGGGAATTTCTCTTAGATAAAATAGCTGTCCAAAATAACAAAGCCATTGGCTCTGATTTTAAAGCACCTGTGCAAGATAAAGGAAAACCTGAAAACATGGCCTGTTGGGGGTACTTGAGGACTGAGGTTGAGAACCCCTGGTTTACGGTATTTAAAGCTGTTAGCAGGTCCGGAGACCAGATTTTTCTCTTCTTCATTTAAGAAACACTTACAGGTCTTGCTCCTCCCCCACCCTGTGATTGGTCAGTGAATAGAGAAGCAGCACACTCATAAGTTCTTCATTCATGACTGAAGGCCAGAGGTCATTCTGCCTAGACACCGCTACCTACTTATTGTTTATGTTTACGGCCATTGAACCATTTATTACTGATGTCCAAGGCCATTCTGCCCTGCTGCCACTAACTACACATGATTTGTTTATGTAAACAAACATCTACATATTGTTTATGTTTACGGTCTTCAGTCATTTATTACTGAAGGCCTTCAGTCATTCTGCTCCGTCACCACTACCTGCATATTGTTTATGTCTATGTAAACATCTTCACAATGTTAATGTTTACAACCTTCAGTCATTCATAACTTAAGGCCAAGTTTATTCTGCCCTACTGCCACTGCCTACACATTGTTTATGTTTACGTAAACATACACATTTATATTAGGGTGACCAGACATCCCCAGTTTCAGGGGACAGTCCCCGGATTGAGGACACTGTCCCCGGACCAAATCTGTCCCCGGTTTTGTCCCCGGATTGGATTTGAACAGGGGCTGGGGCAATTTCAAAGACAGTCAGTGCAGAATTTAAAAAAAAAAAAATCTGAATTACACACCCCCGCTCTGCCCCTCCTACTAGCTTAGGGGTGTGTATTTTTTTCCATTATCTGTGCTCCTTTCTGATGATCATGTGCTGGTCAGAACGGAGGGAAAGTTTCGGGTGCATGCCCATACAGCTCCGCTCGCATGTTCTTCTGCCTTGGCTCAAGTCCCGGCCAGCCGCCGGCCTGCTTATCTCCTTGCCTTCCCTGGCGGAGCGATCTTCCTCCCCACCCAGTAGTAGCCGGGGCCCGGAGAGTAAGACTTGACAGGCTGTGAGGCGGGCGGCGGCGGCGACGGGCAGAGAGTCGCTGATTGCTGCCATTACTAGTAAAAAACAAAATATGTCCCCGGATTTCATTTTAAAAATCTGGCCACCTTAATCTATATGTTGTATGTTTACAGCCTTCAGTCATTCATTACTGAAGGTCAGGGTCATTTTGTCCCGCTGCCACTACCTACACCTTGTTTACGTCTACAGGCCTAAGTCATTCATTACTGAGGACTACGTTTTATTCTGCCCCGTTTCCGCTCCCTAGTTATTGTTTATGTTTATGGTCTATTCATTACTGAAGGCTGAGGTCATTCTGCTCCACCTCCGCTACCTACATATTGTTTATGTGTACAGTTAGTAAGGATTCATTTTATTCTGCCCTGCACCACCACCGATTCCCAGTGAATAACTCTTTTGAGCCATTCAGGACTGGGGGGAGTTTAACAACAACGTATAAGTACACATCTCTGCTCATGCGGCTTGTGTATGCCCGTATGCATGAGATGTATTACGGATCACTTTTTACGCAGGATCTTGGTGCCCACTATCTGCCAGTCAATTCATACTCTTGTGTGCATGAGGCCCAGTACTGAAATTTAATGCGGAAATCAAATAATGTGTAGTACCCCAATCTTACCAGCGGGGGCGGTGTTGAGCTACACATCAAGGGCTCTCTATGTTATTCTATGGAGGTTGGCGATTTGGTTTCAGCTGATGACTTCATGTGATGGAAATGTTATTGTTATAGTCTGACATTGATTAGAATGATTGTCTGAAGTGTTCTCAGACTTTACCGACTAATATTTGCATTTCATCAGACTGTGAGCTTAGAGAAACTCTTCAATCCTGAGCTTTATTGCATGTTTTATGTCTCTCGTGTATCGCATATCCCCATAATTCATAAAGGCTGATTATAATGGCATATTCTATATACTTGATGATGATAATCCTAATATTAGAGGGTATGATCTGAGCTGGTGGACTTTAAATAAAGCTGAACTTCATGCAGATTTAAAAAATACCAATTACCATAGTTATGTTTAAAAAAAAGAAATGATGGATTCATCTACACTGTTGCAATTACCCCTGTTGCAGCGCGCAAAGGAAGCGCACGGTGGTACATGATGATGTACCTGCTTCTTAACACTATAATAAACGCACCCCTGTGCACACACATAGATTTAAATGGGCAGATTACCAACTTAACTGTGCTGTGTGACAGAGCAGGGTAAATCCCAGAACTGGATGGACAAGATTGCAACGTTAGAAAAGGATATGCAAAGGCTGGTAATGCGGATTAGTGACAGGATCAAAAAAAAAAGAACCAACATCCCTGAATATACAGTAAGGATTTTTTTTAGGGGATTTTTTAGGTGCTGAAATATTTAGAACACAAATTGTTGAAAAGGGTTATTTTATTAATACACAAATGAAAAACAGATAAAAAGTTTGTTTTTTAGGGACAAACATTTAAAATCAGTACAGCTTGTTTTGAAAAATTCAAAGCAAATATAATTATCCCGACATGTTTCGCCACCTTGGGCTTCCTCAGGGGCTATAATTTGTAAAGCCTCGAACACACGGTCGGAATTCAAAAAATTTTTCCGTGGATTTTTGTCCGAAGGGAGTTGGCTGGGCACACC
Source organism: Rana muscosa (assembly GCA_029206835.1). Taxonomy (NCBI): domain Eukaryota; kingdom Metazoa; phylum Chordata; class Amphibia; order Anura; family Ranidae; genus Rana; species Rana muscosa. Next base: position 309,976,871 of record CM055119.1, on the reverse strand, counting down.
CATAGCATACACGCCACAGGACTTTTCTGCAAACTTTCCCAAAACGTTCCCAACATCACGTGGTTTTTCTGCTCTTTTCTGCTCTTTACCGCCACCCTTTGGTCAACTTCTGCTATTGTTGGTTGATTTTAACATTGGTTCTGGGCATGCGTATTTGTACTTCGGACAAAAGTCCGATAGATTTCTGTACACACGATAGGACTTTGCACCGTAGGACTTTTGTTGCTGAAAAGTTTGTCCGTTTGCAGAGCGAACTTTTGTCCATTGAAAACCGAAAGCTTGTTGTCAAAAAGTCCTACCGTGTGTACGAGGCTTTATACGGTATGCGTCACTAGATACAAAAAAACAAAACACCTCTTATTTCTTGTTTGTTGTTTTTTTTTTTTAAATCTAGTGACGCATACCGTATTACAAATGATATCCCCTGAGGAAGCCCAAGGTGGTGAAACATGTCGGGATAATTATATTTACTGTTACTGTTACTAAGCTGATTGTCGCCATTGCTAGTATATAAAAAAACAAATCCAGTATGTTTGTAGACACTACAACCAATCAATATACACTTACTGGGATTTTTTTTGCCAAAAATATGTAGCAGAATTTATATTGGCCTAAATTTATGAAGAAATATGATTTCTTATTTTATTTATTGGATATATTTTAAAGCAGAAAGTTAAAAATATATATTATTTTTTTTTCAAAATTGTCTAACGAGGATTTTCGGAACTCTGGTAATTTTTTTTTTTTTTTTTTATATGCGATTATTATGCAAAAAAAAAATAAGAAGGAACGGATCATTCATCTGATATTCTAATTGTATGTATCAGGCTCTAATATGAACAATGCAGATAGGTCCGATTTAAGTCCAGCTTTCCTTTAACGCTCAAACATTCCCAACTCTACTGTAGACGTGTGACAGGTGCTCTTTAGTTCCTCCAGGACCGGGCTGTGTCCTTCTATAGAGATTATTAGCTCTTGTCTAGTGTTAGAACGGCTTTCTCCTTCTCTGCAGCCTGCGGTCTGGGAGCCTGTTGAAGGGCCCCACCTGGGTAAATATAATGATGAACCAATGTTTGCCGACGTTAGAATAAAAAAAACAAAAAAAACACGGAATGTTCGGATACAAAGGGAAGATTTCTCAGCTCTCCGGCACTTCAGACCTTTTCAGAAACATTTTATAAGTCATGGAGGAGAAATGTGATCGGTCATTTCTGTCCCTTGTTAGAGAAAGTTCTTAAAGAGTAACTCCACTTTTGTCGAGACCACCCCAAGCTTTGAACATCTCACGGAGCTCTGTTCAATCCATCATCGGAAAATGGAAAGAGTATGGCACAACTGCAAACCTACCAAGACATGGCCGTCCACCTAAACTGACCGGGCCGGGCAAGGAGAGCATTCACCAGAGAAGCAGCCAAGAGGCCCATGGTAACTCTGGAGGAGCTGCAGAGATCCACAGCTCAGGGGGGAGAATCTGTCCACAGGACAACTATTAGTCGCGCTCTCCACAAATCTGCCCTTTATGGAAGAGTGACAAGAAGAAAGACATTGGTGAAAGAAAGTCATAAGAAGTCCTGTTTGCAGTTTGTGAGAAGCCATGTGGGGGACACAGCAATCATGTGGGGGACACAGCAAACATGTGGGGGACACAGCAAACATGTGGGGGGACACAGCAATCATGTGGGGGGACACAGCAAACATGTGGGGGACACAGCAAACATGTGGGGGGACACAGCAAACATGTGGGGGGACACAGCAATCATGTGGGGGACACAGCAATCATGTGGGGGACACAGCAAACATGTGGAAGAAGGTGCTCTGGTCAGATGAGACCAAAATTGTACTTTTTGGCCTAAAAGCAAAACACTATGTGTGGCAGAAAACTAACACTGCACATCACCCTGAACACACCATCCCCACCGTGAAACATGGTGGTGGCAGCTTCATGTGGTGGGGATGTTTTTCTTCAGCAGGGACAGGGAAGCTGGTCAGAGTTGATAGGAAGATGGATGGAGCCAAATACAGGGCAATCTTAGAAGAAAACCTGTAAAGCCCTGTACACACGATCGGTTTTACCGATGAAATCCGTCCGATGGACTTTTTTCATCGGACAAACCGATCGTGTATGGGCCCCATTGGTCTTTTTTCCATCGGTGATTAAAAATAGAACATGTTTTGAATTTATCCGATAGGAAATTCCAATCGTCTGTGTGGAACTCCATCGGAAGAAAAAACCCACGCATGCTCAGATTCAAGTCGACGCATGCTCAGAAGCATTAAACTTAATTTTTCTTGGCTCGTCTGAGTGTTTTATGTCACTGCGTTTGGGACGGTTGGATTTTTGACTGATGGTGTGTAGGCAAGACTGATGGAAGTCAGCTTCATCGGAAATCCGATGGAAAAATACATTGGATTTTATTCCATTGGAAATCCGATCGTGTGTACGTGGCTTTAGAGTCTGCAAAAGACTTGAGACACGGGGCGGAGGTTCACCTTCCAGCGGGACAACGACCCGAAACATACAGCCAGAGCTACAATGGAATGGTTTAGATCAAAGCATATTCATGTGTTTAGAATGGCCCAGTCACAGTCCAGACCTAAATCACATTGAGAATCTGTGGCAAGACTTGAAAATTGCTGCTCACAGACGCTCTCCATCCAATCTGACAGAACTTGAGATATTTTACAAAGAAGAATGTGCAGAAATGTCCCTCTCTAGATGTGCAAAGCTGGTAGAGACATCCCCAAAAAGACTTGCAGCTGTAATTGCAGAGAAAGGGGGTTCTACAAAGTATTGACTCCGGGGGGCGCCATATAAATTCACATATTTATCTGTAAAAAATGTGGAAAACCATTTATCATTTTCCTTCCACTTCACAATTATGTGCCACTTTGTGTTGGTCTATCACATAAAATCCCAATAAAATACATTTACAGTTTTTGGTTGTAACATGAGAAATGTGGAAAATTTCAAGGGGTATGAATACTTTTTCAAGGCACTGTATAATTATCAATCAGCTGCTGCACCTGCAGGGCTCTAATGAGGAAAGTGACAGGGTCTGCATCCCTTTAAACATGATTTCCCTTTGGGAGTATCTCACCAAAAATCTAATTGTTGTTGCAGGGGATGCCCAAAATCTGACTTGTATCTTAGTGCAGACTTCTGGGAAGATCAGTGAGCCAATCACACAAGCACGAATTGACATATCTGGGGGGCGTTCTGTGTACAGAGCGCCTGCAGGGGGCCATATTGCATTTTAGATCTCACCCTAGTGCATTGCAATTTGAAAAGGAAAAATCTTTTTTTTTTTACCCTCCGTGCTCAGGCTCAAAAACGAACGCATAAGTTTCGCACGCGTATGCCAACGTATCGTTGCGAACTTTAGCGCGAGAGCAATAATCTTAGCGCTAGTCCTCCTCTGTAACTCTAAGCATGTAACCTGTAAAGGCGTTTAAAGCGTCGCCTACGGAGATTTTTTAAGTACCGTAGTTTGTCGCCATTCCACGAGCGTGCGCAATTTTAAAGCGTGACATGTTGGGTATCTATTTACTCGGCGTAATATCATCTTTCATATTATACACAAAAAAAAAATTGTAGTAGCTATATTATTTTTTTTATTTTTTTTCCAGCCTCTATATGATTCCGTATTATTAGTTTGGAGTCCTTTGAAGAGAAATGGGCGCGGGCGGTTCAGCGCCCTCCATAAATCTGCAGGAAAAAGTTTCTCCTTTTATAAACGGATGATTGTAAACTGATAACATCCTTCCAATAAAACATCGCAGCATCCCCCGCCCCGCCCCGCCCCGCCCGTAACTACAAGTGTGAGTACACCGCAACATAAAATCACATCAATAGCATAAAAGCAAATGTCAGACGGACCAATTATCTGCAGCCTATTTTTTTTTCTTTAATATTTTTTTTTTTTTTTTTTCGTAAGGCTCCATTCATATCTGTGCGTAGCTGAAACGTTTTTCAAGCGCCAACACACGCCGCACATAGAGCAGCCTATTCACCTGAATGGGCTACCCTACGCGAACCTTTTCGTCACGCGGAGTGCCTGTCGTCTTTTCAGGGCGCCTTTTGGCGCATTTGTAGCAAAAACGTGTGGCAAAATGCGCATCTGCTACCCGCGCTCGAGGTGTCATTACCGGTTAATGGCACCGCTAAGCACGGCCAGCGATTGCAGCGTGTTTCCAAAACACACATTTTTGTGTGTTTTTGCCGCGCGTTGCGAATGCAGTCGTAGGGCCAGTTCACACCAGAACACGGTGCGGGAAACCTGCGTTCCGCACACGTTTCCCGCACCGCGCTCAGAATGCACTCTTCAGCAGGTGTCGGTGTTAAAGCAGAACTACTGTATACTCATCTTGGATCCAGCGATTGCGGCGTCCCCGGGAACGCCCCACCCGGGCCGCTTACACCTTCAGGTGGGCCGGCTTCGGGGTCTCGATCGCCGGCCGCTGTCATTGGTCAGGAAGGGATGACGTCACTCCCATGCATGTGCAGGAGTTCAGTCAGATTCCGCATTGCCGAATAAGTACAGTGAGCTGCACGTGCGTGGATCACTGTACAGGGCCGCACAGACAGGTAAGAAACTTTAAAGAGGAAGTAAACCCTCTGTTTTTTATTTTCTGAAAAAAAAAAACCCTGCAAGAGAAAGGCATAATGAGCTAGTATGCATAGCATACTAGCTCATTATGAATGACTTACCTGAGATCGAAGCCCCCGAAGCGCTCCTCGTTCCCCTCCGCCGCCATGTTGCCTACGAGTCCCTTCTGTGTATCGCCGCTCCGGCGCTGTGACAGGCCGGAGCGGTGATGACGTCACTCCCGCGCATGCGGGCAGGACCGGCACGATCCCTGCGCATGCACGCGGTTCCGGCATTATCCCATTGATAAAACCGGCACGCTCAGTGCGACTGCGCCATTGTCTACGGCGCACATGCACCGTAGAAATCGGTGCAGTCCTTTCTGCAAATGTGTAGGTTAAGGAGATATTTCCGCGAATTGAGAAGCGGGGGGGGGGTGCCACAAATTGAGAAGCTGCCCCCCCGAATTGTGTTGAGGTCGGGGGGGCTTTGGGTGCTGACGAACAAAAAAACCCCCAAAAGAACAAAAATAAAAGGGGGGTTGCCATCCGGGGCCCTGGGGACCTCCGGGCCTCTGGGGACCTCTGGGCCCCTTACGAAAAAAATATATATATAAAAAAAAGGGGGGTTGCCATCCGGGGACCTCCGGGCCTCTGGGGACCTCTGGGCCCCTTACAAAAAAAATAATAAAAAAAAAATAATTAAATAATAAAATAAAAAATTATAAAAAAAAAGGGGGGAGGGGGTTGCCATCCGGGGCCCTGGGGACCCCTGGGCCCCTTACAAAAAAAAAATAAGAAGAAATAAAAAAAAAGGGGGGGCAATCCGGGCCCCTAGGGACCCCTGGGCCCCTTACAGGTGTACTTAACGACACCCCAAAACTCAAGTCCCAAACGCAGTGCTTTTGCCTGCACCGGATTGCATGGTACAGAAGTACTAAGTAGACATGCGCACTACCAAAAAATGGGATTATTTTCTTTTTCGTTTCATTTGTTTGTTTTTTTTTCGTTTATCGCATCATTCGTTAGGATCGGCATGCGTTACTTCAGATAATTCGTTACTTCGGACGTGTAATTTATTCGTTTATAATAATAATAATAAATAATAATAACAATAGTTAATAATTTAAATATAATCGATAATACTAAAAACAAAAATGATCCGAATGTAAGTGATTCGTTAAACTCGTAGGTTGAATATTTTTTTGTATTTTCGTTCTTTCAGGTTTTAATTCTTTTTCGGATTTTCGTTCATTTTGAAAATGAGTTTTCATGTGCATTCGTCAAAAGAGTCTTTTATTCGTTCGGATGCTTCCGAATGAACGAATATGCCGAACTTTGTCTGAAAACGAATTTGTAACAAAACAAATTGCACGCGTCTAGTACTAAGCAATCCAGTTGCCGTGCGTTTATAAAAAAGAGTGCATGCATTTATTTTGGTGCGCTCCAGCGTGATTTCAGCCAATCTAAATGATTGGGCTAAATTTGCGCCTTCCCGTGCGATTCATGGTGTAAACCGGCCCTTAAAAAAAGTGACTTTGTAGCGAAGGCGTCACTTTAACACAATATGGATTAACACACAAATACGCATGGGATAAAGCCCATGCATTACCGCAGCGCATGGTGTGATTGGTCCTCTACCATTCAAGTCCACTTGCAATGGATGGATCAGATTAGCGGCTGTTGGAAAGTTGAATCACTTCCCGGCCTTTGTGATCTCTCGGGGGGCAGCAGCGGAGATGACACCAGAATTCTCACTTCTGGGCAGTTGGCTCGGCCATTGCAAAGCCAGGCGGTGCGTCACACTTCCCGGAGGGATTCTGCATCATACAGAATAAACAGATAACTGCCGGGGGAAGGGAGTGTCACCTTCGTAAGGGCCCTCTGATGAGGAGGTAAAAAGTCTATAGGGGGATCTCCTGGAGGTATAAAGGGCCCCAAGTGTCCACCCAAAACTGAAACTGTAGCATTGGCCAGAGTTGACTTTAGTGATGCGCCGATATATTGGCTGCAGAAAATTATTGGCCAAAAAGTAGCAGGGACATGAGTAGTAGGGACATGAGTAGTAGGGACATGAGTAGTAGGGATATGAGTAGTAGGGATATGAGTAGTAGGGACATGAGTAGTAGGGATATGAGTAGTAGGGACATGAGTAGTAGGGATATGAGTAGTAGGGACATGAGTAGCAGGGACATGAGTAGCAGGGACATGAGTAGCAGGGACATGAGTAGCAGGGATATGAGTAGTAGGGACATGAGTAGCAGGGACATGAGTAGCAGGGACATGAGTAGCAGGGACATGAGTAGTAGGGACATGAGTAGTAGGGACATGAGTAGTAGGGATATGAGTAGTAGGGATATGAGTAGTAGGGATATGAGTAGTAGGGACATGAGTAGTAGGGACATGAGTAGTAGAGACATGAGTAGCAGGGACATGAGTAGCAGGGATATGAGTAGTAGGGACATGATAGTAGGGATATGAGTAGTAGGGATATGAGTAGTAGGAAAACAAGTAGCAGGGACATGAGTAGCAGGGACATGAGTAGCAGGGACATGAGTAGTAGGGACATGAGTAGTAGGGACATGAGTAGTAGGGATATGAGTAGTAGGAAAACAAGTAGTAGGGACATGAGTAGCAGGGACATGAGTAGCAGGGACATGAGTAGTAGGGACATGAGTAGTAGGGATATGAGTAGTAGGAAAACAAGTAGCAGGGACATGAGTAGCAGGGACATGAGTAGTAGGGACATGAGTAGTAGGGGCACAAGTAATAGGAAAACAAGTAGTAGGGACATGAGTAGTAGGGACATGAGTAGTAGGGACATGAGTAGTAGGGACATGAGTAGTAGGGATATGAGTAGTAGGAAAACAAGTAGTAGGGACATGAGTAGCAGGGACATGAGTAGTAGGGACATGAGTAGTAGGGATATGAGTAGTAGGAAAACAAGTAGTAGGGACATGAGTAGTAGGGACATGAGTAGTAGGGACATGAGTAGTAGGGATATGAGTAGTAGGAAAACAAGTAGTAGGGACATGAGTAGCAGGGACATGAGTAGCAGGGACATGAGTAGTAGGGACATGAGTAGTAGGGATATGAGTAGTAGGAAAACAAGTAGCAGGGACATGAGTAGTAGGGACATGAGTAGCAGGGACATGAGTAGTAGGGACATGAGTAGTAGGGGCACAAGTAATAGGAAAACAAGTAGTAGGGACATGAGTAGCAGGGACATGAGTAGTAGGGACATGAGTAGTAGGGATATGAGTAGTAGGAAAACAAGTAGTAGGGACATGAGTAGCAGGGACATGAGTAGCAGGGACATGAGTAGTAGGGGCACAAGTAATAGGGACACGGGTATTAGGGACATGAGTAGTAATGACATGAGTAGTAGGGACATGAGTAGTAGGGGCACAAGTAATAGGGACACGGGTATTAGGGACATGAGTAGTAATGACATGAGTAGCAGGGACATGAGTAGTAGGGACATGAGTAGTAGGGGCACAAGTAATAGGGACACGGGTATTAGGGACATGAGTAGTAATGACATGAGTAGCAGGGACATGAGTAGTAGGGGCACAAGTAGTAGGGACATGAGTAGCAGGGACATGAGTAGTAGGGACATGAGTAGTAGGGACATGAGTAGTAGGGGCACAAGTAATAGGGACACGGGTATTAGGGACATGAGTAGTAATGACATGAGTAGTAATGACATGAGTAGTAATGACATGAGTAGTAGGGGGCGGGGCACAAGTAATAGGGACACAGGTATTAGGGACATGAGTAGTAATGACATGAGTAGTAGGGATATGAGTAATAGGAAGACAAGTGTAATGCCGCGTACACACGATCATTTTTCCCGTCGGGAAAAATGACATTTTTTTTTTTCGCCGAGAAAAACGATCGTCTGTGGGCTTTATGCCGTTTTTCTCGTTGAGAAAAACGGCAGGAAAAACGACGAGAAAAATTAGAACATGTTCTAAATTTTCTCATCGTTTTTTCCATCATTTTTTTCCGCGGCAGTTTTCCCATAGGGAGACACTGCCGCGGAGCCCACAGACGGTCGTTTTTCTCGACAAATAAAAAAATGACGGGAAAAACGGTCGTGTGTGGGGGAAAATGCCGTTCCCTCATTTTTCATTTAATTTCATGTCGTGATTCACGGCGGTGTTTTCACCGCCGTGAATCACGATCGTGTGTACGCGGCATTATGCCGCGTACACACGGACGTTTTTCTCGAGAAAAACGAAATTTTTCCCATTCGACGAGAAAAACGATAGTCTGTGGGCTTTCTGTCGTTTTTTTCGACGAGAAAAACGGCATTAAAAACGACGAGAAAAATGAGAACATGTTCTCATTTTTCTCGTCGTTTTTTTCGACATGTTTTCCGCGGCAGTTTTCCCATAGGGAAACACTGCCGCGGAGCCCACAGACGGTCGTTTTTCTCGACAAGAGAAAAAACGACGTGAAAAACGACCGTGTGTGGGGAACAAGCCGTTCCCTCGTTTTTAATGACATTATTCACGGCGGTTTTTTAACCGCCGTGAATAATGATCGTGTGTACGCGGCATTAGGGACATGTTTAGTAGTAGTAGTAGGGAGTCGAGTAGTAGGGACACAATTTCTGTTCTTGCGCACAGAGAACTCTCTATACCGCACTTTGCGTTGCTTTTCTCTTTTTAAATCTTTAAATAAAAGACGTGGAGTAAAAGATTCTCCCAGCAGGTAGCTTCGCAGTCCCCAGAATCCAGCACTGTGTAGGGACTGTGATGACAGCACTGTGTAGGGACTGTGATGACAGCACTGTGTAGGGACTGTGATGACAGCACTGTGTAGGGACGGTGATGACAGCACTGTGTAGGGACGGTGATGACAGCACTGTGTAGGGACTGTGATGACAGCACTGTGTAGGGACGGTGATGACAGCACTGTGTAGGGACGGTGATGACAGCACTGTGTAGGGACTGTGATGACAGCACTGTGTAGGGACTGTGATGACAGCACTGTGTAGGGACGGTGATGACAGCACTGTGTAGGGACGGTGATGACAGCACTGTGTAGGGACGGTGATGACAGCACTGTGTAGGGACTGTGATGACAGCACTGTGTAGGGACGGTGATGACAGCACTGTGTAGGGACGGTGATGACAGCACTGTGTAGGGACGGTGATGACAGCACTGTGTAGGGACTGTGATGACAGCACTGTGTAGGGACGGTGATGACAGCACTGTGTAGGGACTGTGATGACAGCACTGTGTAGGGACGGTGATGACAGCACTGTGTAGGGACGGTGATGACAGCACTGTGTAGGGACTGTGATGACAGCACTGTGTAGGGACGGTGATGACAGCACTGTGTAGGGACGGTGATGACAGCACTGTGTAGGGACGGTGATGACAGCACTGTGTAGGGACGGTGATGACAGCACTGTGTAGGGACGGTGATGACAGCACTGTGTAGGGACGGTGATGACAGCACTGTGTAGGGACTGTGATGACAGCACTGTGTAGGGACGGTGATGACAGCACTGTGTAGGGACGGTGATGACAGCACTGTGTAGGGACGGTGATGACAGCACTGTGTAGGGACTGTGATGACAGCACTGTGTAGGGACGGTGATGACAGCACTGTGTAGGGACGGTGATGACAGCACTGTGTAGGGACTGTGTTGACAGCACTGTGTAGGGACGGTGATGACAGCACTGTGTAGGGACGGTGATGACAGCACTGTGTAGGGACGGTGATGACAGCACTGTGTAGGGACTGTGATGACAGCACTGTGTAGGGACGGTGATGACAGCACTGTGTAGGGACGGTGATGACAGCACTGTGTAGGGACGGTGATGACAGCACTGTGTAGGGACGGTGATGACAGCACTGTGTAGGGACGGTGATGACAGCACTGTGTAGGGACTGTGATGACAGCACTGTGTAGGGACGGTGATGACAGCACTGTGTAGGGACGGTGATGACAGCACTGTGTAGGGACTGTGATGACAGCACTGTGTAGGGACTGTGATGACAGCACTGTGTAGGGACGGTGATGACAGCACTGTGTAGGGACGGTGATGACAGCACTGTGTAGGGACGGTGATGACAGCACTGTGTAGGGACTGTGATGACAGCACTGTGTAGGGACGGTGATGACAGCACTGTGTAGGGACGGTGATGACAGCACTGTGTAGGGACGGTGATGACAGCACTGTGTAGGGACTGTGATGACAGCACTGTGTAGGGACGGTGATGACAGCACTGTGTAGGGACTGTGATGACAGCACTGTGTAGGGACGGTGATGACAGCACTGTGTAGGGACGGTGATGACAGCACTGTGTAGGGACTGTGATGACAGCACTGTGTAGGGACGGTGATGACAGCACTGTGTAGGGACGGTGATGACAGCACTGTGTAGGGACGGTGATGACAGCACTGTGTAGGGACGGTGATGACAGCACTGTGTAGGGACGGTGATGACAGCACTGTGTAGGGACGGTGATGACAGCACTGTGTAGGGACTGTGATGACAGCACTGTGTAGGGACGGTGATGACAGCACTGTGTAGGGACGGTGATGACAGCACTGTGTAGGGACGGTGATGACAGCACTGTGTAGGGACTGTGATGACAGCACTGTGTAGGGACGGTGATGACAGCACTGTGTAGGGACGGTGATGACAGCACTGTGTAGGGACTGTGTTGACAGCACTGTGTAGGGACGGTGATGACAGCACTGTGTAGGGACGGTGATGACAGCACTGTGTAGGGACGGTGATGACAGCACTGTGTAGGGACTGTGATGACAGCACTGTGTAGGGACGGTGATGACAGCACTGTGTAGGGACGGTGATGACAGCACTGTGTAGGGACGGTGATGACAGCACTGTGTAGGGACGGTGATGACAGCACTGTGTAGGGACGGTGATGACAGCACTGTGTAGGGACTGTGATGACAGCACTGTGTAGGGACTGTGATGACAGCACTGTGTAGGGACGGTGATGACAGCACTGTGTAGGGACGGTGATGACAGCACTGTGTAGGGACGGTGATGACAGCACTGTGTAGGGACTGTGATGACAGCACTGTGTAGGGACGGTGATGACAGCACTGTGTAGGGACGGTGATGACAGCACTGTGTAGGGACGGTGATGACAGCACTGTGTAGGGACTGTGATGACAGCACTGTGTAGGGACTGTGATGACAGCACTGTGTAGGGACTGTGATGACAGCACTGTGTAGGGACGGTGATGACAGCACTGTGTAGGGACGGTGATGACAGCACTGTGTAGGGACGGTGATGACAGCACTGTGTAGGGACGGTGATGACAGCACTGTGTAGGGACGGTGATGACAGCACTGTGTAGGGACTGTGATGACAGCACTGTGTAGGGACGGTGATGACAGCACTGTGTAGGGACGGTGATGACAGCACTGTGTAGGGACGGTGATGACAGCACTGTGTAGGGACGGTGATGACAGCACTGTGTAGGGACGGTGATGACAGCACTGTGTAGGGACTGTGATGACAGCACTGTGTAGGGACGGTGATGACAGCACTGTGTAGGGACGGTGATGACAGCACTGTGTAGGGACGGTGATGACAGCACTGTGTAGGGACTGTGATGACAGCACTGTGTAGGGACGGTGATGACAGCACTGTGTAGGGACGGTGATGACAGCACTGTGTAGGGACGGTGATGACAGCACTGTGTAGGGACGGTGATGACAGCACTGTGTAGGGACGGTGATGACAACACTGTGTAGGGACGGTGATGACAGCACTGTGTAGGGACTGTGATGACAGCACTGTGTAGGGACTGTGATGACAGCACTGTGTAGGGACTGTGATGACAGCACTGTGTAGGGACTGTGATGACAGCACTGTGTAGGGACGGTGATGACAGCACTGTGTAGGGACGGTGATGACAGCACTGTGTAGGGACGGTGATGACAGCACTGTGTAGGGACGGTGATGACAGCACTGTGTAGGGACTGTGATGACAGCACTGTGTGAAAGTGTTGGGAAAGCTTCACATGTGAAATGACTGTTTACTTTATCCCAGCTGTGGGCACAGGAAATGTCTGCTGCTCCGCTTTGCATGTTCCCCACCCAGAAGGGGAACTCGGGGGGTTTCTCTGACATGTCCCGGGGACTCCGGGCTCCAGCTATCAACATGGCCATCCTATCCTTTCTAATCAAAGCGATGGGATTGGAGAACTCCGAATACGTCCCAGGGACTCGGGGCCCCAGCCTTCAACATGGCCACCCTGTCCTTATGGAAGCCATAGGACTTGAGAACTCAAAATATGTCCTGGGGAGGGACTCTGGGCTCCAGCAACACCTTGTCCCCCATTATAATAACCCCTGTTTATAAGGATCCCTATCAGAGTCCTACCATATATCAAGTTCCCGATCAGAGCCCCCCTTACATCAGGGTCCCCATCAGAGTCCCCCCCCCCCTTACATCAAGTTCTCCATCGTAGTCACTGCTTATATAAAGGTCGCCATCAGAGGCCTCCCTTATATCAAGTTCCCCATCAGCGCCCCTCTCATATCAGGGTCCCCAACGGAGTCCCCTTAAATCTAGTGTCCCATCAGAATCCCCCCTTATATCAGAGTCCCCCCTTACATCAGAGTCCCCCCTTATATCAAGTTTCTCATCAGAGTGCCCCCTTAGATCAGGTTCCCCCTCAGAGTCCCGCCTTATACCAGGGTCCCCATTACATCCAATTCCCCGTCAGAGTCCCCCTTACATCTTGTCCCCCGTTATAACCCCCCGTTTTTAAAGGTCCCTATCAGAGTCCTACCATATATCAAGTTCCCGATCAGAGCCCCTCTTATATCAGGGTCCCCATCAGAGTCCCCCTTAAATCTAGTAGCCTATCAAAATCCCCCCTTACATCAGGTTCCCCATCAGAGTCCCCCCTTACATCAGGTTCCCCATCAGAGTCCCCCCTTACATCAGAGTCCCCATCAAGGTCCCCCCTTATATCAGAGTCCCCCCTTATACCAGGGTCCCGATCAGAGTCCCCCCTACATCAAGTTTCCCATCAGAGTCCCCCCTTACATCAGGTTCCCCATCAGAGTCCCCCCTTACATCAGAGTCCCCATCAAGGTCCCCCCTTACATCAGAGTCCCCATCAAGGTCCCCCCTTACATCAGAGTCCCCCCTTATACCAGGGTCCCGATCAGAGTCCCTCCTACATCAAGTTTCCCATCAGAGTCCCCCCTTACATCAGAAGCGGAAACCACAGACAGCCCTCGCTGACCGTAATCCCCAATCAGTGAACATTGAGAATAGGCCACTGACCCTAGCTGGCGGATGGATAAAATCTTGTAGCAGGCCGGATGTGGCCCACGGGCCATAGTTTGGGGACCCCTAGTCTAGTGTATAGTCATTCTGGAAGATTACTACTTCACACACTCCTCAGCACTCCAGAAGTAAAGACATCCAAGTGGTGTCACCATACAAGGGTAGGAATGCTCCACTAATGCAGCGCTCCTCAGATAGGGGAATCTTGACAGATAAAGCACACACAGGAGGGCGCAAACGCCTAGTGCCATACCATAAATCTTTGTTAACCAGAAAACACACAAAAAATTCTCATACGAGTTTCGGGGGATGCACCCCCTTTCTCGGGACTTGGCTTTGAAGAAGGGGTTGCGTCCCCCAAAACGCCTAAAGCCTATTATACAGAGGGACCGTTTGGGCTTCACGATGCCGCCCCAGTGCTGGAGTAGACCAGTATCATAATCCAGTAATACCCTGTCTCAATCCACCCTGCACACGCTCAGTTTCTCTCTATTTTTAGGCACTGTGCTGAGTTTGTAGAGGCCGATCTGCTAACAGCATTAAAGCTGAAATAAACCCCTCCCCCTATCTTTTACAGCCAATGAAGCTGCTTCTGTGTGATCTGCAACTGCTATGGTGCTGCACATGTGATCATTTATGACACCAGACATTTAAAGGTTTTGACCGTTTGGTTAAAGTAGATTGTAAATGATCACCTTGTAAAACAACCCATTCCGTTTAAAATAGAAATGAAAGGCAAAACATTTTTGTATAGCTATCAATTTGCGGCAGCCCCCCCCCCCCCCCGCTCCTCAATTTGCGGCGGCAGCACCCCCCCCCCCCGATTCTCCTCTGCTCCATGGGGCCCATGCCTGAAGCTGTGTAAGGGGCCCCAAAATTCCTGATGGACAAGTCTGATCATTGGAGAAGAACAGGCTGAGTTCCCAGCATAGCAAGAGAACTGACCATGTTGTGCTCTCCTGCTTAGTGTGGTCAGTTTTTAATAGGAAAGCAGAGGGACTGGCAGGAACACCAGGGATTTCACATAAAGGAAGCAATACAAAGAGAACGGGATACTCTCTCATACAAGTACATGTTCCAAAACATCTGGGGTGCCAAGGTCCGCCATCACCGCACTAGGCGTTTGCGCCCTCCTGTGTGTGCTTTTTACATCGTCGGAGAATGTACAGAGATTGTAGGGTCACATTGTATCATGTATGTCCAGGTGTATTAGATTGTACAATCAGATGGCCTCAGGTGCACTGTACCCGCCCCAGACTGGCACACTGCAGGGCGTTCTGGCAGAGGACAGGTTAATAGGATGTAGACATAGCTGGGATGCCAACGCTGCGGGCATGACGGCCCAGCCTGTGAGCCGTACCGGGAAACCAAGCCACTAATCCACCTTCTTTCTGCTGATGGAAGGTAAACAGGCGGGCGCAGGGGAGCGCTGAGATCAATGGGCCTTTTTGTTCCCTGTACCAGCGCGTTGATTGGTGACGATCCCGGCGATTGTTTATCTGGCTGGGTTAGGCCGGGTGACCTGGCTCTGCTGTGGGATCATATCAAAGAAAAAAAAAAAGAAACAATAAAACAACAATGGCGGCCGTCCGCAGGGCGGGTCTGCTGAGTCATTGCGGCCAGAGCGAGGAGAAATAATGGCGTCGCCCGTAGAAAAGCCAGGAAGGTTCTGATTAAAGACAAACACCAGGCCGACCAGCTCTCACCCACATCAAACGCGCCCGGAAGACACAATACGAGGGATGACCGCAATCTACTTCAATGTAGCTTTTATAAATCCGCACAACCAGGGCGCGACAAGAGGAGTGAGACTGCTAACGCATTTCATCCTGGAGAGAGCTTAATCACTTGACCTCCGGAAGATTTACTCCCCCTTCATGGCCAGGCCATTTCTTTGCTTTTTATTGGCACTGCATTACTTTTCCCGCAAGGGTCTCAAACTGGCGGCCCTCCAGCTGTTGCGAAACTACAAGTCCCATGAGGCATTGCAAGGATGACAGTTACAAGCATGACTCCCACAGGCAGAGAGAGGCATGATGGGACTTGTAGTTTCGCAACAGCTGGAGGCCCGCCAGTTTGAGACCCCCCTGCTTTAAAGGGTAACTCCACTTTCTTGGGGGGGGGGGGATAGCAAATAAAGAAAAAATAATATAGTGCATATAATTGCGACACAAGTCATATTGTAATTGAATTTTATTTAAAATGATCTTTCCTTTTCAATCTGCAGCCGCTGTCATTTTCTGAACATGCAATATGGCCACCTGGAGGCGCTCTGTACACAGATGGTATAGAGAACGCCCGGCAGAAATGTAACTTCCTGCTTGTGTGATTGGCTCACTGATTTTCCCAGAAGTCTGCACTAAGATACAAGTCAGATTTTGGGCATCCCCTGCAACAACAATGTCATTTTTGGTGAGATCTTCCCAAAGAGAAATCACGTCTAGGACCCCTTTCGCACTGGGGCTGCCCGTGCGTTAGCAGTAAAACGCTGCTCATTTTAGCGGCGCTTTACCGCCGCTTTTCGGCTGCTAGCAGGGCGCTTTTAACCCCCGCTAGCGGCCGCAGAAGGGGTTAAAAAACACATGTGTTGCGGCGCTTTCAAATCACTTTTTTTAAGGCATTCATTGCAATGGGCAGGGGCGTTTTGGGAGCGCTGTATACACCACTCCTACACGGCGCCCCAAAGAAGCTGCTTGCAGGACTTTTCTCTAACGTCCCGCAAGCGCACCGCTCCAGTGGGAAAGCCCTCGGGCTTTCACATTCAGGCGGCACGGGAGGCAGTTTTCAGGCGCTTTACAGGCGCTTTTTCTAGCGCTTAGGCCCCTTTCACACCGAGGCGCTTTGCAGGCGCTATTGCGCTAAAAATAGCGCCTGCAATGCGCCCCAAAAAAGACGTTCAATTGTATCCAGTGTGAAAGCCCCGAGGGCTTTCACACTGGAGCGTTGCGCTTGCAGGAGGGTCAAAAAACTTCCTGCAAGCCGCTCCTATAGCGCCCCTGCCCATTGAAATCAATAAGGGGAAGGGCATCCAAAACGCCCGAAAAACGCTGCAAAGAGGCGTTATTGCGGGCGTTTTTAACCCATTTTCGGCCGCTAGCGGGGGTTAAAATCCCCCCCGCTAGCGCCCGCAATTCGCGGCAAAAAATACGGTATAGCGGCGCTAAAAATAAAAATAGCCTAAAACGCCTGAAAACTGCCTCAGTGTGAAAGGGGGTCTAAAGGAATGCAGACCCTGCCACTTTCCTCATTAGAACCCTGCAGGTGCAGCAGCTGATAGATAATTATAAGGTCACTGCCATTCACATTCACTCGGCACATGGACACAGACAAACAAACAGCTATTTCTTCAGAATAACAAAAGGTAGGAATCTGCATCAAAGTTTGTTAAAAATCCCTGCGATGTACAGAGATCACACTAAAGGCCGGCACACAAATCGTACGAGAAATACCGCTTTCGACGCGATCGTAAGATAATCGGATCGTTAGTACAGAGCTTTTCGAGAGCCGATCACGATATTATCCCATCGGACAAGCGAGAACATTTTTCTCCTACCCTACCAGATGGTACGATTTTCGTTTAACCACCTCAGCCCCGGAAGGATTTACCCCTTCTTCATGACCAGGCCATTTTTTGCGATCCTGCATTGCATTACTTTACCCGACAATTGCGCGGTCGTGCGACGCTGTACCCCTAAGAAAATTTTATGTCCTTTTTTTCCCCACAAATAAAGATTTATTTTGGTGGTATTTGATCTGCGGTTTTTATTTGTTGCGCTATAAACAGAAAAAGAGCGACAATTTTAAAAAAAAATAATATATATATATATATATTTTTACGTTCTGCGATAAAACGCATTCAATAAAAAAAAATTAAAAAATCTAATTTCTTCAATTTAGGCCGATCTGTATTCTTCTACATATTTTTGGTAAAAAAAATTCCCAATAAGCGTCTATTGATTGGTTTGTGCAAAATTTATAGCGTCTACAAACTATGGGATAGATTTATGGAATATATATATATATTTTAATGTTTTACTAGTAATGGCGGCGATCAGCGATTTTTAGCGGGACTGCAACATTGCGGCGGACAAATTTGACACTAAGTGACACTTTGTGGGAACCAGTGACACCAATACAGTGATCAGTGCTAAAAATATGCACTGTCACTGTACTAATGACACTGGCAGGGAAGGAGTTAACACCAGGGGCCATCGAAGAGTTAAGTGTGTCCATAGGGAGTGCTTTCTAACTGTGGGGGAGGTGCTCTGACTGGGGGAAGGCAGAGATCCGTGTTCCTGCTTAGCAGAAACACAAGATCTCCATCTACCCCTCTGACAGAACGGCCACCTGCCTTGTTTACATAGGCAGACCACCGTTCTGTCTGCCTCGGGAATGATCGGCGGGACCCGCTAATTGTCTCCTGCTGTGTTCAATCAGAGTGGGAACGGGTCGACGGCGGCGCGCATGCGCACCCCTAACCTGAAGTATGAGATCACATACAGGTAAGTGATTTTGCGCTGAAGGACCGCCCTGCCACAGTATATATGGGGGGGGGGGGGGCGGGGCGGTCCGGAAGCAGTTAATCAGTACAGTTGTCAAAATACAATACAAATACACCACAAGACATGATGACATCACTTCCGATTTGTTATTGTGTCGTATGAAAATTTTCGTAACTTTAGCAAACTCTTCATGTTCGATATGAGACTTGCATGCAAAAAAAAATGGACGATCTGATGAGGCTGCACTGATGAGGTGACACTGATAGAGTGGCACTGATGAGGTGACACTGATAGAGCGGCACTGATGAGGTGACACTGATAGAGCGGCACTGATGAGGTAACACTGATAAAGTGGCACTGATGAGGTGACACTGATAAAGCGGCACTGATGAGGTGACACTGATAAAGCAGCACTGATGAGGTGACACTGATAAAGTGGCACTGATGAGGTGACACTTATAAAGCGGCACTGATGAGGTGACACTGATAAAGCAGCACTGATGAGGTGACACTGATAAAGTGGCACTGATGAGGTGACACTTATAAAGCGGCACTGATGAGGTGACACTGATAAAGCAGCACTGATGAGGTAACACTGATAAAGTGGCACTGATGAGGTGACACTTATAAAGCGGCACTGATGAGGTGACACTGATAAAGCAGCACTGATGAGGTGACACTGATAAAGCAGCACTGATGAGGTGACACTGATAAAGTGGCACTGATGAGGTGACACTGATAAAGCAGCACTGATGAGGTGACACTGATAAAGTGGCACTGATGAGGTGACACTGATAAAGCGGCACTGATGAGGTGACACTGATAAAGCAGCACTGATGAGGTGACACTGATAAAGTGGCACTGATGAGGTAACACTGATAAAGTGGCACTGATGAGGTGACACTGATAAAGCGGCACTGATGAGGTGACACTGATAAAGCAGCACTGATGAGGTGACACTGATAAAGTGGCACTGATGAGGTAACACTGATAAAGTGGCACTGATGAGGTGACACTTATAAAGCGGCACTGATGAGCACTGATATGCTGCATGGATGGGCACCAATGAGGTGACACTGATAAAGTGGCACTGATGAGGTGACACTGATAAAGTGGCACTGATGAGGTGACACTGATAAAGCGGCACTGATGAGCACTGATATGCTGCACTAATAGGCTGCATGGATGGGCACTGATGAGGTGACACTGATAAAGTGGCACTGATGAGGTGACACTGAAAGCGGCACTGATGAGCACTGATATGCTGCACTAATAGGCTGCATGGATGGGCACTGATGAGGTGACACTGATAAAGCGGCACTGATGAGGTGACACTGATAAATTGGCACTGATGAGGTGACACTGGTAAAGCGGCACTGATGAGGTGACACTGATAAAGTGGCACTGATGAGGTGACACTGATAAAGCGGCACTGATGAGGTGACACTGATAAAGTGGCACTGATGAGGTGACACTGATAAAGCGGCACTGATGAGGTGACACTGATAAAGCAGCACTGATGAGGTGACACTGATAAAGTGGCACTGATGAGGTGACACTGATAAAGTGGCACTGATGAGGTGACACTTATAAAGCGGCACTGATGAGCACTGATATGCTGCATGGATGGGCACCGATGAGGTGACACTGATAAAGTGGCACTGATGAGGTGACACTGATAAAGTGGCACTGATGAGGTGACACTGATAAAGCGGCACTGATGAGCACTGATATGCTGCACTAATAGGCTGCATGGATGGGCACTGATGAGGTGACACTGATAAAGTGGCACTGATGAGGTGACACTGAAAGCGGCACTGATGAGCACTGATATGCTGCACTAATAGGCTGCATGGATGGGCACTGATGAGGTGACACTGATAAAGCGGCACTGATGAGGTGACACTGATAAAGTGGCACTGATGAGGTGACACTGGTAAAGCGGCACTGATGAGGTGACACTGATAAAGTGGCACTGATGAGGTGACACTGATAAAGCGGCACTGATGAGGTGACACTGATAAAGTGGCACTGATGAGGTGACACTGATAAAGCGGCACTGATGAGGTGACACTGATAAAGCAGCACTGATGAGGTGACACTGATAAAGTGGCACTGATGAGGTGACACTGATAAAGTGGCACTGATGAGGTGACACTGATAAAGCGGCACTGATGAGCACTGATATGCTGCATGGATGGGCACCGATGAGGTGACACTGATAAAGTGGCACTGATGAGGTGACACTGATAAAGTGGCACTGATGAGGTGACACTGATAAAGCGGCACTGATGAGCACTGATATGCTGCATGGATGGGCACCGATGAGGTGACACTGATAAAGTGGCACTGATGAGGTGACACTGATAAAGTGGCACTGATGAGGTGACACTGATAAAGCGGCACTGATGAGGTGACACTTATAAAGCGGCACTGATGAGCACTGATATGCTGCATGGATGGGCACCGATGAGGTGACACTGATAAAGTGGCACTGATGAGGTGACACTGATAAAATGGCACTGATGAGGTGACACTGATAAAGCGGCACTGATGAGCACTGATATGCTGCACTAATAGGCTGCATGGATGGGCACTGATGAGGTGACACTGATGGGCACTGATGAGGTGACACTGATAAAGTGGCACTGATGAGGTGACACTGGTAAAGCGGCACTGATGAGGTGACACTTATAAAGCGGCACTGATGAGGTGACACTGATAAGGTAACACTGATAAAGTGGCACTGATGAGTACTGATATGCTGCACTAATAGGCTGCATGGATCGGCACTGATGGGCACTGATAGGCATCACTGATGGGCACTGATATGCAGAGCTGATGGGCACTGATAGGCAGCACTGATGGGCACTGATAGGCATCACTGATGGGCACTGATTGGCAGCACTGGTGGGCACTTTTGGGGCTGCACCGATAATCAGGACACTTCGGCTATAGCGCGACTGTAAAGAGGCTAAAGTGGTTGCAAAGTCAGACATGAAATTTGAACAAAGCACATCCCTGCAGCCTCCTTCCTCTGCTATCTGCATTAATGACTTCTGACAAGGTTTCCTGACACCAAGAGAAATAAGGTGACAGGGGAGGGAGTTCCAGCACATTGACAGACTCAGGTCTGTTCCTGTGTGCTGAATGATGGGGAGGGGGGGGGGGTGTCCCTTCCCTCCAATCAGCTCTCAGCTCTATTCACTAAGATCTGCAGAGTGTAACTTCAGCTATCCGCCCCCCTGTTTTTTTAAAAGCTCAGACAAGCTGTATAAAATCTGGACTTTGAACAGATGTAGAGAAGAGAAGACTGCAGTTAAAGAGGTACAACTTATGTAGGAGGATTTGTTTCATCTGTGTGTATCACCTGAGGCCAGGCACCTCACTGGGTATATGTGAGGGTTTACAACCACTTTATTGCTGTCGGTGTCCATGTTGGTGGGGCATCTTCTCGCTTCCTGTGTGGTCACTGGGAAAGGAAGTGAGGGGAAATCATCCGAATGGAGACACAGACAGCAATAAAAACCTGGCAGGTGTGACAGCCCTATAAACGATATGTAGTGCAACAAAACACTCATCTCCTGGCCTTGCACACCTTTGTTCCCTCCATAGTGAGGACAGAACAATTGGGACCCGTTTTCTGACTCCCCGTCCCTTTTCCATTATGAAAATGTCCCTCCCGGCGGTCTGCCTGCCAGAGCGGATCCTGCACACCGATAAAGTCAATGGACTGGAGCAATCCTGTGTGTATTGGTCTTCCTGTCCTGCTGTTTGCCTTTCTTCCCTTCTATGGCCGGGGTCACTATGACATCATCCTCATCGCCACCAGATCTTTTCCTTTCAGGAAGCTGTCACCCGCGCATTGTTGTGTGGGAGCCAAGGTACACATGATTTCGTGCGCCCCTCCTATCCTCTTCTATGTAATAAATGAGTGTACATAGCGGGACTCCCCACTGAGCATCAAAAAAAGATTCAACACATACAAGAAAAATATATATATATACTAAAGCAGAACTCCAGCCAAAGGTTAAAAAACCCAAAAAGACGTGTTTCACTCTATTGTAGTGCGGAAACACAAAGCACGTTACCGTACATTACATTGCACAATAACTGGTGCTGTGCACACTATCATTTTACTAACTATTATTTATTCATTTAATAATTATGTAATAATTTAATATTTGTTGGTTTATTAATTATCGTTTATAAACTATCATTTATGTATGTATTCTTTTTTTTTTATTATTTGTATTATTTAATCATTTATTATTATTTTCTATTGTTATTATTTATTGTTTATTTATTTATTTATTTATTAATTATCATTTAGAAAACTATCATTTATGTATGTATTCTTTTTTTTTATTATTTGTATTATTTAATAATTTATTATTATTTTCTATTGTTATTATTTATTGTTTATTTATTTATTAATTATCATTTATAAACTATCATTTATGTATGTATTCTTTTTTTATTATTATTTATTATTTGTATTAATTAATAATTTATTATTATTTTCTATTGTTATTATTTATTGTTTATTTATTTATTAATTATCATTTATAAACTATCATTTATGTATGTATTATTTTTTTTATTATTATTATTTATTACTTGTATTAATTAATAATTTATTATTATTTTCTATTGTTATTATTTATTGTTTATTTATTTATTAATTATCATTTATAAACTATCATTTATGTATGTATTCTTTTTTTAATTATTATTTGTATTATTTAATAATAATTATTATTTTCTATTGTTATTATTTATTGTTTATTTATTTATTTATTAATTATCATTTATAAACTATCATTTATGTATGTATTCTTTTTTTTGAATTCTTATTTATTATTTGTATTAATTAATAATTTATTTTTATTTTCTATTGTTATTATGTATTGTTTATTTATTTATTAATTATCCTTTATAAACTATCATTTATGTATGTATTCTTTTTAATATTATTATTTATTATTTGTATTATTTAATAATTTATTATTATTTTCTATTGTTATTATTTATTTATTTATTATCATTTATAAACTATCATTTATTAATTGAAAAGGAAATGGAAAGGGGGATTTTTATGGTGCCATAAGTATAGACACAGAATATATTTTCATAAAAAAGTTTTTTTTTTTTATTAGTATCAAAATAGAAAAAAGGGAGTAAACAATGTTAACTCTCAGAAATAAGGACATATATATAAAATCTTCACAAATTGATAGGAACAATAATATGTATACTGAGCTATATGTAGCTATATAAATGCCTGTTGGGCTCTACATGTTTCGCTATGGTGCTTCTTCAGGAGCTGTAAGGCATATATTGGCTACAAAAAATAAATAAAAAATACATGTAAGATATACAAAATACAAAATCATAATATACAATACCATTATTTACAGATAAGTGACATGAAATGGGATATATAAATGAAAATCAAAAAATAGTAAAGAAGAGACCTGTGGTCCTCTCTTCTTTACTATTTTTTGATTTTCATTTATATATCTAATTTCATGTCCCTTATCTGTATATAATGGTATTACATATTATGATTTTGTATATCTTACATGTATTTTCTGTATTTTTTTGTAGCACTAGCCAATATATGCCTTACAGCTCCTGAAGAAGCACCATAGCGAAACATGTAGGGCCCAACAGACATTTATCTAGCTACATATAGCTCGGTATACATATTATTGTTCCTATCAGTTTGTGATGATTTTATATGTATGTCCTTATTTCTGAGTTACCAGTGTTTACTCCCTTTTATATTTTGACACCAATAAAAAAAAAAAAAAAAAAAAATTTTTAGGAAAATATATTCAGTGTATATACTTGTGGCACCATAAAAATCCCCCTTTCCATTTCCTTTTCATATCTCATATTTGGGAATGTGGGTGCCTTGATCTCTTGAGTTAGTGCAGTTATTTCAATGTCATTTATTAATGTTATATTATTTTTATTATTTATTGTTTGTATTATTTGTTAAATTATTATTTTTTTCTATTGTTATTATTTATTTGTTTATTAATTATAATTTATAAACTATCATTTATTAACGTATTATTATTTTTATTATTTATTATTTTTATTTTTTATTAATTTAATATTTATAGTAGAGGGATCTACTGTTGCTGGCTGCTGGAGAATTTGTTCATATTGGCTGCTAGGAGATCTATTGTTGCTGGTAAAGAGGGGGGGTCTATAGTTTTTTGTGGGGATCTATTGTTGCTGGGGGGGGGTCTATGGTTATTGAGGAAGTGTATTGTAGTTGTTGGGAGATCTGTTGTTGCTGCTGGGGGTCTATAGTTGCTGGGGTGGATTTATTATCGCTGGGGGGATCTATTGTTGCTAGTTGCAGGAGATGTTTTTCTCGTTCCATACAAAGGACTTAGCACTACAAAAAGGATACTTGGTTGTGTACTCTCCTAAAGGGGCGGTACTGAGAGGTAGGTAGGGGGTGGAACTAAGGGGCACTCCTGGGAGGTGGTGGACTAGGGGGCAGAGACAAGGGGTACCTGCACCTCTAGTCTCTAGCAATCACGTATTAATGAATACAGAGATGTCTTTTTTGTGTCTTTTATATGTCTTGAGTTCAGCTTCAAAATCAAACATTTAGTTTGTGTATCACAGAAAACTGCCGTTAGGTTTTTGGCTTTTTTCCTCAATTGTTTCATCTCAGTGCTGCTAATCTCCTGCAGCCTCTGTCAGCTACTTCTTGCCTACATGGGCACATGGGACAGGGTGACAACGCAGCAGCACAATTCTGAGGCAGTTGTCACTGTACAACAGGAAGTGCCTTCATGGTGTTATTTCATGCTCCATTCCCACTTGTACGACTCCAGAGTCACACGACACGACATTGATGCCACTTTGGATGGGTGCGACTTGGATGGGACTTCGGCTTTGACCAATGATAATGGACAACTTGTTGCATGTATAACATTCAGGTGTGTGACTTTCATGCGACTTTTGAGGGTCTCCATAGCAGTCTATGCAACTCAAGCCGCGCGAAAGTCAGAAAAACCAAAGTACTGCAGGAACCTTTTCAATGTCGCTGTGACCGTAAGTCGCACATATTTCAATGGTCGTCATTGAAAAACATGGGGTGCGACTTCAGACTAAAGTCACATGACTAGTCGCACAAGTGTGAATGAAGCCTCAATGTCAGTTGCAAATTAATCTCTTCCCGCCTGCGCTATAACGGAAAAACAGCTACAGCGCGGGCTGACATTGCCGGGAGGGTTTCTATGGATGTCCTCCCAAGGTCCCGCTTCTCGCACACCCCCTGCGGTGCGCATCGAATGGGATCTGTGATCGCGGTGTCTTTCAGAACACAGTTAATCGCAGATCGGGGTAAAGAGCCAATCACAGATGATCACTTTGTAAACAGTAATTGCCGGTTATTGCCAGGCCTCTCCTCACGCTAACAGCGCATGAAGAGAGCCGATAACCGGCAAATTCACACAGGGGACATCTGCACTGATAATCAGAGCACTCAACAGTGTCCTAATCATCAGTGCTGCCAATCAGTGCCGCCTATTAGTGCCCATCAGTGGTGCCTATCGGTACCCATCAGTGGTGCCTATCTGTGCCCATCAGTGGTGCCTATCAGTGCCTCCTATCAGTACCAATCAGTGATGCCTATCAGTGCTGCCTATCGGTGCCCATCAGTGCCGCCTATTAGTGCCCATCAGTGTTGCCTATCAGTACCCATCACTGGTGCCTATCAGTGCCCATCAGTGGTGCCTATCGGTATCCATCAGTGGTGCCTATCTGTGCCCATCAGTGGTGCCTATCAGTGCCTCCTATCAGTACCAATCAGTGATGCCTATCAGTGCTGCCTATCGGTGCCCATCAGTGCCGCCTATTAGTGCCCATCAGTGTTGCCTATCAGTACCCATCACTGGTGCCTATCAGTGCCCATCAGTGGTGCCTATCGGTATCCATCAGTGGTGCCTATCTGTGCCCATCAGTGGTGCCTATCAGTGCCTCCTATCAGTACCAATCAGTGATGCCTATCAGTGCTGCCTATCGGTGCCCATCAGTGCCGCCTATTAGTGCCCATCAGTGTTGCCTATCAGTACCCATCACTGGTGCCTATCAGTGCCCATCAGTGGTGCCTATCGGTATCCATCAGTGGTGCCTATCTGTGCCCATCAGTGGTGCCTATCAGTGCCTCCTATCAGTACCAATCAGTGATGCCTATCAGTGCTGCCTATCAGTGCCCATCAGTGTTGCCTATCAGTACCCATCAGTGGTGCCTATCAGTGCCCAACAGTGCCGCCTATTAGTGCCCATCAGTGATGCCTGTCAGTGCCTATCAGTTAATGCCTATTAGTGCCCATCAGTGATGCCTATTAGTGCCGCCTATTAGTGCCTATCAGTGATGCCTGTCAGTGCCCATCAGTAATGCCTATCAGTGCCATCTATCAGTGCTGCCTATCAGTGCCTCCTTATCAGTGCCCACCAGTGCCACCTATCAGTGCCCATCAGTGCTGTCAATCATTGCCCATCAGTGATGCCTATCAGTGCCCATCAATGAAGTAGAAAAATTACTTTTTAGAAAATTTTATAACAGAAACTAGGAAAACCTTTTTTTTTCCAACATTTTCTGTCTTTTTTAGTTTGTTTAACAAAGAAAAAAAACCCCAGCGGTGAATAAATACCCCCAAAAGAAAGCTCTATCTGTCTCAAAGAAATGATAAAAATGTCATATGGGTACAGTGTAGCACGACGGCGCAATTGTCATTCAAAGTGTGACAGCGCTGGGAGCTGAAAATTAGCCTGGGTAGGAAGGGGGTGAAGTGCCCGGTAGGCAAGTGGTTACAAGAGCCTGAAAAGCCCTGGAATTAAATAAGGTGGTAAAGCTCGGCTGAGACTTTAGTGATCGGATTTACATCTCTCTTGTCGGGGGAAATGCGTTATGGATGACGGCGTCCCTTTCTTCATCCGGCGATAGATAGAATTCGGAGATGCCGAGAAATCAATTGTACCGCGAGAGCAATTATAGACAGAAAATTACATTTAGTGTTCGATGGAAGCTGCACACCATTATATTAAGGAGAATATTTATTATAAAGCCTCATTTACGCTTGCGGCAGTTTTCGGCGTCCTCTGAAATGCGATCTACAGTATTTGTCGCTTCCTCACCACCTGTTTTAACCCTTGAAGGGATGCAGCAGCACGCCACGACGGTGTGCGTTATACACGGTTGCAGGGCGGTTGCGGCACGGCCACATTCCCTTGGATGGGTCATGCTTGGTACTACCCGCCGAACACGGCATGGGGCATACATTTTGCTGCGGCCACGACGTGTACAGTCCCTTCCGGCCGCAGTGTAATGCTAAAGCGGAACCTAAAGTAGACCTTCACCCTAATGCCGCGTACACACGATCGTTTTTAATGTCATTTTCAAAAACGACGTTTTTCTCTACGTGATTTTTCTTGTTTCCTCTCAAGCCTGCCTTGCCTACACACGTTCATTAAAAAAAACGCTCGAGCAAAGCGCGGTGACGTACAACACGTACAACGGCACTATAAAGGGGAAGTTCCGTTCGAATGGCGCCACCCTTCATGTTAGTAAAGTTTGTTGAGCGACGATTCGCGCTTTTCAGGCTCGTGCTTTTCAGTCCGTTACAGTGTGAGGAATGTGCTATCTCCATTACGAACGCTAGTTTTACCAGAACGAGCGCTCCCGTCTCATACTTGATTCTGAGCATGCACGTTTTTTTCCCCTCGTAAAAGCATACACACTACCGTTTTTCACGTCGTTAAAAAAAACGACGTGAAAAACGACGTGAAAAAATAGAGCAGGTTCCCATTTTTTTAGGCCATTTTTCACGTCGTTAAAAATGCTGTGGAGCCCACACACGATCGTTTTTAATGCCCAATTTAAAAAAATGGCATTTTTAACGATGTGAAAAACAATCGTGTGTACGCGGCATAAGGCCCCGCTCACACTACGCATAAAGGGAACCTACGTTCCCACTCGCAATTTTTTTGGAAACGCGTGTCGCTCATAAGGCAGCGAATGGGCTGCCCTATGCGTGATTGTCGCCCCAAGGCCCTGAGCCAGGAGCGATTTTACACTTGCGTTTTCCCAAAATTCTGTTGCGACAATCACAGCAAAATCACGCTATGTTTGGGGGTGTCATTCAGGGTGAATGGCACCCAAACGTGCGCTGCGCCTCCTGCCATGGTTTGAAATTGTGGGTAGAATCACGATACTTTAGGTGTGAAATACTTTGTACTGAGCCTCAGGTGTGCTGTACTGTGTACTGAGCCTCAGGTGTGCTGTACTGTGTACTGAGCCTCAGGTGTGCTGTACTGTGTACTGAGCCTCAGGTGTGCTGTACTGTGTACTGAGCCTCAGGTTTGCTGTACTTTGATCTGAGCCTCAGGTGTGCTGTACTGTGATGTGAGCCTCAGGTGTGCTGTACTGTGTACTGATCCTCAGGTGTGCTGTACTGTGATGTGAGCCTCAGGTGTGCTGTACAGTGTACTGAGCATCAGGTGTGCTGTACAGTGAACTGAGCCTCAGGTGTGCTGTACAGTGATCTTAGCCTCAGGTGTGCTGTACTGTGTACTGATCCTCAGGTGTGCTGTACTGTGATGTGAGCCTCAGGTGTGCTGTACTGTGTACTGATCCTCAGGTGTGCTGTACTGTGATCTGAGCCTCAGGTGTGCTGTACAGTGTACTGAGCATCAGGTGTGCTGTACTGTGTACTGAGCCTCAGGTGTGCTGTACTGTGTACTGAGCCTCAGGTGTGCTCTACTGTGTATATTGATCCTTAGGTGTGCTGTACAGTGATCTGAGCCTTGGGTGTGCTGTACTGTGTACTGAGACTCAGGGGTGCTGTACTGTGTACTGATCTTTAGGTGTTCTGTACTGTGATCTGATCCTCAGGTGTGCTGTACTGTGATCTGAGCCTCATGTGTTTTGTACTGTGTATATTGATCCTCAGGTGTGCTGTACTGTGTATACGGAGACTCAGGTGTGCTGTACTGTGATCTGAGCCTCAGGTGTGCTGTACTGTGATCTGAGCCTCAGGTGTGCTGTACTGTGATCTGAGTCTCATGTGTTTTGTACTGTGTATATTGATCCTCAGGTGTGCTGTACTGTGTATACGGAGACTCAGGTGTGCTGCACTGTGATCTGAGCCTCAGGTGTGCTGTACTGTGATCTGAGCCTCAGGTGTGCTGTACTGTGATCTGAGCCTCAGGTGTGCTGTACTGTGATCTGATCCTCAGGTGTGCTGTACTGTGATCTGAGTCTCATGTGTTTTGTACTGTGTATATTGATCCTCAGGTGTGCTGTACTGTGTATACGGAGACTCAGGTGTGCTGTACTGTGTACTGAGTCTCAGGTGTGCTGTACTGTGATCTGAGCCTCAGGTGTGCTGTACTGTGATCTGAGTCTCAGGTGTGCTGTACTGTGATCTGAGCCTCAGGTGTGCTGTACTGTGATCTGAGCCTTGGGTGTGCTGTACTGTGTACTGAGACTCAGGGGTGCTGTACTGTGTACTGATCTTTAGGTGTTCTGTACTGTGATCTGATCCTCAGGTGTGCTGTACTGTGATCTGAGTCTCATGTGTTTTGTACTGTGTATATTGATCCTCAGGTGTGCTGTACTGTGTATACGGTGACTCAGGTGTGCTGTACTGTGTACTGAGACTCAGGTGTGCTGTACTGTGATCTGAGCCTCAGGTGTGCTGTACTGTGATCTGAGCCTCATGTGTTTTGTACTGTGTACTGATCTTTAGGTGTTTTGTACTGTGTATATTGATCCTCAGGTGTGCTGTACTG
Source organism: Rana muscosa (assembly GCA_029206835.1). Classification (NCBI taxonomy): domain Eukaryota; kingdom Metazoa; phylum Chordata; class Amphibia; order Anura; family Ranidae; genus Rana; species Rana muscosa. Next base: position 309,946,653 of record CM055119.1, on the reverse strand, counting down.
TGATCTGAGACTCAGGTGTGCTGTACTGTGTATACGGAGACTCAGGTGTGCTGTACTGTGTATACGGAGACTCAGGTGTGCTGCACTGTGATCTGAGCCTCAGGTGTGCTGTACTGTGTATACGGAGACTCAGGTGTGCTGTACTGTGTATACGGAGACTCAGGTGTGCTGTACTGTGATCTGAGACTCAGGTGTGCTGTACTGTGATCTGAGCCTCAGGTGTGCTGCACTGTGTATACGGAGACTCAGGTGTGCTGTACTGTGATCTGAGCCTCAGGTGTGCTGTACTGTGTATACGGAGACTCAGGTGTGCTGTACTGTGTATACGGAGACTCAGGTGTGCTGTACTGTGATCTGAGACTCAGGTGTGCTGTACTGTGATCTGAGCCTCAGGTGTGCTGCACTGTGATCTGAGCCTCAGGTGTGCTGTCCTGTGTATATGGAGACTCAGGTGTGCTGCACTGTGATCTGAGCCTCAGGTGTGCTGTACTGTGTATACGGAGACTCGGGTGTGCTGTACTGTGATCTGAGCCTCAGGTGTGCTGTACTGTGTATACGGAGACTCAGGTGTGCTGTACTGTGATCTGAGCCTCAGGTGTGCTGTACTGTGTATACGGAGACTCAGGTGTGCTGCACTGTGATCTGAGCCTCAGGTGTGCTGTACTGTGTATACGGAGACTCAGGTGTGCTGTACTGTGTATACGGAGACTCAGGTGTGCTGTACTGTGATCTGAGCCTCAGGTGTGCTGCACTGTGATCTGAGCCTCAGGTGTGCTGTACTGTGTATACGGAGACTCAGGTGTGCTGTACTGTGTATACGGTGACTCAGGTGTGCTGTACTGTGTACTGAGACTCAGGTGTGCTGTACTGTGATCTGAGCCTCAGGTGTGCTGTACTGTGATCTGAGCCTCATGTGTTTTGTACTGTGTACTGATCTTTAGGTGTTTTGTACTGTGTATATTGATCCTCAGGTGTGCTGTACTGTGATCTGAGACTCAGGTGTGCTGTACTGTGTATACGGAGACTCAGGTGTGCTGTACTGTGTATACGGAGACTCAGGTGTGCTGCACTGTGATCTGAGCCTCAGGTGTGCTGTACTGTGTATACGGAGACTCAGGTGTGCTGTACTGTGTATACGGAGACTCAGGTGTGCTGTACTGTGATCTGAGACTCAGGTGTGCTGTACTGTGATCTGAGCCTCAGGTGTGCTGTACTGTGTATACGGAGACTCAGGTGTGCTGTACTGTGATCTGAGCCTCAGGTGTGCTGTACTGTGTATACGGAGACTCAGGTGTGCTGTACTGTGTATACGGAGACTCAGGTGTGCTGTACTGTGATCTGAGACTCAGGTGTGCTGTACTGTGATCTGAGCCTCAGGTGTGCTGCACTGTGATCTGAGCCTCAGGTGTGCTGTCCTGTGTATATGGAGACTCAGGTGTGCTGCACTGTGATCTGAGCCTCAGGTGTGCTGTACTGTGTATACGGAGACTCGGGTGTGCTGTACTGTGATCTGAGCCTCAGGTGTGCTGTACTGTGTATACGGAGACTCAGGTGTGCTGTACTGTGATCTGAGCCTCAGGTGTGCTGTACTGTGTATACGGAGACTCAGGTGTGCTGCACTGTGATCTGAGCCTCAGGTGTGCTGTACTGTGTATACGGAGACTCAGGTGTGCTGTACTGTGTATACGGAGACTCAGGTGTGCTGTACTGTGATCTGAGCCTCAGGTGTGCTGCACTGTGATCTGAGCCTCAGGTGTGCTGTACTGTGTATACGGAGACTCAGGTGTGCTGTACTGTGTATACGGAGACTCAGGTGTGCTGTACTGTGATCTGAGCCTCAGGTGTGCTGCACTGTGATCTGAGCCTCAGGTGTGCTGTACTGTGTATACGGAGACTCAGGTGTGCTGCACTGTGATCTGAGCCTCAGGTGTGCTGTACTGTGTATACAGAGACTCAGGTGTGCTGCACTGTGATCTGAGCCTCAGGTGTGCTGTACTGTGATCTGAGTCTCAGGTGTGCTGTACTGTGATCTGAGTCTCAGGTGTGCTGTACTGTGATCTGAGACTCAGGTGTGCTGTACTGTGTATACGGAGACTCAGGTGTGCTGTACTGTGTATACGGAGACTCAGGTGTGCTGCACTGTGATCTGAGCCTCAGGTGTGCTGCACTGTGATCTGAGCCTCAGGTGTGCTGTACTGTGTATACGGAGACTCAGGTGTGCTGTACTGTGTATACGGAGACTCAGGTGTGCTGCACTGTGATCTGAGCCTCAGGTGTGCTGCACTGTGATCTGAGCCTCAGGTGTGCTGCACTGTGATCTGAGCCTCAGGTGTGCTGTACTGTGTATACGGAGACTCAGGTGTGCTGTACTGTGTATACGGAGTCTCAGGTGTGCTGTACTGTGATCTGAGCCTCAGGTGTGCTGCACTGTGATCTGAGCCTCAGGTGTGCTGTACTGTGTATACGGAGACTCAGGTGTGCTGTACTGTGATCTGAGCCTCAGGTGTGCTGTACTGTGTATACGGAGACTCAGGTGTGCTGTACTGTGTATACGGAGTCTCAGGTGTGCTGTACTGTGATCTGAGACTCAGGTGTGCTGTACTGTGTATACGGAGACTCAGGTGTGCTGTACTGTGTATACGGAGACTCAGGTGTGCTGCACTGTGATCTGAGCCTCAGGTGTGCTGCACTGTGATCTGAGCCTCAGGTGTGCTGCACTGTGATCTGAGCCTCAGGTGTGCTGTACTGTGTATACGGAGACTCAGGTGTGCTGTACTGTGTATACGGAGTCTCAGGTGTGCTGTACTGTGATCTGAGCCTCAGGTGTGCTGCACTGTGATCTGAGCCTCAGGTGTGCTGTACTGTGTATACGGAGACTCAGGTGTGCTGTACTGTGATCTGAGCCTCAGGTGTGCTGTACTGTGTATACGGAGACTCAGGTGTGCTGTACTGTGTATACGGAGTCTCAGGTGTGCTGTACTGTGATCTGAGACTCAGGTGTGCTGTACTGTGTATACGGAGACTCAGGTGTGCTGTACTGTGTATACGGAGACTCAGGTGTGCTGCACTGTGATCTGAGCCTCAGGTGTGCTGCACTGTGATCTGAGCCTCAGGTGTGCTGTACTGTGTATACGGAGACTCAGGTGTGCTGTACTGTGTATACGGAGACTCAGGTGTGCTGCACTGTGATCTGAGCCTCAGGTGTGCTGTACTGTGTATACGGAGACTCAGGTGTGCTGCACTGTGATCTGAGTCTCAGGTGTGCTGCACTGTGATCTGAGCCTCAGGTGTGCTGTACTGTGTATATGGAGACTCAGGTGTGCTGCACTGTGATCTGAGCCTCAGGTGTGCTGTACTGTGTATACGGAGACTCAGGTGTGCTGTACTGTGTATACGGAGACTCAGGTGTGCTGCACTGTGATCTGAGCCTCAGGTGTGCTGTACTGTGTATATGGAGACTCAGGTGTGCTGCACTGTGATCTGAGCCTCAGGTGTGCTGTACTGTGTATACGGAGACTCAGGTGTGCTGCACTGTGATCTGAGTCTCAGGTGTGCTGCACTGTGATCTGAGCCTCAGGTGTGCTGTACTGTGTATATGGAGACTCAGGTGTGCTGCACTGTGATCTGAGCCTCAGGTGTGCTGTACTGTGTATACGGAGACTCAGGTGTGCTGTACTGTGTATACGGAGACTCAGGTGTGCTGTACTGTGATCTGAGCCTCAGGTGTGCTGTACTGTGTATACGGAGACTCAGGTGTGCTGTACTGTGATCTGAGCCTCAGGTGTGCTGTCCTGTGTATACGGAGACTCAGGTGTGCTGTACTGTGTATACGGAGACTCAGGTGTGCTGCACTGTGATCTGAGCCTCAGGTGTGCTGTCCTGTGTATACGGAGTCTCAGGTGTGCTGTACTGTGTATACGGAGACTCAGGTGTGCTGTACTGTGTATACGGAGACTCAGGTGTGCTGTACTGTGTATACGGAGACTCAGGTGTGCTGTACTGTGATCTGAGCCTCAGGTGTGCTGTACTGTGTATACGGAGACTCAGGTGTGCTGTACTGTGATCTGAGCCTCAGGTGTGCTGTACTGTGTATACGGAGACTCAGGTGTGCTGTACTGTGATCTGAGCCTCAGGTGTGCTGTCCTGTGTATACGGAGACTCAGGTGTGCTGTACTGTGTATACGGAGACTCAGGTGTGCTGTACTGTGTATACGGAGACTCAGGTGTGCTGTACTGTGTATACGGAGACTCAGGTGTGCTGTACTGTGTATACGGAGACTCAGGTGTGCTGTACTGTGATCTGAGCCTCAGGTGTGCTGTACTGTGTATACGGAGACTCAGGTGTGCTGTACTGTGATCTGAGCCTCAGGTGTGCTGTCCTGTGTATACGGAGACTCAGGTGTGCTGTACTGTGTATACGGAGACTCAGGTGTGCTGTACTGTGATTTGAGCCTCAGGTGTGCTGTACTGTGTATACGGAGACTCAGGTGTGCTGTACTGTGATCTGAGACTCAGGTGTGCTGTACTGTGTATACGGAGACTCAGGTGTGCTGTACTGTGTATACGGAGACTCAGGTGTGCTGTACTGTGTATACGGAGACTCAGGTGTGCTGCACTGTGATCTGAGACTCAGGTGTGCTGCACTGTGATCTGAGCCTCAGGTGTGCTGTCCTGTGTATACGGAGACTCAGGTGTGCTGTACTGTGATCTGAGCCTCAGGTGTGCTGTACTGTGTATACGGAGACTCAGGTGTGCTGTACTGTGTATACGGAGTCTCAGGTGTGCTGTACTGTGATCTGAGACTCAGGTGTGCTGTACTGTGTATACGGAGACTCAGGTGTGCTGTACTGTGTATACGGAGACTCAGGTGTGCTGCACTGTGATCTGAGCCTCAGGTGTGCTGCACTGTGATCTGAGCCTCAGGTGTGCTGCACTGTGATCTGAGCCTCAGGTGTGCTGTACTGTGTATACGGAGACTCAGGTGTGCTGTACTGTGTATACGGAGTCTCAGGTGTGCTGTACTGTGATCTGAGCCTCAGGTGTGCTGCACTGTGATCTGAGCCTCAGGTGTGCTGTACTGTGTATACGGAGACTCAGGTGTGCTGTACTGTGTATACGGAGTCTCAGGTGTGCTGTACTGTGATCTGAGACTCAGGTGTGCTGTACTGTGTATACGGAGACTCAGGTGTGCTGTACTGTGTATACGGAGACTCAGGTGTGCTGCACTGTGATCTGAGACTCAGGTGTGCTGCACTGTGATCTGAGCCTCAGGTGTGCTGTACTGTGTATACGGAGACTCAGGTGTGCTGCACTGTGATCTGAGCCTCAGGTGTGCTGTACTGTGTATATGGAGACTCAGGTGTGCTGCACTGTGATCTGAGCCTCAGGTGTGCTGTACTGTGTATACGGAGACTCAGGTGTGCTGTACTGTGTATACGGAGACTCAGGTGTGCTGCACTGTGATCTGAGCCTCAGGTGTGCTGTACTGTGTATATGGAGACTCAGGTGTGCTGCACTGTGATCTGAGCCTCAGGTGTGCTGTACTGTGTATACGGAGACTCAGGTGTGCTGCACTGTGATCTGAGTCTCAGGTGTGCTGCACTCTGATCTGAGCCTCAGGTGTGCTGTACTGTGTATATGGAGACTCAGGTGTGCTGCACTGTGATCTGAGCCTCAGGTGTGCTGTACTGTGTATACGGAGACTCAGGTGTGCTGTACTGTGTATACGGAGACTCAGGTGTGCTGTACTGTGATCTGAGCCTCAGGTGTGCTGTCCTGTGTATACGGAGACTCAGGTGTGCTGTACTGTGTATACGGAGACTCAGGTGTGCTGTACTGTGATCTGAGCCTCAGGTGTGCTGTCCTGTGTATACGGAGACTCAGGTGTGCTGTACTGTGTATACGGAGACTCAGGTGTGCTGCACTGTGATCTGAGCCTCAGGTGTGCTGTCCTGTGTATACGGAGTCTCAGGTGTGCTGTACTGTGTATACGGAGACTCAGGTGTGCTGTACTGTGTATACGGAGACTCAGGTGTGCTGTACTGTGTATACGGAGACTCAGGTGTGCTGTACTGTGATCTGAGCCTCAGGTGTGCTGTACTGTGTATACGGAGACTCAGGTGTGCTGTACTGTGTATACGGAGACTCAGGTGTGCTGTACTGTGTATACGGAGACTCAGGTGTGCTGTACTGTGTATACGGAGACTCAGGTGTGCTGTACTGTGATCTGAGCCTCAGGTGTGCTGTACTGTGTATACGGAGACTCAGGTGTGCTGTACTGTGATCTGAGCCTCAGGTGTGCTGTCCTGTGTATACGGAGACTCAGGTGTGCTGTACTGTGTATACGGAGACTCAGGTGTGCTGTACTGTGTATACGGAGACTCAGGTGTGCTGTACTGTGTATACGGAGACTCAGGTGTGCTGTACTGTGATCTGAGCCTCAGGTGTGCTGTACTGTGTATACGGAGACTCAGGTGTGCTGTACTGTGTATACGGAGACTCAGGTGTGCTGTACTGTGATCTGAGCCTCAGGTGTGCTGTCCTGTGTATACGGAGACTCAGGTGTGCTGTACTGTGTATACGGAGACTCAGGTGTGCTGTACTGTGTATACGGAGACTCAGGTGTGCTGTACTGTGTATACGGAGACTCAGGTGTGCTGTACTGTGATCTGAGCCTCAGGTGTGCTGTACTGTGTATACGGAGACTCAGGTGTGCTGTACTGTGTATACGGAGACTCAGGTGTGCTGTACTGTGATCTGAGCCTCAGGTGTGCTGTACTGTGTATACGGAGACTCAGGTGTGCTGTACTGTGATCTGAGACTCAGGTGTGCTGTACTGTGTATACGGAGACTCAGGTGTGCTGTACTGTGTATACGGAGACTCAGGTGTGCTGTACTGTGTATACGGAGACTCAGGTGTGCTGTACTGTGTATACGGAGACTCAGGTGTGCTGTACTGTGATCTGAGCCTCAGGTGTGCTGTACTGTGTATACGGAGACTCAGGTGTGCTGTACTGTGTATACGGAGACTCAGGTGTGCTGTACTGTGATCTGAGCCTCAGGTGTGCTGTACTGTGTATACGGAGACTCAGGTGTGCTGTACTGTGATCTGAGACTCAGGTGTGCTGTACTGTGTATACGGAGACTCAGGTGTGCTGTACTGTGTATACGGAGACTCAGGTGTGCTGTACTGTGTATACGGAGACTCAGGTGTGCTGCACTGTGATCTGAGCCTCAGGTGTGCTGTACTGTGATCTGAGCCTCAGGTGTGCTGCACTGTGATCTGAGCCTCAGGTGTGCTGTACTGTGATCTGAGCCTCAGGTGTGCTGCACTGTGATCTGAGCCTCAGGTGTGCTGTACTGTGATCTGAGCCTCAGGTGTGCTGCACTGTGATCTGAGCCTCAGGTGTGCTGTACTGTGATCTGAGCCTCAGGTGTGCTGCACTGTGATCTGAGCCTCAGGTGTGCTGTACTGTGATCTGAGCCTCAGGTGTGCTGTCCTGTGTGCTGAATAATTCATATAAAGCCTCGTTTACACTTGCAGCAGTTTTCGGCGCCCTCTGAAATGCGATTCACAGTGTTTGTCACCTCCTCACCATGGGAGGACCATGCGGCACTCGTGGGTTTTTCTGCACATGTGCAAAGACTACTATCAGAGCAGTTTGAAAGCCTTCCCTGTCATTGCGCGTGCGTGGAAAATCACCTGCGCATGTGCAGATCTGCTGAGAAGCTCTGCCAGGACCCGAAGGCCGAGCCCAACCCGTAGGCACATCTGTGCGTGCGCCATAATGGTGGCGGCAAAAGGGGCGGAGCCACCAAGGGAGGAGGACTGACATTCCGCTTTAAGGGCCGGCTCACGCCACAATCGCTGCGTTCCAGATGCGTTTTTGCACATGCGCTTTGTAATAGACATGTGATGTTTGTTTCAATCCGGATTGAAATTCGGATGAGTTTTTCATTTTTCGGAAATTCAGTTGTATCCGAATATTATGAATTACAACAGTAATGAATTTAAAGATGGAATTTGAATTTAAATGGTTTTTGAATCGAATTTGAATAGGTTTATAATATACTTTTTCAAATCAAATTCAAATTTCCAAAGAGAATAAAATAGAATAGAAAATAAAAGAATAGAATAGAAAAGAATAGAATAGAAAATAAAAGAATATAATATAATAGAGTAAAATAGACCAGAATACAAAATAAAAGAATAGAAAAAAACAGAACAGAAAATAAAGGAATAGAAAAGAATAGAATAGAATTTTAAAAAAGAATACAATTTAAAGAATATAAGTATCTTCTGAAATTCAAATTTCAAATAGAATATATTTGAATACAATAGAAAAGAATAGAATAGAAAAATATAGAATGAAAAAGAATAAAATCGAAAAAAATATATAGAATAGAATAAAATAGAATATAACCATCTTCCGAAATTCGGTTTTTAAATACAATGAATTCAAATTCGACTAGAAAAGAATAGAAAATAATAGAATAGAAAAGAATAGAAAAGAAAAGAATAGAATAAACAATAGAGAATAGAAGAATAGAGGGAATATAACAATATAACTGTTTTCTGAAATTTGAATAGAATACATTTGAATAGAATAGAACAGAAAATAAAAGAATAGAATAGAAAAAATTGAATAGAATAGAAAGAATATAACCATCTTCCAAAATTTGAATTTCAAATAGAATAAATTTGAAAATACAATAGAAAGGAATAGAATAAAAAAAATAAAAGAATGCAAACGAATATAATAGAAAAAAAAAGAATATAATAGAATAAAATAGAATATAACCGTCTTCCGAAATTCGGATAAAATAAATTCAAGTTTGAATATAATAGAAAAGAATAGAATAGAATAAACAATAGAACAGAAAAGAATAGAATAGAAAGAATATAACAATATAACTGTTTTCTGAAATTTTAATAGAATACATTTCAATAGAATAGAAAAGAATAGAGCAGAAAATAAAAGAATAGAATACAAAAAAATAGAACAGAATGAAAAAAAAAAGAATATACCCATCTTCCAAAATTTGAATTTCAAAGAGAATACATTTGAAAATACAATAGATAAGAATAGAATAAAAAAAAAATAATAGAATGGAAAAGAATAGAATAAAATATAACCGTCTTCCGAAATTCTAATAAAATTAATTTTAATTTGAATAGAATAGAAAATAATAGAATAGAATAGAAAATAATAGAAAAGAATAAACAATAGAAAAGAATAGAATAGAAAGAATATAACAATATAACTGTTTTGTATAATTTGAATAGAATACATTTTAATAGAATAGAGAAGAATAGAACAGGAGATAAAAGTATAGAATAGAAAGAAAATAATAGAATTGAATAGAAAGAATATAACCATCTTTCAAAATTTGAATTTCAAATAGAATAAATTTGAAAATACAATGAAAAAGAATAGAATACAAAAGAATATAATAGAATAAAATAGATAGAATATAACTGTCTTCCGGAATTCGAATAAAATTAATTCAAATTCAAATAGAATAGAAAATAATATAATATAAAAGAAAATAATAGAATAGAAAGAATATAACAATATAACTGTTTTCCGAAATTTGAGTAGAATAAATTTAAACTTGAATATAATAGAAAAAAATAAAATTGAATAGAATGGAATAGAAAGAATATAACCATCTTCCAAAATTTGATTTTCAAATAGATTACATTTGGAAATTCAGTAGAAAAGAATAAATAGAAAAAAAAAAAAGAATATAATAGAATAAAATAGAATATAACCGTCTTCCGAAATTCAAATAAAATTCAAATAAAATAAATTCAAGTTTGAATAGAATAGGATAAATAAGAATAGAAAATAATAGAACAGAAAAGAATAGGATAGAATAAACAATAGAAAAGAAAAGAATAGAATAGAATACAAAATAGAAAAGAAAATAAAGAATATATTTGAATAAATTTGAACTTGAATAGAACAGATTTGAATATAATAATACAAAAAAAACCAATAGAATAAAATGGAATAGAAAGAATATAACCGTCTTCCAAAAGTCATATTTCGAATAGAATTAATTTGAATTCAAATGGAATTTGAATAGATTTGAATAAACTAAAACGATTTCATGTAACTTTGAATTTTTTTGCACTGCACGTGTCTAGTTCATAAATCGTTTCACCCCAATATTTTGCGACATAAAAAAATGTGAACTAGCGCTATTTTATTCTCTGGGGTCTCTGAATTTAGTAAACACAGAATGTTTGGGGGTTTTATGTAATCTTCAGGCCTAAAATTATTTTTTTAAACATGCAAAAAAATAAAAAAAAAGCAATCAGCCCCGGCAGTGAAAGGGATATATATGATGTCATAATAAATACAGAGGTGATTTGCTGCAGTTCAGCGGCTCTTCCGGGTACAAACATGAACCACAAGTGTCAGCATGTGCAGTCTCCGCCCACCTCTTTGCATGTCCAAGCTCCAGTCCCCGCCCCCCAACAGCATGTGCAGGCATGTCCACCCGCCAGGCCCCGCCCCTTATTTGCATGTCCGAGATCCAGTGCCCGCCCCCCTAATTGCATGTCCGAGTGCCAGTGCCCGCCCCCTAATTGCATGTCCGAGTGCCAGTGCCCGCCTCCATAAGCATGCCAACGTGCAGTCTCCGCCCTCCATCAGCATCTCTCATCTGTAATCCCCGCTCCCCTATCGCCAGGTCCCGCTGCGATCTCCGCCTCCCTGTGTACAGTATAAACGTGTCAAGGCTTCAGACTCCGCCCCCTTGTGTGTATCAGCCTGTCCTGTTTCAGACTCCGCCCCCTATGCAAAAATAACAACCTGTTCTTGTCCCAGTCCCCGCCCCTCTGTGTATAGCAGCGCGTGTAGTGCGCCGTATTCTCCGCCTCCCCAGTGCTTCGGCCGTCGCTCTCCCCCCTGTGTGGGGCGAAGGTGGGCGGGGTTGGGGGTGTGTCCGGGCTCTGCACTGCTCCCGGGCTTCTCCGATCCTCATTCGGGATGATGGCAGCGCGGTGAGCGGGACAGGCGGGAGCCCCGGCGGAGGAGATGGTGAGGAGGGCAGAGGGCTGCTTGTGTCATTATTGTGTATGAGCGCCGAGCTCACCGCCATGTGCTGTACTGAGCAGACTGTGTGCTGCACTGTGTTCTGTACTGTGTATACTGATCCTCAGGTGTGCTGTACTGTGTATACTGATCCTCAGGTGTACTGCACTGTGTATACTGATCCTCAGGTGTACTGCACTGTGTATACTGATCCTCAGGTGTACTGCACTGTGTATACTGATCCTCAGGTGTACTGCACTGTGTATACTGATCCTCAGGTGTGCTGCACTGTGTATACTGATCCTCAGGTGTGCTGCACTGTGTATACTGATCCTCAGGTGTGCTGCACTGTGTATACTGATCCTCAGGTGTACTGCACTGTGTATACTGATCCTCAGGTGTACTGCACTGTGTATACTGATCCTCAGGTGTGCTGCACTGTGTATACTGATCCTCAGGTGTGCTGCACTGTGTATACTGATCCTCAGGTGTACTGCACTGTGTATACTGATCCTCAGGTGCGCTGTGTATACTGATCCTCAGGTGTACTGTGTATACTGATCCTCAGGTGTGCTGCACTGTGTATACTGATCCTCAGGTGTGGTGCACTGTGTATACTGATCCTCAGGTGTGCTGCACTGTGTATACTGATCCTCAGGTGTGCTGCACTGTGTATACTGATCCTCAGGTGTACTGCACTGTGTATACTGATCCTCAGGTGTGCTGCACTGTGTATACTGATCCTCAGGTGTACTGCACTGTGTATACTGATCCTCAGGTGTACTGCACTGTGTATACTGATCCTCAGGTGTGCTGTACTGTGTATACTGATCCTCAGGTGTACTGCACTGTGTATACTGATCCTCAGGTGTGCTGTACTGTGTATACTGATCCTCAGGTGTACTGCACTGTGTATACTGATCCTCAGGTGTGCTGTACTGTGTATACTGATCCTCAGGTGTGCTGTACTGTGTATACTGATCCTCAGGTGTACTGCACTGTGTATACTGATCCTCAGGTGTGCTGTACTGTGTATACTGATCCTCAGGTGTACTGCACTGTGTATACTGATCCTCAGGTGTACTGCACTGTGTATACTGATCCTCAGGTGTGCTGTACTGTGTATACTGATCCTCAGGTGTACTGCACTGTGTATACTGATCCTCAGGTGTGCTGCACTGTGTACTGTACTGATCCTCAGGTGTACTGTACTGTGTATACTGATCCTCAGGTGTGCTGCACTGTGTATACTGATCCTCAGGTGTACTGTACTGTGTATACTGATCCTCAGGTGTGCTGCACTGTGTACTGTACTGATCCTCAGGTGTACTGCACTGTGTATACTGATCCTCAGGTGTGCTGCACTGTGTACTGTACTGATCCTCAGGTGTACTGCACTGTGTATACTGATCCTCAGGTGTGCTGCACTGTGTATACTGATCCTCAGGTGTGCTGTACTGTGTATACTGATCCTCAGGTGTACTGCACTGTGTACTGTACTGATCCTCAGGTGTACTGCACTGTGTACTGTACTGATCCTCAGGTGTACTGCACTGTGTACTGTACTGATCCTCAGGTGTACTGCACTGTGTACTGTACTGATCCTCAGGTGTACTGCACTGTGTATACTGATCCTCAGGTGTGCTGCACTGTGTATACTGATCCTCAGGTGTACTGTACTGTGTATACTGATCCTCAGGTGTGCTGCACTGTGTACTGTACTGATCCTCAGGTGTACTGCACTGTGTATACTGATCCTCAGGTGTGCTGCACTGTGTACTGTACTGATCCTCAGGTGTACTGCACTGTGTATACTGATCCTCAGGTGTGCTGCACTGTGTATACTGATCCTCAGGTGTGCTGTACTGTGTATACTGATCCTCAGGTGTGCTGCACTGTGTATACTGATCCTCAGGTGTACTGCACTGTGTACTGTACTGATCCTCAGGTGTACTGCACTGTGTACTGTACTGATCCTCAGGTGTACTGCACTGTGTATACTGATCCTCAGGTGTGCTGTACTGTGTATACTGATCCTCAGGTGTACTGTGTATACTGATCCTCAGGTGTACTGTGTATACTGATCCTCAGGTGTGCTGTGTATACTGATCCTCAGGTGTGCTGTACTGTGTATACTGATCCTCAGGTGTGCTGTACTGTGTATACTGATCCTCAGGTGTGCTGTGTATACTGATCCTCAGGTGTGCTGTGTATACTGATCCTCAGGTGCGCTGTGTATACTGATCCTCAGGTGTACTGTGTATACTGATCCTCAGGTGTGCTGCACTGTGTATACTGATCCTCAGGTGTGCTGCACTGTGTATACTGATCCTCAGGTGTGCTGCACTGTGTATACTGATCCTCAGGTGTGCTGCACTGTGTATACTGATCCTCAGGTGTGCTGTACTGTGTATACTGATCCTCAGGTGTGCTGTGTATACTGATGATCCTCAGGTGTACTGTACTGTGTATACTGATGATCCTCAGGTGTGCTGTGTCCCCGTGTACAGGTCCCGGGTGTGTGCTGTTCGGTGTCACCCCGTGGTGTCCTGTCTATGGAATAAATGGTACATTTCTATGGATGGATTGTGTACGGCACATGTACAGTCGGGGGCGCTCCTCATCACAGCAGAAGATTTTTTCTCTCTGTGATTCACTGTGTATCTTCTGTCTTATTTCATCCTTTGTTACATCTCAGGGCTCCTGATTTCCTGCAGACTGTTTGCAGCCACTTCCGGCGGGTGTTGTGTGTTTGTATCGGTGGATTGTAGTCCCGCGGGTGACAACACAGGGCATAGTGTGTGTGTGTGTGTGTGTGTGTGTGTGTGTGTGTGTGTGTGTGTGTGTGTCCTCGGGGGGGGTCCCTAATCTAGAGCAGCATTGCAAACCATTTAAAAAAATGCAATAATCCTGCGTTCCCAATATTGGTATAAGTTATAAATACATATAAGGTGGGAGGAATAGCTCCCCATCATTGGTGTCAGTGGGAGGAATAGCGGCCCATCATTGGGGTCAGTGGGAGGAATAGCGGCCCATCATTGGGGTCAGTGGGAGGAATAGCGGCCCATCATTGGGGTCAGTGGGAGGAATAGCGGCCCATCATTGGGGTCAGTGGGAGGAATAGCGGCCCGTCATTGGTGTCAGTGGGAGGAATAGCGGCCCGTCATTGGTGTCAGTGGGAGGAATAGCGGCCCGTCATTGGGGTCAGTAGGAGGAATAGCGGCCCATCATTGGTGTCAGTGGGAGGAATAGTGGCCCATCATTGGGGTCAGTAGGAGGAATAGTGCCCTATCATTGGTGTCAGTGGGAGGAATAGCGGCCCATCATTGGGGTCAGTGGGAGGAATAGCGCCCCATCATTGGTGTCAGTGGGAGGAATAGCGGCCCATCATTGGTGTCAGTGGGAGGAATAGCGGCCCATCATTGGTGTCAGTGGGAGGAATAGCGGCCCGTCAGTGGGAGGAATAGCGGCCCATCATTGGTGTCAGTGGGAGGAATAGCGGCCCATCATTGGTGTCAGTGGGAGGAATAGCGGCCCATCATTGGTGTCAGTGGGAGGAATAGCGGCCCATCATTGGTGTCAGTGGGAGGAATAGCGGCCCATCATTGGTGTCAGTGGGAGGAATAGCGGCCCATCATTGGGGTCAGTGGGAGGAATAGCAGCCCATCATTGGGGTCAGTGGGAGGAATAGCGGCCCATCATTGGGGTCAGTGGGAGGAATAGTGGCCCATCATTGGGGTCAGTAGGAGGAACGCTCTCCAAATGACATGGGGGGGGGGGGGGGTTTGGGAAGCATTTATGTTGTGCTTACATTGACATGAATGGGGGAATTCGGGGAGCATTAAAGCCAGCCGAGCACTACAGAGCGACCATGTGACCAACACCGTCCAATACACATCACTGACACAGAGCGCTGATGGACAATCACTCATGAATCTTCAAAATAACCGATGAAACGCCTTCTTGTAGATGTTGGTTTGGGACCCGGAGTTCAGGACACATTTCCTTTCACTTCCTGTTCCATCACCAAAATGGGAAGGTGAGGGGTATCCTGACCGGGAAGGTGAGGGGTATCCAGACCGGGAAGGTGAGGGGTATCCAGACCGGGAAGGTGAGGGGTATCCAGACCGGGAAGGTGAGGGGTATCCAGACCGGGAAGGTGAGGGGTATCCAGACCGGGAAGGTGAGGGGTATCCAGACCGGGAAGGTGAGGGGTATCCAGACCGGGAAGGTGAGGGGTATCCAGATTGGGAAGGTGAGGGGTATCCAGATTGGGGAGGTGAGGGGTATCCAGACCGGGAAGGTGAGGGGTATCCAGACCGGGAAGGTGAGGGGTATCCAGACCGGGAAGGTGAGGGGTATCCAGACCGGGGAGGTGAGGGGTATCCAGACCGGGGAGGTGAGGGGTATCCAGACCGGGAAGGTGAGGGGTATCCAGACCGGGAAGGTGAGGGGTATCCAGACCGGGAAGGTGAGGGGTATCCAGACCGGGAAGGTGAGGGGTATCCAGACCGGGAAGGTGAGGGGTATCCAGACCGGGAAGGTGAGGGGTATCCAGACCGGGAAGGTGAGGGGTATCCAGACCGGGAAGGTGAGGGGTATCCAGACCGGGAAGGTGAGGGGTATCCAGACCGGGAAGGTGAGGGGTATCCAGACCGGGAAGGTGAGGGGTATCCAGACCGGGAAGGTGAGGGGTATCCAGATTGGGAAGGTGAGGGGTATCCAGATTGGGAAGGTGAGGGGTATCCAGACCGGGAAGGTGAGGGGTATCCAGACCGGGAAGGTGAGGGGTATCCAGACCGGGAAGGTGAGGGGTATCCAGACCGGGAAGGTGAGGGGTATCCAGACCGGGAAGGTGAGGGGTATCCAGACCGGGAAGGTGAGGGGTTTCCAGACCGGGAAGGTGAGGGGTATCCAGACCGGGAAGGTGAGGGGTATCCAGACCGGGAAGGTGAGGGGTATCCAGATTGGGAAGGTGAGGGGTATCCAGACCGGGAAGGTGAGGGGTATCCAGACCGGGAAGGTGAGGGGTATCCAGACCGGGAAGGTGAGGGGTTTCCAGACCGGGAAGGTGAGGGGTTTCCAGACCGGGAAGGTGAGGGGTTTCCAGACCGGGAAGGTGAGGGGTATCCAGACCGGGAAGGTGAGGGGTATCCAGACCGGGAAGGTGAGGGGTATCCAGACCGGGAAGGTGAGGGGTATCCAGACCGGGAAGGTGAGGGGTATCCAGATTGGGAAGGTGAGGGGTATCCAGACCGGGAAGGTGAGGGGTTTCCAGACCGGGAAGGTGAGGGGTTTCCAGACCGGGAAGGTGAGGGGTATCCAGACCGGGAAGGTGAGGGGTATCCAGACCGGGAAGGTGAGGGGTATCCAGACCGGGAAGGTGAGGGGTATCCAGATTGGGAAGGTGAGGGGTATCCAGACCGGGAAGGTGAGGGGTATCCAGATTGGGAAGGTGAGGGGTATCCAGACCGGGAAGGTGAGGGGTTTCCAGACCGGGAAGGTGAGGGGTTTCCAGACCGGGAAGGTGAGGGGTTTCCAGACCGGGAAGGTGAGGGGTTTCCAGACCGGGAAGGTGAGGGGTTTCCAGACCGGGAAGGTGAGGGGTTTCCAGACCGGGAAGGTGAGGGGTATCCAGACCGGGGAGGTGAGGGGTATCCAGACCGGGGAGGTGAGGGGTATCCAGACCGGGAAGGTGAGGGGTATCCAGACCGGGAAGGTGAGGGGTATCTCTGGTTTTCAGCTCAACAAAACAGGTGTCCCCATTGGAAGATTTTACCCTCTATTCCTGTTCTGGTGACAAGCTCAAAAAACTGTCAGGGGTTCTAATCCTTCTCCACTCTTTCCATTCACACCTGAGCAATTTTTCTGCTTGAAGCTTGTCGCTCCAAAACGCTTAACAAGCCAAATCCCATTTAATTCAATGGCCCCCTGTTCACATCTGAGCGTTCTGTCACCTGAAGCAACACGCCTGACGCTCAAAAACGTACATGAGCTTCTTTCTGGCAGATTACAAGCATTTTTTAGTCGCATAGACTTCCATAGAAATGCCTGACTTGAGTGTTTTTAGCGCTCCCCATTTTAATTTTTTTTATTATTTTTTTACTCGAACATCGGCTTTCCACTAGTAATCTTTCCCCCCTCTCCACCCCTAACCTCATCCCCCCCCTAGTGCTTTCTATTGGCTAAACAAAAATGCCAGAAGATGTAACCCGTGTGTAATACGCTTGCAAAAACGCTCAAACTCTCCCAAAAAAACGCATAAAAGTCGCCTTGCTCAGATGTGAACGGAGCCTAAAGTCTGGGTTCACACTGATGCGTTGTGGGGAACTCCAATGCAGTTCGGACAGGAATCGCACCGCATTTCTGTGTTAATCAAATGGTGATCACACCCATGTGATCTGATTTCAGCCAATCGCGTGGTGTTTTGCAAACTGTTTTTCGGGTGTCAGTAACGTAACATTGACTCCTGCAGCGGTTCGCATGAATGCGATTTTGTGATGCGGGAAACGCTACGAATCCCGCACCAATGCGAACATAGGCTAATAGACTCTCCATAGACTTGCCATAAAAGAGTAAAAAGTGCAACAAATTGGCGTCACTGGTTTGTATTGGCGCTAGTCCACCCCCCCCCCCCCCCCCCCCGATGCCTTCTTATGGCTCAGTGATTGGCAGGAGAACGCAACCTCCGATCCTGCGATTTATTGGCGGAGCCGCGTCCTGCGGTTATAACCCGACCTCCGTGTTCTCCTTCTGTACAGCTCAGTGTTCATGGGATGGCTGAGCGCCGTCCGCACCCAGCGGTTGCACCTGCAGCTCCAGCAGTCTGCAGAACATCTCATCTTCCAGGATTGCAGAACTCCTCCCGTATTCGCCGTCCTGCCGAGTCATTCTGGTGACTAAAATATAATTCCGTGGGGGGGGGGGGGGGCTAAATGCATTACTTGGAGTCACATCTGTGAAATGTCTGATCTGCCGACGCATTGCTGGAGGGTGTTGTAGATGTATCCCTGCGCATGCAAAGAAAAAAAGTACGAAAGTCTGATTACATTTTTATTTTGCGTGAACATTTTAGACATCTTAAAAACCAGCGCCAAAAATGCAGAATTTGTAGGTATTCGGGTCTTTTTTTTCTGATCTGAATGCAGCTTGTTGCTTTCAATGGGTCTGTACAGACAGGCATGTAATTACAAGTAAAGTAGCAACGCGTTTTGGATCAATGGGGGGGGAATGCACACAAATCCCACCTCTCCCTTATATAATAGATCTGTGCACATAGTATATGGGCCAACCTCACACTGGGCTCCAAGTATTAGACCCCTTTCACATCGGGGCCACGTTAGCGCCGCTCGCTAGCCCTTGGAGCGCTAAATACAGCGTTTCCAACTCGCCCCAAAGATGCCGCTTGCAGGACTTTTCCAAAGGTTCCCGCAAGCGCACCGCCCCAGTGTGAAAAGTCACACTCGAATGAATGGGAGGCGATTTTTCGGGCGCTTAGCAGATTCTATTTCCAGCGCTAAAGCGCCTGAAAACCGCCTCAGTGTGACAGGGGTCTTACCTCTCCTTCTCCCAGTCTGACTGCTGCTGTACACGGCTGACATGCATGTACAGTATAAAAAATGTTGCGTACTTTGTCAGAGATATATATATATATATATATATATATATATATATATATATACACACACACACACACACACACACACACACACACACACACACACACACACACACACACACCCCGTGCCTTGAAAAAGTATTCATACCCCTTGAAGTTTTCCACATTTTGTCATGTTACAACCAAAAACTGTAAATATATTTTATGTGATAGACCAACACAAAGTGGCACATAATTGTGAAGTGAAAGGAAAATGATAAATAGTTTTACAAATAAATATGTGAAAAGTGTGGGGGGCATTTGTATGGCGCCCCCCTGAGTCAATACTTTGTAGAACCGCCTTTCTCTGCAATTACAGCTGCAAGTCTTTTTGGGGGTGTCTCTACCAGCTTTGCACATCCAGAGAGGGACATTTCTGCCCATTCTTCTTTGTAAAATATCTCAAGCTCTGTCAGATTGGATGGAGAGCGTCTGTGAACAGCAATTTTCAAGTCTTGCCACAGATTCTCAATGGGATTTAGGTCTGGACTGTGACTGGGCCATTCTAACACATTAATATGCTTTGATCTAAACCATTCCATTGTAGCTCTGGCTGTATGTTTAGGGTCGTTGTCCTGCTGGAAGGTGAACCTCCCCCCCCCCCCCCCCTCCCCAGTCTCAGGTCTTTTTCAGGTTTTCTTCTAAGTTTTTGTCTCCATCAATCTACCCAACAGCTCTGACCAGCTTCCCTGTCCCTGCTTAAGAAAAGCATCCCCACCACATGATGCTGCCACCACCATGTTTCACGGTGGGGATGGTGCGTCACTACTTAGAGCTTCAGTCTATGACATGTTTCTTAGGGCCAGTTCACACCAGATGCAGTTCAGTTTTTTCTGCACCAATACAGTCAGTTCCGGGCAGTTTCTGCATCGGAAACTGACTGCATGGTGTGAAGTAGAGCCATTGGAATACATGGAAAACACACTGCATGCATTTTTGGTGCGGAAAAAATGCGAACGGAACTGCGTCTGGTGTGAACTGGCCCTTAATGGGGTTAGATCTGCTTACATCTTTCATATCTCTGAGTGGTGGATGTGTTTTGTAGTCTATGGATAGTAGTATTGGGGGGGGGTCCCCCGGTTCGGTGTGGTGGAGTGTTTCCAGGCAGAGGCGGCTCGTATTACTGGGGGAAGGACGATCGCTGTAGTTGAGCTGTCAGGGGAAGGCGAGACGTTTGTTTTGGGCGAGTGCCAGCCAGGAATGGGCGAAGGTGGGGGAGCTGGGATGTTTTAAAAACCAGGCACCCCCCTCCCCCTCCTCTGATCTCATACAGGTTCCTGTATCTGCAGCTCCAGCCACTGACTGGTGATCATATCATAGGACTTCTGTGCTGGATATTTGTATAACAATGTGCCCCGGGGGGAAATTTAGCACCCCCCCCCCCCCGACCCGAGTCCTCATTCACCCGTCCAAAGAGCTGTCTTTGCCTGCATGGGGTGCACAGGTGTTCTGCGCAGGCTGTTCCATTCACATCTATTGAGACGCAGCAGTTGCACAGACACAGTTGCTGCCATTAACAATGAATGATACCCCAAACCCAGCACGTGTTGTGCGTTTTTGTAAACGCTTGCCAAAATCTTGCAGCTTTGCGCACACCTCTGAAACGCTTCACTGTGATTGGAGCTTAAGAGCCGGTTCACACAGGGGCAGCGCCACTCTTTGGAGGCGACCTGGAACCGACCTGAGTGGCACCACAGCGCAACATGGAGCGACTTACAAGTCGCCTCCAGGACAGGAGGCATTCCAGTGGCCAATCAACCTAGAATCAGCTCTGGGGGAGGGAGCGGTTTGCCCTAAAAGCTATTTTCACTTCCTGAAAAGTCGCTGCAGTAAAGACAGTGATCCGACTTCTGAGGCAACTTCCATTAAAATCAATGGGTACAGGTCGCATTGAAGTCGTCATAAAGGAACCTTTTTTTGAAATCGGAGCGACTGCAGTCGTGTACATTAACGGCTCCATTCACTTCCATTCGTTTTAAAAACAGGGCGTCTTGGAGTCGGATCCCGAGTCGCCCCTGTGTGAACCGGCTCTTAGGGAGAAAGGTTTGTGGGAACGGTCAGCCTGCTGGAGGTACACCTTATTACACCCCTCCTCCCCCCAGGCATATTGCAGCTTACATCGTTAGATGTGGCGGCTGCATTAGTTGTCTGTGAAGACAGGTCCACTATATGTACAGTGCACCCGGAAAGTATTCACAGCGCTTCACTTTTTCCACATTATGTTATGTTAGTCTTATTCCAAAATGGATTAAATTCATTATTTTCCTCAAAATTCCACAAACAATCCCCCATAATGACAACGTGACAGAAGTTTGTTTGAAATCTATGCAAATTTATTAAAAATGAAATAATCCCATGTACAGAAGTATTCAGCCTTTGCCATGACACTCAGAATTTGAGCTCAGGTGTGTCCTGTTTCCACTGATCATCCTTGAGATGTTTCTACAACTAAATTCAGTTGATTGGACATGATTTGGAGAGAGGGAGAGATCTTAATGGCAAGTGCCATGTCTGGAGGAAACCAGGCACCGCTCATCACCTGGCCAATACCACCCCTACAGTGAAGCATGGTGGTGGCAGCATCATTACCTCTAACAGAGCTGCCGCCCAGTGTAAAAGGGGTCTTAAAGTAACGCAGCACAGTATCGCAAAAAATTGCCTGGTCATGAAGGGGGGGGGAACCTTCTGGAGCTGAAGTGGTTAATACTGCCTTAACCCTTGCAGTATGTGGGGGTGTATAGTGTATTTTTTAGTTATTTTCTTCCTCCTGTGCTAGAGTTGGGCTTTGAATCAGCGATTTTTAACTGGTCGCAGCATCACTGGAAATTCACAATAAGAAGTGTTTATCTGTTTTGGGCTCCTTTCACACTTGTGCGACTTGTCTTGTGACTGCAAAGTCGCATGACAGCACTCACACCATGATTTCTAATGAGTACCGTTCATATCTGTGCGACTTCAAAGTAGTCCCTGCGCTACGTTGGTCCGACTTTGATGCGACTTGAGGTCCATAGGCCTCAAGATTACACAGGTATTGCTTCAAGTCGCGTGACTTTCAGGTCGCATAGAAGAGAAAGGGGTCTTCTCTGACCGTCTGAGAATTGCCTGCAGCTGGTGGCCTGGGCCAATGACTCGCTGAGGATGATGGTAAGGCCACAATGGGGTGGAAAGGACGCTGGCGGGCCCTTATCTCTGACCTGACTTTTTATTATTTTTAAATAAACTTGGACGTGTCCTGGGCTTTACCCTGATGAAGTCAAGTGCGGCGGAACAGATTGTAAACAAGATTGAGGCCTACATAAATCTGCTGAGGTATTTGTATCCAGGCCAGTCCGGATGAATGGGTATATACAGTATATTTATAGGAAGGCCGTATGTATATCTTTAGCCAGAGCGCCCTCGGCCTAAATATAGACGCGGTTATTTTTACCGGCTTCTGGGAAGACACTTGTCAGGACTGGCTGTGCCGGACTTATTACAATGTTTGATCTCTGCGCCGGTCCTGAAGTGAATGTCGGGTTGTGTTGAGGTGAGGAGAACATTCCCTCCAGGTGAATCATATGTGCGTTTTTTTATTGAAGATTGTTACCTGCTCCTGTTCTGAGGAAATTCCTGGAAGCCTTTTCGTGTCCTTTGTTAGAAAATCGCTTTGAATAAGCGCTCGATCATTCGTCTTTCAAAATGCTAGTGGGTTCATCTCGATTCTCGACATGCAAAGTTTTATGGCCAAACGAACCGTCATGTCAGATTTTGGGCTTGACAAATTTGCTTTGAATCTAGGAGCCGGCTAAGGCCCCTTTCACACTTGTGCAACCTGAAAGTCGTACAACTTTGACGTGACTTTGATGCGACTTGAAGCAATACCTGTGTAATCTTGAGGTCTATGGACCTCAAATCGCATCAAAGTCTGACCAAGGTAGTGCAGGGAGTGGGACTACTTCAAAGTCGCACAGATATGAATGGTACTCATTGGAAATCGTAGAGTAGGACTTGTCACGCGACTTTGCAGTCACAGGACAAGTCGCACAAGCGTGAAAAGGTCCTAAAAAAGTTAGTTTTTTTTTTAACCACTTCGTGACCAGGCCTATTTCTGACATTTGTTGTTTACAAGTTAAAATCTGTATTTTTTTGGTAGAAAATTTGTTGGAACCCCCAACCATTGTATAATTCTTTCTAGAGCAGGGGTCTCAAACTGGTGGCTGTTGCAAAAAAAGTCCAATCATGCCTCTGCCTGTGGGAGAGTCATGCTTGTAACTGTCAGCCTTGCAATGCCTCATGGGACTTGTAGTTTCGCAACAGCTGGAGGGCCATCAGTTTGAAACCCCCCTGCCCTAGAGAATAAAATGGCGGTCGTGGCAATATTTTATGTCACACTGTATTTGCGCAGCGGTCTTTCAAATGCATTTTTTTGGGGGAAAAAAAATATACTACAGTAAAAAAAAAAAACGTAAAGTTAGCCCAAATTTGTTGTATAATGTGAAAGATGATGTTATGCCAAGTAAATAGATGGCTAACATGTCGTTCTTTAAAATTGCGCACACTCGTGGAATGGCGACAAACTATGGTACTTAAAAAATCTCCATAGGCGACGCTTTAAAAAATGTTTTTAATGGTTACCTGTTTAGAGTTAGACCTCTTTCACACTGGGCGTTTTTCAAGCGCTTTAGCGTTAAAAAAAGCGCCTGAAAGAAGCCTCATCTGCAATCCCAATGTGAAAGCCGGAGTGCTTTCACACTGCTGCGCTGGCAGGGCGTCAAAAGTCCTGCAAGCAGCTTCTTTGCAGCGCTTTAGGAGCGTTGAATACACTGCTCCTAAAGCGCCCCTTACCATTGAGGTGCTTTTTTTAATGCCAAAGCAGATGGGATTGCAGATGAGGCTTCTTTCAGGCGCTTTTTTTTTTAACGCAAAAGCGCCTGAAAAACGCCCCAGTGTGAAAAGGTTCTTAGAGGGGAGGTCTAGTGCTAGAATTATTGCTCTCGCTCTAACGTTTACGATGATACCTCACGTGTGATTGATTTAAATACTGTTCACATTTGCGGGGCGCGACATGCGTATGCGTTTTTTGGGGAGCGTGAGCACGGAAGGGATGGGGTGCTTTTAATTTTTCCATTTTATTACACACACACACACACACACACACACACACACACACACACACACACACACACACACACACACACACACACACACACACACACACACACACACACACACTTTTATTGCTTTCACAAGGAATGTAAACGTCGTGCAGGTACATGGTTTTGCGTGAAGTGGCTAACTAACAAAGCTTACGGGTAGAACCCCACCTCCCCTTATATCAGATGACAAGAGCCCCCCCCCCCCGGTGTAAACATTATTAATTAATTAATTTTTAAAACGACAAAAAAAACAAATCACATAGGGGGTAAAACGTGTGGCAAGTGTTTAATTGACCACATTTGAGGTAGTTTTGTGGCTCAGGCTTCTGGCCTAGTAAAACTCCAGTCACTGAATGAAGATGTATGTGAAGCACACAGTATATCATTGATTTCTTTATATAATCCTTTTAGCGCTCTTCTAAATGACTTCACAGTCTAATTCTATTTTCCTCTCCCTTACCATATTATTTTCTGTATTTTTGGATTACGGTGAAGCCTTCTATACTGGATTAGGTGGTAATTATACATTCTGCAGGATGTGAGGAAAACATCAACATTGTTCGTTGCTGTGCCTCAGGGCCGGCCCGGGGACCGCTTTGTGTGGAACAGCGCAAGCCATATCTGAGGAACCTTCATATTTCTAAAGGCTCCGTTCACACTTCTGCGACTTGTCATGCAGCTGTGGACATCAAAGTCACATTACAAGTCGTTCCCCATGTTTTCCAATCATAACTTTTCATAAATGTGCGTTTTTTTAAAGTTGCAGCAACTTCAAAGTAGTTCATGCACTACTTTGGTCCAACTTTCATGCAACTTAATGTAAACCCTCAAAAGTTGCATGAAAGTCTTACCTGAATGTTATACAGTGCAAGAGTTGTCCATCATCACTGGTCAAAACTAAAGTGGTATCCAAGTTGCACTCCAAAGTCGGTGCAACTTTGGAGTTGTACAAGTGTGAATGGAGCCTAAAAGTGGAGAGGTTTCCCTCACTTCTGTCCTGATAAATTCCTCCAGCAGGGACCCATATGGCAGATAAAATATGACACACAAGCTCAAGTTGGGATTTGGGCTAGATTGAATGACAACTTTGTATTTGCAAATCGCACAGAAACGCACTACAGTCTATTTAACCTTATTTCCTATAGTTCTTGTTCACATCTATGCAGTTTCCTGCAGTGCATTTTTTGGAAAGGTGCAAGGACTTTTTGTGGTGGGTGCCAGCTCTGTAACAACCAGCTATTCACTGGTTGTTAAGGATGCTGGTGGGTGCTAGCTGCTTAGCAACCAGTGAATAGCAAAGCTTGCACCTGCCTTTGTCGTTAAGACCCCTTTCACACTGGAGCGTATTGCAGGCGCTATAGCATTAAAAATAGCGCCTGCAATATGCCCTTAAACTGCTGCTCCATTCACTCCAGTGTGAAAGCCCTCGGGCTTTCACACTGAAACGTTGCGCTAGCAGGACAGTAAAAAAAGTCCTGCTAGCCGCATCTTTAGAGCGGTGTGTTTACCGCTCCTCCACCGCTGCTGTCCATTTGAAATCAATGGGACAGCGTGGCTATACCGCCCGCAATGCACTGCTTCAGCGGGCAGTTTTAACCCTTGGCCGCTAGCTATGGGCACCTCAGTGTGAAAGGGGTCTAACAACCAGTGAATAGTAGAGCCAGCACCCGCCGCTGTCCTCGACAACCAGTGAATAGTAGAGCCAGCACCCGCCGCTGTCCTCGACAACCAGTGAATAGTAGAGCCAGCACCCGCCGCTGTCCTCGACAACCAGTGAATAGTAGAGCCAGCACCCGCCACTGTCCTCGACAACCAGTGAATACTAGAGCCAGCACCCGCCGCTGTCCTTAACAACCAGTGAATAGTAGAGCCAGCACCTGCCGCTGTCCTCGACAACCAGTAAATAGTAGAGCCAGCACCTGCCGCTGTCCTTGACAACCAGTGAATAGTAGAGCCAGCACCCGCCACTGTCCTTAACAACCAGTGAATAGTAGAGCCACCCCTTGCCGCTGTCCTCGAAAACCAGTGAATAGTAGAGCCAGCACCCGCCGCTGTCCTTAACAACCAAAGAATAGCAGCCGTGTTGCATGCAATTTTAATGCAACTCATTTAAAATGTGCTATGTGTATTTTCTTTAAAAAACACATAGCGTGTTTTAAAGGTCAGCAGTGTGAAACTGGCCTGAGGGCTTGTTCAAACCATACAGAACAGAATGCATCATGTGCAATGGGAACATGCGCTGCAATGCTTACATTTTTTATTTTAACTTAAATATTAATATTATGTGCTGCAGCATGTAAAAATGGAACAAAAAGTTTTTTTTCTTTTTTTTTTACATGCATTCCAAATGCACTTTCAGCCATAGGACATAATGCAAATTTCTTGTTCTTTCATTGGAACTTTAATGGTCTAATGCAGCCCTACCTACAGTGGCGGTCCAAACGAACCTGCGTTTTGTTTATTGTTTTTCTCTATTACAACTCCCCTCTCCTGCTGCCGGTGACATCCTTCCTTCCATCCGACACACACCAAGGAAATCTATTTCCGCACATCTGCCATTCAGCAGAAAGGGACATATTTGCATAAATCCATGACTGGCCTCGTGTCGGGTGTCTGCCGGCTGGTGCTGCGACTTGATGAAGCGGCGAGCAAAATGGTGTCGCCGGCGTCTTATCAGTTTTACATGACAGGTACCCGATGTTTGTTCTGCAGACGCATGCATGGTATTGTCTGCGTTGCAGGATTTCTTCCTGCTTTTGCTGTTCTCTTTGCATCAGCTGAAAGTGAAGCACCTGCTCGCTGGAAGAGGAGTAAAAACAAAACAAACAAAAAAATCCCTCTGCAAAGGTTTTAGATTATTGTAAGGGTTTACAGAAGGAAAAAAAAAGGAAAAGCAAAAAAAAAAAATGTAAACTGGGTAAAACCCTCAAACATTTATTTTCTGGAAGCAGGCGGCCCAAATATGTCAGTGGCTTGCGGGGAGCTCAGCGCACTACTGGAGTAAAGATGAGTATTTTTTCCGCCTTTTTATGGAGGCATTGGGGGTCTGTTAGATCTCTAATTTTATCAAGAAACAGATTGGGGGCTTACTAAAGGCAAATCCACTTTGCACTACAAGTGCAAAGTGCTCTTGGAAGTGCAGTCGCTGTAGATCTGAGAGGAACATGCAATGAAAATAAAAAAACGGCATTTTAGCTTGCACATGATTGGATGATAAAATCAGCAGAGCTTCCCCTCATTTCAGATCTTCCCCTCAGATTTACAGCGACTGCACTTGTAGTTTGCACTTGTAGTGCAAAGTGGATTTGCCTTTTGTAAATAACCCCCATTGTGTCTGGGTGACTGCGGATGATCGGAAGGCTTAACATGTGTACACAAACCGTATGTAAAAGTCGCCGCTGCTGCCAGTCCACCTTTTGCTAAAAAAAATAGTAAATGCCGCAACCTTGATCTTATTAATATGCATGTACTACTTTTTGCATTGAAGTCTGCAGAGCATTGCAGTACACAGGCTCTTGCAGTGTCTACCCCGGCTTCTATAAGGCAGCCTATTCACTTTGGTGACAACAGAAGACTAGGCTGTGTAATGTGTAGTCACCGTCTGATAGGACACCTGAACAGAGAAATGATGCTGCAGAGTGTCTTCATGTCGCCGAAATCGCAGGCTGTCAGGAGCATTGTGGGCGTTTCACATAGATTAGAGACTGCAGAGAGTTAATGATTGATTTTTCGGTCAGACGGGCCCTGTCTGGCAGACTTGCAGGTCTGCTTTTAATAGTTTCTGATTCACTGACCTGGAAAAAGCAGTCGGATCAGGACTTTTCACTTGGCTGGCCGGGGATTTATTCCATGATAGAAGCCAGGGAACCAGCCAGGCAAATGGTTTTTTTTCAGGGGGTCAGCCGTGTTATCCCAGGTCTGGAAGTGTGAGTACACCCCCAACACCGAACCTCTTTTTTGGTAATTCCATCTTTCATGCAATGGGGGAGATTTACTAAAACTGGAGCACTCAGAATCTGGTGCAGCCGTGCATGGGAGCCAATCGGCTTCTAACTTTAGCTTTTTCAATTTAAGCTTTGACAATATGCCCGGGATCACATGGAGGGCGGGTTTGAAATCGTAACTCGCACGATTACAAACCGGCAATGCAGTCCGACTTTGGGGGGGGGCGATTTAGACAGACATCATGTACAGATGTCTATTCAGATCGCCCCCGAAGGCACCAAAAGTAGTACAGGAACTACTTTTGGGATCGGTGCGGCGTCGCACCAATTCGGACAATGCCATTGCCGCCAATTTGATATGTCAAATCGGGCAGACGTGAACGTGGGTTATAACCTGGAAGCTGATTGGTTCCTATGCACAGCTGCACCATGCAGTTTTAGTAAATAACCCCCCATGTGTCATATTGCATTCATACTGTATTTGGGGTTTAACCTGAAACGCTGTGTCCTCTTTTACCCCTCCCCCCTCCCCTTTTTCGAAACATGGGGTAAATTGCTCCCCTCTCACTCTTCCTAAAGCATGGGGTCCTTCTCCCCCCAACTGCATTCTTTGTATTTTTAATTTACCGTATATACTCGAGTATAAGCCGAGGCACCTAAATTTTACCACAAAAAACTGGGAAAACTTATTGACTTGAGTATAAGCCTAGGGTGTCCATCTGCATGCCTCACTGTGCCCGTGCCTCACTGTGCCCGTGCCTCACTGTGTCCATGACTAGACTGATGTTTAACATGGAAGGGGTGCCCGGCTTTAAAAAATCGGTGCTCCCTGGCCGTAGGTCCTCCAGACAACAAACTCTGCACACTTGTAGAGAAGAAACGGGGCTACATGTGTGCCAAGTTTAGGGTCCAGGGGACCTACGACCGGCCGGTACCGGGTCCCCAAATTCACCAGAGAAATTACCGTTTAACATGGGAGTCTATGGAAGGGGTGCCCGGCTTTGAAAAATCGGTGCTCCCTGGCCAAAAAACTTTGCACACTTGTAGAGGAGGAATGGGGCTACATGTGTGCCGGGCCCTCAAATTCTGGGAGATCAGGCGCAAAAAGGTGACTCGGGTATAAGCCGAGGGGGGCATTTTCAGCACAAAAGAATGTGCTGAAAAACTCGGCTTATACTCGAGTATATACGGTAACTTGACTCAACCTGTCATCCATCAGGATCTGTGAATGGAAGAACTACAAATTCCATCTTCCACGGCAGCAGAGGTAACATCACCCCTCTTGTCGTCTTGATTACTATTATTATTATTATTGGAGGAATAGTCTGCAGAAGCCTGTAAGTGGGTTTTATCTTTCTACTTTATGAATAGTGTAGGACCCACTGAAA
The DNA here is from genome assembly GCA_029206835.1 of Rana muscosa. Taxonomy (NCBI): domain Eukaryota; kingdom Metazoa; phylum Chordata; class Amphibia; order Anura; family Ranidae; genus Rana; species Rana muscosa. Next base: position 309,917,484 of record CM055119.1, on the reverse strand, counting down.
ATGGGGTTCTTTGGCGCAGTGGTGGGCTTAAGCATGGTATGGCCACATTATGTGACTAAATCCCCATATTTACTCAATAAGATGAGGTGCGTTTAAGCTGCCTTGTAAGATTTTAAATGTTACTCCTTTTGCATTTTTGTATGTGTGCGCTATTCCCTATGGTGATAGATATATATACTGTATATGTGTGTGACAGCGTTAGGGTTTAGATCTGTCCAATAAGGGCCCTTTTCACATTATAGCACATAAAATCGCTTATTACAATAGCATAGCGTGTTCTTATGCTTTGCACTAAATGTAGATATTTTTTTTATTTTTTTTTTATGCATTTTTGATGAATTTTCTGGATATTGCATCATTGACTCCCAGCATACAATTATGTATCCTGGGCAAATAAGCAAAAAAAGTGGTGATTTTTTGATGAGTTTCCAAAATTTCCATTTGATTTCTATAGAAGGTGTGTGTGTGTGTGTGTGTGTGTGTGTGTGTGTGTGTGTTTTTTTATTTATTTTTTTGTGTACGCTATTTACACAGCACACAAAAGATGCTGCATGCAGGACTTTTCAAAACGCAGCACACAGATGTGAATAGGCACAGAGGATTTAAAGGGAAATCCTTTTGATGTGCTTTTGTGCCTTCTAATGTGGCAAAAGTGCCATAGGTGTGAAAGGGCCCTAAGTGCAAAAAAGGGAAAAAAAATAAATAAAGCTATTGATCCTGCCAAAAAACTGCTGAGCTCATAACTTCCTGTGCTGCAGACCTGTCCTCGGATGACACTTCCCGCATAGGTGTGTGTGTGTGTGTGTGTGTGTGTGTGTGTGTGTGTATATATGTATATATGTATGTATGTATGTATGTATATATATATATATATATATATATATATATATATATATATATATATATATATATATATATATATATATATATATATATATATATATATATATATATATATATATATATAAAAAAAAAATTTTTTAATATTATATTTATACAGTGGTTACGGAAAGTATTCAGACCCCCTTAACTTTTTCACTCTTTGTTATATTGCAGCCATTTGCTAAAATAATTTAAGTTCATTTTTCCCTCATTAATGTACACACAGCACCCCATATTGACAGAAAAACACAGAATTGTTGACATTTTTGCAGATTTATTAAAAAAGAAAAACTGAAATATCACATGCTCCTAAGTATTCAGACCCTTTGCTGTGACACTCCTATATAAACTCAGGTGCTGTCCATTTCTTCTGATCGTCCTTGAGATGGTTCTATACCTTCATTTGAGTCCAGCTGTGTTTTGATTATACTGATTGGACTTGATTAGGAAAGCCACACACCTGTCTATATAAGACCTTAGGCCCCTTTCACACGGACGTTCCGTATGTCCGTTTTTCATCCATCCGTTTTCGGATGAAAAACGGACATACATGTATCCCTATGGGATAGCGGATTTCAGCGGATGAACATCCGACGACATCAGTCTCCGCTATGGTTCGTTTAGCATGACGGAGGAAAATCCTACTTTTCCATCCGTCTGCGGATCGGATGAAAACGGACAGACGGTCCGTTTTCATCCGATCCCCCCATAGAGGTAAGCGGCGATCCGATCGGTCCATTTCTGCACAGTGTGCAGAGACGGACAAGTCATCCGCCGGCTCAGCGGGGATCAACGGAGTGATCTCCGCTGAGCAAGCGGATATTCACGGGGCGGATCATGACGGGATCCGCCCATGTGAAAGAGCCCTTACAGCTCACAGTGCATGTCAGAGCAAATGAGGATCATGAGGTCAAAGGAACTGCTTGAAGAGCTCAGAGACAGAATTGTGGCAAGGCACAGATCTGGCCAAGGTTACAAAAAAAAATATCTGCTGCACTTAAGGTTCCTAAGAGCACAGTGGCCTCCATAATCCTTAAATGGAAGACGTTGGGACGACCAGAACCTTTCCTAGAGTTGGCTGTCCGGCCCAACTGAGCTATTGGGGGAGAAGAGCCTTAGTGAGAGAGGTAAAGAAGAACCCAAAGATCACTGTGGCTGAGCTCCAGAGATGCAGTCGGGAGATGGGAGAAAGTTGTAGAAAGTCAACCATCACTGCAGCCCTCCACCAGTCGGGGCTTTATGGCAGAGTGGCCCGACGGAAGCCTCTCCTCAGTGCAAGACACATGAAAGCCGCATGGAATTTGCTAAAAAACACCTGAAGGACTCCAAGATGGTGAGAAATAAGATTCTCTGGTCTGATAGAACTTTTTGGCCTTAATTCTAAGCGGTATGTGTGGAGAAAACCAGGCACTGCTCATCACCTGTCCAATACAGTCCCAACAGTGAAGCATGGTGGTGGCAGCATCATGCTGTGGGGGTGTTTTTCAGCTGCAGGGACAGGATGACTGGTTGCAATTGAGGGAAAGATGAATGCGGCCAAGTACAGGGATATCCCGGATGAAAACCTTCTCCAGAGTGCTCAGGACCTCAGACTGGGCCGAAGGTTTACCTTCCAACAAGACAATGACCCTAAGCACACAGCTATAATAACAAAGGAGCGGCTTCACAACAACTCCGTGACTGTTCTTAAATGGCCCAGCCAGAGCCCTGACTTAAACCCAATTGAGCATCTCTGGAGAGACCTAAAAATGGCCGTCCACCAACGTTTACCATCCAACCTGACAGAACTGGAGAGGATCTGCAAGGAGGAATGGCAGAGGATCCCCAAATCCAGGTGTGAAAAACTTGTTACATCTTTCCCAAAAAGACTCATCAAAAGGGTGCAAATACTAAATACTGAGCAGAGGGTCTGAATACTTAGGACCATGTGATATTTCAGTTTTTCTTTTTTAATAAATCTGCAAAAATGTCACCAATTCTGTGTTTTTCTGTCAATATGGGGTGCTGTGTGTACATTAATGAGGGAAAAAAGATGAACTTAAATGATTTTAGCAAATGGCTGCAATATAACAAAGAGTGAAAAATTTAAGGGGGTCTGAATACTTTCCGTACCCACTGCGCGTGTATGTGTGTGTGTGTGTGTGTGTGTGTGTGTATATATGTGTATATATATATATATATATATATATATATATATATATATATATATATATTATAGTGTAATTTTTTTTTTTTTTTTATTACACATTTTTGGGGGTATTTTTTCATTTTATGTTCCCACAGTAATAATTGTTTCTGGACATGCTGCTTTGTTTGGGACCCCCTCAAACGATATAGATGCTGATTGATCCTCAGGTGGGGGTTGTGGTGTTCAGGGACTGATCTGGTGTCACAATCTCTCAGGCATGGAAAAGTTTGACAGTCCGGGGTAAACGAGTCCGGTATTCATCTTTCCGCTCTGAGCTGTTTCTGGACGCTGAGAATGTGGTGAGTCTCGGCCAATGAAAATTAGGCGCGGCGTGTGTGGGCGAAATGTCTGACTTTGCGTTTTTTCTGTGTTGGCCTCCCCGCACGGTTTATCCCACCCTTTAAAATTTTTGTAATAGAGAAGAGGAGAAAAAAAATCCTTGTTCCCTGACATGCCATTGTCCGCGTTCTGCTGGAATTGATGGCGCTGCAGTTCTCTCCGCTGAGTCCTTTCCTAATTAACCGTTTTCTCCCCAACGCCGGGAAGAGTTCTGACGCAGGTTTCTTTTCTTTTTTTCCCACACTCCAGAAAAGGCAGCGGCCAAAGCTTATAAAATCCCTTCCAATGGCCAAGCTAATAAAATGGTTCTTACGCTGCATTACGCAGATAAACTTTATTTTATGACCTCCGCCATTGTCAGCGTTCCATTTTTAGCCCGGGCATTACGCCTGTCCGGGAAGAGGGTTTAAGGTGATTTGTGCAGGATTGAAAAATGGATACCGGTAGGAAAACAAATGAAAGTCCATCTTCTGACAAAAAGTTTTATTTATTTTGTTTTGGATAAAGCGCTGACAGGTTAGTGCCGCTATCTAGAACACAATTTTAGTTTTGTGCTGACTACGGTTTTACTGCTGTCTGATTTTTTTTTTTTTTTTTTATTATATTGCCCCCTGGAAGAAATCCCCATAGTTGGGGTCAATGGCAATAAAAAAAACCCAAAAAGGAGTTTTTTTTCCCCTTCCCCGTCTCTCCCCTCCTTCCCGTCTCTCCCCTCCTTCCCGTCTCTCCCCTCCTTCCCGTCTCTCACCTCCTTCCCGTCTCTCCCCTCCTTCCCGTCTCTCCCCTCCTTCCCGTCTCTCCCCTCCTTCCCGTCTCTCCCCTCCTTCCCGTCTCTCCCCTCCTTCCCGTCTCTTCCCTTCTCTTCCCTTCTCTTCCCTTCTCTTCCCTTCTCTTCCCTTCTCTTCCCTTCTCTTCCCTTCTCTTCCCTTCTCTTCCCTTCTCTTCCCTTCTCTTCCCATCTCTTCCCTTCTCTTCCCTTCTCTTACCTCTACTTCACGTCCCTGCTTTTCCGTTTATTAAAAATGTCTGTTTTCTTTTACCTCCTTAATCTTCTCTTCCCAATGCCTCCCTTTTCTTTTTCTTCACTTCCCTTCTTCATGCCATCTTCCCTTCCCATTAATTCCATAACTTTTCTTCACTTCCATCCTTCTATTCACTTCCTTTCCCTTCGCCTCGCTTCACTTCCCTTCTTTCCTTTTCTTTTCCTCCCTTCTCTTAACTTGGTCACCCTTACTTTCTCTTTTTCCCTCCCTTCCCTCCTTTCTCTTCCTTCCTTCCCATCTCTTTATTCTCTTCTCTCTAGTTCAGGTCCCTCCTTTTACTCCCCTTCCCTTTTCCCTCCTTTCCTATTATGTCCCTTCTCTTCTCTCTATTGCACATCTCCCCTTTTTTCTTTTACCTCCTTTCTCTTCTCTTCCCTTTTTGTCTCCCTTTTTTCTTTCCTTTTTCATGCCACTTCCCTTCAATTCCATCCTTCCCTAATTGCTTTCTTCACTACGCTTCCATACTTTTTCACTTCCTTCCCTAGTTCTTTCTTTCTTTCTTTCTTTCTTTCTTTCTTTCTTTCTTTCTTTCTTTCTTTCTTTCTTTCTTTCTTTCTTTCTTTCTTTCTTTCTTTCTTTCTTCCTTTCTCCCTTCCTTTTTCTTTCTTTCTTTCTTTCTTCCTTCCTTTTTCTTACTTTCTTTCTTCCTTTCTCCCTTCCTTTCTTTCTTTCTTTCTCCCTTCCTTTCTTTCTTTCTTTCTCCCTTCCTTTCTTTCTTTCTTTCTCCCTTCCTTTCTTTCTTTCTTTCTCCCTTTCTTTCTTTCTTTCTTTCTTTCTCCCTTCCTTTCTTTCTTTCTCCCTTCCTTTCTTTCTTTCTCCCTCCCTTTCTTTCTTTCTCCCTTCTCGTCTCTCCTTTCTTTCTTTCTTTCTTTCTTTCTTTCTTTCTTTCTTTCTTTCTTTCTTTCTTTCTTTCTTTCTTTCTCCCTTCTCGTCTCTCCTTTCCTTTTACCACCTTTCTCGTCTCTCCTTTCCTTTTACCACCTTTCTCGTCTCTCCTTTCCTTTTACCACCTTTCTCGTCTCTCCTTTCCTTTTACCACCTTTCTCGTAGTCTCCCTTTTTTTTTTTTTATACCTTCTTCATGTCACTTCGCTTCTTCTCTTCCCTTCAATTTCATCCTTCACTTCTTTCCCGAATTTATTTCTTCACTTCCCTACTTCACTTCCATCCTTCTCTTCACTCCATCTCCCTTCCTTCTCTTCTCTTCCCTTTTTTGCCTCGCTTTGCCTCCTTCTTTTTTTTTTTTTTTCCCCCCTTCCCTTTTTGTCTTGCTTCCCTTCCCTTGCTCCCCTTGAGAGGAAACCTCTAGAAAATGAGTAGAATTCCCCTCCCATACAGTTGTCACCAGGAAAGGTGTCCCCATTTGAAGATTTCCCTATTATATATTCTGTACATAGGCTTTTATTAGGCGTTTTTTTTCCCCCCTGAATATTTCCTGTAGTTCAGGTTTATGGTGTGTATTCATGGCTGACCACACTCCTGTGACTCGCATTCCATATATTCGGGGTATGGCTGACACTGGCTCTCTGAATATTTGGAAGGGGGGAGTGGCACAGATGGGAATATTTTAGCTCTGACCCACAATCCGTGCGTTGTGTGCTCCCGGGACCCGAGCCAACGTGTGGGTGCCGCTGACCGGGGACTTGTGCTGGGAAGAGGTGCCGCCATCAATCGGGGATCACCGCGTGACACATGGCACTGTGAACCTTCAGAGGTTAAAGTGGAACTCCACCTTTTAATTGTCGTATAAAATCTATGGACACATTATGGGCGGAGGTCGTGTAAAACTGCAGATTTGTGTTGATGGGCCCTTTTGTACTAAATGGATTATTGAATTTACCGGATGGACATTCTACAAAATACGTTTTTCTATTCAATGGGACCGAACATTAGATGGTTTCTCTTGTAGTTCATGTATGCTAAATATCCTGCGGGTGTAACACTTCTGCTTTCCTCTCTAAAAGGACTGCGCCATCTTTGTTCAGGCATCATTACTTAGCATCTTCTTTCTGTACTGAGATCCATGCTCAGATTTGACAGTCGTGTAAATGCCAGTGCCTGTGCTGTTCTTGGTGTTCACAATTGTCCCAACACAAATCAGCCCCTGCTCCAGCCTGTGACTTGCTATAAAGGTGCAATGTTGCAGTCTGATTACTGGGAGAAAGAAGACTGTGGAAATGCTTCTCCCTGCCTGCAGCAGGCTGATGATATCTCTGTATAGGCAAAGTCTCACTGGACTGCTTTGTAGTTATAAAAGGGTGAAGCTTTTTATGAAAGATGATGCCATTGGTCAACAGTGTTGGTCTGGTAGCACACGGGGCATGCAAACTGCGTGACGCACAGGTACTGCGTTTAGCATGTTGAGGTAACCGGTCTGCCCCCCCCCCCTCCTTCTTCTTTTTTTTTTTTTTGTACATATAGAATTTTATTTTTATATAAATACTTTATTTGTGCTGCAAAGTATCACTTCCACACTTTTTCGCCTAGATGAGAAGCTTTCCCCGCCGCCTGCATGTGCACAAGTGTGCCGCAGTGCTCTGGTCCCAAGAGAGCCCTGCGGCACATCTGCGCATGCGCCGGTTTCCATGGTGATCTGGGCACATTTAGGATTTCCCGCACTAATACAAAGACTACTACCAGGGAGGTCTGAAACCTTCTCAGACTTTGTGCATGTGCCGAAAAACACCTTGCCAATGCACAAATGTGCCAGCGAGCTTTGCCGGCACCTGCGCCATAATGGTGGTGCCGAAAGGTGGGGGGGGGGGCTCTGAAGTTCTGCTTTGATGAGAGGACAAGAATCCCTTTCATATCAAGCAGGGTGGATAAAAATCGATGGTTTAAAAAACAAACAAAAAAAAAAAGATACAGGGGGTCCCCGACTTACGAACGCTCCTCTTGTTTTGTAAGCCGGTAATGTTTGTAAGTCCGGCCGCGCATGTACAGAACGGCAATTACGGACATTTCCGTCATTTTCCGAGGCTCCGTCTGGCCGCGCATGTGCAGAACGGCAGATGGTCCACACAGCGTCCCGTTCGTAAGTAGGAGTTGTTCGTAAGTCGGGCGTTCGTAAGTCGGGGACCCCCTGTACTTGAGTTTATTCAGCATGAATTGGCGCTTAGTTATGTAGCATGAGGCTGTATATTCTGCAATATTTACATAGTTTTGGTAAACTCATTCAATGAATCCAAGCTGAGATAACATGCACTGCATTGATGCATTCACACAATGTCACAGTAACCATGATATAAAACAAAGTTCAGGCATATTCCTTTATCCCATTCTTTTGAAAATCTATGTACACTAAAAACTGTATGATTGAATCGGTTCTGATTATTGCTGTTTTACTAACCTGACCGCTCATTTATTAGTAGGAAACCTTCATTTTGTTTGCAAACATTAACGTTTCTAACTACCAGCAAGAATAAGTCCTTGCATGTAAGGAGCACCTGTCATTTCAGATCCATCATAGCAGCGCCTGTTAGCGGGCATCCAATCACCTGCCGCCGCCACGTCCCTCACCTTGTTGTGTCATTGCCGCATCACCAGTCGTCCCATTAAAGTGATTGGGAATGTCTGTGAGCCAACAGTTGGTCAGGGGAGTCACCGCTGCAGGACAGAGATGACAGTTATGAGCCTTTTTAGTAGTGATTTAAATCCAATCCACCCTGCCTTGCCATGAGCAGATGTACCAGCAAGCTTTGCCAGGACCCAAAGGCCAGGCAGAGCCTGTGGGCATGTCTGCACCTGCGCCATAATGGTGGTGCCTGAAAAGTGGGGGGCGGTGGCTATGAAGTTCCGCTTTTGATAAGGAGACAAGAATCCATTTCATATCAAGTACATTACAGGGCCAATGCGTAGCGATTCTTTTTAGGGACTAAGGATATCTTTTAGGCCCCTTTTACACTTGTGCGACTTGGAACTGCAAAGTCGCATGACAAGTCGTTTCCCATGATTTCCAATGATAACCATTCATGTACAGACCTCAAATTTTCCACTCACCTACTTGCGTTTTGCGAGTGGAAAATTAGGTCTGGCAAGAAGCTGGGCTGCCTGGGAGTGGGGGGGCGGGCGAGCACCGCGGTGGGCGGGGTTGATCAGGAGCCGTTCTCCCAGTAATCGCCCCGATGGCAGAAAGCACGGAGGAAGAGGAGAGAGCCGCGGGATCGCACAGCGGTAAAGCATGCTGTTACTACTTGCATTGAAATTTTCCTGACCCCGCGCCTGTAATAGACAGAATGCGGGTCAGATGCTGAGATATGTTGTCTATCACAGGCGTGGGGTCAGGAGGAGGCGGGGCTGTGTGAGTGAGCAGAGCGGAGGAAATTTCAATGTAAGTTGTAACAGCATGCTATACCGCTCTGCGATCCCGCAGCTCTCCTCTTCCTCCTGTCATGATCTGGCCGCCAATGGGGGGCACGGTGAGTCTGCAATGGGGGGGCACGGTGAGTCTGCAATGGGGGGGGCACGGTGAGTCTGCAATGGGGGGGGCACGGTGAGTCTGCAATGGGGGGGCACGGTGAGTCTGCAATGGGGGGGGGCACGGTGAGTCTGCAATGGGGGGGGCACGGTGAGTCTGCAATGGGGGGGGCACGGTGAGTCTGCAATGGGGGGGGCACGGTGAGTCTGCAATGGGGGGGCACGGTGAGTCTGCAATGGTGGGGCACGGTGAGTCTGCAATGGTGGGGCACGGTGAGTCTGCAATGGTGGGGCACGGTGAGTCTGCAATGGTGGGGCACGGTGAGTCTGTGCTGAGGGGAACTGAAAGTTGTTGTTAATATTTATTTTTGTAACTTAATTCTGCATAAAACATTTCACAAGAGAATTTATGAGGGCGTGATTATTGGCAGAATTAGGGGTGGAGCAGGGTAAGGGTTGGGTGGGGCAACTAGTGGCGAGTAAACCTTGAGGCCTGGCTAGTGACTCAAGACTTGAAATTTTGAGCCCTGCATATATGTGCGACTTCAAAGTAGTCCCTGTACTATGACTTTCATGCGAGACCTCAAGTCTTACACAAGCATTCCCTGAAATTGCAGCAAAATCGCGCTACCTTTTAATTCGCGGCAGTGTGAAAGGGGCCTTAGTGTCACTTTTAAATGAATGCCATTGGCCGTTACCGTCGGGTTTTCTCATTTGCGTTCCTATGGCAGGCGCAGTGTGGTCGTCTCATAGCACTTCATTCACTTCTGCACTCCTCTTTGGTGAATGACCCCCCCCCCCCCCAGCATTTACCACCATAACTGTCACTTATAGACAGAAACCTGTCCAGATAACCCATGGAGGTCATGATTTCATTCACACGCCGCCGTCCTCCAAGGTCAGATAAGGGGAGATTCTTGCCGAGTCTAATTTGGGCTCCTGACAGAGAAAACATTCCGGTCTTCGATAACGGCGGGAGGACAATAAACACGAAGAGCGGAAGCCATAGGAAGGACGCTGCTTTGCCTTCAAGTTTTAGTACATCTTTGTACAAAAAGACTGCCTATCCAGTGAGGGGTGTCTGTAGATAAAAACAATCTAGTACAGCGCCGACTAAGGATGAATAATGTTCTTGCTATAGGTGTAGGCCATTTATATACTTCATGAAGCCTGACTGGAATACTCCCAGCTGGATGAGGCCTAGTCCTTACTGGTCACCTCCTCCCTCACAGGAGAGATCTTTCTCTGATTCAGAACCCCCTCACATGAGCTTTCTCTCCCCTGATACAATAACTCTGAGCTCTGTGTTGGCGAGCTCACTCCTGTGAAGGGAACTCTTAAAGTAAGGTGACCAGATTTTTAAAATGAAATCCGGGGTCTTTTTTTTTTTTTTTTAATAGTAATGGCGGCAATCAGCGACTCTCTGCCTGTCGCAACTGCCGCCCGCCTCACAGCCTGTCAAGTCTCAATTCTTTGAGCCCTACTGCTACTACTGGGTGGGGAGCGGAGGAAGATCACTCCGCCAGGGAAGGCAAGGAGATAAGCAGGCCGGCGGCTGGCCGGGACTTGAGCCAAGGCAGAAGAACATGCGAGCGGAGCTGAATGGGCACCCGAAACTGAAGAAATTTTCTCTCCGCTTCGACCAGCACATGATCATCAGAAAGGGGCACAGATAATGGAAACAAATACACCCCCCTAAGCTAGTAGGAGCGGCACTGACTGTCTTTGAAATTGCCCCAGCCCCTGTTCAAATCCAATCCGGGGACAAAACTGGGGACAGACTTGGTCCGGGGACAGTGTCCTCAATCCGGGGACTGTCCCCTGAAACCGGGGATGTCTGGTCACCCTATCTTAAAGCGGAGGTTCTGCCGAAATCTTTTTTTTTTTTTTTTTTAAATCCAGCAGCTACAAATACTGCAGCTGCTGACTTTTAAAAAATGGACCCTTACCTGTCCAGCGCGCCCGCGATGTCGGCAGACGAGGCTGAGCAATCGCTTGGTCCTCGGATGCTGCCGCCGCCATTCTCGGTGAGGGAATCAGGAAATGAAGCCTTGCGGCTTCACTGCCCGGTTCTCTACTGCGCGAGTAGCGCGGAGCGACGTCATTGGTCCCCGCTCTCTCCTGGGAACAGTGTGTTTCCCAGAAGACAGCGGGGGAGTGCGGGTAGGGGCGTGTCTGCCCCAGGAGTGTATTCCCGGAAGTGGGTGAAAATACCTGTCTTAGACGGGTATCTGCACCCCCCTCCCCCTTGAAATGTGACACCGGAGGGTTCCGAAAAGAGGAAGTTCCATTTTTGGATGGCCCCTTCCTGTTCCAACATGACTGCCCACCAGTGCACAAAGCAAGGTCCATAAAGACATGGATGAGAGAGTTTGGGGTGGAGGAACTTGACTGGCCTGCACAGAGTCCAGATCTTAACCCGATAGAACACCTTTGGGATGAATTAAAAGTGGAGACTGCGGGGGGGCGTGGCCTGACATAGCATGGAGTAGGACGTGCATGATTTGAGCTCCGTCCATTACTCCTGTACAGCCCATCCTGACCTTCAGCGTCATCCTGCACCAGCCCAGCGGGACCCCCTGGGGACCCTGAACATCCGTGGCCGCAAATCCACCATCCTCCGCTCGTACGGCGGCCTCCGCAGGGCCGCGATCCCGATCGCGGGTGCCGCATTTAGGAAAGTCCGCGGCTTCGGCCTAGCCCTGGAAGTCGGCGGCCATCTTGCTCCACCCGACCTGCCGCCTGTGCTGCTTCCTGGCCCTCCTGCTCTCAGGTAACAGCCTGCAGGGGCCCACCGAGTCCCCCTGAGGACCCCTCACACCCACAGAGGCAGATACATCAGCCTCTGACTGCGCGGCCGCCGCGTTCAGGAAAGGCCCCGGCTTCGGCCTAGTGCTGGTCGGTGGCCATCTTGCTTCACCCGGCCTGCTGACTAGTGACTCTTCCTGGCCCACCAGCCCTACAGCTCCCTACCATTCGGTATAGACTGAGCTGCCTGCTTTGGAGGGGGGAGGGATCACAGCGGATACCTGCCATGACTCCGCCAAAAACGCCAAAGGCCACCCTGGCGAAATTGGACCAGTACCGCCGCCAGGAGGAGGAAAGAGATGGCGGTGCCGCAGGCGGTGAGCAGGACGCTACGGGAGGCGACACAGCTAAACTGCTCGAGGCGATCACATACTGCCGGACGTCCCTGACGGCGCAAATAGAGGGGGTCAAGGTGGACCTTTCACTCATGCGACAAGACTTCCAGAAACTTCGTGAGCGTGTCACGACTGCCGAAACCCGCATTGGAGAGGTGGAGGACACCGTTACGCCGCTCCAAGTCAGCTCCGATCGAATGCAGCTCCAAATCAATCAGATTCTAAGCAAGCAAGATGATATGGAAAATAGGCTCCGGAGGTGCAACCTCCGTTTCATCGGGCTCCCCGAGGGAGCTGAGGGCAAAGATCCTACCACCTTCTTGGAGAAACTCCTTGTTGACACCTATGGCCGCGAGGCCTTCTCCCCCACCCTGGCGGTGGAGAGGGCTCATCGTATGCCTGCCAGATCTCCTCCTCAGGGGGCTCCCCCCCGCACGTTTATAGCAAAATTCTTGAATTACAAAGATAGAGATGCGGCGCTGCGCATGGCCAGGGAAAAAGGTAACATCCACCTTGGAAACTCCAAGATCGCTATCTTCCCCGACTTTTCTGCCGAGGTGCAGCGCCGCCGCCAAGGCTTCATGGAGGCGAAGAGGAGGCTCCGGATACAACATCTTAAATACTCTATGCTATTTCCAGCTCGTCTTAGAGTCGAAAGGGACGGCCGTGTGTTCTTTTTTGAGGATCCTCAGGAAGTCATTGCCTGGTTGGAGCGTCCGGGGCCCGCCAGAGGGGCGGCGGAGTGACCTGACCGAGCATGTTCATCAGCACTATTGATTGCCTGTCATCATCACCAGCACATTATACGCCGCAGCGGGAGTCTGCAAATCCTGGTATGTTACCCCCCTTTTTTTTTGTCTCCCCTTTACTGCCCGCGGCGCATACCCTATTGCTCCTTACCCCTGGGACCCCCTTTTGCCTTCCCCTGCTATAATCCTCTTTCAATTGTAACCTGCAGAGGGGGTCTCCCATACTTAGGGCCCCCACTGACTGGTTGATCCATGTAACTACCCTGGAGACTGTAATTGCGGAGCACAATCAGTCCTACACTCCACATGCCTAACACAGCGAATTTTCGCCCCCCAGCAACCGGAACACGCATCTCTTTATTATGTGACTGCAGAACTTTCTATACCACCGACCCCGCACTGTACTTCTGGTTCACAGTACAAGAAGAGCCTGTTGCTCTTTATTTGCGGGCATTGGATCTTCCACACCTCCCATGTGAGGAGATCGCTGCAGATCTTTTACGTAACAGCAAGATATTTTGGTTTTATCTGCTACCGGTTGTTACTTTCTTTTGGTTTTGGGAACATACCCGCATCAGTTGGGGAAGATGCAGGGTGGGGAGGGGGGAGGGGGAGGTTCGTTTTTTCTTGATGGACTGCAATACAACGAAGTGCATGCTAACATTGATACTGCATAGATGGCAAACCTTGTATTCATGTAATGCTACTGTCCCACGATATGTTTTAATGTTTGAATTATGGCATCGATAAAACTGCTCACTTGGAATGTGCGTGGGCTTGGGGACAAGGTAAAGAGATCTGCAGTTTTCTCATTTCTCAAAAAACAACGAGCCGACATTGTGGTGTTAGTGGAGACACACGTTGAGGGTCGGCTCCAGATGGCACTCCGCCGGCCATGGATTGGGTGGGCATATCATTCATCCCACTCGTCCCACGCCCGCGGAGTCTCAGTTTTGATTGCCAAGACGGTACATTTTGAGCTGTGTGATGTTCAGTCTGACCCACAGGGGCGCTATGTCTTTCTTTCGGTTAAATTGTATGGTGAACCTTTCCTACTGATGGCATTCTATGTACCTCCACCATTTAATTCTACTATAGTCACAGAGGGCTTGCTATATATGACTCGTCATCCTTCGATTCAGGCGGTGTGGCTGGGGGATTTTAACGCTACGTTGAACCCTACATTAGACAAACTGTCGCCCTCGCCATTATCTACTACAGCTCCAACCCACACTAGATTCTCCCGACTTATCTCTTCCTTTAATCTCACTGACACCTGGCGTTTTAAATTCCCGCTCACTCGAGCTTACTCCTGTTTCTCAACTACCCATAACACCATGTCCCGTATAGATTTTATATTCATTTCTAGTACCCTTGCCCCAAGATTACTGGAAGCTGAATTTGCCCCCAGATTACTTTCAGACCATAGCCCATATTTCATTAGCCTCTCCATCCCATTAGACAAACCGCCCCGTACGTGGCGCCTGAATCCGTTTTGGCTCACCCTGTTGTCGGAGGATGACGAGCTTGGTAACAGTTGGAGAACTTACTTTTTAGAGAATGACGGATCTGCATCCCCAGACGTAGTATGGGAAGCCTTCAAACTGCATGCACGTATGACTCTGACCTCCTTTATCAACAGGCTGAAGGCTAATTCATCAGCCATACTGGACGGGGCAATGCGGGATCTGTCCTCCTCTGAACAGGGGTACATGTCGAACCCCTCTCCTGATGGAGCTGCCCGACTCAGGTTACAAACCAGGGTGGTTAATCAGCTACAACACGAGACGGCCAGGAAAAAACTTTTCTTTGCCAGACAAAAATTATATGAACATGGGGAGAGAGCGGGTAAACTGTTGGCCTACTTGGCACATAGTGAGGATAGACCCCCTACTGTCATTTCCCTCACTGGTCCTAATGGGGAAAAGATTACGGAACCCCAGGCTGTCACTTCTGAATTTAGGGACTTCTTTTCTCAACTATATACGTCCCAGGTTTCTACCACTGACTCTCAATTGGAAGATCTACTGGCGGAAATCATCTTTCCACAGCTAGACGATGCCCAAATGGCTATGCTAGACGCACCTATTACACTCGACGAAATAACCACAGCGATTGGGAGCTTCGCCAGATCCAAGGCCCCGGGTTCAGATGGGTTGCCCATAGAATTTTACGCCCAATACATCGAGATACTTGCCCCCAAGTTATTGTCCCTCTTCAACCATCTATTTGACAATTTCACCTTACCCCCATCGATGGGCGAGGCGGTAATTATCCTCATACCTAAGCCAGGCAAGGACCCAGGCCTCCCGGAATCTTATAGACCAATATCGCTACTCCAGGTAGACATAAAGATTCTGGCTAAAGTACTTGCCCTACGCCTTAACCAAGTGATTCTAACCCTGATCCATGCTGACCAAGCTGGATTTATGCCGGGGCGTAACACCTCCTTCAACCTCAGAAAATTGTATATTAACTTACAAGCGACACATACTAATGTTGGGTCCCGGGTGGTGGTGGCTTTGGATACTGCCAAGGCCTTTGACTCAGTGGAGTGGCGGTACCTTTGGGGATGCCTCCGTGGCTTTGGTTTTGGACCTAAATTTATTAAGTGGGTTCAATTATTATATCTGGCACCCAGGGGTAAAGTAGTGGCCAACGGGAGGGCCTCCCAGACATTTGACTTATCCAGGGGCACTAGACAGGGCTGCCCACTGTCTCCGCTCCTCTATGCCTTGGCGGCGGAGCCCCTTGCAATCTCCATTAGAGGGGACCCCGAGATTCAGGGTCTCTGCCTTGGTTCCCTGACTGAAAAAATTAGCTTATACGCAGACGACACGCTACTATACCTGGCCGACTCTGCCACATCGCTTCAGAAGGCGTTGCATACAATTGAACACTTTGGTCAGTTCTCTGGCCTTAAAATTAATTGGGAGAAATCTCAAATACTGCCTATGGATAGTTTCCCCTCTCCCAAGCTACAGGCACAGTTACCACTCCAGCGAGTGAACACTATCAAATATCTTGGAGTATTGGTGAATAGAACACCGGCTGACTATATATCCCTGAACATAGAACCCCTTTTCGATCTCATCAAGTCTAGAACCCAGGTATGGGCGAGACTGCCGCTCGGCGTGTGGGGCCGTATTAACATTGTTAAAATGATATTATTTCCGAAAATATTGTATATACTCTGGCACACACCCGTATACTTACCCTTGAAATTTTTCAAGTCAATGGAGGCCATACTCAAGACATTTATTTGGGGTAACAACAGACACAAGCTGGCCTGGAGAGTCCTTAAGAACCCTACTGACCTAGGTGGAACAGCCCTCCCTGACTTAAATCTTTATTACCTTGCGTCCCAACTGTCTCAACTATACCACATAGATAAAACCGACAGACTCAGATTCCTCACCCTCCTCTGTCCACGGTGGGCACAACTGACCACTGACCCACTCACTGCAATTGCAGTGGGACATAGTGGGAATAACTCCAATAGAGACCGTGGGTCCCTATTATACCAATATAGGCGCGTATGGGACATCACCACTAAAACATTAACGACCCCTAAACACAACAACTATACCCCCTTATGGCACAATAGACTACTCTCAGAGTTTCTCTTGATCCCTGACACAGAGATATGGTGCGAATATGGAATATATTATTTGCACCACATAATTTCCGATGGCACACTTAAAAACTTTGAGGACCTCCAAAATGAGTTCCTGCTGCCCAATTCTATGCTTTTTAGATTCTTCCAGGTGCGTCACGCAGCCCAAGCTCAGTTTCCCCAGCCTTTGCCACAATCTACGCCTAATGTTATTATGGCTGTGGTTAAAGGTGTGGACCCGCGAAAGCTGATCTCTGATTTTTATGTCATGCTTCTCACCCCATCATCTACCACGCTAGCTTACAGCCTTAAACCAAGATGGGAAAGAGAGGTGGGCCCACTGGAGGATGAGGAGTGGAGTGAAGCCCTAGACTCGTGCAAGACTGTATCCCCCAAGCTCTCTGACAGGCTGACCCAGTTATACGTGGTGCACCGAGCGTATCTCACCCCCCTAAGAATCGCCCGCTTTAGACGACAGTTTTCTACCTTGTGCACAATGTGTAACCAAACGACGGGCACATTCTTCCATCTACTCTGGGCGTGCCCGGTCCTTCAGGGTCTGTGGAAGCAGATTGTTGACTTCCTCCATGATGACATGGGATCCCCATTGACCCTGGACCCCAAACAATGCTTACTGGGGATATTCCCCGACTCTGAGATGGACAAATTCACTAAAACATTCTTGCATGAAACATTGTTTAATGCTAGAAAAATTATAGCCAGACAGTGGATGAGACCCACTCCCCCCAGCTTCAACGATTGGAAACTAGATATAAATAACACTCTTCCCTACAAAAAGTTCATATACATCAACAGAGGTTGTCCAGATAAGTACTACAAAATCTGGGATCGATGGCTTGAGTCCGCAGACACATGCACTGATGGTCCGTAATACTATACATCCTTCTAGCGTGCAATTCCATGAATAGCGTGGACATAGGGTTTTCCACTTATTGATAGTCACTGAATCCAGTGTTCAATCTGAACAAGTTTTTTGATCTACTGTGCCTATATATGTATAAGCCACATTTCTTGTTTTATGCATTTCTCCAGTATTGCCTTGTAACTTGCAGAATTATGTTCCAAATGTAAATTGTTCAATAAAAAACTTTTTTCTCAAAAAAAAAAAAAAAAAGTGGAGACTGCGAGCCAGGCCTTCTCATCCAACATCAGTGCCTGACCTCACGAATGTGCTTCTGGAAGAATGGTCAAACATTCCCATAGACACCCTCCTAAACCTTGTCGACAGCCTTCCCAGAAGAGGTGAAGGTGTTCTACCTGCAAAGGGTGGGCCAACACAATATTGAACCCTACCGACTAAGAATGGGATGCCATTAAAGTTCATGTAAAGGCAGGTGTCCCAATACTTTTGGTAATATAGTGTGTATTATAATATCCTGTATGAATACTTGTACTAATGGCCCTGGTACTTCCTCATTACAGTATGCTCAGCTCTGCGGTATCCCAGGACGGGGGATGTGCTCACAGAGGGAGTTAATCTGTCAGGGAGATTTGCATTCTGTATATCCGGGCTCCTCTGTGGCTCCTCTGTGGTTCCCCTGTAACCCTCAGCACACAGACACTTCATTCTCGTTCCCGCTGGTGGCCCCCGTGTGCATGTCTGGTGGCCCCCGTGTGCATGTCTGGTGGCCCATTTATTCCCTGTATGGCATATACTTATTGCAGTAATCATAGTGTGTTTTTTTTTTCTCTTCAGAATAGAATGCTATGTGTTTCCACTGTTATCTTGTTGATGACGGAGATAAAAAGTTGAGATTTTTCAGGTTTGTGTCGTGTGTTCAATTTGGAAGCAGCTTCTGATTGGTCACCCCCATTCCCCTCTCCCAGCAAAGCACATTGTCCCCATCTTGATGAGGACAAGGGCCTCTTCCCCACAACCCTGGCCGGTGGTAGTGGAGGTTCGGGAGGTTGACTTATCGGAATCTGTAAGCCCCCTTTAACAAAGAGGCCCACAGATCCCCCCCCCCACCCCCAAATGTAAATGAGTGGGGATACTATGTACCCCTACTGATTCACATGGTTGGAGCCAGGAACTGAGGGCTCCTTTTTGTATAAAGGAGCTTCCAGATTCCGATATGCCACCCCCCCCCCCCCCCACTCATAGTACCCCCAGTCATTCACTAAAAAAATAAAGTGTAAATAAAAACACCACACAGTGACAAGTCCTTTTATTTAAAAAGAGAAAAAAAATGTCCCCTTGATTGTACATCCATGGTCAAACATGATAAACTGCAAAGAAAAAAAACTATCGCCCGCTGCTGCAACCCCTCTGCTGTGAGGCTCCCGCCATCTGACGCACTGCCCCCCCCTTTAAATAAAAAAGGGGGGATCGATGACGTCATATGGGGGCACTGCCATTGATTTGTACGTAGACATATCCATAGTTGGTCAGTGACGTTTCCAAGTGGCCTCGCCCTCTTTCCTGGCATGCCAGACTGCATGCTTGGATAAGGGTCTGGTATGAGTTTTTATTTTTTGGGGGGGGGGCCCCCCCATGTTAAATGCAGCAAAATAACAAAATGCTTTTTTTATGAATTGCATGTTTCTAAGTTAAACTGCAGGACTTTAGCGCATAGGTGATCAACCTGTGGCCCTCCAGCTGCTGCAAAACTACAATTCCCATCATGTATCTGCCTTTGGGAGTCAACTGTCAGCGGCTTGCAATGCCTCATGGGACTTGTAGTTCCGCAACAGCTGTAGAGTCACAGCTTGAGCATCCATGCTTTAAAGTATAGAGCGGCCCCGATCCTCCTTCTCGGGTCCCCCACTGGCGCTTCTGGCTCCTCCTCCTCTTGCTGGTGACTCCAATCAGAAACTGATTCCCATGGGGGCACCCGTGCGGGCTCACTCCCGAGTCCCGCTGCTGCGTCCATTGGCATAGACAGCAGGGACTTGGCCCTGTCCCCCCCCCAGCTCCCTCATCACTGGAGTTGATTGGCAGGAGCGGAAGCCAATGTCTCCCGCTGTTATCAATCTACTCAATGAGGAGGGAGACGACAGCGAGAAGCTGCTGCTCTCGTGCACATCGCTGGATCTTATTGGGCACCGGTAAGAATGGAGGGGGGGATCCTGGTGCAGAGAAGTTTTTTTTTTTTACCTTAATGGATAAAGGTGCAACATTGAGGCTTTGGAACCACTTTAACACCCATGCGGTATATAACTCTTGGTGAACTGAGCCCAGGGTCTCCTACACTTTTCGCATTATGTAATAACTTCTGGCCTGTGACCTTAATGAGGGAAAAGCTTTAAAAAAATTCTGAAAAAAAAAGTTTCCATATTTTTCCTGCAGCTCATAAAACTTTAGGAAGTGAACTTGATAATGAGTTGGCCGGCTTTCTGAGAATAATTTAGCTGGGGGGGGGAAAGCCCACAGGAAACATTTTTGACATAATTTCGCCGTTCTCGGGTCCCCCATGGGAAAACCGGGATTCCGACGTAGTTCTCCGTCCGACGCAGAAAATGAAATGTCAGTCTGGGCCGGCGGACAATGGAACGTTTCAGCAGAAATCTGCTCAGTGGGCACGGAGTGTACGGAATGACCTGAGACTCTCTCCGGCTCGGTTCACACGTTCCTCGGATCGCTTCCCTGGAGAAAAATCTTCATTCCCAAGAGCCCTGGGCCCTTTTGTATTTTATCATGATTAGATGGTAAGCCCTTCAGGACGGGAACGTTTAATTACCGCTAATTAATTGACTTCTTGTCCGGGCTTGTCGTGGAATTCGGTCACAAAGCCGCGCCGGTTTTGGTGCAGACGGGTGAGGAGGTGACACATTCCTCGTTTTTATGGCCGTTTTTTTTTAGCACCTAGAGCTACGTCTGTTGTCATGACTTGACTGGCACTTTAACCGCCTCCAGGTTTGCATTTTAAAGGGCCAGAATGGGTATAATCCATGCATAGGACTACAAGCTTGCTGTATCTGTACAGACTTTCCAATAATAAACTTGATCTAAGCTCAACTGCTAAAATCGCATATAGGCTTTAAAGCCGCAATCCAAGCTAAACGCATTTTTTTTGCCATCCCTCCCTCTAACCCATCCTGCTATGCATGTTTCTTCCTCGCCTTGTGAAGGCAGATATATTTACCTAGGTACCCCCTCTAGGTCTTTTGCCACCGCCCGTTTTGGATGGGAGGGCTGATCCAGCGCTCGGATGCCCCCACCTCTTTGACGACGTCCTTTTCTGGATCCCGCCCCTGGACAATCAATAGGCAGTGTCCATGTTATGTAGGCACTGCATAATATGGGCACGGCATATGGAAGACCCGGTGTTGAAGCATCATGTGACTGGCGGTTATGGTAAGCTATAAAGGACATTTAGAATGGGAATTCTGTTTGTTCTTTCCAGTGATTAGGGTGGAGGGAGAAAATGATCTCGGAGTGGGGCTTTCAAATGTCATTTTCAGTTTTTTGGTTTTTTTTATTTTTATTTTTTGTAAATCTGTAGCTTTCATTATGTTTTGTAATCCTGCCCGGAGAGTCCTTTTATAGACACTTCCACTACAGACTCCAATACCTCAAGCAGAAATTGATACCTTGTGATACTGCCATGAACATCCTTTATAGGCACTTGCATGCTATTATCCCTTCTGCTGTTTACTGATCCCAATAGCTCAAGCAGAAATGTATACCTTGTAATATTGCCATGAACATGCTTCATAGGCACTTCCATGCTATTATCCTTTCTGCTGTTTACAGACCCCAATAGCTCAAGCATAAATTGATACTATGTGCATACATTTATACCTTGTGATACTGCCATGAACGTCCTTTTATTGGCACTTCCGTGTTCCCATTTGCTGTTTACACACCCCAATAACTCAAGCTGAAATTTTGATACTGCCATAATGTCCTTTTTTATAAGCACTTCCGTGTTCTATTCTCTTGCTTTTTACAGACCCAAATAACTAAAGCTGAAGTTAATACCCTGTGATACTGTCATGAATGTCCTGTTATAGGCACTTCCATGTTATCATCCCTTCTGCTGTTTACAAACATCAGTAGTTCAAGCTGAAATGGATACCATGTGATACTGGCATGAAAGTCCTTTATAGGCACTTGCATATTCTGTTTTTCGCGAAACAAATGAAAAAAGGCAGAAAAAAAAGTGTTTCTTCGTTTCTGTTATAAAATCTTGTACATTTAAGTATTTTTTTTTCTCCTTCACCGATGTGCGCTTATGAGGTGGCGCTGATGGACACTGATGAGGAGGCACTAATACAGACATTCCAACCTGTAAAAACTAATTTCAGGGAGGTGACACTTCGTGCCGGCGCTGACCACCCCCAAATAAATGCAGCCTTACCAGTGCCCATGGATTACACTCATTTTTGGTGCATATTTGGTCTTTTAAAATGGCAGCAATGGCCAATTCTTCGTGCGGGCAATGAATTTGAGTGATCGGACATGTTGGAAATACTTCGAAAAATTAAATCAGTGATTGGAGAATCGTGCAAGAAAATAAAATTCCCGGAAAGGAAAGATGATTTCCGGCCATGAAAATTATTTTCTGTAGCAACATGAGGTGAAATTGAAGGCTTGGTTGGTTAACCACTTGCCGACCAGCCGCCGTCGTTCCCGCAAATCGACATAGGTGTCAGTCGGCTCCATCAACGAGCCGTAGCAGGCGCGCCCCCGCTTTACGGCGGGGGACCCAATGCGCGTGGCCGGCGGACGTGATGTCCGCCGGCCACCCTCGATCGTGGGAATGAGAGCCAGGACGGGGATCTGTCAATGTAAACGAACAGATCCCCGTTCTGACGGGAGTTGGAGACAGGTCTGCTGTTCCTAGTGATTAGCTCTCTCTCTCTCTCTCTCTCGCCCCCTAGTGTTAACCCCTTCCCTGCCAGGGACATTTATACAGTAATCGGTGGCTATTTTTAGTTCTGATTACTGTGTAAATGTGAATGGGCCCAAAAAAGTGTTAAGTGTCCGATCTGTCCGCCACAATGTCGCAGTCCTGCTAAAAATCGCAGATCACCGCCATTACAATAAAAAAAAAAAATCCATAAATTCAGTCCCCTATTTTATAGTCTCTAACTTTTGCGCAAACCAATCAATATACGCTTATTGGGTGTTTTTGTTTTAAAAAATACATACATACACACACACACACACACACACACACACACACACACACATACATACATACATACATACATACACACATACACACATACACACATACACACATACACACATACACACATACACACACACACACACACATACATATATAATTTTTATGAATACATACTTGGCCTAAACTGATGAAGATTTTTTTTTTATATTTATTACAGTAGAAAATAATAAATATATATATATATATATATATATATATTTTTCCCCCCAAAATTGTTGCTTTATTTTATTATTTTTTTTGTTTATAGCGCAAAAAATAAAAACCGCAGAGGTGATCAAATACCACCAAATGAAAGCTCTATTTGTGGGGGAAAAAAGGGACATCAATTTTGTTTGGGTACAGCGTCGCATGACCGCGCAATTGTCAGTTAAAGTGGCGCAGTTCCGTATCGCAAAACAAAAAATGGCCTGGTCATTAAGGGGGAAAACTTTCCGGTCTGTAAGTGGTTCAATTTGTAAATCAATCGTGGCCCCATCGGATCACAAAAAAATAAAATTTGTAGAGGATTTGACCCGTGTATGGCCTGCATAACTCTCCCTAATTCTATCCAGAAGGACAAAAAAATAGTTTTACCTTTTTTGGTTCTACTTTACCACAATTTACAGATTCAGGCATTGAATTATAAATGGAGTATAAAATCAACACTTGTCTTTGCCAGTGCGTCGGATTCACGACTTTGATGTGCCGTGTCATTGGCTGAACCAATTGAATGTCGCCGCTTTTGATAAAGTGCTGGTCGTATTGTCACAGGCGGGCGCATCCTTTCCTTTTTTAATTTAATATTATTGCTGTCTAAGAAGATGCAAAACAGCTGCCGATGACAACGCGAATCCTTGGCGTCTGTCACTTTCACGCTTCTTGTCTGTCGGAGGGAAAGCCGCAGCTTTGCAGACTTGGCACAAAGTGACTTGTTACTCTGGGGGTGAGGACTGGGGAGCCGACTCGGATACGAGAGAAATCGGTTTAAAATGTGTCTTATTTCTTACCATGTTTCATTTCACGCTCATCTGGGTGAGGAGGATCCGTCTGTGTGGATAGGTGAAAACAGATGGCGAGGCGACATCCTCTGGCTGAGAGCGGTTGAGGGCTGCATGTATGCCAGGGACTTAATGCAATAACTAGGAGTGCCCTCTGGGGCTCTTCTATGGAAGTGAACCTGTGCTTTGCTAATGGATGCTACAACTCCGGTGCTTGGTGTCTGAGCAGTCACATGAAGTATAGGAGTAACCTGGTACTTGGTGACTGGTCACTCAGGCCCTCCAGAGCAGTCACATGGGGTATATAGTAGGAGTACTCAGCCCTGGTGGTTGGTGACTGGTCACTCAGGCCCTCCAGAGCAGTCACATGGGTATAGATGGAGTTCTCAGCCCTGGTGCTTGGTAATGGACATTTTAGGGCCCCCCAGAGCAGTCACATGGGGTATAGAAGGAGTACCCAGCCCTGGAGACTGGTCAGTCAGGCCTTCCAGAGCAGTCATGGGGTATAGAAGGAGTTCTCAGCCCTGGTAGTTGGTGACTGGTCACTCGGGCCCCCAAGAGTGATCACATGGGTATAGAAGGAGTTCTCAGCCCTGGTGCTTGGTGACTGGTCACTCAGGCCCTCCAGAGCAGTCACATGGGTATAGAAGGAGTTCTCAGCCCTGGTGCTTGGTGACTGGTCACTCAGGCCCCCAAGAGTGGTCACATGGGGTATAGAAGGAGTTCTCAGCCCTGGTGGTTGGTGACTGGTCACTCAGGCCCTCCAGAGCAGTCACATGGGTATAGAAGGAGTTCTCAGCCCTGGTGCTTGGTGACTGGTCACTCAGGCCCCCAAGAGTGGTCACATGGGGTATAGAAGGAGTTCTCAGCCCTGGTGGTTGGTGACTGGTCACTCAGGCCCTCCAGAGCAGTCACATGGGTATAGAAGGAGTTCTCAGCCCTGGTGCTTGGTAATGGATATTTCAGGGCTCCCCAGAGCAGTCACATGGTGTTTAGAAGGAATACTCGGCTCTGGTGCTTCGTGACTGGTCACTCGGTTCTGGAGTTTTATTTTTTTGAAGCTCAAGTCCAGCAAATTGGTGCGTTTTTTTTTTTTTTATTTCTTTTTTTGTTTCATGGAAATGCTTGATTTGAGCATTTTTAGTGCATTTTTGGGAGTTTTTCTGTTCCAAATGCAATAATTAAATATAAATAGATAATAAATAAAAAAAAAAACATCCTAACCTTTCATTCTAATATTAACCCCTAATGCTTACCCTTAATATTTATTGCTAGGTTAGGGGTTAATATTAAGTAAATAAATTAACCCCTTACAAAAAAAAGTAAAAAATTGAATTGCTAAATAAAAGTGGATGAAAAAGCTGAAAAACATAACAAATGATGATGAAACGGAGGATATTTTTTTTTCTCTATTGGCCAATTAAAAAAACAGAAAAAAATCCCAAAGCTCAAAAACGTGATTACAAACGCCTGGAAAACGCACCAAAAAATGCGTGAATGCAGCCTAGTGTCGGTGTGTATGAAGCTTTAAGCTGGCCAGAGATGGGTCGAAAATTCTGATTCCGATTCGATCTAACGACCGACTGCTCTCGAATGAGCTTGTTAGAACATTTTGCTTCATTTTAGCTCTGAAGCCAATCGGCTGCAGCGCAGATCAGTGTATTCTGACGGCAGAGGAGTCCTCCTGCCAGAATGCAGTGACACAGCGGGGCGGATTCCCCCCCTCCACCCTGGGCGAGGGAATCCCTTCAGTTTTTGTTCATTTTTTTTGTTTTTGACCATTCGCCTGGTTGTTTAAAAAAAAAAAACAATATGTATGGCCGGCTTTAGACCCCTTTCACACTGGGGCAAACCGACCAGAAACAGCGGCTGCTGTTTCTCCAGTGTGAAAGCCCCGAGGGCTTCCACACTGGAGCGCTGCGCTAGCAGGACAGTAAAAAAAGTCCTGCTAGCCGCATCTTTGGAGCGGTGAAGGAGCGGTGTGTATACCGCTCCTCCACCGCTTCTGCCGCGGGACACCGCGGCTATACCGCCGGCAAAGCGCCTCTCATCTGAAGGGCTTTGTCTTTTTTTTATGTTTTTTTTAATTTATTTATTTATTTATTTTTTGGCAGATTTTTATTTTTTTGCAACAGAATTTTTTTTGTGATTAATGATTGCATATAAAATACTCGAACGACCACATTCTAGCGAACACCGTCTTTCTTTTATTAGCTCAAGGCAAAACAAAAGCCCTCCTTATGAACGATGTGAAACCGGATCTAATATTGTCCCTTCCGGCATATTGCACCTCGAGGGCCCATTCACACCTGTGTGTTTTCCTGCAATAAAAAACGCACGCCTTTTACTACATTGCAAGTATAATACATCCCATTCGTTCCTGTGCGGCTGGCGTAGATCTAAGTGATGTAACTTGTTGCACTTTGTTTTTTTGTTTTCGTTTGGGACATGCCGTGTTTTTGTGTGGTTGCCGCACTGCATACGTACTGCATTAGCTACACCACCACCCAACAAAGAATGGCTCCCCTCACACCGTAGATGTGCAGTTTATGTGCAGAAAAATGCAGCTCAGCAGACATGGTGTGAACAAGACTTTGCATTTTTAGAAAAGGCAACCCCCCCCCCCAACCATAAAACCTACCTGGCCTGCTCCCCCACACCGCTGATCTTCCCTCTCTCTTGAAGACCTTAGGTGCCCAAAGAAACCTTAACCGTCAACACACTTTCAGGTGTGTTGGATGTGTGGCTCCCCCTGCAGCGTGCTGTGGTTCCTTCCACTGGCCCATTGGTCACCTGTGCCCTGTAATGACTGGCAGATGGACCCACAGAGTGCAGCAGGGGGTCAAGACACCGTACACTCAGAGGTGTGTGTTTTTTCATGCCCGGTCTCTACGGCACTACAAGACACAGATGGTAGGGAAGGTAAGTATTAAAGTATAACTTTTTTTTTTTTTTTTTTTGGGCGGGGGATTGAGTGGAGAGGGATTAGAACGCTTGTCAGGTTTTTATTGCTGTCTGTGCCCCCATTAGGGAGACCCCCCCTTCTCTATTTGTCCTGTTTATCATTTTCACTGAGAAGAAAATAACAAATTTTGGTTTGTCCCCCAAAAAAGTAATGCGAGGGGAGATCTTCCAATCGGGACACTAGTTCTGGTCACCTGAGGGTCCCAAGGACCTTATTTGCAGCGATTTCCTCTCACTTCCCGTTTTGGCTATGGGACAGGAAGTGAAGGGAAATATCCACAATGGGACACAGATGGCGAAAAGAAAAAAAAACAAATCTGACTGACGGGTTATAGCCCTCCCTTACTTTATCCAAAATTGAAAAAGAGGTTTTGCCTATAATTCAACTTTAAAGGGGTTGTAGACCCTCATGTTTTTTCACCTTTATCCTATGCATTAAGGTGAAAAAAACATCTGACAGTTACCGGCCCCCACCCGTTTTACTTACCTGAGCCCTGGAAAGTCCCGCGTCGAACGCGCTGGATCTTTACCCGGGGTTCTCGGCTCTTCATTGGATAGATTGATGGCAGCGCAGCCATTGGCTCCCGCTGCTGTCAATCAAATCCAATGACGCGGGCGCCAGGGGGCGGAGGCTGAGTCCTGCACCCGGCGGCTATGGACGCCGAATGCAGGACTCGAGAGCGCACCCGCAAGGTAAACCCCTTGGGAGAGCGCTTCCCGGAGTGGGGGGTTTATCTGAAGCGGCGGGGAGGAGCCGAGAGCCGCAGAGGGACCCCAGAAAACGGCGCTCGGGGCCAGACTGCAAAACGAGCTGCACAGTGGAGGTAAGTATGACATGTTTGTTGTTTAAAAAAATAAACAAAATTTAACCTATAGTATAGTTTCTTACAGTGGGCTTTCTTATTTTAATAAAAACAAAATTATATATAATTTTTTTTTTATTTTTTTTTCTCCAATAAAAGGGTGTCAGGTTTGACTTCAGTCGTCCTGTAGCTCCCAGACTCCGCCGCGCTCCTGATAGGACCCGTGTGAAATTGTTGCATTTACAGCACTGATGAGGTCTGTTTCCATTTAAAAGAAGTGCTCCAGCATAGTACTGCAGAAAGTCCATTTTAATTGTTGCTGTGGTTGACAGTTGGCGTGCAGATAGCCAAACTTCTTTTAAAAAAAAAAAGGAAGTCCAACTGTGTCACATTGGCCTTTTTATTGGGACAGTTAAATGGGGTCTTTTGTTAGCAGTGACGCAGGGCGTGTGGGCTGTTCGTCAGTCCTGTCTGCTTAACCCAGTGCTGTCCGCTCCCGGAGGGTGAGCTGTCCCTGACGCACCCATTCTCACACAGACCCGACGGGCAGATATCCGTCCTCTGTTCAGGAATGTGTACCCCTTTTTTCTTACTTATTTATTTTTTAATTGTAATTTTTTTAAATGCAAACACAGCCTAACAAGCATGGTATTAGGTGGCCATGATAAACACAGAATTGTTGACATTTTTGCAGATTTATTAAAAAAGAAAAACTGAAATATCACATGGTCCTAAGTATTCAGACCCTTTGCTGTGACACTCATATATATAACTCAGGTGCTGTCCATTTCTTCTGATCATCCTTGAGATGGTTCTACACCTTCATTTGAGTCCAGCTGTGTTTTGATTATACTGATTGGACTTGATTAGGAAAGCCACACACCTGTCTATATAAGACCTTACAGCTCACAGTGCATGTCAGAGCAAATGAGAATCATGAGGTCAAAGGAACTGCCTGAAGAGCTCAGAGACAGAATTGTGGCAAGGCACAGATCTGGCCAACGTTACAAAAAAAAGTCTGCTGCACTTAGCCCAGGTTCACACTGGGCTGCGGGAGTGAAGCCGTGCGAGTTCAGCTGAACTCGCACGATTTCACTCCTGCCTGTCAGTCCCGATTTCAGCTCGATTTCAGCTCGATTACAGAGACATCTGACACAGATGTCAATGTAAATCGCCGCTGAAATCGCAAAAAGTAGTACAGAAACTACTTTTTGAAATCGGTGCAGCGCCGCAGATGCGGCGTCTCACCGATTAGGACGGTGCCATTGCCCACAATTTGCGGCAAATTTCGCCGATTTGACATGTCAAATCGCACCAGTGTGAACCAGGGCTTAAGGTTCCTAAGAGCACAGTTGCCTCCATAATCCTTAAATGGAAGACGTTTGGGACGACCAGAACCCTTCCTAGAGCTGGCCGTCCAGCCAAACTGAGCTATCGGGGGAGAAGAGCCTCGGTGAGAGAGGTAAAGAAGAACCCAAAGATCACTGTGGCTGAGCTCCAGAGATGCAGTCGGGAGATGTGAGAAGGTTGTAGAAAGTCAACCATCACTGCAGCCCTCCACTAGTCGGGGCTTTATGGCAGAGTGGCCCGACGGAAGCCTCTCCTCAGTGCAAGACACATGAAAGCCGCATGGAGTTTGCTTAAAAAAAAAACCCTGAAGGAATCCAAGATGGTGAGAAATAAGATTCTCTGGTTTGATCAGACCAAGATAGAACTTTTTGGCCCTAATTCTAAGCGGTATGTGTGGAGAAAACCAAGCACTGCTCATCCCCTGTCCAATACAGTCCCAGCAGTGAAGCATGGTGGTGGCAGCAGCATGCTGTGGGGGTGTTTTTCAGCTGCAGGGACAGGACAACTGGTTGCAATGGAGGGAAAAATGAATGCGGCCAAGTACAGGGATATCCTGCATGAAAACCTTCTCCAGAGTGCTCAGGACCTCAGACTGGGCTGAAGGTTTACCGGTACCTTCCGACAAGACAATGACCCTAAGCACACAGCTAAAATAACGAAGGAGTGGCTTCACAACAACTCCGTGACTGTTCTTGAATGGCCCAGCCAGAGCCCTGACTTAAACCCAATTGAGCATCTCTGGAGAGACCTAAAAATGGCCGTCCACCAACGTTTACCATCCAACCTGACAGAACTGGAGAGGATCTGCAAGGAGGAATGGCAGAGGATCCCCAAATCCAGATGTGAAAAACTTGTTGCATCTTTCCCAAAAAGACTCATCAAAAGGGTGCAAATACTAAATACTGAGCAAAGGGTCTGAATACTTAGGACCATGTGATATTTCAGTTTTTCTTTTTTAATAAATCTGCAAAAATGTCAACAATTCTGTGTTTTTCTGTCCAATATGGGGTGCTATGTGTACATTAATGAGGAAAACAAATGGAATTAAATGATTTTAGCAAATGGCTGCAATATAACAAAGAGTGAAAAATTTAAGGGGGTCTAACATTCTGACCACTGACAAGTAAAGTGAATAACATTGACTTCCTGGTTACAATGACACTTGAAAATTGTGTGGGATGTGTTGAGCAGCAAGGGAACATTTTGTCCCTGAAGTTGATGTGTTGAAAGCAGAAAAAATGAGCAAGTGTAAAGGATTTGAGAGCCAAATTGTAATGACTGGACAAGTGTGTCAGTCTCCAAAACGGCAGCTCTTGTTGGATGTTCCCGGTCTGCAGTGGCTAGGACTGACCAAAAGTGGTCCAAGAAAGGAAAACCTGTGACGGGTCATTGGCGGCCATGGCTCATTGATGGAGGTGGGTGGAAAAGAGGCTCAGTGATGGAGGTGGGGAGGGAAGGCTCGTTGATGTGGGTGGGGAGGGAAGGCTCGTTGATGTGGGTGGGGAGGGAAGGCTCGTTGATGTGGGTGGGGAGGGAAGGCTCGTTGATGTGGGTGGGGAGGGAAGGCTCGTTGATGGGGGTGGGGAGGGAAGGCTCGTTGATGGGGGTGGGGAGGGAAGGCTCGTTGATGTGGGTGGGGAGGGAAGGCTCGTTGATGTGGGTGGGGAGGGAAGGCTCGTTGATGTGGGTGGGGAGGGAAGGCTCGTTGATGTGGGTGGGGAGGGAAGGCTCGTTGATGTGGGTGGGGAGGGAAGGCTCGTTGATGTGGGTGGGGAGGGAAGGCTCGTTGATGTGGGTGGGGAGGGAAGGCTCGTTGATGTGGGTGGGGAGGGAAGGCTCGTTGATGTGGGTGGGGAGGGAAGGCTCGTTGATGTGGGTGGGGAGGGAAGGCTCGTTGATGTGGGTGGGGAGGGAAGGCTCGTTGATGTGGGTGGGGAGGGAAGGCTCGTTGATGTGGGTGGGGAGGGAAGGCTCGTTGATGTGGGTGGGGAGGGAAGGCTCGTTGATGCATGTGGGTGGGTGGGGAGGGAAGGCTCGTTGATGCATGTGGGTGGGTGGGGAGGGAAGGCTCGTTGATGCATGTGGGTGGGTGGGGAGGGAAGGCTCGTTGATGGATGTGGGTGGGTGGGGAGGGAAGGCTCGTTGATGGATGTGGGTGGGTGGGGAGGGAAGGCTCGTTGATGGATGTGGGTGGGTGGGGAGGGAAGGCTCGTTGATGGATGTGGGTGGGTGGGGAGGGAAGGCTCGTTGATGGATGTGGGTGGGGAGGGAAGGCTCGTTGATGATGGATGTGGGCGGGGAGGGAAGGCTCGTTGATGATGGATGTGGGCGGGGAGGGAAGGCTCGTTGATGATGGATGTGGGCGGGGAGGGAAGGCTCGTTGATGATGGATGTGGGCGGGGAGGGAAGGCTCGTTGATGATGGATGTGGGCGGGGAGGGAAGGCTCGATGATGGATGTGGGCGGGGAGGGAAGGCTCGTTGTTGATGGATGTGGGCGGGGAGGGAAGGCTCGTTGATGATGGATGTGGGCGGGGAGGGAAGGCTCGTTGATGATGGATGTGGGCGGGGAGGGAAGGCTCGTTGATGATGGATGTGGGTGGGGAGGGAAGGCTCGTTGATGATGGATGTGGGTGGGGAGGGAAGGCTCGTTGATGATGGATGTGGGCGGGGAGGGAAGGCTCGTTGATGATGGATGTGGGCGGGGAGGGAAGGCTCGTTGATGATGGATGTGGGCGGGGAGGGAAGGCTCGTTGATGGATGTGGGCGGGGAGGGAAGGCTCGTTGATGATGGATGTGGGCGGGGAGGGAAGGCTCGTTGATGATGGAGGTGGGCGGGGAGGGAAGGCAAGGCTCGTTGATGGAGGTGGGCGGGGAGGGAAGGCAAGGCTCGTTGATGAAGGTGGGGCCAAATTCTCCAGATTTCAATCCAATTGAGCATCTGTGGGATGTGCTTGAAAAAACAGTCTGATTCATGGAGGCCCCACCTCACACCTTATGGGACTTAAAGGATCTGCTACTGACAGCTTGAAGCCAGATACCACAGCATACCTTCAGAGATCTAGTGGAGTCCATGCCTCGATGGGTCGGGGCTGTACTGTAGGCAAAAGGGGACCTACTCAGTATTATGTGGATGGTCACAAAGTTATGGCTCATCTGTGTGTGTTTATGGAGAGAGAGCTGAGGGCGATGGAGCAATGGCGATGGAGAGGGAGCGAGTGAGGGAGTGATGATGATGGGGGGAGAGAGAGATGGTTAATGGGAGGGGGGCATAGCGATGGTGATGGGGGGGGGGGGCGAGAGAGAGGTGGGGGGGGGCGAGAGAGGTGGTGATGGAGAGGGAGAGAGAGGTGGTGATGGAGAGGGAGAGAGAGGTGGTGATGGAGAGGGAGAGAGAGGTGGTGATGGGGAGGGAGAGAGAGGTGGTGATGGGGAGGGAGAGAGAGGTGGTGGTGATGGGGAGGGAGAGAGAGGTGGTGGTGATGGGGAGGGAGAGAGAGGTGGTGGTGATGGGGAGGGAGGGAGAGAGAGGTGGTGGTGATGGGGAGGGAGGGAGAGAGAGGTGGTGGTGATGGGGAGGGAGGGAGAGGTGGTGATGGGGAGGGAGGGAGAGGTGGTGATGGGGAGGGAGCGAGGGAGAGGTGGTGATGGGGAGGGAGCGAGGGAGAGGTGGTGATGGGGAGGGAGCGAGGGAGAGGTGGTGATGGGGAGGGAGCGAGGGAGAGGTGGTGATGGGGAGGGAGCGAGGGAGAGGTGGTGATGGGGAGGGAGCGAGGGAGAGGTGGTGATGGGGAGGGAGCGAGGGAGAGGTGGTGATGGGGAGGGAGCGAGGGAGAGGTGGTGATGGGGAGGGAGCGAGGGAGAGGTGGTGATGGGGAGGGAGCGAGGGAGAGGTGGTGATGGGGAGGGAGCGAGGGAGAGGTGGTGATGGGGAGGGAGCGAGGGAGAGGTGGTGATGGGGAGGGAGCGAGGGAGAGGTGGTGATGGGGAGGGAGCGAGGGAGAGGTGGTGATGGGGAGGGAGCGAGGGAGAGGTGGTGATGGGGAGGGAGCGAGAGAGAGGTGGTGATGGGGAGGGAGCGAGAGAGAGGTGGTGATGGGGAGGGAGCGAGAGAGAGGTGGTGATGGGGAGGGAGCGAGAGAGAGGTGGTGATGGGGAGGGAGCGAGAGAGAGGTGGTGAATGATGGAGAGGGAGCGAGAGAGAGGTGGTGAATGATGGAGAGGGAGCGAGAGAGAGGTGATGAATGATGGAGAGGGAGCGAGAGAGAGGTGATGAATGATGGAGAGGGAGCGAGAGAGAGGTGATGAATGATGGAGAGGGAGCGAGAGAGGTGATGAATGATGGAGAGGGAGCGAGAGAGGTGATGAATGATGGAGAGGGAGCGAGAGAGGTGATGAATGATGGAGAGGGAGCGAGAGAGAGGTGATGAATGATGGAGAGGGAGCGAGAGAGAGGTGATGAATGATGGAGAGGGAGCGAGAGAGAGGTGATGAATGATGGAGAGGGAGCGAGAGAGAGGTGATGAATGATGGAGAGGGAGCGAGAGAGAGGTGATGAATGATGGAGAGGGAGCGAGAGAGAGGTGATGAATGATGGAGAGGGAGCGAGCGAGAGGTGATGAATGATGGAGAGGGAGCGAGCGAGAGCTGGTGATGGAGAGGGTTCGATGGCTAGAGAGAGACAGTGATGGAGAGGTAGCGATAATGATGGAGAAGGAGCGATGGAGAGGGTCCGATGGATAGAGAGAGACGGTGATGGATAGGGAGCGAGAGAGAGGTGGTGATGGGGAGGGAGCGAGAGAGAGGTGGTGATGGGGAGGGAGCGAGAGAGAGGTGGTGATGGGGAGGGAGCGAGAGAGAGGTGGTGATGGGGAGGGAGCGATAATGATGGAGAAGGAGCGATGGAGAGGGTCCGATGGATAGAGAGAGACGGTGATGGAGAGGGAGCGATAATGATGGAGCGATGGAGAGGGTCCGATGGATAGAGAGAGGTGGTGATGGGGAGGGAGCGAGAGAGAGGTGGTGATGGGGAGGGAGCGAGAGAGGTGGTGATGGGGAGGGAGCGAGAGAGGTGGTGATGGGGAGGGAGCGAGAGAGGTGGTGATGGGGAGGGAGCGAGAGAGGTGGTGATGGGGAGGGAGCGAGAGAGAGGTGGTGATGGGGAGGGAGCGAGAGAGAGGTGGTGATGGGGAGGGAGCGAGAGAGAGGTGGTGATGGGGAGGGAGCGAGAGAGAGGTGGTGATGGGGAGGGAGCGAGAGAGAGGTGGTGATGGGGAGGGAGCGAGAGAGAGGTGGTGATGGGGAGGGAGCGAGAGAGAGGTGGTGATGGGGAGGGAGCGAGAGAGAGGTGGTGATGGGGAGGGAGCGAGAGAGAGGTGGTGATGGGGAGGGAGCGAGAGAGAGGTGGTGATGGGGAGGGAGCGAGAGAGAGGTGGTGATGGGGAGGGAGCGAGAGAGAGGTGGTGATGGGGAGGGAGCGAGAGAGAGGTGGTGATGGGGAGGGAGCGAGAGAGAGGTGGTGATGGGGAGGGAGCGAGAGAGAGGTGGTGATGGGGAGGGAGCGGGAGAGAGGTGGTGATGGGGAGGGAGCGGGAGAGAGGTGGTGATGGGGAGGGAGCGGGAGAGAGGTGGTGATGGGGAGGGAGCGAGAGAGAGGTGGTGATGGGGAGGGAGCGAGAGAGAGGTGGTGATGGGGAGGGAGCGAGAGAGAGGTGGTGATGGGGAGGGAGCGAGAGAGGTGGTGATGGGGAGGGAGCGAGAGAGAGGTGGTGATGGGGAGGGAGCGAGAGAGAGGTGGTGATGGGGAGGGAGCGAGAGAGAGGTGGTGATGGGGAGGGAGCGAGAGAGAGGTGGTGATGGGGAGGGAGCGAGAGAGAGGTGGTGATGGGGAGGGAGCGAGAGAGAGGTGGTGATGGGGAGGGAGCGAGAGAGAGGTGGTGATGGGGAGGGAGCGAGAGAGAGGTGGTGATGGGGAGGGAGCGAGAGAGAGGTGGTGATGGGGAGGGAGCGAGAGAGAGGTGGTGATGGGGAGGGAGCGAGAGAGAGGTGGTGATGGGGAGGGAGCGAGAGAGAGGTGGTGATGGGGAGGGAGCGAGAGAGAGGTGGTGATGGGGAGGGAGCGAGAGAGAGGTGGTGATGGGGAGGGAGCGAGAGAGAGGTGGTGATGGGGAGGGAGCGAGAGAGAGGTGGTGATGGGGAGGGAGCGAGAGAGAGGTGGTGATGGGGAGGGAGCGAGAGAGAGGTGGTGATGGGGAGGGAGCGAGAGAGAGGTGGTGATGGGGAGGGAGCGAGAGAGAGGTGGTGATGGGGAGGGAGCGAGAGAGAGGTGGTGATGGGGAGGGAGCGAGAGAGAGGTGGTGATGGGGAGGGAGCGAGAGAGAGGTGGTGATGGGGAGGGAGCGAGAGAGAGGTGGTGATGGGGAGGGAGCGAGAGAGAGGTGGTGATGGGGAGGGAGCGAGAGAGAGGTGGTGATGGGGAGGGAGCGAGAGAGAGGTGGTGATGGGGAGGGAGCGAGAGAGAGACGGTGATGGAGAGGGAGCGATAATGATGGAGAAGGAGCGATGGAGAGGGTCCGATGGATAGAGAGAGACGGTGATGGAGAGGGAGCGATAATGATGGAGAAGGAGCGATGGAGAGGGTCCGATGGATAGAGAGAGACGGTGATGGAGAGGGTCCGATGGATAGAGAGAGACGGTGATGGGGAGGGAGCGAGAGAGAGACGGTGATGGGGAGGGAGCGAGAGAGACGGTGATGGGGAGGGAGCGAGAGAGAGACGGTGATGGGGAGGGAGCGAGAGAGAGACGGTGATGGGGAGGGAGCGAGAGAGAGACGGTGATGGGGAGGGAGCGAGAGAGAGACGGTGATGGGGAGGGAGCGAGAGAGAGACGGTGATGGGGAGGGAGCGAGAGAGAGACGGTGATGGGGAGGGAGCGAGAGAGAGACGGTGATGGGGAGGGAGCGAGAGAGAGACGGTGATGGGGAGGGAGCGAGAGAGAGACGGTGATGGGGAGGGAGCGAGAGAGAGACGGTGATGGGGAGGGAGCGAGAGAGAGACGGTGATGGGGAGGGAGCGAGAGAGAGACGGTGATGGGGAGGGAGCGAGAGAGAGACGGTGATGGGGAGGGAGCGAGAGAGAGACGGTGATGGGGAGGGAGCGAGAGAGAGACGGTGATGGGGAGGGAGCGAGAGAGAGACGGTGATGGGGAGGGAGCGAGAGAGAGACGGTGATGGGGAGGGAGCGAGAGAGAGACGGTGATGGGGAGGGAGCGAGAGAGAGACGGTGATGGGGAGGGAGCGAGAGAGAGACGGTGATGGGGAGGGAGCGAGAGAGAGACGGTGATGGGGAGGGAGCGAGAGAGAGACGGTGATGGGGAGGGAGCGAGAGAGAGACGGTGATGGGGAGGGAGCGAGAGAGAGACGGTGATGGGGAGGGAGCGAGAGAGAGACGGTGATGGGGAGGGAGCGAGAGAGAGACGGTGATGGGGAGGGAGCGAGAGAGAGACGGTGATGGGGAGGGAGCGAGAGAGAGACGGTGATGGGGAGGGAGCGAGAGAGAGACGGTGATGGGGAGGGAGCGAGAGAGAGACGGTGATGGGGAGGGAGCGAGAGAGAGACGGTGATGGGGAGGGAGCGAGAGAGAGACGGTGATGGAGAGGGAGCGATAATGATGGAGAAGGAGCGATGGAGAGGGTCCGATGGATAGAGAGAGACGGTGATGGAGAGGGTCCGATGGATAGAGAGAGACGGTGATGGGGAGGGAGCGAGAGAGAGACGGTGATGGGGAGGGAGCGAGAGAGAGACGGTGATGGGGAGGGAGCGAGAGAGACGGTGATGGGGAGGGAGCGAGAGAGAGACGGTGATGGGGAGGGAGCGAGAGAGAGACGGTGATGGGGAGGGAGCGAGAGAGAGACGGTGATGGGGAGGGAGCGAGAGAGAGACGGTGATGGGGAGGGAGCGAGAGAGAGACGGTGATGGGGAGGGAGCGAGAGAGAGACGGTGATGGGGAGGGAGCGAGAGAGAGACGGTGATGGGGAGGGAGCGAGAGAGAGACGGTGATGGGGAGGGAGCGAGAGAGAGACGGTGATGGGGAGGGAGCGAGAGAGAGACGGTGATGGGGAGGGAGCGAGAGAGAGACGGTGATGGGGAGGGAGCGAGAGAGAGACGGTGATGGGGAGGGAGCGAGAGAGAGACGGTGATGGGGAGGGAGCGAGAGAGAGACGGTGATGGGGAGGGAGCGAGAGAGAGACGGTGATGGGGAGGGAGCGAGAGAGAGACGGTGATGGGGAGGGAGCGAGAGAGAGACGGTGATGGGGAGGGAGCGAGAGAGAGACGGTGATGGGGAGGGAGCGAGAGAGAGACGGTGATGGGGAGGGAGCGAGAGAGAGACGGTGATGGGGAGGGAGCGAGAGAGAGACGGTGATGGGGAGGGAGCGAGAGAGACGGTGATGGGGAGGGAGCGAGAGAGAGACGGTGATGGGGAGGGAGCGAGAGAGAGACGGTGATGGGGAGGGAGCGAGAGAGAGACGGTGATGGGGAGGGAGCGAGAGAGAGACGGTGATGGGGAGGGAGCGAGAGAGAGACGGTGATGGGGAGGGAGCGAGAGAGAGACGGTGATGGGGAGGGAGCGAGAGAGAGACGGTGATGGGGAGGGAGCGAGAGAGAGACGGTGATGGGGAGGGAGCGAGAGAGAGACGGTGATGGGGAGGGAGCGAGAGAGAGACGGTGATGGGGAGGGAGCGAGAGAGAGACGGTGATGGGGAGGGAGCGAGAGAGAGACGGTGATGGGGAGGGAGCGAGAGAGAGACGGTGATGGGGAGGGAGCGAGAGAGAGACGGTGATGGGGAGGGAGCGAGAGAGAGACGGTGATGGGGAGGGAGCGAGAGAGAGACGGTGATGGGGAGGGAGCGAGAGAGAGACGGTGATGGGGAGGGAGCGAGAGAGAGACGGTGATGGGGAGGGAGCGAGAGAGAGACGGTGATGGGGAGGGAGCGAGAGAGAGACGGTGATGGGGAGGGAGCGAGAGAGAGACGGTGATGGGGAGGGAGCGAGAGAGAGACGGTGATGGGGAGGGAGCGAGAGAGAGACGGTGATGGGGAGGGAGCGAGAGAGAGACGGTGATGGGGAGGGAGCGAGAGAGAGGCGGTGATGGGGAGGGAGCGAGAGAGAGGCGGTGATGGGGAGGGAGCGAGAGAGAGGCGGTGATGGGGAGGGAGCGAGAGAGAGGCGGTGATGGGGAGGGAGCGAGAGAGAGGCGGTGATGGGGAGGGAGCGAGAGAGAGGCGGTGATGGGGAGGGAGCGAGAGAGAGGCGGTGATGGGGAGGGAGCGAGAGAGAGGCGGTGATGGGGAGGGAGCGAGAGAGAGGCGGTGATGGGGAGGGAGCGAGAGAGAGGCGGTGATGGGGAGGGAGCGAGAGAGAGACGGTGATGGAGAGGGAGCGAGAGAGAGACGGTGATGGAGAGGGAGCGATGGATAGAGAGAGACGGTGATGGAGAGGGAGCGATGGATAGAGAGAGACGGTGATGGAGAGGGAGCGAGAGAGAGACGGTGATGGGGAGGGAGCGAGAGAGAGACGGTGATGGGGAGGGAGCGAGAGAGAGGCGGTGATGGGGAGGGAGCGAGAGAGAGGCGGTGATGGGGAGGGAGCGAGAGAGAGGCGGTGATGGGGAGGGAGCGAGAGAGAGGCGGTGATGGGGAGGGAGCGAGAGAGAGGCGGTGATGGGGAGGGAGCGAGAGAGAGGCGGTGATGGGGAGGGAGCGAGAGAGAGGCGGTGATGGGGAGGGAGCGAGAGAGAGGCGGTGATGGAGAGGGAGCGAGAGAGAGACGGTGATGGAGAGGGAGCGATGGATAGAGAGAGACGGTGATGGAGAGGGAGCGATGGATAGAGAGAGACGGTGATGGAGAGGGAGCGATGGATAGAGAGAGACGGTGATGGAGAGGGTTCGATGGATAGAGAGAGACGGTGATGGAGAGGGTTCGATGGATAGAGAGAGACGGTGATGGAGAGGGTTCGATGGATAGAGAGAGGCGGTGATGGAGAGGGTTCGATGGATAGAGAGAGGCGGTGATGGAGAGGGAGCGATGGATAGAGAGAGACGGTGATGGAGAGGGAGCGATGGATAGAGAGAGACGGTGATGGAGAGGGTCAGATGGATAGAGAGAGACGGTGATGGAGAGGGTCAGATGGATAGAGAGAGACGGTGATGGAGAGGGTTCGATGGATAGAGAGAGACGGTGATGGAGAGGGTTCGATGGATAGAGAGAGACGGTGATGGAGAGGGAGCGATGGATAGAGAGAGACGGTGATGGAGAGGGTTCGATGGATAGAGAGAGACGGTGATGGAGAGGGTTCGATGGATAGAGAGAGACGGTGATGGAGAGGGTTCGATGGATAGAGAGAGACGGTGATGGAGAGGGAGCGATGGATAGAGAGAGACGGTGATGGAGAGGGAGCGATGGATAGAGACGGTGATGGAGATGGAGCGATGGATAGAGACGGTGATGGAGAGGGTCCGATGGATAGAGAGAGACGGTGATGGAGAGGGTTCGATGGATAGAGAGAGGCGGTGATGGAGAGGGAGCGATGGATAGAGAGAGGCGGTGATGGAGAGGGAGCGATGGATAGAGAGAGACGGTGATGGAGAGGGAGCGATGGATAGAGAGAGACGGTGATGGAGAGGGAGCGATGGATAGAGAGAGAGACGGTGATGGAGAGGGAGCGATGGATAGAGAGAGACGGTGATGGAGAGGGTCCGATGGATAGAGAGAGACGGTGATGGAGAGGGTTCGATGGATAGAGAGAGACGGTGATGGAGAGGGAGCGATGGATAGAGAGAGACGGTGATGGAGAGGGAGCGATGGATAGAGAGAGACGGTGATGGAGAGGGAGCGATGGATAGAGAGAGACGGTGATGGAGAGGGAGCGATGGATAGAGAGAGACGGTGATGGAGAGGGAGCGATGGATAGAGAGAGACGGTGATGGAGAGGGAGCGATGGATAGAGAGAGACGGTGATGGAGAGGGAGCGATGGATAGAGACGGTGATGGAGAGGGAGCGATGGATAGAGACAGACGGTGATGGCGAGGGTTCGATGGATAGAGAGAGACGGTGATGGAGAGGGTTCGATGGATAGAGAGAGACGGTGATGGAGAGGGAGCGATGGATAGAGAGAGACGGTGATGGAGAGGGAGCGATGGATAGAGAGAGACGGTGATGGAGAGGGAGCGATGGATAGAGACGGTGATGGAGATGGAGCGATGGATAGAGACGGTGATGGAGAGGGTTCGATGGATAGAGAGAGACGGTGATGGAGAGGGAGCGATGGATAGAGAGAGACGGTGATGGAGAGGGAGCGATGGATAGAGAGAGAGACGGTGATGGAGAGGGTCCGATGGATAGAGAGAGACGGTGATGGAGAGGGAGCGATGGATAGAGAGAGACGGTGATGGATAGAGAGAGACGGTGATGGAGAGGGTTCGATGGATAGAGAGAGACGGTGATGGAGAGGGTCCGATGGATAGAGAGAGACGGTGATGGAGAGGGAGCGATGGATAGAGAGAGGCGGTGATGGAGAGGGAGCGATGGATAGAGACGGTGATGGAGAGGGAGCGATGGATAGAGAGAGGCGGTGATGGAGAGGGAGCGATGGATAGAGACGGTGATGGAGAGGGTCCGATGGATAGAGAGAGACGGTGATGGAGAGGGTCCGATGGATAGAGAGAGACGGTGATGGAGAGGGAGCGATGGATAGAGACGGTGATGGATAGAGAGAGACGGTGATGGAGAGGGAGCGATGGATAGAGAGAGACGGTGATGGAGAGGGAGCGATGGATAGAGAGAGACGGTGATGGAGAGGGAGCGATGGATAGAGACGGTGATGGAGATGGAGCGATGGATAGAGACGGTGATGGAGAGGGTCCGATGGATAGAGAGAGACGGTGATGGAGAGGGTTCGATGGATAGAGAGAGGCGGTGATGGAGAGGGAGCGATGGATAGAGAGAGGCGGTGATGGAGAGGGAGCGATGGATAGAGAGAGACGGTGATGGAGAGGGAGCGATGGATAGAGAGAGACGGTGATGGAGAGGGAGCGATGGATAGAGAGAGAGACGGTGATGGAGAGGGAGCGATGGATAGAGAGAGACGGTGATGGAGAGGGTCCGATGGATAGAGAGAGACGGTGATGGAGAGGGTTCGATGGATAGAGAGAGACGGTGATGGAGAGGGTTCGATGGATAGAGAGAGACGGTGATGGAGAGGGAGCGATGGATAGAGAGAGACGGTGATGGAGAGGGAGCGATGGATAGAGAGAGACGTGATGGAGAGGGAGCGATGGATAGAGAGAGACGGTGATGGAGAGGGAGCGATGGATAGAGAGAGACGGTGATGGAGAGGGAGCGATGGATAGAGACGGTGATGGAGAGGGAGCGATGGATAGAGAGAGACGGTGATGGAGAGGGAGCGATGGATAGAGAGAGACGGTGATGGAGAGGGAGCGATGGATAGAGACGGTGATGGAGATGGAGCGATGGATAGAGACGGTGATGGAGAGGGTTCGATGGATAGAGAGAGACGGTGATGGAGAGGGAGCGATGGATAGAGAGAGACGGTGATGGAGAGGGAGCGATGGATAGAGAGAGGCGGTGATGGAGAGGGTTCGATGGATAGAGAGAGAGACGGTGATGGAGAGGGTCCGATGGATAGAGAGAGACGGTGATGGAGAGGGTCCGATGGATAGAGAGAGACGGTGATGGAGAGGGTCCGATGGATAGAGAGAGACGGTGATGGAGAGGGTCCGATGGATAGAGAGAGACGGTGATGGAGAGGGAGCGATGGATAGAGAGAGGCGGTGATGGAGAGGGAGCGATGGATAGAGACGGTGATGGAGAGGGAGCGATGGATAGAGAGAGGCGGTGATGGAGAGGGAGCGATGGATAGAGACGGTGATGGAGAGGGAGCGATGGATAGAGAGAGACGGTGATGGAGAGGGTCCGATGGATAGAGAGAGACGGTGATGGAGAGGGAGCGATGGATAGAGAGAGACGGTGATGGATAGAGAGAGACGGTGATGGAGAGGGAGCGATGGATAGAGAGAGACGGTGATGGAGAGGGAGCGATGGATAGAGAGAGACGGTGATGGAGAGGGAGCGATGGATAGAGAGAGACGGTGATGGAGAGGGAGCGATGGATAGAGAGAGACGGTGATGGAGAGGGAGCGATGGATAGAGATGGAGATGGAGCGATGGATAGAGACGGTGATGGAGAGGGTTCGATGGATAGAGAGAGACGGTGATGGAGAGGGTTCGATGGATAGAGAGAGACGGTGATGGAGAGGGTTCGATGGATAGAGAGAGACGGTGATGGAGAGGGTCCGATGGATAGAGAGAGACGATGATGGAGAGGGTTCGATGGATAGAGAGAGACGGTGATGGAGAGGGAGCGATGGATAGAGAGAGACGGTGATGGAGAGGGAGCGATGGATAGAGAGAGACGGTGATGGAGAGGGAGCGATGGATAGAGAGAGACGGTGATGGAGAGGGAGCGATGGATAGAGACGGTGATGGAGATGGAGCGATGGATAGAGACGGTGATGGAGAGGGTTCGATGGATAGAGAGAGACGGTGATGGAGAGGGAGCGATGGATAGAGAGAGACGGTGATGGAGAGGGAGCGATGGATAGAGAGAGGCGGTGATGGAGAGGGTTCGATGGATAGAGAGAGAGACGGTGATGGAGAGGGTCCGATGGATAGAGAGAGACGGTGATGGAGAGGGTCCGATGGATAGAGAGAGACGGTGATGGAGAGGGTCCGATGGATAGAGAGAGACGGTGATGGAGAGGGAGCGATGGATAGAGAGAGGCGGTGATGGAGAGGGAGCGATGGATAGAGACGGTGATGGAGAGGGAGCGATGGATAGAGAGAGGCGGTGATGGAGAGGGAGCGATGGATAGAGACGGTGATGGAGAGGGAGCGATGGATAGAGAGAGACGGTGATGGAGAGGGTCCGATGGATAGAGAGAGACGGTGATGGAGAGGGAGCGATGGATAGAGAGAGACGGTGATGGATAGAGAGAGACGGTGATGGAGAGGGAGCGATGGATAGAGAGAGACGGTGATGGAGAGGGAGCGATGGATAGAGAGAGACGGTGATGGAGAGGGAGCGATGGATAGAGAGAGACGGTGATGGAGAGGGAGCGATGGATAGAGAGAGACGGTGATGGAGAGGGAGCGATGGATAGAGATGGAGATGGAGCGATGGATAGAGACGGTGATGGAGAGGGTTCGATGGATAGAGAGAGACGGTGATGGAGAGGGTTCGATGGATAGAGAGAGACGGTGATGGAGAGGGTTCGATGGATAGAGAGAGACGGTGATGGAGAGGGTCCGATGGATAGAGAGAGACGATGATGGAGAGGGTTCGATGGATAGAGAGAGACGGTGATGGAGAGGGAGCGATGGATAGAGAGAGACGGTGATGGAGAGGGAGCGATGGATAGAGAGAGACGGTGATGGAGAGGGAGCGATGGATAGAGAGAGACGGTGATGGAGAGGGAGCGATGGATAGAGAGAGACGGTGATGGAGAGGGAGCGATGGATAGAGACGGTGATGGAGAGGGAGCGATGGATAGAGACGGTGATGGAGAGGGTCCGATGGATAGAGAGAGACGGTGATGGAGAGGGTTCGATGGATAGAGAGAGACGGTGATGGAGAGGGAGCGATGGATAGAGAGAGACGGTGATGGAGAGGGAGCGATGGATAGAGAGAGACGGTGATGGAGAGGGAGCGATGGATAGAGAGAGACGGTGATGGAGAGGGAGCGATGGATAGAGAGAGACGGTGATGGAGAGGGAGCGATGGATAGAGACGGTGATGGAGAGGGAGCGATGGATAGAGACGGTGATGGAGAGGGTCCGATGGATAGAGAGAGACGGTGATGGAGAGGGTTCGATGGATAGAGAGAGACGGTGATGGAGAGGGAGCGATGGATAGAGAGAGACGGTGATGGAGAGGGAGCGATGGATAGAGAGAGACGGTGATGGAGAGGGTTCGATGGATAGAGAGAGACGGTGATGGAGAGGGTCCGATGGATAGAGAGAGACGATGATGGAGAGGGTTCGATGGATAGAGAGAGACGATGATGGAGAGGGTTCGATGGATAGAGAGAGACGGTGATGGAGAGGGAGCGATGGATAGAGAGAGACGGTGATGGAGAGGGAGCGATGGATAGAGAGAGACGGTGATGGAGAGGGTTCGATGGATAGAGAGAGACGGTGATGGAGAGGGTCCGATGGATAGAGAGAGACGATGATGGAGAGGGTTCGATGGATAGAGAGAGACGGTGATGGAGAGGGTCCGATGGATAGAGAGAGACGGTGATGGAGAGGGTCCGATGGATAGAGAGAGACGGTGATGGAGAGGGTCCGATGGATAGAGAGAGACGGTGATGGAGAGGGTCCGATGGATAGAGAGAGACGGTGATGGAGAGGGAGCGATGGATAGAGAGAGACGGTGATGGAGAGGGAGCGATGGATAGAGAGAGACGGTGATGGAGAGGGAGCGATGGATAGAGAGAGACGGTGATGGAGAGGGAGCGATGGATAGAGAGAGACGGTGATGGAGAGGGAGCGATGGATAGAGAGAGACGGTGATGGAGAGGGTTCGATGGATAGAGACGGTGATGGAGAGGGTTCGATGGATAGAGAGAGACGGTGATGGAGAGGGTTCGATGGATAGAGAGAGACGGTGATGGAGAGGGAGCGATGGATAGAGAGAGGCGGTGATGGAGAGGGAGCGATGGATAGAGAGAGACGGTGATGGAGAGGGAGCGATGGATAGAGAGAGACGGTGATGGAGAGGGAGCGATGGATAGAGACGGTGATGGAGAGGGTTCGATGGATAGAGAGAGACGGTGATGGAGAGGGAGCGATGGATAGAGAGAGACGGTGATGGAGAGGGAGCGATGGATAGAGAGAGACGGTG
Source organism: Rana muscosa (assembly GCA_029206835.1). Lineage (NCBI taxonomy): Eukaryota > Metazoa > Chordata > Amphibia > Anura > Ranidae > Rana > Rana muscosa. The sequence continues at coordinate 309,872,878 of CM055119.1, read as the reverse complement.
ATGGAGAGGGAGCGATGGATAGAGAGAGACGGTGATGGAGAGGGAGCGATGGATAGAGAGAGACGGTGATGGAGAGGGAGCGATGGATAGAGAGAGACGGTGATGGAGAGGGAGCGATGGATAGAGAGAGACGGTGATGGAGAGGGTTCGATGGATAGAGACGGTGATGGAGAGGGTTCGATGGATAGAGAGAGACGGTGATGGAGAGGGTTCGATGGATAGAGAGAGACGGTGATGGAGAGGGTTCGATGGATAGAGAGAGACGGTGATGGAGAGGGTTCGATGGATAGAGAGAGACATGCACGCACACTCCTTTTTTTGTACCGTATACCCATCGCCCATCTGTATCCCATTCTCTTATTCTTCCAATTCATTGTGATTTATCAGTGACAGTAATTAAAATGGATTTAGTCCCACAAAACAGTCTCGCCTCCTCCTTCCCATCCCTTTAATTTTTAAGTAAACGGGAGGAGCTGTAATGAGATTAGATTTGTTTGTTTTCACCTTCTGTGCGACGGGAGCAGCTGCGCCGACTGACAACGTGCGATCTTTCCTTTAACTCCGGGCTCCGGCATTCGTACTACGCCTTCTCTTTGTAAAAGTGAGATCGTTCTTCTTCAAAGCTCCTTGACAGTTGATTTCATAATTGTCCTACAACCTCGGCTTTTAAAGGCAATTACTATGAATATCCGGCATGTGAACGCGGTCTGCTTTAATGTAAATAATCTGATTACTTTTTGTGCTTATTTTTTTCTTTAAAGCCTTGTTTGCAAATCTGTGTGAACAGAAGGGACGGTCATGCTTGGATTTTTACATATGCAGGCCCTGATTTCATCTTAGTAGTGTTTTAGAGGGAATGTATTTACTACTTTCCTTCTCGGCTGACCTCTGTCGGCATGCATAGGAAGGACCATTTATATTTCATTGATCGCAATGCAACCTTAAAGGGTAACTCCACTTTTGTGTGGGGGGGGGGGGGGAAGTAGCTAATAAAAAAATTATCTAGCATATTATACAATTGCTGCACAAGTCGTATTGTAATTGAATGTTATTCCCTCCCCTTTTTTCAATCTGCTGTGCTGTAATTTTCTGTAAACTGCAATATGGCCACCTGGAGGTGTTCTGTACACAGATAGTATTCAGAGCCCCCCCCCCCCCCCATTCCCCCATATATGTCATTTCCTGCTTGTGTGATTGGCTCACTGATTTTACCAGAAGTCTGCACTAAGATACAAGTCAGATTTTGGGCATCCCCTGCAACAAAAATCTAATTTTTAGTGAAATACTCCCGAAGGAAAAAAAATCACGTCTATAGGGATGCACTTTCCTCATTAGAGCCCTGCAAGTGCAGAAGCTGATAATTAGGTCACTCCCATTCACATTCACTTTGCACATGGACACAGAGAAACAAACGGCTGGGGAATATTTTTTTTCTCAACAAAAGTGGAGTTACGGTTTAAAGCACACCTTCACTCCACTAATACGGTACTTTTTTTCCTCTTTCTTTTTTCCCCTAGTGGAATCCCTTCACAATAAAAATGCCATTTTTTTTTAAATTTTTTTTGTTTTGTTTAATCTTTCCTTATCAATAATACACAAAACAAACACATACAAGACATGAAGAAAAAAAAATCATTAATAAATAATAAGTATAACTGAAGGGCAAAGTTTTGGATAGAGTGGAGAGGGGTTAGAACTCCTGTCAGGTTTTTGTTATGCCCTCATTAGGGAGATTCATCCTCTCTCTTTGTCCTGTTGTAATGTTATCACCGAAAGGGAAACGAAAGACATTTCAATGGAAATCTTCCAATGGGGACCCTGGTGACCACCAGGGATTCCCTTGCTTTTGGAGGTGTTTTTATTTTACTTTCTTTTTTGGAACTGGAAGTGAAAAGAAATCTCCCTAAAGCCTCGTACACACGACCGAGAATCTCGTCAGGAAAAAACACGTTGTTTTTCTTGACAAGATTCTTGGACAAGAAACTTGTCCCGGCCGAGTGTACAGACGCTCGATTCAAAGAACCCACGGTTCTTTGAATGGAGCGAACGCGGGTGACGTCATTGACTACGACGAGCGTTGCGCTCGTCACATTCGATGCCGTCGCTGCCATCTTGCTACACCCTAACTATGCCTAGGAAGCTACCGCGCATGCATCAGTCATTTCGAGCATGCGCGGGCTTCCCGGAGGACAGGTAAGTGTACACACACACACACACTTTTCTCGTTGAGAAACAGGCTGACGAGAATCTCGACGAGAAAATAGAGAGCAGGTTCTCTATTTTTCTCGTCGAGATTCTTGTCGGTTTTCTTGACGAGAAACCTGATAGCCGCGTACGCGACGACCGATTTACTCGGCAAGAAAGCTCTGCCAGCAAGTTTCTTGTCGTTTTTCGACGAGAAACTCGGTCGTGTGTACAAGGCTTGAGGGTGTGCAAATGGCAAATTAAAGAAAAAAAAAAAAAGCTGTTGAGGGTTATAACCCTTCTGAAAAAATTGCTAATTTTACTTGAAATTTTATGTTCTGGCTCACCACCCACCTTCATTCTTGCCTCGGTGACAGTGACCCCTCCTCCTCTTCTGAAGCCTTCTTGGGTATGCATGGCCTATATATTAGAAGGTGTTCCCTTCAATATAGAGGGTGAACCTACGGCTGGAGGGGGGGGGGGCAAACATGGAGGTTTGTCATCAGGGGGGGGGGGGAGGAGGCTGTCTGATCCAAGAAAAGATGGCCAGCCCCTGATGACGTCACAGAGTGATGACGTCACATTGCTGGAGTGCTTGTAGACAGGAAATGACTGCAAAGAAACAGTAAGAGATCAGAAAGCACTTTTTCTTTAGCCAAGTGGTATTTTTTTAATGGTTTACATCTACTATAAAGACCATATATGTTACTGTTGTTGTTTTATGATGTGAAGTGCAATGGTTTTGGGTCTTCTCTGTGTAGCTCCTCTTTATGACTGGTAAGGAACAGATGCTTTTGAGCGTGGCCGTGTTACCCCTTTGGAAATCTGATGCACGCTTCAGGGCGGAATGTGTGGATACGGAAAGGTCAAGGCTGTTTCCCGAAAGGGAGGCATAATGGAGGGTTTACAGGCTGGGTAGTTGTCGAGGTGCAGGCTTTTTTTTTTTTTAAATGGAAACCTATTTTTTTTTTTTTTTAACAGCTGTCCACTTCTTGTCTCTTCCACTCCCCAGGATTCCCAGTCTTTAGATAGCTGCATTCAGAAGACGCTGTCCTCCCTCTACCATCCCTTTGAGTTCACCGCGGCCACCGTGCTGTGCCAGGTCCTGGATGTGGTGGAAAAGACCTACCGCGGAGACGGGCTCAGTTACCTCATCGATTTCCTGATCCCCGCCAAACGGGTCCTGCAGGGGCTGCAGCAGGAGGCCTGTGTAAGTAGACCGTAGAAGCTGCTTGATTTACTCTGTGGCTTGTATTGAAAATGCTAGCTGCCTGGCTGTGTAGTGCTGATGCTTGGCATAATTACATTCAGAGATGCTTAAAGAGGTTGTAAACTCTCAAGGTTTTTACCTTTAATACAGTCTTTTTAATTGTAAAAAATTTAAGTTACACCCAAGCACATAAACCCCCCCCCCTCACAAAATTGAGCCCCCCCACCCCCAAAAAAAACGCATTTGCAAACTTAAACACACGCAGCGGGGCTCCTACGCCTGAAAACGTTGCTTGCGCTACATGTTGCATATTGCTACGCACGCTGGAATGAGAGCAATAATTCTAGCACCAGACCTCCTTCGTAACGCTAAATTGATGACCCATAGGGGGGCTTATAATGTGTCCCCTATGGAAAATATAGGGTACTGAAGTTTTATCTTTTATTATTTATTTTACGGGCGCACGCACATTTAAGGTTTTACATGTTTGGTATCCATTTACTCGGTGAAACCTCGTCTTTTATATTTTACCCAAAAATTTTGATAATTTTATTGCGTTTTTGTGCCCCCCAAAATTCACTTTTAATGTGTTTTTTAATGAAATGTTGTGTTTCCTGGACCTTTGCGGTAATGTAAAAAATTGGAACTACCACTATTTTATTCTCTACGGTAGGCATGTCCAAAGTCCGGCCCATGGGCCGAATGCAGCCCTTGTTCCGGTTTAATGTGGCCCCCCTGGTAATTTGGATATATATATCTTTTTTGGCCCCCCCTGGGCTACTAAAGATATATACTGTATTTATCGGCACTACCTCAGAGGGGGACAGGGAGGGGGCATAACAAGCGTCGTCAGATTACATACAGGAGAATCTCCAGTTTACTCAGCGGCATCTGTACTAGGAAGTCCTGTCTCCTGGGCTGCCATTGGACGACTGTTCTGTCTATCATAGAAGGCGGGACTTTGTAGTAAAGAGGCCTGTATGTAATCTGTTGGCGCTCGTCCCGCCCCCTCCCTGTCCCCCCCTGAGGCTGCAGATGGGCATGGATCAGGCTGCACTGATAGCAATGGTAAGGCTGCATTCATGGCAATGGGGAGGCTGCATTCATGGGCACTGACCCTTATTTTGCTTCACAGTTCTTTTATTATAAATTTTAATTTTTTTTCCTGAAACTTCCCTCTTAAAGTGAAGGTGCGTGTTACTCGCCGATAAATACGGTATACATAAAATAACACTCCTGAGCTCATCCTTAGTCTTGAGCGGTGCTCAGGGATTCGTTGGGGCCACAAAAGATCTCTACCCTCTACCTCTCTACCCTCTACCTCTCTACCCTCTACCCTCTACCCTCTACCTCTCTACCCTCTACCTCTCTACCCTCTACCTCTCTACCCTCTACCTCTCTACCCTCTACCTCTCTACCCTCTACCTCTCTACCCTCTACCTCTCTACCCTCTACCTCTCTACCCCTCTACCCTCTACCTCTCTACCCTCTACCTCTCTACCCTCCACCTCTCTACCCTCCGCCTCTCTACCCTCCGCCTCTCTACCCTCCGCCTCTCTACCCTCCGCCTCTCTACCCTCCGCCTCTCTACCCTCCGCCTCTCTACCCTCCGCCTCTCTACCCTCCGCCTCTCTACCCTCCGCCTCTCTACCCTCCGCCTCTCTACCCTCCGCCTCTCTACCCTCCGCCTCTCTACCCTCCGCCTCTCTACCCTCCGCCTCTCTACCCTCTACCTCTCTACTCTCTACCCTCCACCTCTCTACCCTCCACCTCTCTACCCTCCACCTCTCTACCCTCTAATCTCACACCCAAGCTCATCTCTTCACCACACACAGCCATAAAGGCAAGAGAATTCTTGTTGGGCAGTGTATTAATGCTCTGACAAACACACTTGGACCGAATTTTAATGGTTCAAAGAATGTCAAGCAAAAATTAGTCGGCCCTCAAGCATGTTCACTTCATCAAATCTGGCCCTCTTTACAAAAAGTTTGGACACCCCTGCTCTACGGTGTCTGCTTTCAGTAAATATATAATGTTAGGGGGATTTATGTAATCTTCAGACCTAAATTTTTATTTTTAAAGTGTGCAAAAACGGCTTTGGCTGTGAAAGGTGTTAAAGGAAAAGTTCACCTTTGGGAACATGTTTCTAGACGTGTGCAGAACGAAAAATTTAGTTTAGTTTTCGTTTTGATTAGTTATTTACATAAATTTGTTTAGTTAAATTTTGTTTTCGAATCTTCAAAGAGAATAAAATAGAATGGAAAATAAAGGAATAGAATATTAAAAATATATTTTCTATTCTATTTTTTTCTCTTTGAAAATTGGAAAACTACCGTATATACTCGAGTATATGCAGAGTTTTTCAGCACATTGTTTTTGTGCTGAAAATGCCCCCCTCGGCTTATACTCGCGTCTGTGTCCATCTTCACCTTTTGTGTGCCTGATCCTGGCCAGCGGTAGGTCCCCTGGACCCCAAACTTGGCACACATGTAGCCCCACTCTTCCTCTACAAGTGTGCAAAGTTTGTTGTCCGGGGGACCTACAGCCGGGGAGCACCGTTGTTCAAAGCCGGGCACCCCTTCCATAGACTCCCATGTTAAACGTCAGTCTAGTCACACAGCGCCGGAGATCAGGTAGGGAGATTGGGCACAGGAAGGCATGCAGATGGACACCCTAGGCTTATACTCAAGTCAATACTTTTTCCCAGTTTTTTTGTGTTAAAATTGGGTGCCTCGGCTTATATTCGGGTCGGCTTATACTCGAGTATATACGGTATTTAAAAAGTTTTTGAATTTGAAAAGCATTCGAAAACTATTTGCATTTCGTCCAAATTTTTTATTTAATTTTTGTTAATTTGGTACTATTCTAATAAAAAACAAAAATTCGATTTTAATTCGGAACGAAACGAACCGCACATGTTTCACCGGTAAGTTTAAAAAAAAAATCTGGCTCCCAACTTTTTTTTTTTTGCGGAGTTCTAGATTCAAAGCCAACTTGTCAAGCCCGGCCCTAGATGTAATTGAGCAGTTAACTCTTTAAGTGTACTACAAGGGAGAATTTTAGTTTATTTGGGTTGGGTTTAAAAAAAATTTTTTTTAAATAATAATAAAAAAAAAGGGGGGGGGGGGTGTTAACATACAAGACCATTCCTTCTGCATGGGGCTGAAGTTCAGGAGTTGTTTCACACTGAATTACTGCTCAGATGCTGAAAAAAAATATTTACAAATAACACCAAGATTCAAGTAGGAATACGCATGTCTCTAGTTTTTAGATGATATTTTATTTTTTTGCTTAAATATTAGCTTTAAGTTTTTTTTGCCTTATTTGATTCTTTTTATATCTTCTCTTCTCTCTGGCAGCTGCAGTACTGTGGGTTGCTCTTCCGACATGCTGGGTGGCCCCTTTGCATCCATGACAAGGTTGTTCTGCAACTGGCTTCCATTGACTGGAGACTCCTTCGACCCGGAGACTTCTACCTTCAGGTTGTACCTTATCTGAGAAAGACTCCGAGGATTGTGCTCAAATGCCTGGCCCAAGACCAACATAACGTCGAGGAGGTGGTGCTGCCGGAAGTGTCCTACACCTCCATTTTTACAGTGGAATGGTTGGAGTTTATCAACTCCGAGAGGGTGGGGGCCTTGCTGGAGAATTGCCTCCTGACGTCTGATGACCAGCTCTTCAGGGTTTCCTGGGGTATGGTCGTTCATCCTGAGTTTGTAGAGAAAACCGAGCCAGCTGAGAAGGTGACAGAAATTTGTGAGAACTCGGGCTTGCCTTCTGAACCAGTGAACAGAAGGTCGTCTGACCCCCATATGGGAGATTTGATGGTTATAGACAATGCAGCTGTTCTCGATGAGCCAAGCACCAGCTATGATGAGGAGCCAGTGGTTAAAGCTTTGGACACCAAAACGGAATGCTCTAGCGATCTCGAAGGGGAGTATGTTGAATTGCGTGATATCAAAGTGCCACGTTTTGGGCCTCAGAAAGGGTCCTTAACTCAGTCAGTAGCCTTAAACTACAAAGGCCACTGCAAATCCAACCAAAGCGCACAAAATAGCCAAATTGTATGTAATCTGGGCAGCAGGGAATGCACGGAGGGTCTCCTTTCCTACCCTGTAGAGCCTTGTGAAAAAAAGACCATAATGGGAGCAAGCGTAACGCACTACATTGCTGAGAACACACAAAAGCCAGAGTCTTTTGGCCTGGTGGACATTGAGTTTGGGGGTCGAGAGTCCCCATTGTCTGACCATACAGCTTTGATTGTTGACAAAGGAAGTAAGCCTTTCTACCAAGATTTTAATGTAGAAGACGAGGCCTCACGTAAGGTTTTGCAGCAAGAAGCTGACTCCAATACAAACGCAGCTGATAACAGCCTACAGTGCTGCGAACAGCCAAGTTCAGAGTCGACTAATTATGGCGATTTATTCTTCCGGGAGGAAACCCAAAACCACTTAAGAGAAGGAATCGAGGACGGCCAACTGACAGATGCTTATCAAGAACCTGCTACAGAGCATTCCAGGGCACCGGAGTGTCCAAACACTGAGACCTTGGAATGTTCAAGCCAAGGGATTTCTAAAACGTGTGCCCACCAGGCCGAAACTGGGGAGAGCGACCAAACCGTGCCTTTGTTAGTAAACGAGACCCATCAAGCGGAATACTTAAAGGAGGCCAACGTGGACATAATCCATGTGGAAGTAGATGTAGACAAGTGTGATTGGCCTGTCGTTGAGCACCAGCCTTCTCCTTTAGATACGAGTGACCAAAATGTGCAAGTAGAGGTAGACCAGCAACATGACCTTGACCGGGACATTTGTGGGGAGGAACCCGAAGGAGCTGACAGTTCAGAGATTAATGGCGCCACAACTGATGCAGCTGCAGAGACTGAGGAAAGGACTGACCAGGAATCGCAGCAGTGTGATGAGAGGGATGACGGCTTGTCCAGTTGTCCACAAATGACCAGCTGCCGGTTATCTCCATCGTCGCAGTTACCACTAGAAACCCTTCATGAGGACACAGAGGAAGAGCAAGGTGAGGACACCGAGCCCCGGGCCGAGACCACAAACCCCGCCATTGAAGAGGCAGCCCCGGCCCAGAATGCCGCATTGACAGGTAAATAGGAATTGTTAGTCTTTTAATATGTAATCTGAAGATACAGATACAAGAGCGAATGCTGACCTTTTAACAAAGTTTTAAATTTATGTTTAAAGTGGTTTTAAACCCTTCCATATACCCAGTGAAGTGACGACTGGCCTCAGGTGATGCACAGAGATGAAACAATTAATTCCTCCTACATAAGTTGTACCTGTTTATCAGATTCCCACTAACATCAGCGGCCCCGCCAGAGATCCCCCCCCCCCCACACAAATCAGGATCACTCCCTCCAATTACAAATCAGGGTCACCAACAGAGTCCCCCCCCCCCTTACATCAGGTTCACCCCTAACATCAGGGGCACCATCAGAGTCCCCCTAACCTCAGAGGCCATGCCAGATCCCCCCCCCCCAAAAAAAATCAGGGCCACCATCGGAGTCCCCCCCCCCCCCTTTACATCAGGTTCACCATCAGAGTCCCCCTAACATCAGAGGCCATGCCAAACCCCCCCCCTAGAAATCGGGGGCGCCATCAGAACCCCTCGAACATCAGCGGCCCCGCCAGACCCCCCCCCCCCCCCCACAAATCCGGATCACTCCCTCCACTTACAAATCAGGGTCAACATCAGAGACCCCCCCCCCCCCCCCTTACATCAGGTTCACCCCTAACATCAGGGGCACCATCAGAGTCCCCCTAACCTCAGAGGCCATGCCAGATCCCCCCCCCCCAAAAAAAAATCAGGGCCACCATCGGAGTCCCCCCCCCCCCCCTTTACATCAGGTTCACCATCAGAGTCCCCCTAACATCAGAGGCCATGCCAAACCCCCCCCCCTAGAAATCGGGGGCGCCATCAGAACCCCTCGAACATCAGCGGCCCCGCCAGACCCCCCCCCCCCCCACAAATCTTGATCACTCCCTCCACTTACAAATCAGGGTCAACATCAGAGACCCCCCCCCCCTTACATCAGGTTCACCCCTAACATCAGGGGCACCATCAGAGTCCCCCTAACATCGGAGGCCCTGCCAGACTCCCCCCCTAGAAATCGGGGGCGCCATCAGAACCCCTCTAACATCAGCGGCCCCGCCAGACCCCCCCCCCACAAATCCGGATCACTCCCTCCACTTACAAATCAGGGTCACCATCAGAGTGTCCCCCCCCCTTACATCAGCTTCACCCCTAACATCAGGGGCCCTGACAGATCCCCCCCCCCCAAAAAAAAACAGGGCCACCATCGGAGTCCCCCCGAACATCAGGGTCACCGCCAGGGCCCACTCCAACTGGGGCTGTGCCAGGGGCCCTCTAATGTCAGGGTCGTCCCAATCGCCCCCCTAACATCAAGGTCCCTGTTGGGATCCCCCCTAAAGTCAAAGTCCCACCCTAACATCAGGGTCTCTGCCAGGGTCCACCCTAACATCAGGGTCTCCATAGAGTCCCAACTTAAATCGGAATCGGATACCAACTGACCTGAATCCTCAATTGTGCACAGTGTCTAAAGATAGACCACTGACCCTAGCTGCGAGCCAGACCAAATGTCCTAGCGGGCCATAGTTTGGAGACCCCCGTGGGATAGATTGGGAAGCATTAGAACCCCTGTCAATTTTTACTGTTATCTGGAGACCCAGTGGAGAGATTTTTCCCCTTTACGATGCAAAGGCTTCACCTAATAGAAAGCAAGGAAAAATATGCCATGCGTATCTATCACTGTGCTGCATTTTGGAGATGTTCCCTCATTTCCTGTGCGGTGAAACCGTTGTCACCAGAACAGGAAGTGACGGGAAGATCTCTAATGCCTCGTTTCCACTGAGCGGGTTGGTTCGGTACGGTACGCTATTTTGAGTGTTTCCATTAGGAAAGTGGCCCATACAACCGAACCATACCGCGCCATTCTGGGTCCTGCTTCAGATGTGGGGCCATAGAAAATGGTACGGTTCGGTTAGGGCGGAGCTACAATACATTCCACTGATTGGCGGACACGCTAGGCATTTTTTCTAAACCCTGTATGGCCCCTGGTGGTCCGACTTGCAGTGGAAACGCTCATCAGAATAGGCCGGGCCATTCTAACCCTTCCAAACTGTACCGACCCGAACCGTTCCGCTCAGTGCAAACGAGGCATAAGAGTCTCATAGCACAATATTAAAGTGTAAGTTCCACATGTGGAACTGTGATGGAGCATCTTCTCTCAAGACCAACGTTCACAGAATGTCGCCGCTTTAATGCTGCGTTTTAGCATTGCCTTGTATACCCGCCTTTAAAGGGGGATTCCACCCGCGATATTTTTTTATTTTATTTTTTTAAAAGTCAGCAGCTACAAACACTGTAGCTGCTGACTTTTAATAAGGACACTTACCTGTCCTACTCGCCCGCGATGTCGGTCCCCCGAGGCCGATCCCTCGATCCTGGCAGCTCCCGGTGCCGCCATCCTCAGTAAGGGAAACAGGCAGTGTTTCCTACTGCGCATGCGCGAGCAGCGCAGCGCTTTGTGAATGGGCCGGCTGCTCACTGGGATACACACAGTTCCCAGAAGGCAGCGCGCCCCATTCACAAGAAGACACCGAGTGTAGGACGAGGAAGAAGATCCACCGCGGAGGATGAAGAGGCACATTAGGGACTTCCGCATAGCAACCGCTATTTTTGGTAAGTAAAACACTTTTTTTTTTTTTTTTTTTTTTTTTATTTGTAGATTCTTGGTGAAATTTTTTTTTCAGGGTGGAACTCCACTTTTAAATAAGCGGACGTTGCTGTTTAGTTCAAAGTCTGCTTTAAACTCCCAAGTTTTTTTTTGTTTTGTTTTTTGTCTTTTATTTCTGTTTATCAGTGTCCTTTCGTCCATCACAGTGTTTGGTTCTTACAGTGGGGGGTGTAATGATTTGACCCCCTGATGATGATTTTGTAAGGTTGCCCATCTAAAAAAAAAAATGAAGGGTCTATAATTTTTATCATCGGTGTATTTTTTAAATGATTGATCCAGAATATCAACCAAAAATCCAGAAAAAACAAACGCCTAAAACAAATGTTATAAATTTGAGTTGCACTTCAGTGAGTAAAATAAGTATTTGATCCCCAAGCAAAACATGACTTAGTACTTGGTGGAGAGACCCTTGTTGGGAAGCACAGAGGTCAGACGTTTCTTGTAGGTCACACATCTCAGGAGGGATTTTGGTCCCCTCTTCTTTACAGATCTTCTCTAAATCCATAAGGTTTCTTGGATGTCGCTTGGCAACTCCATTTCCGCTCCCTCCATAAATGTTCTTTATAGGATTAAGGTCTGGAGATTGGCTAGGCCACCCCATGACCTTAATGTGCTTCTTCTTGAGCCACTTCTTTGTTTCCTTGGTGGTATGTTTTGGGTCATTGTCATGCTGGAAGACCCATCCATGACCCATCTTCAGTGTTCTGGCTGAGGGAAGAAGGTTCTCATCCAAGATTTTACAATACATGGCCCCGTCCATTGGCCTGTTCCTTTTTAGCAGAGAAGCAGCCCCAAAACCTCCGTGTGTAATGCCGCGTACACATGATCGATTTTTTTCGACGGTGAAAACACTGTCGAGAAAATCGACGTGAAAAACGAGGAACAGCTTGTTCCCCCCACACACGGCCGTTTTTTAAATGAGATTTTTTTTTTGGTCGAAAAAAACGACCGTGTGTGGGCTCCGCGGCAGTGTTTCCCTATGGGAAAACTGCCTCGGAAAAAAACGACGGGAATCACGACGAGAAAAATTAGAGCATGTTCTAATTTTTCTCGTCGTGATTAATGCCGTTTTTCCCGTCGAGAAAAACGACAAAAAGCCCACACACGATAGTTTTTCTCGTCCAAAGGAAAAAATGTCATTTTTCTCGACGGGAAAAACGGTCGTGTGTACGCGGCATGACTGTAGTGATTGTGTTCTTGGGGTCATAGTCACCATTATTCTTCCTCCAAACACAGCGAGTCGAGTTAATGCCAAAGAGCTAAATTTTGGTCTCATCTGACCACAGCACTTTCTCACAATCCTTCTCTGAATCATTTGGTTGTTCATTGGCAAACTTCAGACGGGCTGTACCATGTGTCTTCTTGAGGAGGGGACCTTGCGGGCGCTGCAGGATTTCAATCCATGGCGGCGTCTTGTGTTACCAATGGTTTGTTTGGTGACTGTGGTCCCAACTGCCTTGAGATCATTCACAAGCTCCTCCCGTGTAGTTCTGGGCGGATCCCTCACTTTTCTCATGACCATCCTCACCCCATGAGGAGAAATCTTGCATGGAGCTCCAGACCGAGGGCGATTGATGGTTGTTTTGTATTTCTTCCATTTGTGAATAATCGCTCCAACAGTTGTCTCCTTCTCACCAAACTTCTTACTGATGATCTTGTAGCCCATTCCAGCCTTGTGCAGATCTACAATCTTCTCCCTGAGGTCCTCTGACAGCTCTTTGGTCTCCCCCATGATGAATGAGGTTTGAATGGAAGAAAGAGATTCTGTGGACAGGTGTCTTTTATACACATAGCGAGTTGTCGTTAGGAGCCCCTTCTTAAATTGACAGGACTAATCTGTGTACCACATGAGCACCTACTGTAGCCAGTCTGTGGGGGGCAGAATTATTGTTGGTTAGTAGGAGATCAAATACCGTATATAATCGAGTATAAGCCGACCAGAATATAAGCCGACGCACCCAATTTTACCACAAAAAACTGGGAAAACGTATTGACTCGAGTATAAGCCTAGGGTGTCCATCTGCATGCCTCACTGTGCCCATGCCTCACTGTGCCCATGCCTAGACTGACGTTTAACATTTTGAGTCTATGGAAGGGGTGCCCGGAGTTGAAAAATCGGTGCTCCCCGGCCGTAGGTCCCCCAGACGACAAACTTTGCAAACTTGTAGTGGAGAAATGGGGCTACATGTGTGCCAAGGTCTGGGTCCAGGGGACCTACGACCTGCCAGTACCTGGTCCTCAACATCACCAGAGAAATGACCATTTAACATGGGAGTCTATGGAAGGGGTGCCCGGTTTTGAAAAATCGGTGCTCCCCGGCCGTAGTTCCCTCGGGCAACGAACTTTGCACACTTGTAGAGGAAGAGTGGGGCTACATGTGTGCCAAGTTTGGGGTCCAGGGGACTTACGACCGGCCGATAACGGGTCCTCAACATCACCGGAGAAATGACCATTTAACATGGGAGTCTATGGAAGGGGTGCCCGGCTTTGAGAAATCGGTGCTCCCCGGACAACAAACTTTGCACACTTGTAGAGGAAGCGTGCGGCTACATGTGTGCCAAGCTTGGGGTCCAGAGGACCTATGGCCGGCTGAAACCGGGTCCCCAAAGTCTGGGAGATCAGGCGCAAAAAGGTGACTCGAGTATAAGCCGAGGGGGGCATTTTCAGCACAAAAAAATGTGCTGAAAAACTCGGCTTATACTCGAGTATATACGGTACTTATTTTACTCGCTGAACTGCAACTCAATTTATAACATTTTGTATCATGTGTGTTTTTTCTGGATTTTTGGTTGATATTCTGTCTTTATCATTTATAATCCACCAATGATAAAAATCATAGACCCTTCAATTCTTTGTAAGGGGCAAACTTACACAATCTGCAGGGGATCAAATCATTATTTTCCCCCACTGTATATATTATAATTAAAATACACCATACACAGTATTATAATAGCGCAGAGTGCGTCTCACATATGTAATAGGTTAGTTATTCATCACATATCTAATAAACTTTTCTGTATGAATATTTGTTTTACAACACGGGGAGGGTGCTGCAGAGTAAAGGCCCTTCACTTTGTAGTAGTTCCAGGAGAACGTATAAAAATCTGGAGGGGGGGGGGTCCCCCTTTTTTGATTTTGCTTTTATTGCAGCTTTTCGAATACAGTCCTCGTTTCTATTACTTCAGGTAGTTGGCACGTTAAATACAGGTGAAGTGCAACACAAAGGGCCACAATGTAGGCAAAGGAGCCTGCAAAACATTTTAGTTGTGTTTGTAGACTGGGGATTATGTGTTGGGGAGGAGCCATTTCACGCCCTTTACAAAGTATATCGGGGTTGTCAAGGTACATGCTAGTCTAACATTAAAATAATAAAACCGCGTTTTAAAGATCATTTCCTGGTATGGTTTTTTTTATACATACGGTGTCTTGGAAAAAAGTATTCATACCCCTTGACTTTTGCCACATTTTGTCACGTTACAACCAAAAAGGTAAATGTATTTTATTGGGGTTTTATGTGATGGATCAACACAAAGTGGCACATAATTGTGACGTGGAAGGAAAATTTATAAATGGGTTTAAAAATCTTTTACAAATATGTGAAAAGTGTGGGGGGCATTTGTATTCAACCCCCTTTATTTACTTTGATACCCCTAACTAAAATCTAGTGGAACCAATTGCCTTCAGAATTCACCTACTGTATATACTCGAGTATAAGCCGACCCGACTATAAGCTGAGGCACCTAATTTTACCACAAAAAACTGGGAAAACGTATTGACTCGAGTATAAGCCTAGGGTGTCCGTGCCCATGCCTCACTGTGCCCATGCCTCACTGTGCCCATGCCTCACTGTGCCCATGCCTCACTGTGCCCATGCCTCACTGTGCCCATTCTTAGACTGACATTTAACATGGTAGTCTATGGAAGGGGTGCCCGGCTTTGAAAAATCTGTGCTCCCCAGCCGTAGGTCACCCAGACAAAAAACTTTACACACTTATAAAGGAGAAATGAGGCTACATGTATGCCAAGTTTCGGGTCCAGGAGACCTATGACCGGCCGGTACCGGTTCCCCAAAGTCACCAGAGAAATTACAGTTTAACATGGGAGTCTATGGAAGGGGTGCCTGGGTTTAAAAAATCAGTGCTCCCCGGCCGTAGGTCCCCCGGATATAAAACTTTGCACACTTGTAGAGGAAAAGTGGGGCTACATGTGTGCCAAGTACCGGGTCCCCAAAGTTCGGGAGAATAGACGCAAAAAGGTGACTCGTGTATAAGCCGAAAAAATGTACTGAAAAACTCGGCTTATACTCGAGTATATACGGTAATTAGTAAATAGAGTCCACCTGTGTGTAATCTAATCTCAGTATAAATACAGCTGTTCTGTGAAGCCCTCAGAGGTTTGTTGGAGAACCTTAGTGAACAAACGGCATCTTGAAGGCCAAGGAACACACCAGACAGGTCAGGGATAAAGCTGTGGAGAAGTGTAAAGCAGGGTCAGGGTTTATATGACCGTGGGCATCCAAATTCATCTCTCATATCCTTCCGTGTTACAGTAAGCAAAGTATTATTGTTGGGTATTGCAATTATAACCATATGCTTTTATTTTGGGATGGGCCTTAAAACGATGGCGTCTTTACGCACAGGAATAGTGAGTCTTATCAGCGGAGATTTATTTGTCTTGGAAGAAGCGTCCTCCGATATTTCCTGAGGGCTCCTATACATGTGGTCACTTCCCGTCCATTGTCTGTTGTAGGAGAGGTCAGAGCATTGTGTTCATGTAGGAAGGACAGAGCCGGCATTCACAAAGCGTTGGGTGACAGCTGCTGCAGTGTCACACTCCGATGACCTCTCTCCTGTCATCTGATAGCGTCAGACTCTCTTAAAGGGAAAGTAGGCTCTGCTGATTCTGGTAAATGGGGGGGGGGATAGGTATTAGATGCACTATATTACCAAAAGTATTGGGACACCTGCCTTTTACACACACATGACCTTTAATGGCACCCCAATCTTAGTCCGTAGGGTTCATTATTGAGTTGGCCCCGCCCTTTGCAGCCATAACAGCTTCAACTCTTCTGGGAAGGCCGTCCACAAGGTTTAGGAGGGTGTCTATGGGAATGTCTGACCATTCTTCCAGAAGAGCATTTGTGAGGTCAGCCACTGATGTTGGACCAGAAGGCCTGGCTCATACTTTCCGCTCTAATTTATCCCAAAGGTATTCTATCGGGTTGAGGTCAGGACTCTGTGCAGGCCAGTCAAGTTTCACCACCCCAAACTCGCTCATCCATGTCTTTATGGACTTTGCTTTGTGCACTGGTCCAAATCATTTGGTGGATGGGGGATTATGGTGTGGGGTTGTTTTTCAGGGGTTGGGCTTGGCCCCTTAGTTCCAGTGAAGGGAACTCTTAAGACATCAGCATACCAAGATATTTTGGACAATTTCATACTCCCAACTTTGTGGGAACAGTTTGGGGATGGCCCCTTCTTGTTCCAGCATGACTGCGCACCAGTTACTGAACCGTCTGAATTTCGATTTTTGTATGGCCGGCTTTAGGGTGGGGAGAGACAAAATCTGCCAAGGCTTTATTTGACAGACTACCCTTTGTGTGGTTTGTTGGTCGTGGAAGGGTCAAAGTCTCTAGAAGTATTGAATAGACATTGGTAACGCCAAAGACACATTTTGTGGCCAATACAAGAATTAATCGGTTTATGGGGAGTTTCAGAGATGTTTAGTGCCTCCTGGTTGCTTAGCAATCCTTGGCATGATGTTGGGTGAAACTTGCCACCCCCGTGCCACTGATCTTCTACATCTTGTGACAGAGTTCACAAATTCAGCTTAAACTTCTTTTTTTTTTGGATAGAAAGTGGTAGGAAATATCTGCAGAGAAAGGGCAGGCTGCAACAAAACATGTTTTTCAGTAATATTGGGAGGAGTTGGATCCTCTGCAATGTTATGGTTGATGACAACTGTGCTCCTTGCTACCCTGTTGTCCTGCTGTCATATCAGGTGTCCCCATTGGAGTGCCCAGCCTTACATCAGGTGTCCCCATTGGAGTGCCCAGCCTTACATCAGGTGTCCCCATTGGAGTGCCCAGCCTTACATCAGGTGTCCCCATTGGAGTGCCCAGCCTTGCACCAGGTGTCCCCATTGGAGTGCCCAGCCTTGCACCAGGTGTCCCCATTGGAGTGCCCAGCCTTGCACCAGGTGTCCCCATTGGAGTGCCCAGCCTTGCACCAGGTGTCCCCATTGGAGTGCCCAGCCTTGCACCAGGTGTCCCCGTTGGAGTGCCCAGCCTTGCACCAGGTGTCCCCATTGGAGTGCCCAGCCTTGCACCAGGTGTCCCCGTTGGAGTGCCCAGCCTTGCACCAGGTGTCCCCGTTGGAGTGCCCAGCCTTGCACCAGGTGTCCCCGTTGGAGTGCCCAGCCTTGCACCAGGTGTCCCCGTTGGAGTGCCCAGCCTTGCACCAGGTGTCCCCGTTGGAGTGCCCAGCCTTGCACCAGGTGTCCCCGTTGGAGTGCCCAGCCTTGCACCAGGTGTCCCCGTTGGAGTGCCCAGCCTTGCACCAGGTGTCCCCGTTGGAGTGCCCAGCCTTGCACCAGGTGTCCCCGTTGGAGTGCCCAGCCTTGCACCAGGTGTCCCCGTTGGAGTGCCCAGCCTTGCACCAGGTGTCCCCGTTGGAGTGCCCAGCCTTGCACCAGGTGTCCCCGTTGGAGTGCCCAGCCTTGCACCAGGTGTCCCCGTTGGAGTGCCCAGCCTTGCACCAGGTGTCCCCGTTGGAGTGCCCAGCCTTGCACCAGGTGTCCCCGTTGGAGTGCCCAGCCTTGCACCAGGTGTCCCCGTTGGAGTGCCCAGCCTTGCACCAGGTGTCCCCGTTGGAGTGCCCAGCCTTGCACCAGGTGTCCCCGTTGGAGTGCCCAGCCTTGCACCAGGTGTCCCCGTTGGAGTGCCCAGCCTTGCACCAGGTGTCCCCGTTGGAGTGCCCAGCCTTGCACCAGGTGTCCCCGTTGGAGTGCCCAGCCTTGCACCAGGTGTCCCCGTTGGAGTGCCCAGCCTTGCACCAGGTGTCCCCGTTGGAGTGCCCAGCCTTGCACCAGGTGTCCCCGTTGGAGTGCCCAGCCTTGCACCTGGTGTCCCCATTGGAGTGCCCAGCCTTACATCTGGTGTCCCCATTGGAGTGCCCAGCCTTACATCTGGTGTCCCCATTGGAGTGCCCAGCCTTACATCTGGTGTCCCCATTGGAGTGCCCAGCCTTACATCTGGTGTCCCCATTGGAGTGCCCAGCCTTACATCTGGTGTCCCCATTGGAGTGCCCAGCCTTACATCTGGTGTCCCCATTGGAGTGCCCAGCCTTACATCTGGTGTCCCCATTGGAGTGCCCAGCCTTACATCTGGTGTCCCCATTGGAGTGCCCAGCCTTACATCTGGTGTCCCCATTGGAGTGCCCAGCCTTACATCTGGTGTCCCCATTGGAGTGCCCAGCCTTACATCTGGTGTCCCCATTGGAGTGCCCAGCCTTACATCTGGTGTCCCCATTGGAGTGCCCAGCCTTACATCTGGTGTCCCCATTGGAGTGCCCAGCCTTACATCTGGTGTCCCCATTGGAGTGCCCAGCCTTACATCTGGTGTCCCCATTGGAGTGCCCAGCCTTACATCTGGTGTCCCCATTGGAGTGCCCAGCCTTACATCTGGTGTCCCCATTGGAGTGCCCAGCCTTACATCTGGTGTCCCCATTGGAGTGCCCAGCCTTACATCTGGTGTCCCCATTGGAGTGCCCAGCCTTACATCTGGTGTCCCCATTGGAGTGCCCAGCCTTACATCTGGTGTCCCCATTGGAGTGCCCAGCCTTACATCTGGTGTCCCCATTGGAGTGCCCAGCCTTACATCTGGTGTCCCCATTGGAGTGCCCAGCCTTACATCTGGTGTCCCCATTGGAGTGCCCAGCCTTACATCTGGTGTCCCCATTGGAGTGCCCAGCCTTACATCTGGTGTCCCCATTGGAGTGCCCAGCCTTACATCTGGTGTCCCCATTGGAGTGCCCAGCCTTACATCTGGTGTCCCCATTGGAGTGCCCAGCCTTACATCTGGTGTCCCCATTGGAGTGCCCAGCCTTACATCTGGTGTCCCCATTGGAGTGCCCAGCCTTACATCTGGTGTCCCCATTGGAGTGCCCAGCCTTACATCTGGTGTCCCCATTGGAGTGCCCAGCCTTACATCTGGTGTCCCCATTGGAGTGCCCAGCCTTACATCTGGTGTCCCCATTGGAGTGCCCAGCCTTACATCTGGTGTCCCCATTGGAGTGCCCAGCCTTACATCAGGTGTCCCCATTGGAGTGTCACTTTTGTCTGCTGCCGCCTTCCTCTGCTATTGGCATGAATCACTTCTGACAAGTTTTCCTGACACCAAGAGAAAAATGGTGACGGGAGGGAGCTCCAGCTGATTGGCAGCCTCAGCTCTGTTTTGTAGGGAGGTGTGTCCCCTTCCCTCCAATCAGCTTTTAGAGCTCTACTCACTGATAAAACTTCATCTCTCTGCCCCCTGCTTTTTCACAGCTGAGAGATCCTGTGTAAATTCCGCACTCTGAATGGATGTAGGGGAAAGGTGGCTACAGATAAACAGGTTCAACTTATGTAGGAGGATTTGTTTCATCTGTGTATCACCTGGGACCAGTCACTTCACTTGGGTATACAGGTGCATCTCAAAAAAATTATAATATCAAAAAGTAAATTTATTTCAGTAATTAAATTCAAAAAGTTAAACTCCTATATGATATAGATTAATTTCACACAGAGTGATATATTTCAAGCATGTTTTTATTTATTTTTTGATGATTATGGCTTAGAGCTTAGTGACAACCCAGAACTCGTTATCTCAGAAAATTGGAATATTGTAGACTCATGGTGTCGCACTTTAATCGGCTGTATAACTCCAAACACCTGTAAAGGTTTCCCTGAGCCTTTAAATGGTCTCTCAGTCGGGTTCAGTAGGTTACACAATCATGGGGAAGACTGCTGACTTGACAGTTGTCCAGAAGACAGTCATTGAAACCCTCCACAGGGAGGGCAAGTCACAAAAGGTCATCGCTAAAGGCTGTTCACAGAGTGCTGTATCCAAGCATATTAAAGGAAAGTTGAGTGTTAGGAAAAAGTGTGGTGGAAAAAGGTGCACAAGCAACAGGGATAACCGCATCCTTGAGGATTGTGAGACAAAGACCATTCAAGAATTTGGGGGAGATTCACAAGGAATGGACTACGGCTGGTGTCAGTGCTTCAAAAACCACCGTACACAGACGTATCCAGGACATGGGCTACAACTGTCCCAATCTTTGTGTCAAGCCACTCCTGAACCAGAGACAACGCCAGAAGGGGGAGACAAAAAGGACTGGACTGTTGCTCAGTGGTCCAAAGTCCTCTTTTCAGATGAAAGTACATTTTTGCATGTCATTTGGAAATAAAGGTCCCAGAGTCTGGAGGAGGAGTGGAGAGGCACAGAATCCAAGTTGCGTGAGATCCAGTGTGAAGTTTCCACAGTCGGTGATGATTTGGGGAGCCGTGTCATCTGCTGGTGTGGGTCCACTGTGTTTTATCAAGTCCAAAGTCAACGCAGCCATCTACAAGGAAATTCTAGAGCACTTCATGCTGCTGACCGGCTTTATGAAGATGCTGATTTCATTTTCCAGCAGGACTTGGCACCTCCCACACTGCCAAAACTTCCAATACCTGGTCACATGATCATGGGATCACTGTGCTTGATTGGCCAGCAAACTCTCCTGACCTAAACCCCATAGAAAATCTGTGGGGTATTGTCAAGAGGAAGATGGGAGACACACCAGACCCAACAATGCAGATGAGCTGAAGGCCGATATCAAAGCAACCTTGGCTTCCATACCACCTCAGCAGTGCCACGGGCTGATCCCCCTCCATGCCACGCCGCATTGATGCCGTAATTCATGCAAAAGGAGCCCCGACCAAGTATTGAGTGCATCCTATACTGTACATGGAAAGACCTTTCACTAAGCCAACATTTCTGTATTAAAAATCCTTCTTTTTTTTTTTTATTGGTATTCTGTAATATTCAAATTTTCTGAGATACTGAATTTTGGGATGTCACTCGCTGTAAGCCGTAATCGTCAAATTAACTTTTTGATATTCAATTTCTTTGAGATGCACCCGTATATGAGGGTTATATGAGGCTTTACAACCACTTTAAGCTACAGTTGTGTTGTGTTTTTTATTTTTTGGCCTGCTACCAGCTGAGATGTGCGCTGACACGTGTTGTGACATTTGAGGTTCCTCCGTGAACAATGAGGGACGAGAGAACAAGGTTTGATGAAGGTTTCCACGTCGTGGAGCCTCATGCACCCGATGGAGCGTTTACATACTGGGCGGTTAGCATACTGTGCGGCAGACGGGATGGAAAACTCATTTAGCTTGGGGGGGGGGGGGTGTCTCAGTTTTATTGCTAAACTGGGGAAGTCTCCAGCTGTGGATGATCCTGTTGGGCCTCCTGTCAGTTGTGGAGGAGTCAGTTGATTATCTGATCCAGGTCTCCAAACATCTCTTTTTTGTTCTATCAGGTTGTGTTGGCTGCAGGCAGTTATTCAGTAGCAGTATGTTTTTAAGAGTCTGGGAGTTCCATTTAATATTCCAGATTTTTTTTGCTAAGGCTGGATTCACACCTATGGCATTTTTAGTGCTTTTTGCAGATTTGCACTACCGAACGTGTTCCATAGGAAACCATGTTAAATGGACTGTAGTGCAAATCTGCAAAATGCAAAAAGCACTGAAAATGCCATAGGTGTGAATCCGGCCTAATGCTGTCCTGCAAATATCACAGCTGTGCTGATGGGGGGGATGTGCTGCAAGGGAATTGTAGAGCGGGGAAATGCCGTTTCATCGCCGGTCCACATCAGCATTATGGTTGTCCTCAATGGGCCGGCTGTAGCTGTAAGACTATATAAATAGATCTACTCCTTTTTATCATATTAAATTATTGCCTCTGCATTCAATTACTGGTTTTAGTAATAACTAGCTCTGAAAGTATAAGTCTAGGGAAAATAATACCAAGCAGATCTTCACCACCATAAGAAGTGAAGAGTCCCCCACCCTTCCTTATATCAGTGTTACCCCTCTTACCTTGTGCTGTTTCTGGGGGCGGAGCTGGGAAGCAGAACGTGCATGGTCTGGAGGAGAACCAAAGGAGGGCTGGTTTCAGCTGCTGGATTCTGCTGAATGCTGAGACCAGGGGAGGCGGAGATGAGGGGGGCTGTGGCTGCACAAAAAGGTGCAGGATTTGTAGGAGGAGTTCTGTCTGGCCAACTGCTGGGAAAGGGGTGGGGCAGAAACGAGCCTCTCCACGGCTGAACAGAGAAGCGCACAATCTGGCAGAGGCGTCCTATCCTCCTCTCTTCTGCCAACTGAGACAAGGGGGTGGAGACGAGGAGGGTGCCGCACCTGCAGGAGAGGTGCGAGGGCCACATGAAATTGCCTGGCGGGCCGGATTTGGGGGGGGGTCTTGGCTCGCAGCAGGGTGGAAGGATTGTGTAGCCGTGGATCAGGAGAAAGAATAAGATGGGGTAGTAAGAGAAAGCCAGGCGGATTGGGAGACAAATGGGAACCCAGGAGCAGTGCAGCAGGTGACGGAGGGGACCTGAAAGAAGTGCTGTTGGGGAAAGTGATTGGCAAGAAGGGATCTCCTGGAGTAAAGCTGGTGGGGTGAGTTTTGTGCTGAAAGGGCTTG
This sequence comes from Rana muscosa, assembly GCA_029206835.1. Classification (NCBI taxonomy): domain Eukaryota; kingdom Metazoa; phylum Chordata; class Amphibia; order Anura; family Ranidae; genus Rana; species Rana muscosa. The sequence goes on along the minus strand of CM055119.1, from coordinate 309,849,973 downwards.
CCAGGTGAGAGACCTCTAGGAGTAGTGCTGTTGGGGGTGGCTAGTGGGTTGCAAAGAGGGGGACCTCTGGGAGCAATGCCGCTGAGTTGGAGCTGGTAGGTGGAGGTCTTGGGGAGCTTTGAAGTAGGTAGGAGGGGTAGCATGACGGGACCTGGGGAGCTTTGGAGTGGGAAGCATGATGGGACCTGGGGAGCTTTGAAGTAGGTAGGAGGGGTAGCAAGGCGGGACCTGGGGAGCTTTGGAGTGGGTAGGAGGTGGTAGCATGATGGGACCTGGGGAGCATTGAAGTAGGTAGGAGGGGTAGCATGATGGGACTTGGGGAGCTTTGGAGTGGGTAGCATGATGGGACCTGGGGAGCTTTGAAGTAGGTAAAAGGGGTAGCATGACGGGACCTGGGGAGCTTTGGAGTGGGTAGGAGGGGTAGCATGATGGGACCTGGGGAGCTTTGAAGTGGGTAGGAGGGGTAGCATGACGGGACCTGGGGGGGAGCTTTTGGAGTGGGTAGGAGGGGTAGCATGATGGGACCTGGGGAGCTTTGAAGTAGGTAGGAGGGGTAGCATGACGGAACCTAGGGAGCTTTGGAGTGGGTAGGAGGTGGTAGCATGATGGGACCTGGGGAGCTTTGGAGTGGGTAGGAGGGGTAGCATGACGGAACCTAGGGAGCTTTGGAGTGGGTAGGAGGGGTAGCATGATGGGACCTGGGGAGCTTTGAAGTAGGTAGGAGGGGTAGCATGACGGAACCTAGGGAGCTTTGGAGTGGGTAGGAGGTGGTAGCATGATGGGACCTAGTAACCTGTGCACTTTGGTAGGCAGGGATTTCTGATGGCAGTGCAGTGAGGAGTAGCAAAGGTTTCCAGAAGCGGTTTGCTGGAGGGTTGGTGCAGGAAACTCAATGGCCAACACCACACGATTATATGGCTTCCAGTATTACACCCAGCAGCAAAGTGGGACCCCATTTATTTATTTATTTATTTATTCGTTCAGTGAGGAAGACTCCTTAGGCTGACCATAGATGATGCAATTTTCTTTCCTGCAACCACAGTCAGTGTTGATGGGGGAATCTCTCCCGCAGAGCCATTGTGTTTTCCCGGCAGGTTGGCGCAGGGAGCCGTCCATGTCGGGAGAACACCGTGATTATTGCTAGTGACTATAATCCATCAAATGTAAAAATCTGGCATGTTGGGCACAATCTGCCTGCCCATGGATGGTTCGAATCTTGGCCAGTCCCTGCTGAACCGGCCGAGATTTGAACCATCTATGGCTGGCTTTGGCCAAGCTAAGCACAGATTTATGCATGCGTAAAACAAGTACAAAGTAAATATACAAAACCCTTGACCCTTATCAGCTGGACCGTTTCAGAATTCCTCAGCGTGAGTTTTCCTGTATGTTATGTGGTTGATTGATGTGATGAGGAGGAATGATGTGGAAGGAAAGCACTCCATGTACAGTAGGTGTGGGGGATTTTGTGAATAGATTGGGAATTAGTCATTCTTTGGAAGGTCATTGTCACTCTGTGTCACAGTGCTGTGGGTGTAACGTCACTTAGGACTGTTCCAGAAAACGCATTCCTACAATGACTGTAAACCTAAACCAGTAATTGGCATCTCCTGCCACCTCACCCCTTCCTCATGTGGGGGGCACTACAAGTGTCAGCAAACCAGATTCATGGCAGCAGGAGGGCCACTGATGTCCTGAATATGGCGGATCTCCCCCTGCTGATCACACCATAGCAGCTCCCATGTGCCCAACATTCTCACTCTCTCAGCAGGTTCAGCTCACTTCAGTCATGTGTGTTACTTTTTCTGTTATAATTTCTGATCAAAATTCAATTCACAAAAAAAATAACAAAAAATAAAATCCAGGTCCATAAAGACGTGGATGAGCGAGAGTCCTGACCTAAACCCGTTTTAGAACACCTTTTGGGATGAATTCGAGTGGAGACTGCAATGTAAAGGGGTCCAGATTATTATCGTAATTTTTTAGCAGGTGAAAAACAACCCCACACCATAACTCCCTATCCACCAAATGAATTGGACCAGTGCACAAAGCAAGGTCCATAAAGACATGGATGAGTTAGTTGGGGGTGGAGGAACTTGACTGGCCTGCACAGAGTCCTGACCTCAACCCGATAGAACACCTTTGGGATGAATTAGAGTGGAGACGGCGAGCCAGGCCTTCTCGTCCAACATCAGTGCCTGACCTCACAAATGCGCTTCTGGAAGAATGGTCAAACATTCCCATACACACTCCTAAACCTTGTGGACAGCCTTCCCAGAAGAGTTGAAGCTGTTATAGGTGGGGCCAACTCAATATTGAACCCAACGGACTAAGACTGGGATGCCATTAAAGTTCATGTGTGTGTGTAAAGGCAGGTGTCCCAATACTTTTGGTAATATAGCGTATGTTAGAGAATTGACCCGTTTGTGTTCTCGCACCTTCCCATCCATCATGCCATGGCTCACATAGGGCAGAGAATGCTCCATTGGCGTCATGGGAGCTTTAGATTTCTTTTTTATTTTTCCCATAATCAGGACAGGACGACTGCCAAGACAGAAACAAAAGCTCAAATTTCTTCCCAAGTAACCGTCAGTCGTAGTCACAAAGAGATCTCCCTTCCTAAACTAATAAAATGGTCTTGTGTTATTGATATAAGTAGTACTTAGTCGCGCTCTTGAGAAAACATATAATTTAGAATGTATTACTCAGACTGAACAAACATAACGCGTTCTTCAATGGGTGATGTCACCGCTCGCTGGCAACGCCGCTTACGAGATTTCATATTCCTCCAGCTGGATAAACGGCGAGGTCTCCTTGTGATAAGAAATGTCAACAAAGCGAGATCTAGGTGCGGGAATAAACTTTTTTTGTGTTGACGTTTTGGATTAAAACTTTTTATAGAGGTGTAAGGAGGCTATAGAAGATGTGTCATGTTGGGGCTCCTGTTTTACAGAGCATGTCGAGGAGGAGGAGAAGGAGGAGGAGGAGGAGAAGACGCCAGAAATCGTGGTTGAAAAAGACCAACCGCCATCATGGCAGCCCGGCCTGAGTTCCCCGATGGTCTCTCGAAGGTGTGAAGGCCAAAGCCTGCCTACACGGGTCACACACGTCAACCTGGAGGTCTTGATGAGCGGGGTGGTATATCTACCAGGTGAGCTTTCATGTTCCTTTAAAACTGTGTTTCCCAACCTTCTTCTTTTTTAGTACAGGCGCCCTTAAAATTATGGACAGTCTCGAGGCGCCCTTGAAATTATGGACAGTCTCGAGGCACCCTTAAATTATGGACAGTCTCGAGGCGCCCTTAAATTATGGACAGTCTCGAGGCACCCTTAAAATTGTGGACAGTCTCGAGGCACCCTTAAAATTGTGGACAGTCTCGAGGCACCCTTAAAATTGTGGACAGTCTCGAGGCACCCTTAAAATTGTGGACAGTCTCGAGGCGCCCTTGAAATTATGGACAGTCTCGGGGCGCCCTTAAAATTATGGACAGTCTCGAGGCGCCCTTAAAATTATGGACAGTCTCGAGGCGCCCTTAAAATTATGGACAGTCTCGAGGCGCCCTTAAAATTATGGACAGTCTCGAGGCGCCCTTAAAATTATGGACAGTCTCGAGGCGCCCTTAAAATTATGGACAGTCTCGAGGCGCCCTTAAAATTATGGACAGTCTCGAGGCGCCCTTAAAATTATGGACAGTCTCGAGGCGCCCTTGAAATTATGGACAGTCTCGAGGCGCCCTTGAAATTATGGACAGTCTCGAGGCGCCCTTGAAATTATGGACAGTCTCGAGGCGCCCTTGAAATTATGGACAGTCTCGAGGCGCCCTTGAAATTATGGACAGTCTCGAGGCGCCCTTGAAATTATGGACAGTCTCGAGGCGCCCTTGAAATTATGGACAGTCTCGAGGCGCCCTTGAAATTATGGACAGTCTCGAGGCGCCCTTGAAATTATGGACAGTCTCGAGGCGCCCTTGAAATTATGGACAGTCTCGAGGCGCCCTTGAAATTATGGACAGTCTCGAGGCGCCCTTGAAATTATGGACAGTCTCGAGGCGCCCTTGAAATTATGGACAGTCTCGAGGCGCCCTTGAAATTATGGACAGTCTCGAGGCGCCCTTGAAATTATGGACAGTCTCGAGGCGCCCGTGAAATTATGGACAGTCTCGAGGCACCCTTTGAAATTATGGACAGTATGAAAAGAAAAAGGGCCAAGGGGGGTACCACATCCATATGAACTGTAAATTGAAAAAGTAGGACTTTTATGGGCGGACTTTAAAGGTACCAGAAAAGTAAATCACAAAATTAGAAAAAATATATAAATTTTAATATACAACTAGATAAAAAGTACAAAAATAACATTAAAAACACATAGATTTAAGACTCTGCATAGGAGTCATACATTAAATGACAATTCCCTATTGATATATCTATGACAGTGTGTCTACGTTTCGCTTGTGGCTTCCTCAGGACCATGTCAAATATCAGAGAAAAGGGAATCTGTGTGGAGAAGAAAAATATCAAATGCATATAGGAGTACAGGGGGTCCCCGACTTACGAACGCCCGACCTACGAACCACCCCTACTTACGAACCGGGCGCTGCGGGGACCCTCTGCCGTTCCGTGCGGACCATCTGCTGTTCTGCGCATGCGCGGCCAGACGGAGCCTTCGGAAAATGTCGGAAATGTGCGTAATTGGCCGCGCATGCGCAGAACGGCATTCGGCGGAACATCGGAAATGTCCGTAATTGTCGTTCTGCGCATGCGTGGCACCCTTTGAAATTATGGACAGTCTCGAGGCACCCTTTGAAATTATGGACCGTCTCGAGGCACCCTTGGAAATTATGGACGGTCTCGAGGCACCCTTTGAAATTATGGACAGTCTCGAGGCACCCTTAGAAATTATGGACGGTCTCGAGGCACCCTTTGAAATTATGGACGGTCTCGAGGCACCCTTTGAAATTATGGACGGTCTCAAGGCACCCTTTGAAATTATGGACGGTCTCGAGGCACCCTTTGAAATTATGGACGGTCTCGAGGCACCCTTTGAAATTATGGACGGTCTCGAGGCACCCTTTGAAATTATGGACGGTCTCGAGGCACCCTTTGAAATTATGGACAGTCTCGAGGCACCCTTAGAAATTATGGACAGTCTCGAGGGCACCCTTAGAAATTATGGACAGTGTCGAGGCACCCTTTGAAATTATGGACGGTCTCGAGGCACCCTTTGAAATTATGGACGGTCTCGAGGCACCCTTTGAAATTATGGACGGTCTCGAGGCACCCTTTGAAATTATGGACGGTCTCGAGGCACCCTTTGAAATTATGGACAGTCTCGAGGCACCCTTTGAAATTATGGACAGTCTCGAGGCACCCTTTGAAATTATGGACAGTCTCGAGGCACCCTTTGAAATTATGGACAGTCTCGAGGCACCCTTTGAAATTATGGACGGTCTCGAGGCACCCTTTGAAATTATGGACGGTCTCGAGGCACCCTTTGAAATTATGGACAGTCTCGAGGCACCCTTTGAAATTATGGACAGTCTCGAGGCACCCTTTGAAATTATGGACAGTCTCGAGGCACCCTTTGAAATTATGGACAGTCTCGAGGCACCCTTTGAAATTATGGACAGTCTCGAGGCACCCTTTGAAATTATGGACAGTCTCGAGGCACCCTTTGAAATTATGGACAGTCTCGAGGCACCCTTTGAAATTATGGACAGTCTCGAGTAGGGATGCACCGATACCGAGCATTTGCCTGAGTACTTGTACTCGGGCAAATGCTCCCGATGCTTCACCCGATACTTGTGATCAGCAGTGATCAGTGCGGTGGGGGAAGTTACCAGCACCGATCACCGCTGTATATATTTAAAAGTAGTTTCTCCGAGTCCACTTCTCTCTCTCTCCCCCCCTCGCGCGGGTATCAGCTGCTTTAAAATCAGCGGTGATCGGTGCTTGTAGCTCCCCCACACACGATCACCGCTGATTGTCCCCGTATCCTCCTCCAGCCCCCTCCGTTTTGCTGCCGTCCCAATCCGTGTGTCCCTCCGTGCTGCCGTCCCAATCCGTGTGTCCCTCCGTGCTGCCGTCCCAATCCGTGTGTCCCTCCGTGCTGCCGTCCCAATCCGTGTGTCCCTCCGTGCTGCCGTCCCAATCCGTGTGTCCCTCCGTGCTGCCGTCCCAATCCGTGTGTCCCTCCGTGCTGCCGTCCCAATCCGTGTGTCCCTCCGTGCTGCCGTCCCAATCCGTGTGTCCCTCCGTGCTGCCGTCCCAATCCGTGTCCTCCTCCGTGCCGCCGTCCCAATCCGTGTCCCCCTCCGTGCTGCCGTCCCAATCCGTGTCCCCCTCCGTGCTGCCATCCCCCTCTGTTCTCCTCCTCCACCCCCTCCATCTGTCAGGATGGAGAGCGGAGGTAGGAGCCGGTAAATCCGGCTCCTTACTGTTCGGAATGTACAGAGTCAGTGATCACTGACTCTGTCCATTCACATAACTGAAACATCGTAAACTGTGTTTACAATGTTTTAGTTTATGAATGAAGAGAAGCCGCGGTCTTCTCTCCATTCATTTTCAGCGCAGCAGAGGCTGCTGAGAAAGGGACTGGGGAATCTGTCCCTAGTCCCTTTCTCTGTCTCAAAGGGGAGATGTCAGAGGTCTGTTAAGACCCCTGATATCTCACCAAAGCCCCCCAACAGGGCTGATAAAAAAATAAAAAATTTAATAAAAAAATAAATAATAAAGAAATGAATTGTAAAAAATAAATAAAATAAAATAGAAGAAAAAACACACTGACACTGTCCACCGCCCACCCCTTAAAAAAAGAAAACATTATAAAAAATCAATAAATAATAAAAAAAAATTGTAAAAAAAATTGTAAAAAAAAATAATTTTTTTTTTTTAAAAGAGATAAAAAAAAAAAGTATCGGTATTCGGTATCGGCGAGTACTTGGAAAAAAGTATCGGTACTTGTACTCGGTCTTAAAGTGGTATCAGGACAACCCTAGTCTCGAGGCACCCTTTGAAATTATGGACAGTCTCGAGGCACCCTTGGAAATTATGGACAGTCTCGAGGCACCTCATTCTAATATATATATTCTATTCTAATAGTTTTACATAATGCAACCACATACCACACATAGGACACCCAACGTTGGAGGCGATTTATTCTTCCAAAGCAAATGCACCTTTGCACACTGGTACTGACTAGTATTCCAATGTTTCTCTTCCTCAATTCCTCACCATCAGTCTGATAATGTCACCACCGTGCTGATGGAGAGGGGCAAACAAGGATCCTGTGCAGGCGCCCAACGTCCTCCTTATCAACTGATGACGTCACTGGTTGTGAGGATGCCAGTGTCTAGACCAGCCTTCTTCAAGAAGGGTGCCTTGAGGTTTCTTCAGATGTGCCGTGGAAAAATTGCCTAAAAGTTGCCCGGAAATTGTGTACAAGCCAGCGGGAGGATCATGCCTACCTTTTAGTTACATAACGCCACGGGTTTTCATTATGCACTATTATGCCCTTCTAGCCGCCGGCATCTTAAGAACCAATAACGCCTGGTAATAAGGAGGATGCCGGGCACCTGCAGGGTATGGATTGGCCGATTTTATCAGAGTAGCCGATTTATTTGGGCCGATATTTGTAGGTTTTCAAATACAGTAAAATCTCGGATTGCGGGTAACGCGGTATACGAGCGTTTCGCAATACGAGCTATTTTTTAAAAAAAAATCCTGACTCGATTTGCGAGCATTGTCTCGCAAGACCAGCAGGATTCAAGCTGCTGGGGTGTCTAGTACCGCATGTGGCCAGAGGTTCGGGGGTGCTGGTGACGCTCGGAGATACTCCATTTCCGAGTGTCTCTGGCGCCCCTGCACCTCTGGCCACATACAGTACTGCATACACCAGGGCCCCCGCACCTCTGGTCACATGCGGTACTGCATACAGCTGCGCCCCCGCACCTCTGGCCACATACAGTACTACATACACCAGCAGTGATTGTGGAACCAATTATCTGAGTTTCCATTGATTCTTATGGGAGAACTTGCTTTGATATAAGAGTGCTTTGGATTACAAGCATTCTTCTGGAACGAATTATGCTCGCAATCCAAGGTATTACATTTACCGATATTGGTCAGTGTGCAGTTTATAGGTATTTATGCCATTTTTGCTATGTTTTGGGAAGCCATTTAATAAGTTATTATTTTTCACGCACTTTATTTTTCCCAGTTGTTTACTTTTAATGTTTTCTAAATTGTAATAAACATGTTCAGTTTATCATTAGAAATTGTGTACATTTTTAAACTTTAAATTTACAGAATATCGGCACATGTTATTGGCTATCGGCCCGAAAATCGGTTTCAGCCCTGAAAAAGCAATATCGGTCCGTAATGCAGGGAATCCTTGTTTGCCCCTCCACAATCCACTCCATTAGCACTGGGGTCACATTAGAGAAACATTGGAATACTAGTCAGTACCAGTGTGCAAAGATTTTCTTTGGAAGAATAAATCACCTCCAACGTTGGGAGTCCTACTTGTGTGGCTGCGCTATGTAAAATTTCTTAGAATATTTTTTTTTTTTTTTACATATTAGAATGGGGAGCCTCAAGACTGTCCATAGTTTTAAAGCGTACCTCGAAAATTTTTGAGACACTCGTCTAGAAAGTTGTAACGATGCACAATGAAAACCCGGGGCTTCATCAGGCTTCATCCACACGCTGGCTTGTGTACAATTCTTGGGCAATTTTTAGGCATTTTGCCGATGAACCCCTGAAGAAATCTCAAGGCACCCGGGGTTGAAAATTACTGACTGCTCTAAAGCAATAGTTTGGGTAGTGTGCGCTAAAATTGCCTTTAGGTCCCTTTCACACGGAGGGTTCATTCAGGTCCGCCTGTCAGTTTTTTAGGCGGACCTGCACGGACGCTCCATGTAGCCCTATGGAAGCACGGATGTCAGTGGTGACATGTCCGCTGACATCCGCTCCGCCAAAGAGTGACGGAGGAAAACCCTATTTTTTTCCTTCCGTCGGCGGAGCGGATCCTGTGACAACAGACTTTACGGTCCGTCGTCATCCGATTCCCCATAGGGGAGAGCGGCGCTCTGACAGGGCGGTCCCTGCACAGTGTGCGGGGACCGCCCAGTCATCCGTTGGCTCAGCGGGGATCAACGGAGCGATCCCTGCTGAGCAAGCGGAGCTTCACGGGGCGGATCATGACTGATCCGCCCCGTGTGAAAGAGCCCTTAGTGTATTTTGACTTTTTTTTATAAATTTTTTTACTGAAAACCGTCACACTAATATTGTATGACTGGTTTCTTTGGGGTTCTTGCTTTCATAAAATATACACCATGTGGGGGTTTTAACTAATCTTCAGGCCTAAGATGTGCATTATAACCACTTCAGTACCGTACCCTTTGTGATACTGACAACCTGACTCCTCCTCCTCCTCCTCCTCCTCCTCCTCCTCCTCCTCCTCCTCCTCCTCCGTCTCTTTCCTCTTCCTCCTCTTCCTCCTCTCTTCTCTCTCCTCTCTCCTCTCTCCTCTCTTCTACTTTCTTCTCTCCCCTCCCCTCCCCTCTCATCTCTCATCTCTCATCTCTCATCTCTCATCTCTCATCTCTCATCTCTCCTCTCTCCTCTCTTCCTCTCTTCCTCTCTTCCTCTCTTCCTCTCTTCTCTCTTCCTCTCTTCCTCTCTTCCTCTCTTCCTCTCTTCCTCTCTTCCTCTCCTCTCTTCCTCTCTTCCTCTCTTCCTCTCCTCTCTTCCTCTCTTCCTCTCCTCTCTTCCTCTCTTCCTCTCCTCTCTTCCTCTCTTCTTCTCTTCCTCTCTTCCTCTCTTCCTCTCCTCTCTTCCTCTCTTCTTCTCTTCCTCTCTTCTTCTCTTCCTCTCTTCTTCTCTTCCTCTCTTCTTCTCTTCCTCTCTTCTTCTCTTCCTCTCTTCCTCTCTTCTTCTCTTCCTCTCTTCTTCTCTTCCTCTCTTCTTCTCTTCCTCTCTTCTTCTCTTCCTCTCTTCTTCTCTTCCTCTCTTCTTCTCTTCCTCTCTTCTTCTCTTCCTCTCTTCTTCTCTTCCTCTCTTCTTCTCTTCCTCTCTTCTTCTCTTCCTCTCTTCTTCTCTTCCTCTCTTCTTCTCTTCCTCTCTTCTTCTCTTCCTCTCTTCTTCTCTTCTTCTCTTCCTCTCTTCTTCTCCTCTCTTCTTCTTCTTCTCTTCCTCTCTTCTTCTTCCTCTCTTCCTCTCCTCTCTTCCTCTCTTCCTCTCCTCTCTTCTTCTTCCTCTCTTCCTCTCTTCCTCTCTTCCTCTCTTCCTCTCTTCCTCTCCTCTCTTCTTCTTCTCCTCTCTTCCTCTCCTCTCTTCTTCTTCTCCTCTCTTCCTCTCCTCTCTTCTTCTTCTCCTCTCCTCTCTTCTTCTTCTCCTCTCCTCTCCTCTCCTCTTCTCTTCTTTCCTCTTCTCTTCTTTCTTCTTCTCTTCTTTCTTCTTCTCTTCTTTCTTCTTCTCTTCTTTCTTCTTCTCTTCTTTCTTCTTCTCTTCTTCTCTTCTTTCTTCTTCTCTTCTTTCTTCTTCTCTTCTTCTCTTCTTCTCTTCTTTCTTCTTCTCTTCTTTCTTCTTCTTTCTTCTTCTTCTCTTCTTTCTTCTTCTTCTCTTCTTTCTTCTTCTCTTCTTTCTTCTTCTCTTCTTTCTTCTTCTCTTCTTTCTTCTTCTCTTCTTTCTTCTTCTCTTCTTTCTTCTTCTCCTCTTTCTTCTTCTCCTCTCTTCTCCCCTCAGGGACACGGGACAGAAATGGACGCTCTTTGGTGATCATCAACACTCGGAATACCACATGGCTGAACCCGCACTGCAACGCTGCAGAACTGGGGCGCCTCCTCCTCTACTTCTACAGCACGGTGCGGTAAGTGGAAGGATACGCCCCTTCTATCCCTGACCATTGGTTTGGAAAAAACAACAACTTGGTTTATATCTGTTACATTTAAAGCCGACCTACAGCCTCCCCCTCAGTCTTTCACAGGTGTGCCGGCTCCTCTCCTGGACTGAAATCACTTCCTCTGATTTCACTGCACACTGTGAGCTTCTCACCATGTGCATTAGAAGCTGCAGCAAGTCGGATAGAGCCCCGCCTCATTTCCTGGCTGGAGGACGTCCAGCATCAGCTAGCCCCTTTTGGATTTCAGTTACTGCAGTCTTTTGCCCAACAAACTTCGTTTTGAGCAAGTTGGACCAACAATCCGACCGTGTGTACGCTCCATCGGACAAACTTTTTTCGTTTGGTTTTGGATTTCATCGGACAAAAGTTGGGTCTGCAAACGGACAAACTTTTGCCCAACAAAAGTCCGATGTGTACAGAAAACCATCGGACTTTTGTCCGATGGACAAAACAACTAAATGGTAAAATCAACCAACAATAGCAGAAGTTGACCAAAGGGTGGCAGTAAAGATCAGGAAAACCACGCGATGTTGAAAGAAGTTTTAAGAAAGTTTGCAGAAAAGTCCTGTGGTGTGTATGCTATGGGTGTTCCCAACCAACTCCGTTCAGACAAAAATCCACGGAAAAGTCCGATGGAAGTCCGACCGTGTGTACGAGGCTTTAGACTCAGAATTACATATGTGCAATGCCTATGGTGATCTGCAGATACAGCCTGCCTAGGAATCACAACTCCCCCAGACTGACCCCCCCACCCCCCCCCATCAAGGCAGTCTGATATTTTCAATTGCTCCTGAAAGCCAGCTCACTGCTTGCATGAACTCTGGGGGGCTCTTGAGAGGAGTACCGAGGCAGGGGGCTGTTATGTTTTTAAGAAGTTATGTACAATACCCTGCTGGCCCCTCCCACCTGCCATGATCTGCTTGCATTGCATAGAGAATCACAGAAACCCACTGATGATATTACTGGGACTAAGAGTATGTCCCGAGGGGAAGCAGCTGTGGGGGTGGTTTTTACTGCTAATTAAAGCACAAATGTGTCGTGCACATACACTATATTATCTAAAGTATTGGGACGCCTGCCTTTACACGCACACTTTAATGGCATCCCAGTCTTAGTCCGTAGGGTTCAATATTGAGTTGGCCCACCCTTTGCAGCTATAACAGCTTCACCTATTCTGGGAAGGCCGTCCACAAGGTTTAGGAGGGTGTCTATGGGAATGTATGACCATTCTTCCAGATCTGCATTTGTGAGATTAGGTACTGATGTTGGATGAGAAGGCCCGGCTGACAGTCTCCACTCTAATTCATCCCAAAGGTGTTCCATCAGGTTGAGGTCAGGACTCTGTGCAGGCCGGTTAAGTTCCTCCACCCCAAACTAACTCATCCATGTCTTTATGGACCTTGCTTTGTGCACTGGTCCAATTCATTTGGTGGATGGGGGATTATGGTGTGGGGTTGTTTTTCACCTGCTAAAAACTTAAGATTAATAATCTGGACCCCGTTACATTACACAGCCCCACACCTCTGAACCCCTTTACATCACACAGCCCCCCCCCCGGCATATTACACAGCCCCCCCCCGGCATATTACACAGCCCCCCCCCATGTTATGCTTTAAAAATGCACACACTCGTGCAATATCGACGAACTACCGTAGTTAAAAATCTCCATAGGCGACGCTTTAAAAACTTCTACAGGTTACCTGTTTTGAGTTACAGAGGAGGTCTGGTGCTAGAATTATTTCTCTCGCTCGAATGATCAGGGTGATACCTCACTTGTGTGGTTTGAACACTTTACATTTGCGGTTCGCTTCTGGGCACAAGCACGGAGGGATGGGGCGCTTTAAAAAAATTTATTTTTTTTATTTTTTACACTTTCCCTTAAAAAAAAAAAAGTCTAAACTTTTTTTGCTGTCAAAAGGATTGTAAACAGTAATCGGCAAGTAACAGGTGCTCTTTATGGGGGGATCTGGGGGTCTATAAAACCCAAATCCCTCCTTTGTACTTAAAGGCGCCAATTTTTAATTTTTTTAATGCTTTTAAGTCTTCAGTAAACTGGAAGTGATGTCATGCCGTCGCTTCCAGGTTACTAGATCCGAGAGCCGATGAAAGCCGATTCTGGCTTCATTCGGGGCGGGACCGGAGAGCCGCGGAAGGTGACATCCCCTCCCACTGCTTGGGCTGACAGCCAAAGCGGTTTCTTAGCCGCATCGATTCTTATGCCAAAAAAGCCGACCGGGGTTAAAAAGGTCCACGGGCCAGGTGCACGTGAATTCATCACGTGCACTGACGGGCCGGACATTTAGCCGCGGGCCGTAGGTTGCTGACCCCTGCTGTAAAGGCTTTTAAAGCGTCGCCTATGGAGATTTTTTTGGTACCGTAGTTTGGCGCCTTTCCACAGGCGTGTGCAATTTTAGGCATGTCCTGTTTGGTATCTGTTTCCTCAGCGTAACCTCATCTTTTATATTTTACCAAACCATTTGATATTATATTGTGTTTTTGCGCATTAAAACTCATTGAATTGTATTTTTCCACAAAAAAATTGCATTTGAACAACCGCTTTGCAAATCTCATGTGACATAAAAATATGCAACGTCCACCATTTTGTTCTCTAGGGCTTCTGCTTGGGAAAAAAAATGATTTATATATAAAGAGAGGAATGTCAGAATAGACCTGGGAGGCGAGTGGTTAAAGTAGAACTGGCTGCAAAATAGGGAAGTGTCTTCAATGAACAATTCATTTTTCCTCGTCATACTTGTAAATCTGTGTGCAGCACTACTGCTGTGACCTCATTTGCCGTATTCCCTGCGGAGACTGTCCTACTTTACTTGTCCATGTTTTGTTGCTGTAATGTGAAGATTGTCTGGAAGGACAGTGGCTGTTGGTGGGAATCCAGTCCGTCATGTGGGATCCTTTGTTGTCTCTTCCAGACGGGAGTGTAGGCGGCTCGGTCTGACGCTTCTGGTGGACTCTCGGAGATGTTCTCCAGTGCCGGCTCTTTTCAAATCTCTTCATATTGTTCAAGTAAGTAGATACACTGGGGGAACCCCTACCCCATCCTACTCCACCCCACTCTACCCTACCTTACCTCCACCCCATCCTACCTTACCTCCACCCCATCCTACCTTACCTCCACCCCACCCTACCCTACATTACCTCCACCCCACCCTACCCTACATTACCTCCACCCCACCCCACCCTACCCCCACCCTACCCTACCTCCACCCTACCCTACCTCCACCCTACCCTACCTCCACCCTACCCTACCTCCACCCTACCCTACCTCCACCCTACCCTACCTCCACCCTACCCTACCTCCACCCTACCCTACCTCCACCCTACCCTACCTCCATCCTACCCTACCTCCATCCTACCCTACCTCCATCCTACCCTACCTCCATCCTACCCTACCTCCATCCTACCCTACCTCCATCCCACCCTACCTCCATCCCACCCTACCCCCATCCCACCCTACCCTACCTCCACCCTACCCTACCTCCACCCTACCCTACCTCCACCCCACCCTACCCTACCTCATCCTAACCTACCTCCATCCTACCCTACCCTACTTCCACCCTACCCTCCATCCTACCCTACCTCTACCCTACCTCCATCCTACCCTACCTCCATCCTACCCTACCTCCATCCTACCCTACCCTACCTTGCCTCCACCCCATCCTACCCTACCTTGCCTCCACCCCATCCTACCCTACCCTGCCTCCACCCCATCCTACCCTACCCTACCTCCACCCCATCCTACCCTACCCTACCTCCACCCCATCCTACCCTACCCTACCTCCATCCTACCCTACCCTACCCTACCTCCATCCTACCCTACCTCCATCCTACCCTACCCTACCTCCATCCTACCCTACCCTACCTCCATCCTACCCTACCCTACCTCCATCCTACCCTACCTCCATCCTACCCTACCCTACCTTGCCTCCACCCCATCCTACCCTACCTTGCCTCCACCCCATCCTACCCTACCTTGCCTCCACCCCATCCTACCCTACCTTGCCTCCACCCCATCCTACCTCCACCCCAACCCACCCTACCTCCACCCCAACCTACCCTACCTCCGCCCAATTTTGCAGGGGTGCTCAATCTTCGGCCCTCCAGCTGTTGAACTGTAGTAAGTCCCATAAGGCATTGCAAGACCCTGACAGCCACAGGCATGACCCCTATGAACAGAGGCATGATCGGATTTGTTGTTTTACCACAGCTGAGGACCAGAGTTTGTTCTGTCAGATTAGGTGACCCGTTAGAATTGGTAACGGAAGTGACGTTTCATCGCCACCATCTTTGCTACACTCCACCATAGTAAGGATGCACGGAGAGGGGGTCAAACGGACATCTTGGTACACCCACGGGAGTTTTGCATTGCACAGTTATTTTTAACAGGAAACGGAGCTTATGTGGTGAAATACAGGATTTGGAAATCCCTCTGACTTTTTACATGTTTAATTATAAAAGCAGCGTTGTTCTGTCGGATTAGATTCGAAAACCTGTGAGATCAGCAGGTTTTCCGCTGCTTTTAAAATTCAACATCTAAACAGTCTGAGGGATTTCTAAATCCTGTATTTCACCATATAGGCTCAGTTTCCTGTTAAAAATAACTGTGTAATGCAAAACTCCAGTGGGTGTAATAAGATGTCCGCTTGCCCCTGTCTCGTCACATTCGGCTCCCCATCACAGATTGCTCCGGAAGTGACGTTCCATCGCCGCCATCTTGCTACACCCCACACTCCTGCACAGTAATGATAGAGTGAGAAGGGGGCAAGCGGACATCTTGTTACACCCACACCAGAGTTTTAGATTTCACAGTTATTTTCAACACAAAACAGAGCTTCTATGCTTAAATACAGTATTTGTAAATCCGACGGACTGTTTACATGTTAAATGTGAAAATCAGAGGTCTTTTGTCACATTAGCAACCATGTAAGGTCAGCAGGTTTGCTGCTGCTTTTAAAAATTAACATCTAAACAGTCCGTCGGATTTCCATATACTGTATTTAGGCATATGAGCTCCGTTTTGTGTTGAAAATAACTGTGAAATCTAAAACTCCGGTGTGGGTGTAACAAGATGTCCGCTTGCCCCCTTCTCACTCTATCATTACTGTGCAGGTGTGTGGGGTGTAGGAAGATGGTGGCGACGGAACGTCACTTCCGGAGCAATCTGATGGGGAGCCGAGTGTGACAAAGACACCCCTTTCTCCATGTATCCTTTACTGTGGAGGAGTGCGGGGTGTAGCAAGATGGCGGCGACAAAACGTCACTTCCGTTGCCAGTTCTGACGGAACACCCACCTACCCCTGATCAGGGCCCCTTACACAGCTTCAGGCATGAGCAGAGGAGAACCGGGGGGGGGGGGGGGGGGAGCAGCCGGAAAATTGAGGTCGGGGGGGGCTTTGGGGGCTGATAAAAAAAAGAGGGGTGGTTGCCATCCGGGCCCCTGGGGACCTCCGTGCCCCTGGGGACCTCTGGGCCCCTTACAAAAAAAAGGGGGGTTGCCATCCATTCCCCTGGGGATTTCTGGGCCCCTTAAAAAATAAAAATAATGGACCTCTGGGCCCCTTAAAAAAAAAAGGGGGGTTGCCATCCGGGCCCCTTACAGGTGTACTGCCTGTACCCCCCTGATGGCGGCCCTGCCCCTGATTTAGAAGCTTTGTCCAGCGTAGGTCAGGCTGTGATAGTTGGCTGCTCTGTGTCACCCAACATCCTGCCAATTCCATCCGTTGTCACCGCACTTTGCAGATAGACGAGAGGCGACGGCACGCAGCAGATCCCAGGAGAACCCAATGATAACCGACCGCCCTAAATTTGGAATCCCTGATGAGATCAATATTTTATGATTTTTTTGGATTGCTTTGTATAATGGGATTTAACTCCCAATATAAATGGATCATTGTTCTCCATAAGCGATGTGGAAGATGTTTGGTGGTTGATCAATAATGAACTGAATTTTATCCTTTTTGCAGAGCGCTGTGCCTTGTTGTATCCATGGCGTGTTGTTCCTTACAGAGAAGGATCTGATTGTATCACCGGAGAGGCCACATGGAGTCCAGGTAAGGAGGAGTCCTGTCCAGATTACCGCCTTTGTGACTTTACGTCTGTCCCGTATTGTGGATCCAATTTACTGACCGATGATTGTGATCTTCGATCTTCTGAATTTGGAGTTAAAATATCCCTCAATTGTCAAAGCGTATACACAGTTGGGGGAAATAAAAATACAGTATATGTGTGTGTTGTATACAAAGTGCTCAACATAAATGAGTACACCACAACAGATTTGTCCGAAAACTTTCCTTTTCAGAATCAATATTTTCTATGGGACATTATACTACAAAATACTCCCACAAATGCGGGCCATTGATTGCAACCAAGATTTGTTCATTTGCACACACAAAGTATTTTTCCCTAACAAATTCACTCACGACCATGTTGCAAAAAATAAATAAAAAATTAGACCACAAAATCCTAATTAACAAAAGTTCAACTGCAGGTGAGTCTAATTATTCATTAAAGTGGAGTTCCACCCTATAAAAAAAAAAAAAAAACACGAAAATCCTGCAACAAAATAGAAAAAAAAAGTAATTGGAAATTTTTTTTTTTATTATTTACCAGAAATGCCGGTTGCTATGCGGATGTTCCTAATCTGCCTCTTCCTAGTCCTCTGCAGATCTTCTTCCTCCTCGTGGTGTCTTCTGGGGAATGAGGTGCGCTGCCTTCTGGGAACTGTGTGTATCCCAGAGAGCAGCCGCTCATTCACAAAGCGCCGCAGGAAATGGGCAGTGAAGCCGCAAGGCTCCACTGCCTGTTTCCCTTCGTGAGGATGGCGGCGCCGGGAGCTGCCAGGATCGAGGTATCGGCCTCGGGGGACCGACATCGCGGGCGAGTAGGACAGGTAAGTGTCCTTATTAAAAGTCAGCAGCTACAGTGTTTGTAGCTGCTGACTTTTAAAAAAAAATAAAAAAATCGCGGGTGGAACCCCGCTTTAACTACTCGCCGACGTCATATGGCGGCACATTGGCTCTCCAGCGTGAGTCGCTCCAACTGCACGCTGCGCGAACGTGCCTACGGGTCCGCTGCGACCCGTGATTGCCTAGTACAGAGACAGAACGGGGGATCTGCCTTATGTAAACAAGGCGAATCCCCGTTCTGACAGGAGACATGTCAGATCTTCTGTTCCCAGTGATCTCTGGCAGTACATCTCCCCCCCCCCCCACAGTTAGAACACACCCAGGGAACACAGTTAATCCCTTGATTGCCCCCCTGGTGTTAACCCCTTACCTGTCAGTGTCACTTTTTACATTGATCAGTGCATTTTTATAGCACTGATCAATGTAATAATGTCACTGGTCTCCAAAAAAGTGTCATTTGGGGTCAGATTTGTCCGCTGCAATGTCGCAGTCCCGCTAAAAACCACAGATCACCGCCATTACTAGTAAAAACAATTAAAAAAAAATCTAAAAGTCCCTAAATCTATCCCATAGTTTATAGACCCAATAACTTTTGCGCAAACCAAATAATATACGCCTTTTTTTTTATTTTATTTTTTACCAAAACTATGTAGCAGAATATATATCGGCCAAAACTGATGAATACATTTTTTTATTTTTTTATATATTTTTTTATTAGATATGTATTTTAGCAACATTTTTCAAAATTGTCGCTCTTTTTGTTTTTAGCGAAAAAAATAAAAACCGCAGAGGTGATCAAATACCACCAAAATAAATCTCTATTTGTGGGGAAAAAAGGACGTCAATTTTGTTTGGGTACAGCGTCGCACGGCCGCGCAATTGTCAGTCGCAAAAAATGGCTTGGTCATTAAGGGGGCAAATCCTTCCGGTCCTTAAGTTTGACAAATCGCATGCCAAATCGGGGCCCTTTTGCCGGCAACGGCACCGTCCGAATCGGTGGAACGCACTACATATATATATATTCACACACACTTGCAGCTTCAATGCTGCTGGCTCCTGCTCGCTCAGTGCTGCTTCCCTGGACTTCACAGGAAAGAGTGAACAGTCAGTCTGTTAGCTTGCAGAATGGAGGAGGAGGGGAGTGCCTTGCCATCCTAGGCCATAAGGCTGTGTGTTTCTATTGATGCACACAGTGTACAGAGACACAATGGCATGCAAGGGTGACTCAATGGGATTTTGCAAGAGAAAAGCCACCCTGAAACAGGAAATCTGTTGAAGTGGTCATGACACCAGTTTAAACTGGAACAAGGATTCAGATGTAAAGAAGCTGCATGGGTTAAATCATCTGCTATAAGTTTTTAAAAAAATGAGCATTTACTATCACTTTAACCACTTCAGCCCCAGAAGGATTTGCCCCCTTTAATGACCAGGCCCTTTTTTTCCCGATACGGCACTGCGTCAATTTAACGGACAATTGCGCGGTCGTGCGACGCTGTACCTAAACAAAATTGACGTCCTTCTTTTCCCACAAATAGAGCTTTCTTTTGGTTACCACCTTTTGGTCATCTCTGTGGTTTAAATTTTTTGCGCTATAAACAAAAAAGGCCGACAATTTTGAAAGAATAACAATTTTTTACTTTTTTGCTATAATATATACATATATATATATCTATCGATCGATCGATCGATCGATCGATTATATATATATATATATCCATAAAAAAAGATTTAAAAAAAACAAATTTTTCCTCAGTTTAGGCCAATATGTATTCTACATATTTTTGGTAAAAAAATCCCAATAAGCGTATATTGATTGGTTTGCGCAAAAGTTATCGCGTCTACAAAATAGGGAATAGTTTTTTGGCATTTTTATTTTATTTTTTATTTTTTTTACTACTAATTGCGGTGATCTGCAATTTTTAGCGGGACTGCGACATTGCGGCGGACAGATCGGAAACTTTTGACACTTTTTTGGGACCATTGACATTTATACGGCGATCGGTGCTATAAAAATGCACTGATTACTGTGTAAATGTCACTTGGTAGGGAAGGGGTTAACACTAGGGGGCGATCAAAGGGTTAAGTGTTCCCTAGGTGTGTTTCTAACTGTGAGGGGATGGGACTGACTAGAGAAGGAGCCAAATCGCTGTTCCTATTTAGTAGGAACAGACGATCTGTCTCTCCTCCCCCTGTCAGAACAGGGATTTGTGTATTTACACACACAAATCCCCGTTCTGGCTCTCGTGGCCGCGATCGCTGGTGGTCGGTGGTGATCGCGCCTGCTATAGCTCTTTAAAGGAGCCGCCATACATATACGGCAATTCGCGCAGGAGAACCAACATGCCGCCGTATACCTATGTGAGCCGGTTGGGAAGTGTTACTAAACCCACAACCATAAAATCTGTCTGTATATAATAGAATAGCATGCTTGTTATACTCACTGTGGAACCTAAGGGGTTAATCCTCTGCATTGTGTAAAAAGGCTGTTTTATCCTGTATGCACAGATCCTTCTTCCCCTGCAGGGTCTCTCTTGGCAAGGCCAGATAATACACAGTAAGGGTAGTATGGAGAGAACATTTCCTGTCTCGAGCTGAGCTAGCCAGGTCACATGGTATTGACATCACACATGTGGGCGGGTATACAGATCCTAAATGACAGACCAGTCCCTCCCTCCTCCTCCATACCAGTAACTAAAAAAAGAACACAGTGGGTGGGCATGGAGGAGGAGGGAGGGACTGGGCTGTCATTTAGGATCTGTCATAGCCAGGTCACATGGTATTGACATCACACATGTGGGCGTGTATACAGAGCCTAAATGATGGCCCAGTCCCTCCCTCCCTCCTCCATGCCCAGTAACTAAAAAAAAAAACACAGTGGGTGGGCATGTTGCATTTTGATTCATGGATGATCCGCCTCCCATAACAGCATGAGGACACAGGCTGTAGTGGAAATCTCCTCCTACCTGAACACTCGGCACTTGACAGACCCTGCAATTTATCATGTGACCGTGGTATACAGATCAGCCAAAAAGGTATATAGTGGCAGTATTTTAATGTAAAAAGATTTATAAGCTGTGGGCACTGCAGGGGGGGGGGGGCGGATTAACTATTTTTATATTACTGGGTTTAGTAACATTTTAACCACTTCCCACCCGGCCATTGTACATATACAGCCGGGAGGGCACTCTCTCCTTCTGCGTGGACGTTCAGGAACGTCCCTCAGAAGGAGGGGGATTGTGCACACGCAGCGGCGCAATCCCGATGCGCTCGTGTCACCCTGGACATGGCGCATCTCCGATCGGCAGGAGGGCTCTGTGATTGGCCCTTCTGATCACACGACGGCCGTGTCCAATAACAGTCATCATGTGATGTAAATAGAGACCCGGTTGCTATGCGATCGGCTCTCCTTTCCTCACACAGAAGTTGTCGGTGAGGAGAGGAGAGCGGATCGCTGCAGCCGGCCGGTGATCAGTGAGTATGAGCCGTTTTTTACAGCTTTTTACACACTGATCACCAGCCTAGTGTCCCACACACAATGTCCCCAAAACACCTGTCCCCCACATATGTCCCAGTAAAATCACATGTCCACATGATCATCTGCACATACATGTCTGTGATCGCCTGCGCACATCTGTCTGTGATCGCCTGCGCACATCTGTCTGTGATCGCCTGCGCACATCTGTCTGTGATCGCCTGCGCACATCTGTCTGTGATCGCCTGCGCACATCTGTCTGTGATCGCCTGCGCACATCTGTCTGTGATCGCCTGCGCACATCTGTCTGTGATCGCCTGCGCACATCTGTCTGTGATCGCCTGCGCACATCTGTCTGTGATCGCCTGCGCACATCTGTCTGTGATCGCCTGCGCACATCTGTCTGTGATCACACAAACCAAATATTATACACCTAACGTTTTTTTTTTTTACCAAAGACAAGTAGCAGAATACATTTTGGCTTAAATTTATGACAAAATTCGATTTTATTGGATATCTTTTAAAATGGAAAGAAGAAAATATTTTTTTTCCAAAATTTCCGCTCTTTTTTTTTTCCCGTTTTTATATCGCAAAATATAAACAGAGTCGTGAATAAATAACACCAAAAGAAAAACTCTATTTGTGGGAACAAAATGATAAACATTTCATTTGGATACAGCGTAGCATGACCGAGCAGTTGTCATTGAAAGTGCGAGAGAGCGCTGAAAGCTGAAAATTGGTCTGGGAAGGAAGGGGGTGAAAGTTCCTCGGTATTGATGTGGTTGAGTGTCGCCGGCCGTTGTCTGAAATGTTTTCCGAAGTGCAAGGACTGCTGTAAGACGAACTCGTGTTTCTGTTCTGTTTTACGAAAAGTTTTATTTTCCATTTCTGTTTTAATTTACAAAAAAAAAAGAAAAGCCCCTGCAGCGCTGTGTGTAGGTGGCGGGGGCCGGTCGGCGGTAATCTGTTAATCCCGGTATGGTGTATATAGGCGGAGACTTCACCATGAATACACAGGAGAACGTTTTCACAGCGCACTTGATCCAGAAGTATAATGAGCTGTGACTCTTCGGACGGAATTTGTTTGTTTTATGGCTTTCCCCGGATTGTTCTGAAACTCAATCTCTCCGTCCAGAACGTCTGACTTCATTATGACAAAGCCTATGGAGTGGAGGAGAGAAGTGTGCCTGTGTGTGGAGCCCCGTGTCCCCGGAGCCCCCGGACAGAGGTCAGGATTACCATCGCTTTGAAGCTGACCCTCTCTTTTCTTTTTTTCCTCGGAGTCCACCCTCTACAATAGCATGGTGACGGCCCCTGACAGGCCGCTGCATCCACACCGGCTAATTTGAAGGCTTTGAATAACAGATCCGACCCCCCCCCCCCCCCCCCCCCGGCTCATTAGGACAGAACAATGCTGGACCGTGACCTACGACCCCTGGAAAGTAAAGCCTTGCAACTGGCGAATAATCAACGCGGTTATTTCCTGCCCGGAAGGCAGATAGACACAGATTAAAGTGATTGTAAATTAAAATAACCAACCTGTTCTACCTACCTGCTGTGGGCAATAGTTTTTCACAGAGCAACCCCAATACTCCTCTTCTGGGGTCCCCCAAAGGTGTTTCTGGTCCCCCCCCGTCAAGCCACTTTTCACTGTCTATCAGCCTTTCTCAACCTTTTTAACATGGAGGAACCCTTGAAATAGCTTACTAGGTTTAGGGGACCTCTGAATCTACAGTTCAGTTTGAAGGTCACTGAGAAGATATATTCTCTTATATTTGTGGTCATTGGGAAGAAGCGCCCCCCCCCCCCACTTACAAATAGATAAAAGGATTGTTGGTGTCAGCGGTTACTCATCTAAGAGGCAGAAGTTACTCATTTGCTCAGGGAACCCCTAGCAAGCTTTGGAGGAACCCCTCTTGAGCATGGCTGCTCTATACGCGGGCTTGGGGAAAGGAATAGACCTCTAAGTGCTATAGAACTGCAGCATAGTCCAATCGATTCCTCCCCTCGAAGTGGGGCTGTGCTGTGTGGCAGAGCTGTGCAAGTATCAGGTATGGATGGACAGAAATTCTAATCTTTTGGGCAAGAAACGCGGGTCCTGTATATGTATTTTGCCTATTTAGCGGTTTGCCTGCAGCATTAGAAATAAGAAAACGTGTACTGTGTAGCACAGAAGTGTGATTGGATCAGACCATTCCGTATTTTAGTAAATACTTCTTTATTTGCTGATCAGTTTCCTATTTTTAATTTTTTTTCCTAGTTTGATGTTCTCACCACAACGAAGGCTTTGCACAAACACATTGAGGCCTCGCAACTCCCACCAAACTTTTACGGGACCTTCCCCTATTGTCACAATGACTGGTTGTCCTTCCAAACGGTGAGTAGTCCTTTCTTGTTGCTCCCCTCCGATATCTCCTATTTTATCAATTCACTGGAGGTCCTATCCCCATTACGGTGCATCTGGAAAGTATTCACAATGCTTCACTTTTCCACATTTTGTTATGTTGCAGCCTTATTCCAAAATGAATTCATTATTTTCCTCCAGAATTCCACAAACCATTCCCCATAATGACAACGTGAAAGACGTTTGTTTTGAAATCTTTGCAAATTTATTAAAAATAAAAAATGAAAATAATCCCATGTACATAAGTATCACAGGCTCCTCCCATGTACATAATTATCACAGGCTCCTCCCATGTACATA
Source organism: Rana muscosa (assembly GCA_029206835.1). Classification (NCBI taxonomy): domain Eukaryota; kingdom Metazoa; phylum Chordata; class Amphibia; order Anura; family Ranidae; genus Rana; species Rana muscosa. Next base: position 309,825,981 of record CM055119.1, on the reverse strand, counting down.
AGTATCGCAGGCTCCTCCCATGTACATAAGTATCGCAGACTTTGCTCAATACTTTGGTGAAGCTCCTTTGGCACCAATTACAGCCTCCAGTCTTTGAGTATGATGCTACAAGCTTGGCACTCCTCTCAAGCTCCATCAGGTTGGATGGGGAGCGCCAGTGCACAGTCATTTTCAGATCACTCCAGAGATGTTCAATCGGGTTCAAGTCTGGGCTCTGGCTGGGCCATTTTAGGACATTCACAGAGTTGTCCCGTAGCCACTCCTTTGTTATCTTGGCTGTGTGCTTAGGGTCGTTGTCCTGTTGGAAGATGACCCTTTGCCCCAGTCTGAGGTCCAGAGCGCTCTGGAGAAGGTTTTCATCAAGGATGTCTCTGCACATTGCTACATTAATCTTTCCCTCGATCCTGACTAGTCTCCCAGTTCCTGCAGCTGAAAACATCCCCACAGCATGATGCTTCCACCACCATGCTTCACTGTAGGGATGGTATTGGCCAGGTGATGAGCGGTGCCTGGTTTCCTCCAGACGTGACGCTTGCCCTTCAGGCCACAGAGTTCAATCTTTGTTTCATCAGACCAGAGAATTTTATTTCTCATGGTCTGAGAGTCCTTCAGGTACCTTTTGGCAAACTCCAGGTGGTCTGTCATGTGCCGTTTACTGAGAAATGGCTTCCGTCTGGCCACTCCCCCATACAGGCCTGATTGGTGGAGTGCTGCAGAGATGGTTGTTCTTTTGGAAGGTTCCTCTCTCCATAGAGAAACGCTGGAGCGCTGTCAGAGGGACCATCGGGTTCTTGGTCACCTCCCTGACTAAGGCCCTTCTCCACCGATAGCTCAGTTTGGCCGGGCGGCCCGCTCTAGGAAGAGTCCTGGTGGTTCCAAACTTCTTCCAGTTATGGATGATGGAGGCCACTGTGCACATTTGGGACCTTCAATCCTGCAGGCATTTTTCTGTACCCTTCCCCCGATCTGTGTCTCCATACAATCCTGTTTTGGAGGTCTAGAGACAATTCTTTGGACGTCATGGCTTGGTTTGTGCTCTGACATGCACTGTTACCTGTGGGACCTTCTATAGACAGGTGTGTGCCTTTCCAAATCATGTCCAATTAACTGAATTTACCACAGGTGGACTCCAATCAAGTTGTAGAAACATCTCAAGGATGATCAGTAGAAGCAGGATCCATCCAAGCTCAATTCTGAGTGTCATGGCAAAGGCTGTGAATACTTATGTATATGAGATTTTTTTATTTTTAATAGATGTGCCAAGATTTTAAACTTCTTTCACGTTGTCAATATGGGGGATTGTTTTTGTAGAATTTTGAGGAAAATAATTCAATCAATTTCGGAATAAGGCTGTAACATAACAAAATTTGGAAAACGTGAAGCGCTGTGAATTCTTTCCGGATGCCGCTGTGTATGTTGTATGTGAGAGATTTTGCAAAGTTGGCCATGAGAACGAGCCCAATGCTGGATCACCGAAAATCCTGACACTTCCTATGGAAAATAAGTGTCTTGCTATGATGCTCTGCTACTTTTTTTTATTTTTTTATTATAAGATAATTTTTTATTTTCTTTTGCAGAAGTTGGAGACTTTGCAGGACAGCTGTCGTGAGGCCTTCACCTTTCTGCAGAGCGCCATCCAGAACCTGCAGAGCAGCCCCCTGCCCGAGAAGGCCGAGGTGAGGAGCCTGGAGACTCATCAGGCTGGAAAGATTCTCTAGTTATGAACAGTCCAGTAGTAGTTTTTTCAATGTATTCTATATGGCCAAAGGGTTTGTGAACACCGGAGCATCGCACATATATGATGTTGGACTACCCCCTACCTCTGGATCCCTCCGAGTCTTCCTTAGTAGCCCCCCCCCCCCACCCCTTACCACCAGCAAGCCACAGACCCCAAGCACTATCCTGGGACAGAGCAGATGCTTTATCGCTCCCTGCTGGTTTTTATCGCTCTTTTGTGAGTGTTATTCATAGCTTTTTATACATTTAAATTGCTATAACGCTACACTTGGACCCCTTTTCACGCTGGGGCATTTTTCAGGCTTTTTGGCGTTAAGAAAAGCGCCTGAAAGAAGCCTCGTCTGAAATCCCAATGTGAAAGCCTGAGTGCTTTAAGAGCCCTTTCACACTGCCAGCTCCCGAAAAATGCTGGTAAAGCTCCGCTAAGACCCCTTTCTTACTGTGGCGTTTTTCAGGCGCTTTTGCGTTAAAAAAAAAAAAGCACCTCAATGGGAACTATTTTCGGAGCTCAGTTCACGCCTGCGCAGTACGGGGAGGAACTTATCCGCCGGGGGGGAACTTATTCGGCAGAACACCGGCAGCCTCTAGGAATAGCTATGTCATCCTTGCATGGATTTATTATAGTGGACTTGATATTACTGCCCTATTGTGTGACTTGGTCACAACCATTTTATACTATTAGTCTATAGCCTAATCCTGAACTAGATCCATCATAGAACTACAGTAGTCCCTCCTAACCATCGGCAGCCTCTGCTGACGTTAATTTCTTTTTCGTACATCACGGGACACAGAGCGACATAGTCATTACTAATGGGTTATATAGATACCGTCAGGTGCTGGCACTGGCAACTTCCAAAACCGGAAGTACCCTCCCCTATATAAGCCCCTCCCATCCGGGAGCACCTCAGTTTTTTGCCAGTGTCTAAGGTGTTGGCCAAGAAGAAACATGTGTTTTTCACTGAGCTTGCGTACAGGTTCTTTTGGGCCTCAGTAAGCTATTCCGGATCCGACCAAAAAAGCTTCATAGCTAAACGGTCGGTACCCGGGCCTTGCAGAGAAGAGCAAGGTTTTGCCTGTAATGCTTCTCTTAGGAGAGCTGGACCCTGGGATCCAGAGCTCTGGTCATACCCACGACCAAGATGTTTTCTGTGCAGGGTGCTATACAGGTCCAGGGGAGTGGAATCCTTGGGAACCCGGTCCCTGAAGGTTTGATTACAATGCCTGCCGTGATAGGTGAAGTTTGGGCTTTTGTGGACCAAACAAAGTCCTGCGGCGGGGAACAGGTAAGTGGGGGCCCCCAGGAACTTGGTTCTATTGGGGGACCCCCAAGCCTAATTTGTCTTTCTGTCTGTTACCTAATGGTATTCCCGCAAAATTCTGTGCATGCCTGTAACTACTAAAAAAATGTAATAATTTTTTAAGGTGGTCAAGAAAAAAAAAAAAAAAAAATTTTTTTTATATATATTTAATATATTAGACTGCGGTACCTGTGTTTGTCCACTAGAGGCCGCTGTGGAATGTTTTCTTGTCATGTGGACTAGCTTCTTCTCAGCAGAGCAAAGTCCAGGCAGATGGTGAGTTCTCTTATAGGAAACTGCTTCCTCTGCCATGTTGCAGTGTTTGTCCATCCCCCGGCCTGCGGCAAAGAGGGGCCCTGGCTCCTGTCCCTTGTTACCATATTTGAAATTAGCGCCGAAGGCGCACGTGCCCGCGCGCGTGCACGCGCCTCTATATATAGAGGTGAGCCGGGAAAGGGGGCGGAGCCTGGGGGATGACGCTCTGTGCGCGCCGCAGCGCTTCTGCGCATGTGCGGGCGTCCCAGCAGTTTTAAAAAAACCACAATATTGTAGTGAGCTGGCTATGAAGTACAGAGACAGAGCTGGCAACATTTAAAGGCATACAGCAAGCGGTTGATACAGGCATCCCCTAGAAAGGCACATTAGTAGACACCAACTGTGATATAGCAGCAATTGTGCTAGACTATTCTCAGTAAAAGTGGTGTATTACGGCTGGAATACCTCAGCTTTAGGCTTAGGAATATGCCGTCCAGAAGCTCCGGAACTGAATCTTCCAGGAAGCGAAGGGGGTCTCATCGGGCTCTGAGGATCTTGGGCATACTTCTGCTGCACCAGTCTCCCCTGAAGTTCAGAGGTAAGTGACCGTAGAGACCCCGCAGGGGTACTTGGTACTGTGGCTGTCCTCAGTCACCTGCTCCTGTGTATGTAACAGAGGAGGTTTTTTCCTCAGCTCTGGGAGGATTAGAGAGAGATTGTCAACATTTATCGCTGCCTCCCTGTCAGGGAAAGCACGCCCGATCTCCGTCTCCTCCTTCAGAGTGCCTGTTAGCAGAGCAACAGTCCCATACAGGGATCGACCTGCCTGAAGGGGATCAGGATGAGGTTGATTCTGTTATAGAGGAATCAACAGTGGGGGAACCTTTTCTCAGCATCTCAAGCTGAAAGATTATGGGTTCAGTCTCTGACTAACATGGTCCGATCAGCATTTAAAAATGCACTTTGCGGAACCATCAACCACTACTGTATCCTCGTTGGGGTCGCTAGAAGCCCCCAGACTGTTTTTTCTTTTCCACTTCACCCTTTACTGAAAGGGCTCATTTACCAGGATTGGGAACGTCCTGAGAAAATATTTATTCCCCCAAGAGATTTCCGGTGGTCTATCCCATGGAGGATAAGTTCATCAAAAAAAAAAAAAAAAAATGGAAGGTCCCTACAGTGGACGCAGCCATCTCTTGTATGTATAAATCACTGACATGTCCAGTGGATAATGTCCAAATGTTCAAGAACCCAATAAAAGATTGGAGTCCTTATGAAAATCTGCTTGGTGATACAACCAGCAGTAGCAGCTATTGGGGTCTGCTAAGCAGTGAAGGATCAGTTGAAACAGGTCTTGAGGGACTTGACAGATCAGCAGGCTTTGCCCTAGCTGATCTACCTAGAGCCTTAGGCTTTGCGGTTGACGCCATAGAGGATTCAGTCCATCAGGCCTCCCGCCTTACGCTGTCTATAGTACATACGCGTAGGCTCCTATGGCTCAAAAACTGGTCTGCTGAAGCTCCCTGTAAAGAATGGCTGGTTAGCGTCCCATTTCATGGTGAACGCTTATTCAGGGAAAACCTGGACAAATATATCCAGAAAATTTCCAGCGGTAAAAATACGCTCTTGCCGGTTAAAAGCAGAGTTAGAGGTCCCTCTTTAAGAGGCCTGCTTCTCCAGTCCCTGGGGCATCGGCTGTGTAACAGTTCCGACGGCCTCCTCGGTCAAATCCCGGGGGTAAAAAACAGGGACAGTAGCAGGGTAATGAGAAACCCTGGGTCAGGGGAGGTACAAAACCTCCCCCAAAGTTAAATTCATTGAAGCCCCCACTCAGTCGGGTGGGGGGAGGACTCCAGTTGTTCGCAAGAGACCTGGCGGGACACGATCAAGACAGATAGGTGCTCTCCGCAGTAGGTTTGGGATACAGTTTGGAGTTAAAAGACTCTCCTCCTTCCCATTTTTGAGGTCAAACGTGCCAAGGGATCCCCGGAAGAGAGAGTCCCTCCTGTTGGCACTAGAACAACTATTGCTCCAAGGAGTAATTATGGAGGTCCCCTGGAAGAATGAGGGTTCGGGTTTTACTCAAACCTCTTTACAGTCCCGAAGCAAACGCGGACGGGAGGCCCATATTAATTCTAAAAGGGCTATACAAATTCCTGTATATCAGGTCTTTCCGATGGAGTCGATCCGATCGGTGGCCACTGCCCTACAAGGGGAGGGTTGGTTAGCCACGATCGACATCAAAGATGCTTATTTGCACATTCCCATCTTTCCAGTCCACCAAAAATTTCTACGCTTTGCAGTAGAAGGGCGCCATTTTCAGTTCAGAGCCTTACCCTTCGGTTTGGCCACAGCACCACGAGTGTTTACAAAAATTCTGGCCCTTTATTGGCCAATCTAAGAACACAAGGTGTAATGATAATGGCATATCTGGATGACTTGTTGCTGATAGACCACTCAGTGAAAAAACTAGGCGTGGTCGTTCACAAGACGATCAAGTATCTGGAATCTCACGGTTGGATTATCAACCGAGTCAAGTCAGCCCTAAAAACCAGTCAAAAGTCTGGAATACTTGGGGCTAAGGTTGGATTCAGGCCAGAGAAAAATATTCTTGCCTCGAGGAAAGGTGTTGTCTTTGAAAGATTTGATCCACTTAGTGGGTACAAAAAAGACAGCCGTCCATACGCCTGTATATGAGGCTGCTGGGAAAAATGGTGGCATCATTCGAAGCAGTACCCTACGGTCAATTCCATTCAAGGAATTTGCAAGGGGCCATACTGTCAGCCTGGAACAAAAAAATTCAGGCCTAGACTTACAATGTCCCCTTCCGTTCGCAAGAGCCTCCGTTGGTGGTTGGTTTCCCAGAATCTGGAAAAAAGGAAATCCTTCAGTCCGATTTCTTGGAAGGTGGTCACTACAGATGCCAGCCTTATAGGCTGGGGAGCAGTACTGGAGCAATAGTCTCTCCAGGGCAGATGGTCGGATGCAGAAAAGGCCCTGCCCATCAATCTCTTAGAGATACGAGCAGCCCGGTATGCCCTAGTAGCATGGACATCCAAACTCCAAGGGTCCCCTGTCAGAATTCAATCAGACAATGCCACAGCAGTGGCATATATCAATCATCAGGGGGGCACCAGGAGTCGTGCAGCCCAGAGGGAAGTAAATTACATCCTGAAATGGGCAGAAAAAATATGTCCCAGCCATATCTGCGGTATTCATTCCAGGAGTGGAGAATTGGAAGGCGGACTTTCTAAGTCGCCAGCAATTAGGCCCAGAGGAAGGGTCCCTTCACCCCGAGGTTTTCTGGACAATATGTCAGCGGTGGGGAACATCGGATGTAGATCTTCTAGCATCCAGATTCAACGCAAAGGGGGACAGGTTTGTCTCTCGGACAAGGGATCCCCTAGCTTGCGGCTCGGATGCCCTAGTGTTCCCTTGGGATCAGTTCAAGCTGATATATGCATTCACACCGCCACAATGGTTACCTCGATTACTCCGCAGAATCAGGGTAGAAAAGAAACCAGTGATTCTGGTGGCTCCAGCGTGGCCCCGAAGAGCGTGGTACGTGGAGATTGTAAAATGTCAGTGGGGAGTCCTTGGACTTTCCCACATCGTCCGGACCTGCTTTCGCAAGGACCGATATACCACCCTTCCTTACCAGCCCTAGGTTTGACGGCCTGGCTATTGAAGCCCACATTCTAAAAAAGAGAGGGCTCTCTAATTCTGTGGTATCTACCATGATCAATGCCAGGAAGCCGGTATCCAGGCAGATCTACTATAGAATCTGGAAGGCGTACATCGCCTGGTGTGAAGCCAAGAAATGGCATCCACGTAAGTACGTAATAGGTAGGAGTCTGGACTCCCTACAATGGGCTGTAGATAGGAAGCTTGCCTTGAGTACTATCAAGGGTCAGATTTCGGCCTTGTCAATATTTTTTCAAAGGCCCTTGGCTTCGCATTCACTAGTCAAAGCCTTTATACAAGGAGTGATGCGTATTAGTCCTCCGGTTAATATTCCCATATGTCCATGGGATCTAAACTTGGTTCTGTCGGTTCTACAGAAACAACCATTTGAACCATTACAGCATATTTCCTTGGTGCTTCTCACCAGGAAATTGATTTTTCTAGTAGCCATTTGTTCGGCTAAAAGAGTATCGGAATTAGCAGCTATGTCCTGTAAGGAGCCATATCTGGTTATCCATAAGGACAGAGTAGTGTTACGTCCTCATCCAGCCTTTCTTCCTAAGGTGGTATCGAGTTTTCATTTGAACCAAGATGTGGTTCTTCCTTCTTTTTTCCCCAAGCCTACTTCGGTAGAGGAAAAGTTATTGCATTCTTTGGATGTAGTAAGAGCAGTTAAAGCTTATCTAAAAGCCACTGCTCAGATTCGCAGAACGGATACTTTGTTTATTCTGCCGGAAGGCCCCAGAAAGGGTCAGGCAGCGTCAAAATCTACTTTAGCCAAGTGGATTCGACAGGTCATAATACAAGCCTATAGCTTGAGAAGTAGACCGCCTCCGTTCAAAGTTAGGGCGCACTCCACGAGAGCAGTTGGAACTTCATGGGCAGTGCATCACCAGGCCTCCCTGGCTCAAATCTGTAAGGCCGCAACATGGTCTTCGGTACACACGTTTACTAGGTTCTACCAGGTGGACGTTAGAAGTCAGGAGGATGTCGCCTTTGGGCGCAGTGTGTTGCAGGCCGCAAAAGATCCTCATGTCTGATAGCGCTCAGCTTATATATGGTGTATCCCCCCCCCTCATTTGGCATTGCTTTAGGACATCCCATTAGTAATGACTATGTCGCTCTGTGTCCCGTGATGTACGAAAAAGAAAATAGGATTTTTATAACAGCTTACCTGTAAAATCCTTTTCTTGGAGTACATCACGGGACACAGAGCTCCCACCCCTCTTTGGGAACACTTATTGCTTTGCTACAAAACTGAGGTGCTCCCGGATGGGAGGGGCTTATATAGGGGAGGGTACTTCCGGTTTTGGAAGTTGCCAGTGCCAGCACCTGACGGTATCTATATAACCCATTAGTAATGACTATGTCGCTCTGTGTCCCGTGATGTACTCCAAGAAAAGGATTTTACAGGTAAGCTGTTATAAAAATCCTATTTTTCAATCAGTGCACATTGAGGATATGCCACAGACCCTAGCTACAGGCCGTAGTTTGCAGACCTCTCAGTTGGGGTCCATAGGCAGCAAAAGAAAGGAAAAAAAATATTGATGAAGCCCCCCTCGCCCCTTTCTTTGAGGGTTACCGAAACTCTCGGATGGCTTCTAGTAAATGCGCACGGCACCACCTCTTGGTGAAGTTTGGTACAGGGTGATGCACTGGATGGATGGCCCAGTATAAACGGCATAAAAGTAATTTACATCTCTGTCAGGCAAGTAGAACTAAACGTGTTTTCCATTTTGGATAGAGTAAGGGGGCGGGGGGGAGGGTTATAACCCCTGTCAGGTCTTTTTTTTGCCATCTGTGTCCCATTGGGGAGAATTTCTCTTCCCTTCCTGCACCAGAGGAAAACCCTTTAACCACTTGCCGACCGGCTCATGCACATATATGTCGGCAGAATGGCACGGGCAGGCAAAGCAACGTAAAGGTACGTTGCTTTGAATTTCATGCCCAGTGGGCGCGCGCACGTGGGTCCCGCGAACTCGATGTTCGCCGGTGGCCCGCGGTTGCCGTGTGGAGCTGCAGAACGGGGAGTTGCCTTTGTAAACAAGGCATTTCCCTGTTCTGCCTAGGGACATGTCAGGGATCTACTGCTCCCTTTCATCGGGTGCAGTGATCTCTGTCATGTCAGTAGTAGCCTATCCCCCCCCAGACCACAGTTAAAATCACTCCCTAGGACACACTTGACCCCCTTGATCGCCCCCTAGTGGTTAACCCCTTCCCTGCCAGTGTCATTTTACACAGTAATCAGTGTATTTTTATAGCACTGATCGCTGTATAAATGTGAACGGTCCCAAAAAAGTGTCCGATGTGTCCACCATAATGTCGCAGTCACGATAAAAATCGCAGATCGCTGCCATTACTAGTTAAATAATAAAAATGCCAAAAAACTAGCCCCTATTTTGTAGACGCTATAACTTTTGCGCAAACCAATCAATATCCGCTTATTGCGAATATTTTTTTTTTTTTTACTAAAAATATGTAGAAAAATACGTATCGGCCTAAACTGAGAAAGAAATTTGTTTTATATATTTTTTGGGGGATATTTATTAGAGCAAAAAGTAAAAAATATTGCTTTTTTTTTCAAAATTATTGCTCTTTTTTTGTTTATAGCGCAAAAAATAAAAACCGCAGAAGAAAGCTCTATTTTTGGGGAAAAAAAAGGTCAATTTTGTTTGGGTGCAACGTCCAACGACCGCGCAATTGTCAGTTAAAGTGACGCAGTGCCGAATCGCAAAAAGTGCTCTGGTCAGGAAGGGGGGCAAATTCTTCCGGGGCTGAAGTGGTTAAAGTTGGGGGAATGCCTGGTTGTCACCTGAGCTACATCTGTGGCCAAAGGTTTTGCTGCTTCAGTTTTTATGATGGCAATTTGCATTTACTCCAGAATGTTATGAAGAGTGATCAGATGAATAGCAATTAATCGCAAAGTCTCTCTTTGCCCACATTTTTGTTATTTATTTTTAACAAAGACTTTTAGTTTCACTTTAAAAAGTCAACACAGCATGACAAATTATCAGCCCCTGATACTTACAGACGGTTGTAGAAATCACTGAGTTTTTACAAACTTGGGGGTTGGCAATCCTGGTTCTAATCCCGCTTTTAAAAAAAAAAAATTGTTTTGCTTTTAGTTGTACTTAAAGTGGAGTTCCACCCTAAAAAAAAAAAAAAATACACCAAAATAAAAAAAAATACAAATAAAAAAAGATTTTTTACTTACCAGAAAGTGCATTTGCTAGGGGTTTCTTCCTAATCTGCCTCTTCCTAGTCCGCGGCGGGTCTTCTTCCTCGTCCTCCTCGTGTTGTCTTCTGGGGAATGTGGCGCGCTGCCTTCTGGGAACTGTGTGTATCCCAGAGAACAGCCGCTCATTCATACAGCGCCGCGCAGTAGGAAACGGGCAGTGAAGCCGCAAGGCTCCACTGCCTGTTTCCCTTAGTGAGGATGGTGGCGCCGGGACCCTCCACGATCGAGGGGTCGGCCTTGGGGGCCAGACATCGTGGACGCCTAGGACAGGTAAGTGTCCTTATTTAAAATAATTAAAAGCATGTTATTTCAGCATTCAATATAGTGGTACATATAAGATGACTTACTATTTTAATAACCGCCGTCGATCTGCCGAGTTTCTGCATAAAGAGACTTTGAAAAAATCTTTGCTGAAGGGTTTTCATTTTGCTCGTGGGCATGAGAAGCCCACAAGCATTTACTTCCTGGATTGTATTGACGAGTGATTCTAGCCATAGGGGAAGCACACTGCATCCTGGCAAATGATGACACACATTTCCCAGGAGCAGTAGGGAGCTGAGGGAGATGTCAGAATCCGAGGCGATTCAGAAAGCAGATTTCGTGGGACCGCATAGCAACAGGTACTTCCAGGTGAGTCAAAAAAATTAATATTTTTCAAATGTTTTTTTAGGCTATTATATGCTATTTTGTATTTTTGGTGCAAACTCCACTTTAAAAAAAAAAATTGCGGGTGGAATCCCGCTTTAAGCGCAGCAATTGAAAAATAATAAACATACTGTACATACTTGCCTACCTGCTGCAGCACCGATTCAGTGCTGCAAGCTGTCCCCTGCCACCTCTAAACCTGAGAACTGAGAGATCACAGGACTGCTGATCACTCAGTTCTCAGCCTTCACTGAGAGGCAACTGTCAGATTGTCAGCGGTTTGCTGAGCCAGCTGCTGGTTAGGAATCTGGATAGATTCCGTCACTATTATGGGGATCCTCTCAGAGTCTGGAGCAACTCTGTAAAGTCAGCCGTTAGCAGGCATTAAGCCGCTGTCGGCTGATTCTGGGTCACAGGGGTGCAATAGTGAGTGCATTCCTGTGACCCACATGAGAAGTATGACCAGAAGAGCTTTGGCTATATTTCTATTTTAGGTATTTTGAAGCCATTGGCTGTACATGTGTCAGTAAATATTACATTCCCTTTATTTATCTGTTCTATTGCCTTACAAGTAGTTGCAGTGGGATTCCTCCTCCTCCTCCTGCTTGCTGTGTGAATGGATGGAGCCGATGAACTTTCAGTGGTGGTTTAATAAAAACATTGACTCACTTCTGCTCCTAGCAGGTCTTGCCCTGCGGTGTTCCAGCCTTCCCGGAACTACCAATTTCATAACAGTAAAATCTTCAGATTGCAGCAGCAGCACATTCTGACCGCTTTATTTGGCCTTATGATTACATGGAGGAGATGCAATGTAAAACTCTTATAATTATTGGAGAATGGTTCCTCTGCTCCGTCCGTGTTCTGGTCCGGAGTCGCTGATCGGGACTAAAAGATCGGCCCTCTTTAAGTTTGGGACAGGAGGAGAAATCGTGGACCTCCTATGTTTTTTGAGACTACTCTGAGGTTTAACATTTAAAGCGGAGCTCCGCCATAAAAAAATTTATATTAAAAGCCAGCAGATACAAATACTGCAGCTGCTGACTTTTAATAAATGGACACTTACCTGTCTTAGAGTCCAGCGACGTCGGCAGCAGAAGACGAGCAATCGCTTGTCACTCTGCTGCCCCCGCCGCCATCCTCGGTGAGGGAATCAGGAAGTGAAGCGTTGCGGCTTCATGCCCGGTTCCCTACTGCGCATGCGCTGCGCCGTCCTCACTGTTCCCCGCTGTGTTTTGGGAGCCGTGTCTCTCCAAGAACACAACGGGGGGGGGGGGGGGGATGGCGTACTGCCCGCAGGTCCCTGCAGAGTCTATGCCCGGAAGTGGGTAGAGCTTTTTCAATGTTTGAATATCTAATAAGAATCTGCCAAAAATATATATGTGTGTGTGTGTATGTATATATGTGTATATATGTATGTATGTATGTATGTGTGTGTGTGTGTGTGTGTATACATACATACATACATACATACATACATACATACATACATACATACACACACTTTTTGTATCGCAAAGAATTGCATGTGATATGAACAGGAATGTGGTGCTTCTCCTGTCCGAGCCGCATGTGGTTTCCCGCACCACTCCTGTGTGAACCCAGGTTGAAGTCCCTGTGACAAGCCTCGGTGTGGGAAACTGCTTGTGATTCGGACAGGAATCGCACCGCATTTCTGTTCAGATCACATGCAACTCTTTTTTTCATCCTTTCATTTTGTATGGGCTCAAATCACACCGGAAAGCTATCGGAGCTTTTGCACAAGTACTCCTCCTCCTGCAAATGCTTGGTATCCGCATCGGTGCAACCCTACTCCTGGGATGTATGAGATCATTCTGGCCTAGGCCAGAGACCAGGAAGTGACAAAAAAAACAGAAGTTTTAAACCAGTAAATGGAGAATATCTTCCTATCGCTATTTACTAAGGGTAGCAGCATAAGGACTAGAAATAGTTCACGATGATTGAGAGAGTTTAGTTTCGCTGTAACCGGCATGCATAGATTTACAATGAATAATATATCTTTATGTTGGATGAGTGTGAGTTGTAGGTAGTAAGGTAAGTGGTATAGGACTTCAGCACACTCCTCCTGACCCCATATACTGATCCAGCAACGCTGCTATAGATTTCTTTTCCACATTGAATCCTGCCAAGGCCAGATCTGTATTTTTTTCAGAGTGTTCTTATTTCTGCTGATAGTGTCTGGTAATGGGACTGCTCTGCATTGGATCTCTGATAAGAATTGTCTTTTATGTGGCAGGAGGCCAGTCTCCAGCTGGCCAGGTTCGGACAGTTAATGCGGGCGGTCCTTGAGGACACGAGGCTGGTGAAGCTGCAGACTGAAGGGGGCGCTGTGCTGGCCAGGCTGAGGAAGGAGGAGTCATGCGTGATGCTCACAGATGATTACAGGTAAAGTTCCGTATGTCATAATGTAACCACTTCCATCATTTTCCCTTCTGTCCAGTGCTAATAACCATTGACAGGCAAAGTAAATACCATTTATTATCTTGTTACATTAGCACCTGAAAGTGGGTGAGATATATTAGGCAGCAAGTGAACATGTTGTCCCTGAAGTTGATGTGTTGAGCAGAAAAAATTGGCAAGCGTAAGGATTTGAGTGACTTTGACAAGGTCCAAAACTGCAGTTCTTGTGGGATGTTCCCAAATTGCAATGGTCAGGACCGACTAAAAGTGGTTCAAGACAGGAAACCTGGCAACAAGCTCATGGGCAGCCAAGGCTCATTAATGGAGGTGGGGGAAGGAAGGCTCATTAATGGAGGTGGGGGAAGGAAGGCTCATTAATGGAGGTGGGGGAAGGAAGGCTCATTAATGGAGGTGGGGGAAGGAAGGCTCATTAATGGAGGTGGGGGAAGGAAGGCTCATTAATGGAGGTGGGGGAAGGAAGGCTCATTAATGGAGGTGGGGGAAGGAAGGCTCATTAATGGAGGTGGGGGAAGGAAGGCTCATTAATGGAGGTGGGGGAGGGAAGGCTCATTAATGGAGGTGGGGGAGGGAAGGCTCATTAATGGAGGTGGGGGAGGGAAGGCTCATTAATGGAGGTGGGGGAGGGAAGGCTCATTAATGGAGGTGGGGGAGGGAAGGCTCATTAATGGAGGTGGGGGAAGGAAGGCTCATTAATGGAGGTGGGGGAAGGAAGGCTCATTAATGGAGGTGGGGGAAGGAAGGCTCATTAATGGAGGTGGGGGAAGGAAGGCTCATTAATGGAGGTGGGGGAAGGAAGGCTCATTAATGGAGGTGGGGGAAGGAAGGCTCATTAATGGAGGTGGGGGAAGGAAGGCTCATTAATGGAGGTGGGGGAAGGAAGGCTCATTAATGGAGGTGGGGGAAGGAAGGCTCATTAATGGAGGTGGGGGAAGGAAGGCTCATTAATGGAGGTGGGGGAAGGAAGGCTCATTAATGGAGGTGGGGGAAGGAAGGCTCATTAATGGAGGTGGGGGAAGGAAGGCTCATTAATGGAGGTGGGGGAAGGAAGGCTCATTAATGGAGGTGGGGGAAGGAAGGCTCATTAATGGAGGTGGGGGAAGGAAGGCTCATTAATGGAGGTGGGGGAAGGAAGGCTCATTAATGGAGGTGGGGGAAGGAAGGCTCATTAATGGAGGTGGGGGAAGGAAGGCTCATTAATGGAGGTGGGGGAAGGAAGGCTCATTAATGGAGGTGGGGGAAGGAAGGCTCATTAATGGAGGTGGGGGAAGGAAGGCTCATTAATGGAGGTGGGGGAAGGAAGGCTCATTAATGGAGGTGGGGGAAGGAAGGCTCATTAATGGAGGTGGGGGAAGGAAGGCTCATTGATGGAGGTGGGGGAGGGAAGGCTCATTGATGGAGGTGGGGGAGGGAAGGCTCATTGATGGAGGTGGGGGAGGGAAGGCTCATTTGATGGAGGTGGGGGAAGGAAGGCTCAATTGATGGAGGTGGGGGAGGGAAGGCTCAATTGATGGAGGTGGGGGAGGGAAGGCTCAATTGATGGAGGTGGGGGAGGGAAGGCTCAATTGATGGAGGTGGGGGAGGGAAGGCTCAATTGATGGAGGTGGGGGAGGGAAGGCTCAATTGATGGAGGTGGGGGAGGGAAGGCTCAATTGATGGAGGTGGGGGAGGGAAGGCTCAATTGATGGAGGTGGGGGGAGGGAAGGCTCAATTGATGGAGGTGGGGGAGGGAAGGCTCAATTGATGGAGGTGGGGGAGGGAAGGCTCAATTGATGGAGGTGGGGGAGGGAAGGCTCAATTGATGGAGGTGGGGGAGGGAAGGCTCAATTGATGGAGGTGGGGGAGGGAAGGCTCAATTGATGGAGGTGGGGGAGGGAAGGCTCAATTGATGGAGGTGGGGGAGGGAAGGCTCAATTGATGGAGGTGGGGGAGGGAAGGCTCAATTGATGGAGGTGGGGGAGGGAAGGCTCAATTGATGGAGGTGGGGGAGGGAAGGCTCAATTGATGGAGGTGGGGGAGGGAAGGCTCAATTGATGGAGGTGGGGGAGGGAAGGCTCAATTGATGGAGGTGGGGGAGGGAAGGCTCAATTGATGGAGGTGGGGGAGGGAAGGCTCAATTGATGGAGGTGGGGGAGGGAAGGCTCAATTGATGGAGGTGGGGGAGGGAAGGCTCAATTGATGGAGGTGGGGGAGGGAAGGCTCAATTGATGGAGGTGGGGGGGGGAAGGCTCAATTGATGGAGGCGGGGAGGGGAAGGCTCAATTGATGGAGGCGGGGAGGGGAAGGCTCAATTGATGGAGGTGGGGGAGGGAAGGCTCAATTGATGGAGGTGGGGGAGGGAAGGCTCAATTGATGGAGGTGGGGGAGGGAAGGCTCAATTGATGGAGGTGGGGGAGGGAAGGCTCAATTGATGGAGGTGGGGGAGGGAAGGCTCAATTGATGGAGGTGGGGGAGGGAAGGCTCAATTGATGGAGGTGGGGGAGGGAAGGCTCAATTGATGGAGGTGGGGGAGGGAAGGCTCAATTGATGGAGGTGGGGGAGGGAAGGCTCAATTGATGGAGGTGGGGGAGGGAAGGCTCAATTGATGGAGGGAAGGCTCAATTGATGGAGGGGAAGGCTCAATTGATGGGGGAGGGGAAGGCTCAATTGATGGGGGAGGGGAAGGCTCAATTGATGGGGGAGGGGAAGGCTCAATTGATGGGGGAGGGGAAGGCTCAATTGATGGGGGAGGGGAAGGCTCAATTGATGGGGGAGGGGAAGGCTCAATTGATGGGGGAGGGGAAGGCTCAATTGATGGGGGAGGGGAAGGCTCAATTGATGGGGGAGGGGAAGGCTCAATTGATGGGGGAGGGGAAGGCTCAATTGATGGGGGAGGGGAAGGCTCAATTGATGGGGGAGGGGAAGGCTCAATTGATGGGGGAGGGGAAGGCTCAATTGATGGGGGAGGGGAAGGCTCAATTGATGGGGGAGGGGAAGGCTCAATTGATGGGGGAGGGGAAGGCTCAATTGATGGGGGAGGGGAAGGCTCAATTGATGGGGGAGGGGAAGGCTCAATTGATGGGGGAGGGGAAGGCTCAATTGATGGGGGAGGGGAAGGCTCAATTGATGGGGGAGGGGAAGGCTCAATTGATGGGGGAGGGGAAGGCTCAATTGATGGGGGAGGGGAAGGCTCAATTGATGGGGGAGGGGAAGGCTCAATTGATGGGGGAGGGGAAGGCTCAATTGATGGGGGAGGGGAAGGCTCAATTGATGGGGGAGGGGAAGGCTCAATTGATGGGGGAGGGGAAGGCTCAATTGATGGGGGAGGGGAAGGCTCAATTGATGGGGGAGGGGAAGGCTCAATTGATGGGGGAGGGGAAGGCTCAATTGATGGGGGAGGGGAAGGCTCAATTGATGGGGGAGGGGAAGGCTCAATTGATGGGGGAGGGGAAGGCTCAATTGATGGGGGAGGGGAAGGCTCAATTGATGGGGGAGGGGAAGGCTCATTGATGGGGGAGGGGAAGGCTCAATTGATGGGGGAGGGGAAGGCTCAATTGATGGAGGCGGGGGAGGGGAAGGCTCAATTGATGGAGGCGGGGGAGGGGAAGGCTCAATTGATGGAGGCGGGGGAGGGGAAGGCTCAATTGATGGAGGCGGGGGAGGGGAAGGCTCAATTGATGGAGGCGGGGGAGGGGAAGGCTCAATTGATGGAGGCGGGGGAGGGGAAGGCTCAATTGATGGAGGCGGGGGAGGGGAAGGCTCAATTGATGGAGGCGGGGAGGGGAAGGCTCAATTGATGGAGGCGGGGAGGGGAAGGCTCATTGATGGAGGCGGCCCCCAAATTCTCCAGATCTCAATCCAGTCAAGCATCTGTGGGATGTGCTGGAAAAACACCAGATCACTATGGATCAGCCCAAAGTGCAGCAAAGTAGTAGCTGTCTGCTTGAAGACTCCATTTGACTCAACCTTTGGACTAAGGCATCTGGAGGGAATAAGGGAGAGGAGGCTTTGCTCTTACTCGCATGTTTATGTAAATTTCAGCCTGAGCTGCAGCACTTTGTAAACAGGCATTTTTTTTACAGCAGGTGGTAGGTAAGACAGAAGGAAGTGTAGAAAGGAGACTAAAGTGCCACCTGCTGTCTGTGTGGTAGGTAGACAACTACATTTTATTCTAAAGCAAGTTTTTGCCTTAGAATAAATGTTAAAAATGATTATATAAAAAAAGTTCTTTCTAATTTTTATTTTTTCGGTCCTGACCATCATAAATACAGAATGAAAATATGTAAAAAGCCACCATACATTCTCCCTAATCCTCTCTGAAGGAAGCTGTCCTTGCCATCAGGAGATACCTTATCTGGTAAGGAAAGTGTTAAAGCGAGGAGAGGAATGGCAGCGGGCGATAAAGAAAGTGTTGGCGGAAACGCGGGGTTATCCGTCAGCAAAGCCCTGGCTCGGGGAGCGATTTTCCAGCCGCTCTCCCCTCCCTGAGTCTGGAATCCGGCTGGAGCTGTCAAAATGTTTTTTCCTCCAGCGCTCTCATCTGCCGGCTGAGCAGCCAGCGGGGGACGGACCCCGTGACTCCACAATTCCGCAGTGCTGTGTGTTAAATCCGCCACCTGTCCGGACAGCCACAGCAATATGATCCGGGGGTCACTCCGCAATATTCGAATTTCAACGCTGATTGAAATAAACTGGGGACGGTCCCTTATAATGCAACCACACTGTGCGGTGCTGGAGCTCTAACCAAGTAAACATGTTTCCCGTTCGTTTCAGCCAAAAAAAATGGTCCAAATTAAGTAACAGAATATAAAACAAACCAGAAAACATGTCAGATATAGTAGATTTTAATTTCATGTGAATCGCTTAGCGCACGTGTTCTGTATTCTGGATGTCTGTTAATGAATTTCTAAAGTAGAAAACATTGTATGGTAACTGTATGCAGTCACTTCCTTTTTTTTTTTCTGTTTTTTATTTGGTATCCCTTTATTTATTATAGATATATAGATATATAGATATATATCTATATCTATATATATATATATATATATATATAGAGAGAGATAGAGACATAGAGACATAGAGATAGAGAGATAGAGACATAGATATATATATATATATATATATATAATATAGATAATATTTTGTTTTTTATAACTTTAGATGCAGCTGTACAGAAACAAGTGACTGCTACATGGGGTTCAGATAAACCATAAAACACTAAGGCTGCATTCACACTACAGCGTTTTAAATCGTGGGCAGATTTGCCGCGGATCCGCCCTGCGATTTCGACATGAAATGTGAATGACAAAACGCGGGACTCGCATTTGA
This sequence comes from Rana muscosa, assembly GCA_029206835.1. Lineage (NCBI taxonomy): Eukaryota > Metazoa > Chordata > Amphibia > Anura > Ranidae > Rana > Rana muscosa. The sequence continues at coordinate 309,807,381 of CM055119.1, read as the reverse complement.
AATGCCATTCATTTGAATAGAAACACATGATTCAAGCGCTTTTTGGAGCGTTTTTTTTTTTTTTTCTGTTCAAATCAAATAAAAAAATGTAAGGGGGTAAAAAAGTTCAATAAAATAAATACAAATAATCATAAATAAATATGTAATATATAACCCCTAACTTTATCCCGCTAACCCTAAAAGAACATGAAATAAATTAATAATAATAAATGAACATCCTAACAAAAAATAAATATTATCGTAATAATAGTTTTATTATTTTATTTTTTGTTGGGGTCAGGATGTTCATTTATTATTACCACCCTAACAAAACATAAACAAATTTATAATGGTAATAATAAATTAACATTCTAACAAAAAATAAATAGTAATAATAATAAACACCCGAACCCTAACAAAAAAATAACTACATAAGAAGACAAATAAAATCTGGACCCAACTCTAAACGTAACCCCTAACTTTAAGACCTAACCTTAACGCTTACCCCAACTGATAACTCTTGACACCTAACCTTAGAGGCGTTCCGGCCGTTTTTGTGTTTGTATTAAAAGTCAGCAGCAAAAAAGGTGTAGCTGCTGACTTTTTATAAACACACTTACCTGTGCCAAGAGCCAGCGATGCAGCCGCCCTCTCCCTCGCTCCTCCTCTCCCTCGCTCCTCTCCTCGACTCTGGCATTGCAAGTGTGAGACTCGGCTGTGGCAGCTTGCGGCTTCACAGCCGGGTGGGCACTGCTCATGTGCGAGTCGTGCTGCATTGCAGGGAGGGAGGGGGAGAGGAGGACTTAGACTTGCGGCGCTCCGAGTGGAAGTGGGAGCAGGTACCTGCCAAAACTAGGTGCTCGCTCCCCCCCCCCAAAAAAAAAAATGACATGCCAAGGGGTCAGGAGTCCTTAAAGGATATGTATAGAGTCTTGTTTAAAAAAAAAAAAAAAATGTCATACTTGCCTTCTCTGTGCAGTTGGTTTTGCATAGAGTGGCCCCAAACCACCTCCTTTTCTAGGGTCCCCCTGACGGTGCTCTTGGCTCCTCCTCTTCTCGAGTTTCCCCATTTGGAGAGCCGCTTTCCATGGGGGCACTCGTGCTCCCGTGTCCTGCTGCGTCCATTGACACAGACAGCAGGACTCGGCCCCGCCCCCGGCTCCCGCGTCATTGGATTTGATTGACAACAGCGGTAGCCAATGGCTGCACTGCTATCAATCTATCCAATCAGGACCCGAGACACCGGCCGGAGCTGGTGTGCTCGTCCCCGTCGTGGGAAAGAATCGGGTTCAGGTAAGTAAAAGGGGGGGGGGGTGCTGGGGGGGGCTGCTGCACTACAGAAGGTTTTTCGCCTTAATCCTTAGAATGCATTAAGGTGAAAAACTTTGAGGGTTTTACAACCCCTCTAAAGCGGAAGTTCCACTTTTGGGTGGAACTCCGGTTTGACTCTAACCCCCTTGCCTTAACAAAATGAAAAATAATAGTGATAACTGAATAATAGGAAATTAAAAGCTGATGGGAAAAGCAAAAAAAAATCAGAAAAACCTAGCAACAAATGATAAAACAGATGAAAAATGTCTCTATTGGCTATTAAAAAAAATGCCAAAAAGCTCAAAAACGCTGTACACAAACGTGCAAAAAGAGCTAAAAAACGCACAAAGCGCATGACAAAACGCCCCGAAAAAATGCTCAAAAAACGTGGCGCTCATGTGTGAATGCCGCCCCTAGGGTGGCATGTGCCCAGGGATGAATGCCCAGAATTGAAGCCGTATGCGTTTTCAGACATTTGCCCCCCCCCCCCCCAAGGTACAGACTACCCTAAACATTTGTACCACTTGGTGCTCTCGCCACCCACAGCAACTGTCAGCCACAGGGCTGGGCACCGCGCCTCTGCCCGCATCTCAATGCTGAAACCTCACGCATCACGGTGACATTTCTGCTGTACATTGAGCCCTAGACTTGCTGTTCAGAGAGGTAGATTGGTTTGAAATGCTGATCTCCCCTCTTCCAGTGCCAGGGATCTCGGGGAAAATAATAATGATTCAGGTACTTATGCCAAACTGCTACAAAAATCTGTACCCATTGTTCTATAAGATCGATCGATCGATCGATCAGGGCCATAATCTCCCAGATTGGGCACCAATCCCTCTTGTCTCTACATCTCTCATTGCTGTGTCCTTCGTCTGTCTTCCCCTCCGTGTCTCTAGTAGGACATGCCATTGCCATGTGCTCACTGCCTGTCAACCTGCCGGTGTCCTGTAGCAGCGGGCCGTGTGGTTGGACGGGGACAGCAGGGTGACATAAGGACACCGGTACTGGAGATACGAGCTGTGTGTGTGTGTGTGTGCGGGCGTGTGTGCGGGCTAATGCCACGTACAGACGCTCGGAATTTCCGATGTAAAAGGTCAGACGGAATTTTTTCATCGGATATTCCGATCGTGTGTATGCCCCATCGGACTTTTTCCGTCAGGAATTCCGACGGAATTAGATAGAGAACATGTTTTAAATTTTTCCGATGAAAAAAATTTCTATTGGAATTTCCTTCGTCTGGATGCAATTCCAACGGACTAAAAACCGTGCATGCTCAGAAACTATTTGACGCATGCTCGGAAGCATAGAACTTCATTTTTCTCGGCTCGTCGTAGTGTTTTACGTCACGGCGTTCTTGACGGTCGGATTTTAGTGTGACCGTGTGTATGCAAGACAGCTTGAGCGGAACTCCGTCAGAAAAACCCGTCTGAGTTTATTCCGACGGAAATTCTGCACGTGTGTACAGGGCATAAAGCCTCGAACACACGGTCGGACTTCAAACAAACTTTTCTGTGGATTTTTGTCCGAAGGGAGTTGGCCGGGCACACCCATAGCATACACACACGGCAGGACTTTTCTGAAAACTTTCCCAACATCACGTGGTTTTTCTGCTCTTTACCGCCACTCTTTGGTCAACTTCTGCTATTGTTGGTTGATTTTAACATTGGTTCTGGGCATGCGTGTTTGTACTTCAGACAAAAGTCCGATGGATTTCTGTACACACGATAGGACTTTGCACCGTAGGACTTTTGTTGCTGAAAAGTTTGTCCGTTTGCAGAGCGAACTTTTGTCCGATGAAAATCGAAAAAGTTTGTCCGATGGAGCGTACACGCGGTCGGATATTTTGGAAAACTCGCTCATTTTAAAGTTTGTTGGCAAAAAGTCAGACCATGTGTACGGGGCTTTAGTCTTCCTTCCCCTGCTTTTTAAAGTGGTATTAAACCCCAAAAGCAAACATATATTATTTTGCAGCTTACCAAATCCTAGATGTGATGGCTACATTTCTTTTCTTTTTTTTTTAAACATTCTTTTCACCGGGTGGTCCTGCTAGTAAATCTGTTCTGCAGTTGTAGCAGTTAGAGAGTTCGGACAAACTATTTACCACTGACAGGGGTGCTTACAATGATCAGCATTTATGTAAAACCTTTATGCCAAAATATGATGTAACAGATTATAAATTATTAGCTGGGGTTCGGCTTCAATGTGTTAAATCTGCTAGTCCATCTAACACTCCCTTACCCCCAAACTGACAATTCTGCTGGTCCAAAGGTGCCCCCTGTGCGCCTTCATCCAGAGTAGGGGCACTCTAATACAGGAGGTGTGTTACTGGCCAGATCACCAGGTGATAACAGAGGGGGGGAAGAAAGCCTAAAAAAATAAAACTAATGCAGCCACCACATCTAATGATTGGTAAGCTGCAATATATTAAAGTTTTAGTTCTTGGTTTAATATCGCTTATAAGGAAATCTAGTAGTAAAATCCATTCTGATATTGTAGTTGGATAATTATGATTTTTTGTTGAACTAGATGGACTTTGTCTTTTTTCATCCTAACTGACTGCTGTATGTGACTTTGTATGAAATATTTCTTTATACTGCCGTTTGGTGAAGTATATTGTGTGTAGTGACCCCCCCGTGTCTCTCCCCAGGGAGGCGGTGGAGGTGGCGGCGGAGCTGTACAATGGGGTGGATGAAGGGGTGCACACGCTGGTGAAACTCTCCAACAAACGCATCCAGCAGATGGAAATGGTCATCGAGTTCCAGGCATTTGAAGAGCGATTTAAGGAGGTGAGAAAGGCTGGAAATCCGGCTTGGAGCAACGCAATGTATGAACCTCCGCCAGTTATCACGTGACCATTCACAAATAAAGGGAAAGTACGGAATATTATTTTCGTTCAGAAATACTTTGTTATGGTTGCTGTGCGCACTGTCATAGCAAAAAATGACTATTGTGCATTGCAACTTTCCCACCTCAACGAACATGTACTTACTCTGATTTCACTGCACACGCTTCTTTCTTTCTTCTTCCATTTCCCTTTCACCTTCCCCTTTCCCTTTCACCTTCCCCTTTCTCTTCCCTTTTCCTCTTCACCTTCCCCTTTCCCCTTCCCCTTTTTCCTCTTCCTCTTCTCCTTTCCCCTTCCCCCTTCTCCCCTTCCCCCTTTCCCTTCTTCTTCTCCTTCTTCCCCTTTCCCTTTTTTCCCTTTCCCCTTTTTTCCCTTTCCCCTTTTTTCCCTTTCCCCTTTTTTCCCTTTCCCCTTTTTTCCCTTTCCTTTTCCTTTTTCTTCCCCCTTCCCTTTCCCCTTTTCCCTTTCCCCTTTTCCCTTTCCCCTTTTTCTTTCCCCCTTTTTCTTTCCCCCTTTTTCTTTTCCCCTTTTTTCTTTTCCCCTTTTTTCTTTTCCCCTTTTTCTTTTCCCCTTTTTCTTTTCCCCTTCTCCCCTTCTCCTTCTTTCCCTTCTCCCCTTTCCCCCTTCTCCCCTTTCCCTTCTTCTCCTTATTCCCCTTTCCCTTCTTCTCCTTATTCCCCTTTCCCTTCTTCTCCTTATTCCCCTTTCCCTTCTTCTCCTTATTCCCCTTTCCCCCTTCTTCTCCTTATTCCCCTTTCCCCCTTCTTCTCCTTATTCCCCTTTCCCCCTTCTTCTCCTTATTCCCCTTTCCCCCTTCTTCTCCTTCTTCCCCTTTCCCCCTTCTTCTCCTTATTCCCCTTCTCCCCTTTCCCCCTTCTCCCCTTTCCCCCTTCTCCCCTTTCCCCTTCTCCCCTTTCCCCTTTCCCCATTCTTCTCCTTATTCCCTTTTCCCTTCCCCTTTTCCCTTTTCCTTTTTCTTCCCCCTTCCCTCTTCCCCCTTCCCCCTTCCCTCTTCCCCCTTCCCTCTTCTCCTCCTTCACCTTTACCTTCCTCTTCCCCCTTCCCTCTTCTCCTCCTTCACCTTTACCTTCCTCTTTCCCCTTCCCTCTTCTCCTTCTTCCTCTTCTCCTCCCTCCCCTTCCTCTTTCCCTTCCTCCTTCCTCTTTCCCTTTCCTCTTTTCCCTTTCCCTTTCCCTTTCCTCTTTCCTCTTTTCCCTTTCCTCTTTTCCCTTTCCTCTTTTCCCTTTCCTCTTTTCCCTTTCCTCTTTTCCCTTTCCTCTTTTCCCTTTCCTCTTTTCCCTTTCCTCTTTTCCCTTTCCTCTTTTCCCTTTCCTCTTTTCCCTTTCCCTTTCCTCCTTTCCCTTTCCTCCTTTCCCTTTCCTCTTTTCCCTTTCCCTTTCCTCTTTTCCCTTTTCCCTTCCTCTTTTTTTCCCTTTCCCTTCCTCTTTTCCCTTTCCCTTCCCCTTTCCCCTTCCACTTCCTCTATCTGTAGGCTGTTGTATCTTAACAGCACTGTGAGAGCCATGCCAGCAGCTCGTAGTGGCGTTAGGATTGGACAGCCCTTTGAAATGCTTGAAGGCCTATCCCCCGAAACGCGTAGCTTTTACTTGATGCTGGTAATAAACATATTAAAAAGAACCTCTGAGTGGTGTGTATTTTTTTTTTTTTTTTTTTTTTTACCAGACGATCCTTAGAGTCCATGCACACTAGGCAGCAGAAAAAGTTCCAGAACTGTTGGCAGAAAAAAAAGCATTATGAAAAACCATCCCTTGGAGCATATTGTACACGCGTTTAGGCATGTTTACGCGTGTTTTCGTATACAGTGGAACCTCAGATTACGAGCATAATCTGTTCCAGGAGAATGCTCGTAATCCAAAGCACTCGCATATCAACGCGAATTTCCCCATTGAAGTCAATGGAAACGAAAATAATTTGTTCCGCATTGACTTCAATGGCATGCAATACCGCATGTGGCCAGAGGTGGGGCGCCGGAGAGCCTCGGAAATACTCGGAAAGGCCCAAGGACAGCTCGGCTGACCTCGGGAACAAAGTATTTCCGAGTCTTTCCGAGCGGCAGCGAACTACGCCGATCGGCTCCGGCACCCCCCCCCCCCCCACCTCAGGCCAAACACGGTACTGCACACCGCTGTTGCTTGAATCCTGCTCATTTTGCGAGACAACACTCGCAAACCGAGTCAGGCTTTTTTGAAAACTACAATGCTGGTATTGCGAAACGCTCGTTAACCGCGTTCCACTGTATAAGTGTTTTTTTTTTTCTTCTCAAAACACTAGAAAAATCTACACTTTAAATGTTTGACGCACCTACATTTTGGCATTTAGGAGCATTTACACATTTTGAGGCATGTTTACACAAGTTTAGTCGCATAATGCGTTTTTTTTTTTTTGCCCAATAGATCCTCCCGAAAATACACTTGTGATGTTTTCTTTTTCAGCCTGTAGGCCAGGGATATGCAATTAGCGGACCTCCAGCTGTTGCAGAACTACAACTCCCATGAGGCATAGCAAGACTCCGACAGCCACAAGCATTACACCCAGAGACAGAGGCATGATGGGACTTGTAGTTTTGCAACAGCTGAAGGTCCACTAATTACATATCCTGGCTGTAAACGCTCCTCCTCCTTTCTTCAGCCTGTAAACGCCCAATTGTTCATGGATACATAGACTAACCTAGAGCTGCTCCTACAGGCTGATCGAAAAAAGTGCCAAGAGCAATTTTTCATGCCCAGTGTGCAGGAGGCCTTACGGGTAGTAGCCTGTAGGAGCAGCTCTAGGTTAGTCTATGTATAGACTGGGGTGGGTAACCCCAGAGTTTTTCCACCCATCAAGGCATTTTGATATTTGCAAAATGCCCCCCAAGAGCCAGCCCACTGCTTGCATCATGGCTGAGGGCTCTTAAGAGGAGTACTGGGCAGGGTGCTGAGATATTTTCAGGACGTTATGTACAGCACCCTGCCGGCCCCTCCCACCAGCCATGATCTGCCCGCATTGTATAGAGAAGCAAGAGACCCATGATGATGAGATCACTGGATCAGAATAAGGTACCGTATATACTCAAGAATAAGCCGACATGAATATAAGCCGAGGCACCTAATTTTACCACAAAAAACTGGGAAAACGTATTGACTTGAGTATAAGCCAAGGGTGTCTATCTGCATGCCTCGCTGTGCTTCACTGTGTCCATGCCCATGCCTCACTGTGCCCATGCCTCACTGTGCCCATGCCTCACTGTGCCCATGCCTCACTGTGCCCATGCCTCACTGTGTCCAATCTCCCTACCTGATCTCCGGCGCTGTGTGACTAGACTGACGTTTAACATGGGAGTCTATGGAAGGGGTGCCCGGCTTTGAAAAATC